>OX422224.1:222026079-223226079 GCA_949130495.1 Sambucus nigra
TGCCAAGTTATTTAAGACAAGAAAACAAAACAAAAAATTAGTGCTTAGGTTATTAGCCTTAGAGAAGGATTTAAGAGATTCAAGAGATAGAGATTCCTTAGTGAAAGTTTATTTATGAGAGAGAGTTATTTTAGCGGAAAATAAAAATGGTGACTTGACCAACAAAGTGGCTAGTTTTATGAAAGATCTTCAAGATTCATTGGAGACTCGTGTCAGAAATTTGAATCCCTTGTATCCCAAATAGAGAAAGGTCACGAACGTGATCGGGAGGTTAAGGTTTCTGTATAGAATACATCGAGGAAAGTTGGAAAGATGTTCCTTGATCCTGCTTTAGATTTTATAGAGAGGCATGAAATAGTTACGACAGTGCATCCACTTCCCCTGTTTCACCTAATCCAGTTCCTAAATTTATGGTAGATCCTTATCAGACTCGACCTAAACAACAAAAGAAAATTCATCCTAAAAGAGCTAACCAAGGAATACCGGAAAAAATCTATGTTTACACCTATTTAAAAAGAAGAGGTCACCTTAGGGAATTTTTCTACAAATTAGGGAGAACTTAACGTACACATACTCCCCCACACCGCTATATCAACTTTGCAAGTCTTAGAGGGAAAGTTGAGTTCCTAATAACGAATTCTCAATACTTAATGGAAGAATTTCAAAGAATGTCTATGCCTTTTAAGAACACTTCCAATGCTCTGACTAGAGCCAACAACGATAAAGGTAAACAAATGGTTAGCTCCACATGGGTACCAAAGCAAGATGACAAAGTACTTATTATTCATGTTGCTCTTAAAGTTCAAGATACTTCCCAATGGTATTTCGACAGTGTATGCTCTAGACAAATAACATGTGACAAATCATTTTTTCCAGCCTTATGGATCATAAGGAAGGCAAAGTGTCTTTTGGAGATAGTAGTAGGTCTAGTATTTTAGAACATAGTTGTGTTGAGATACTCGGATTTACTAAGCTAGACAACGTGTTGTACATCAAAGGGTTGAAAGATAATTTTAATAGCATATGTCAATAATGGGATACAAACTTTTTGATAAAGTTTGATCGATATGAGTGTAATGCATATGATCAATCCGGAGAAGTATTACTAGAAGGATTATAAACCAAAGATAATTACTATGGGATCATTACCAAGCCCTCCTTTGTGTGTAACAGTGCCATGATCTCCTCAATGGACCTTCGGCATCAACCACTAGGTCATGTGAATTTTAGAGATCTTTTAAGATTAGTAAATAAAACCTAGTTCGTGGCTTTCCATCACTTGGAAAACCAACTTCCAAGGTTTGTGGTCCTTTCCAATAAGGAAAACAAATAAAGAGTACCCATAGGAATTTGAATACCACTACCACCTCACGTGTTCTGAAGTTGATACATATGGATCTCATGCATCCTACTCGTACGGAGATCATATGTGGTAGGAGATACATTCTCGTGAAGGTCGAAGACTTTTTAAGATACTCTATTATGGGGTTTCTTAGAGAAAAGTCAGATGCGATTGATTTCCTAACAACCAAGTGTTGTTTCCTATAAAATAAAAAAGATGTCACTATTAATTGAATGCATTATGACAACAACATCAAAATTAAAGAAGCCGAAGTGGATGGCTATTGTGATAGAGTGAGCATAAAAAATGACTTTTAATTGTTCGTACTCTCAATAATATAGGATAATTGAGAGCAAGAACCAGACGATACAAGAGATGGCTAGATGCATGCTTCTTAAGAAAAAAATGCGTAGATATATTTAGGTAGAGGCCATTAATACCACGTGTCATACGCTTAATCAGGTATATCTTAATCCACACACGTTACACACGCCATATGAGTTGTGGATAAGGAAGAAACTCAACCTATTGTATTTTTGTGTCTTTGGGATTCTTCGCTACATTTTGAGAGATAAAGAGCACATAGGAAAGTTCGACTCCCGAAATGACGAGGGTATAATTTTAGGTTATTCATCGTAGAGTAGGGCTTATAAGGTGTTTGACCTCGCAAGATCTAAGGCTATGGAGTAAATAAACATCATGATTAAAGACGATGAGCAGTTGACGTCTATTGATCCCTTTATACCTCGTACTACCCAAGTGGAACCCACTCTTGATTTGAAGGATCCGCCCTCTTGGGTTCGAAAGAGTCATGACCCGTCTGATACACTTGGTGATCCCACAGTAGGTGTCAAGACCCATGTTCAACTTGAGAATGTGGGTAGCTACTTTGATACGCCTCCTTAATTGAGCCCAATAATGTAAAAGAATCACTCAAAGATGAGCATCGGATATTCTCTATGAAAGAAGAGTTGCTTCAGGTTTGTAAGAACAATGGTTGGGAGTTAGTCGCCTGACCTATGGAGACTAATGTGGTCAGTACCACGTGGATTTAAAAGAACAACATGGATGCCAATGGTACCATAGTTAGCAATAAGGTTAGCTTGTTCGCTCAAGGCTACACATAGATTAGGGATGTAGACTTTGACGAGACAACCACTCCTATTGCTAGGATTGAGTTTGTATGCTTATTACTCGCCATATTATCTCATCTACGTTCAAGATATATAAAATGGATGTCAAGAGTGCCTTTCTTAACAACATTTTATAAGAGGAAGTTTATGTGGAGCAACTAAAGGGGTTTGACGACCCAAAGCACCTAATACATGTCTATTATCTTAAGATTGCCTTGTATATTTTGAAGTAAGAATTGCATGTTTGGTAAGAGAACTTTTAACTCTTAGCTCGTGGATTTAAGAGAGGGGGAGTGGAAAAGACATTATTTGTGAGGATAACTAGTGGTGTTATATTGGTTTCCCAAGTCTGTGTGGATAACATAGTATATGGACCCACGTGATCTCAACATGCTCAAACGTTCGTGGAGAAAATGAAGAGTGAGTTTGAGATAAGCATGGTTGGTTATTGTACGTACTTCTTAGATTTCCATGTGTTCCAACTTAAGGATGAGATATTCATATCCCAATCCAAATATGCTAGGGACCAAGTTAAGAAGTTTGGTTTAAACTCCGCTAAGCACTCACGCACCCCTATGAGTACGTCAACTAAGATTATCAAAGACACTTTAGGTCAGAACGTTGAGCAAAATCTTTATATGATCATGCTACATAGTCTTCCCTACTTTACCACCAGTCTTATGGACAATGCCTCTAACGTTGGAGTTTGTGCGCATTAGCAAATACGCGTGAGGCACTCTTTGCGACTATATTTGGTATTCCTTTAATACTGATGACCATTTGTCTTCCTATTTGGATGTAGATTCGTCCGAGGATGTTGATAGTTATAGGAGCACCTCGGGTGGGTGTTTTTACTTTGGGAGTGCTCTTGTCTCATGGTTAAGCAACAACCAAAACTCCATATCTTTTACCACTACAGAGGCCGAGTACATAGCTGTCGGGAGTTATTGGGAATAACTATTATGGATGAAGCAAATGCTAGAAGATTATGGGATTTCCCAAGGAACAATGACTATTTTATATGACATTATGAGTGCAATTCATATATCCTGAAATCAAGTCCAAAATTGTAAGGACATTATCCGTCACATTTTAGTATGTCGTATACCGCTACAAGTTGATACAAGTCATCGAAGAATTGAGAAGAGTACATCTACAAAGGAGAACTCGAATTTCAAGCAGTCTTCAACATTCAAGCCCAACAAGGATGAATTTGGTAAAATGTGTTGAAGTTCCATTTACATTTTTCATTAAAAGTGTTGGGATATTTTTATAAAAGTTTAAATGATTTCTAATTTTTTAAAATAATAAAAGTTTAGATAAATATCTTCTGATCCCGTGAACAGTTTTAAGATTTGAGGATTCCAAGTTATTTAAAACTTTAAAAGTCTTTTTCGAAGGGGATCAGTGACTGTCATTCAAACGATGCCACATCTCGTTCGAACGAGATGGAGGTTCGCTCGAACGACGCCGCTTATCGTTCGAACGAGAGCAGTTTTAAGCCGACGCATCACTGCCTTGATTTTTAATATAAATAAGGGTGTTAGGCCTATGATTTAGGTTTGGAGAAAACACTAGTTTTAACATAATACATTTTGAGTGTTTTTATTTATTTTCCAACAGATTTTTGAGGGTTCAAACTGTGTTTTACAATTCACAAATCCCGTACTTTTTTGTGAGTTGTTTTATGGAACCTGAAGCATAATTTTTATGGGAGTTTTTCTGTTGTATCATAGGTGCCTTGGAAAGGTACTGGGCTGACAATATGTGCCACTTGCGGGAGGCACTGGGCTGATCGACTGCGTGCCATAGGGAGTGTTGCGGTGTTCCTGGGCTGACGACTATGAATCAACACCTGCGGATATTTCGTAAGTCAATTGTATTTTCATTGGAATTCGATTGTAAACCGTTCTTTTACAAATTAGAGTGGAAATAAAAGATTTTTTCCCTGCGGAGATTTTTTCTTGAGATCTGCTATTCTTAGAATTTTTCATCGCATGATTTAATTTGAGATGTGAATTGTCACATAGTTGCAAGTTTAGGGGCTGATTTAATTGGTATTTGGTTTGAGAAAATTTAGATATCCAATTAAATAAGTTTGAATTGGAAATTGTGAATCTATTTGAATCAATATCGCACATCCTTTTTCAAATTGGTATCAGAGAAGGTTACGTTAATTTATTGCGTTTTCCTATTTTTTGCAAACTTGTGAGATATTGATTGAGTGGTACCTAGAGAAAAATCATCTTGGATGAGGTCTTGCAGACCATGTCAAACATGTTTTGTCAGAAAGGAGAGCTATGCATCATCCTCTAGTTTCTCACAACCTTAAAACTCCAAGGGCGTCTGGTCCCTTCACTGTTACACTTCCCTGCTGAGTGGGAAGATCTCTTTGATGACCTTGGAGGTTGTCGAATGCATCGATTACTTTTACTAGGAGAACGTCATTGCCATCGCCTGGGTTGTTGACTTTGAAAGCTCAAATGGCGAATTCGAGGGCAAAGACTTCCACTTTTTTGGATTCTCTGAACCATTGTATGGCCCCATTGAGAAAAAGATAAAGTAAGGAATGGAGATATTATTCCAAGATGATAACACTAGGGGCAAGGAATGGAAGCATGAGGTAAAGTCCCCGGTTAACGAGTTAATGGAAAACACTAGAAACTCTGAGGGTAGAAACACTGAGGAATTGTTCCACTTATAGACACTAGGGTTGAGTCATTACATGATTTTCTAAGAAGTTGCATCATCAGACCCATCCGTGAAGATTTGAACTATTGAAGAACCTCTCCTTAACTAGTAATTAATTTCGGTCCATCCCGCTCAAACCCTACCAAACCATGTTATTCACTCCACTCAAGAAATCCCCGAACTAGTCACTATTTCTCCTATTTCTGATATCAATGTAAACGAGGCTTCTTATGATGAGGTTCTCAATGATGTTTTACCTGAGAATGAAATAAATAAAGAATTTGGGTATATTGTTGTGACCTACATTAATTGCATTGATTATAATCAAACTTTTGATGATGATGATTTTTTAAATGAAAAATTCTTAACTAATTTTAATAAGGAAACTAATAAATAACATAATCACATTCAAATGAATGATGACGAGAATGTTTTTATTAATCTTGATTCTAATATCCACATGCGTGAGATTAGGATAGGTTTCATCCTCAACGAGAATGAGCGGGCGCAATTCAAAGAGCTTCTGAAGGAGTTTATCGACGTCTTTGTGTGGTCCTAGGATGATATGTTTGGCATTGATATAGAGATAACTTAACATGAGATCCTTAGATTCTGATAAAGAAAACCTATCACCAAAAACCGAGGAAGATCCGAATAGAATGGTTCCTCAAGGTGAACGAAAAGGGAGTCAAATAGCTGAATGTGGGTTTCATTCGCGTAGTCAAATCCCTATATAGCTTACAAGTATCATCCCCATGACAAAATCGAGAGGGAGAATCTGCCTAATATTGATATGATCGTAGACAACATGACTAGTCATACCCTTATGTCTTTTATCCATGGATTTGCCGACTACAGCCAGAAGAAGAATGCCTTCATCACCCTATGGGGAACCTTTTGCTACAGAGTCATGTCATTTAGGAGAGAAAAATGCTGGGTCTACCTACCAAAGGGTTTCCACAACCATCCTACATGATCTCATCCGTAAAGAAGTTGAAGTCTATGTTTACGACCTGATCATCAAGTCCAAGACTCGGGAAGGTAATATCTTCACCCTGCGAAATTTCTTTGAACGACTACAACATTACTAAATGCGACTCAATCCATAGAAGTGTGTCTTCAATGTCATTAAAGGGAAATTTCTTATATTGATGTCTAGTGAGAAAGGAATTTAAGCATAACCCTATAAACTAAGAGACATACTCAAGAAGCCACCATCCTGAATGGAGAAAGAAGGATGAGCATTACTAGGTAAGCTGCAATACATCAGTCGGTTCATCAGCTAACTGACCTCTATCAGTGAACCCATTTTCAAAATTCTCTGAAAGAACTCAAATAAAGTTTCAAATGAGGGGGTCCAAGAAGCCTTTAACCAGATCAAATGATACCTCACATGATCTTCAACGCTCTTGCCTCTACAACTAGGTCTCCCCCTCTCCCTATACTTGAGCAACACTAATATCGTAGCTGGGGCTTTACTGTCCCAATATAGTGAAGAATTTATCTAGGAAAGAGCCATCTATTATGCTATTTGAAAGCTAGTTGGGTACGAACTCAACTACACTTCCTTGGAGAAAGCATATGTCACCTTGGTCTGGGTCACACAAAAATTATGACACTATATGCTTGCATTTCCCATCATACTAGTATCCCAAATGGACCCCATAAAATAACTTCTAGAGAAACCCATTATGTCAAGCTGAATGGCCCTTTGGCTGATGTTGCTCACCGAGTTTAACATTGTGCGCATCATGTAAAAAATAATGAAGGGGAGGGCCATCTTCGATTATCATGACGACCATCCCATGGAAGGAACCAAAGTTTGGGTCTCCAAATTTCCAGAAGAAGGTATCCACTACACACCTTAGGAGAACCTTAGATGTCAGATGTTCTTCGACTGAGTTGCCAATAAGAAAGGATATAGAATTGGGATACTCCTAATTTCTCCTGAAGACTCTCACACCCCTATTACCATCAAGATAGACTTCCCTTGCACCAACAACATAACAGATTAAGAGGGATGCATCATAGGGCACAATATTTCCCTCGATAAAGGAATAAAGCACATAGACGTCTAAGAGACTCTACCCTTATTGTCAGATAAATTCTCAAAAAATGGAAAGTCAATGTTGACAAGATCCTAACCTCCCATGCCCACCTTGAAGAGTTTGCCTCCCAATTTAGATATGTCATCTTTGATTAACTTCCTCTCTCAAAAAACAACCTAGCCGATGCACTACTAACCCCGTCCTCATTGGTTGACATACATGAGAGAATAACAATAGCTCCTTTCCTGGTTAAGAAAAAGGCTTGCTCACTCACTGCTATCACATTAAGCTCATCACCGAAGAAGATTCTGAAATAAAGGGATTATGTTACTACGAAATTTGTCACCTGCTCAAGCATGGTAGGTATCCCCAAGATGCAAATAAAAAAGACTACGTGACCCTTTACAAACTGGTTGCCCAGTACATTATCTACGATAAAGCTCTTTTCAAGAGAAGTTTCGATGGAACCCATTTGCACTGCATAGCAAGGGCAGGTATTGAAGAATTGATAACAAAAATCCACAAGGAGTAATATGGACCCCATATGAACGATCACATGCTTTCCAAGAAAATCATCCTTCAAGGTACCTATTTAACCACCATGATCCAAGACTGCACTGCCTATGTTTGAAGATGCCTTAAATGCAGCAGTTTTGCTAACCTCCAACACTGGCCTCCCTGATAGCTATACAACTTGACCTCTCTCAGGCCCTTTTCCACCTGGGGAATAGATTTCATAGGGAAGGTCACTCCTAAATATTTCAATGGGCACGAATTCATCCTGGTAGCCGTGGACTACTTCACAAAATGCATCAAATCAGAGTCATACGAGGTACTAAATGAGAAAAGCATGGCCAAATTTACAAGAAAGAATATCATATGCCACTAAGGAGTTCCCCATGAGTTATTATAAGACAATGGGCTCCACTTAAAATCCTAGGTCATAGAATTAGTCGACGAGTAAGAAATCTGGAGACATAAATCTCTCCCTACTAGCCCTAAACCAATGGTGTTGTCGAAGTCTCCATTAAGAGCCTCAAAACCATCATGAGCAAGATGATTAAAAGTTGTAGAGACTGGGCATATCGAATTCCATATTCCCTTTGTGACTATCGCACCTCTACCAGGACACCCACTGGGTCTACTCCTTATTCTATGGTATACGACATGGAGTCGGTTCTCTCCGTTGAGCTAGAAGTGCCTTATTTATATGCCATGATCGAATGGAAGGTCAGTGAAGAAGACTGGAATCAGAGATTTTATGATGAGCTCTTATTTTTAGATGAAAAGAGACTCAACAATTTATACCATATACAAGGGTATTATCGTCGAATTGAGCGATCGTTCAACAGGAAAGTTAAGGATCGCGGTGTCCAATAAGGAGACCTTGCCCTAAAAGAAATTGCATAACCCATCTGGGACCCCAAATGAAAGTTTAAACATAATTTGAGCCCCCCTACATTATGAAGTAGATCCTGTCAAGCAGCAACTCTATGCTCACAGATCTTAACGGGGAAGAAATAACACAAATAGTCAATCTGGACCATCTCAAGAAGTTCTAGCCTTAATCCGAGATCTCATCATGTTATGACTTTTCTTATCCCCCTTCTATTAAAAAAAGTCTCTTCATTTCCCTCTACCCAGAACGACGTGGGACCTGATCCTTTCGAAACACCCTTTTTAAAATGAATCTCATAAATTTTCAATACCCACAGAGGTACGTAGGCAACCCATATAGCACACATTGATGTGTTCCTTTCTCTTTGACAAAATGCTATTTTTTTCTTCCACTGAGAACAACAGTCCATCTCATCATTTACATTAAAAAAGGATTTTGAATGCCTTAGTGATTAGTATAGACAATTTAAATACAAAATTCATTAAAAGACACAATAATAATATCAAAATTACTTTTTTCAATCAAGGAATACGGTTGTTACATAAAATATCAGCGAATGGAGTCAAACAAAACACTCCCCTCCTAACCTTCATTACAAACTACCAGTACCTACCATTAAACAAGCTTCAATTAAAATCCAAAACACCTACCCAAACTCAAATCCCCCATAAAACACAAACACAACCAGCTTTACAAAAACCTTATTCTCAGCTACCAGATGGGCCCTCCTCATCATCATTACTTGCTCCTGGAGGCCCCCAAGTGTCCCACTCCTAATTAGTGTTCCAAATATGGTCCATGCAAGGGTATGTCTTAATAATATTTCACAAAACCACAACACCTTCCTGCATGTTATCAAAAAAGACAAGCCATCTTTGTCCAGTCTCCTCCACCAAAATGTTTTCAACCACCTATTTCCATAATCATTTCAAATAATCCTAGATACAAGACCCTCCAACGAATTGTGATGGATGGGTAAATGACCGATGACGCTACCATAGAGGCCCTAGTATCATCCTAAAGGACTCAGTTAAGTCCTCTACTATAAAAAAAAATAGTTATACGGGGTGGCACGATCTGCTCCCATCCTACTTGACCCAGAAGTTTCGAAGGAAAGTAGAAGCAAGTCTAGTGAAAACAAATTAACCGCACATATCAAAATCCCCCTAACTGTAAAATGGGCTACAAGTACCCCCATCATGGTACAGGCCAGCGAAGGCTTCAAGCCCCGTGCTCCATAAGCCAGTTAACCAAATTCTCTGTCGAATGACCTAAACTGAAGATGGGTTTAGTGAAGAAGCTAGGAATGCTCGATAAGGGGTACTTTTGAGGGGCCATTAGGCACAGTCCCTCAGAAATCCACATGAACAGCATGACAGGGCTCCCCAATAAAAAGTCAACCCTATCTTACCTCCAAGCATCCAGACCATTCAGAATCTCTGCTAATACCACCGCCACAGGATTATAGTGGTAAGATAACCACGCCACTGTCGTGGCTACCTACGGTTCAGCCATCAAGTCACCCTCACCAAAAAAAGACTAGGAGTCAGGTCCAAGGCTACAACTTTAAAAGGATACTGTTAGAAAAATCCCTCTCGCACAACGAGTTCATGACTATCGAAAGAAAAATTTTCTTCTATGAACTAGAGGCCGAGCGGATGAGGGGGAGATATGAAGAAACCCTACAAAAGACACCCGAGGAGAATGGAAAAAATTAGACATATCTTTAGCTACACAGGGGCTAACACCCAGTATAATAGAGAACTCTTCATAGGTGTGGTACACCTTGTCTAAGCCGAATCGAAAATCATGGCTTTCAGGGCACCAGAATTGTACCGCTATTCTAGAAGATTATATGATTATGCCATATAGAAACTTGACACAAACCAAATCTTCCTAGTTGAGGTTGTAGAGGCACATTTCCTCTAGACCCTCGAGGTATGAAGAAAAAGCCTCAAAACTGGAAGAGCCATTTGTAGAGAAGAAGAAATCTACAGGAGAGAGAAAATGGAGGATGCTGAAGAAAACATCCTTTTTTATAATAGGGAGAAAACCCCCTATCAATTATCAAATTGAGGATAAAGAGCCTCTACCAAGTGGCAACAAAGCAAGCTTAGATAGAAGAGGGGAGAACTAAAAACCCCACAAGAAAACAAGCCATTCAAAGAACCACCGACTCCTTTATCGCAAAAAGTACACAAAGTATGCCGAAAGTGCAATCAAAGCCAAAAGAGTGATTTAGACTTGACCCTTATGCCGATAGCAAGACTACGGGGTATGACGGTCGGCAACTCCATTCTGAAAGAAAATTCCTTAATTCCTATTTTACACATATCAATCTCCAAAATAAAAATTTGCATTGAAAAAATCAAATCTACGGGTTGTCCTTTATTAAAAATTATTACTTTTCCTTTTATACACAATTACTAAAAATAAATGATTCTTCATTTTTCTTCAAGTTCCTTTTACATTTTTATTTCTATCTTCATAAAAAATGAAAAACCTCAGTAGTAAACTAATATATATATATATATATATATATATATATATATATATATATATATATATATTACATCTCTTGTAGATAAAAAAGAAAGAGAAAGAAAAGAAGAAAAAAGATACGTTGGAATGCAACCCGAATCCCTCAAACCCTCTTAAAAACCTACCCACAGCCTCTGCGGCGTATATGCCTCCCCCTGCGATGAGCGCTAAACCATCCACTCCCAGAGCCAAAACTCTTATTAGATATGGCCGACAACACCATACATTCACTTTTTGACTTCCTCACATAGGTTGATATCGATGCTATCCAGTCCTGAATATCCATCCGCCATGTGGTCGAGACATAAAAAATTTGCAAGAAAAATGAAAAAAAAAAATCAAGGAAGTTAGTAAAGAGAAAAATAAAGTAGGAATAGGAAATAAGAAGAGAAATAAAGGAGTATACCTCGATCCGGAGGGCATTATTAGAAAGACTCACCAATCCATCCACTGGTGCATGGGGCCGGTGGTGAACCAACAACATTTCCCGACTACTCAACCAGAAATGATAAGAGGGAGTAGAGATCTGAATAAGCATAGCCTTCTCTAGCCCTTCCTCCAATGTTGTGGGCCTACGCCGCCGGTATGATAGTACCTCTCCTCGAAGCCGCAGCAGGCGGAGGTATATTCTCCATATGATATATGCATGATGACATCAACCAGCTGGTTGCAAAATTTAGATAGTCGTAGCTCATCATCATATCGGTGTAAAGCGTATAGTGCTCACCCTCCATTGCCGCCACCCTCGCCTTATCTCTATCACCCAGCTCATATACTCCTGGGGCATCGATGGTGGAACCTCCACCTCTACCTCCATAATCTGATGTAGCATACTATCCCTAAGGTACCAGATGTATGAAACTAGTGCGCCAATAATCGCCTCATCTACACATGTACACCTCTATCCCCCGTGGCCCTCAAAGGAAGACTCCCAGGGTAGAAAGTCACCTATATACCCATCAAAGAGTAAATAATTCAATAAGAAGAAAAAAATTCTAAAAACTCAAGATAAAAATTGAAAACCTAGCCTGGTTGCTCTTTAGGGCATTTAATGCCGCCAGTACGTCTTTCAAGGCAAGAGATTGGTTTGAACCCATGTTCAACTTCCTTCATTGACACATCCTACAAAATTATCCTAGCTCGCTTTCCTTCAAGGACACCATCCCCACATTATGCCATATCACCTCATAGAATCACATCTTCAAAAGGTAATATCAAGAATCAGAAGAAAGAAAACAAAAAAGGAGTAGAATAAATAAAAAGGAAATTAAACCTAAAGATTACCTCAGAAAGGTTTATGGGTCCTATGAACGTCTATAGACATCACCGACTGAACACATCCAAAGAAGCATAAAGGGATGACAAAGTGAATCTTCCCCAGTAGTATAGATAGAGGTTTTAAATAATCCTCAAATATGGCAAAACCACAGATGGACGACCTCTTCACTCGTCGCCACCATAAACTCTCCTAACAACAGTAAAATAAATAAGTGAACTTCTTGTCTCACCTGTTGCCCATTCTTCTCATCAGTGTGCTAAACAGTTAAGTCTCCTTCATCATCAATATGCGAATAAAATCCCCCAACATAATTCTTCTGACGTTCCCCCAGGCAGCCCTCACTGCTGCCTCCGTGACCCATAAAGTACAATCCACCACGATATAATGACCAAGACAATCCATCCCCGCTAACTGCTAGACATCCAAGGGAGTAATGGTCATCTCCCTAATCCTTAGATGGAATGTGTGGGTCATATCCCACCACCTCTCACAAAGTTCGCACAACGCCGCTGTAGAGTGTGGCATCTCTCCTAGTGCACCCACTAACGTGCCAAACTTGGTGGACACCACCACCCATCGTACCACCATAGGAAGATAATCCCAAATGTCCTTCATCAGAGTCATCCCTTGGGACCGAATGTTCAAATAAGCTATGTCAGTCTACAAGAAATTGAGGAAAAACCTTAATTAGCCCAATAACAAAAAAAAGGAAAAAATTGAAAACCAAAAGACAAATACTCATGTAGTCGTTAGGGCTCTTCACCCTCACCGAACGGTGGTGCGCAGGTTCGTGCAACAAGATCCCCTCATCAGTTATTGAATCAAAGGAGTCATATGCATTCTCATTGCCCAAAGCAAGTGGCACCCCAACCCTCCACTCCAAATTTTCCCAATCATCAATGGACACCCATTCATTATTGGTGTTGCTAGAAGTACCCGTTATTTGACATCTTACGAAAAATGGAATAAAAAATGACTTTTAGAGGCAAAACGTAAGAGAATCAATTACTGAGGGCTATGAAAAACAAGGAGGGGTTACCCATGTAGACACCCCATCATAGTAATCCCCTAATTACCTCCTTAGGTCCATAGTACTCACTCATTCACCGCAAATCATAGTTTATATGCCGAGTATCGATATAGAGGCCACCAGAAATTCTTGGTCCTTGTTTGACTCCGATCAACTTTCTTGCCTGAGCAAAATCTCAATGAATATTAAAGGGGAACTGAATCCCCTTTCTAACAGTCTGCCCCATCAATAAATCAGCCTTATGGTTCAGAAGAAACAATCCATTTTACTATCGAAAACTAACTTCGAGGCCACTGGGCGTTCTCGGGCCCCATTTTAACCCCAATAAACTTTCTTGTCTGAGTAAACCCTCAATGAATCTTCAAATGGATCAAAATACCATTTCTAAGAATCCACCCCGTGCGTTAATTGGACTTATGGTTCAAACGAATGATCCGTGTTACCCCAAAAATTGATCCGAAAGCCACTAGGTGGTCCTAGGCTCCATTTGACTCATGTTAACTCTTCAGATCAAACAAGACTGAATGAATATCTGAATGGATATAAATAATCTTTCCAATTATCCACCCCATGCATAAATAAACCTTATGGTATGGACGAATGACCCATTTTACTCTATAGGGTCACCGGATGACTTTGAGCTACGTTTGACCAAGGTCAACTTTTTGAAACAAATGATATTGAATGAATCTTATAAGGTATCTAAATGTCCTTTCCAACAATCCATCCCATGTGCGAATCGGCCTTATGGTTCGAACGAATGATCCATTTTCATTCGAAAATTTTCTGTCTAGTGACCAACGGGCGCTTTCGAGTCCCGTTTGACTTTGGTGAACTCCTGAACCCAGGAGTGGCTCAATGGATACTTAAAGGGATCTAAATCCCCTTTCCAACGATTCTCCCCGTATGCTATTCTGACTTACGATTCACATGTTACGACTCTTTTTCCAAAAAACCTGCCTCAGACTATCAATTGGCAACCCTAGGACCCTGCTTGTCGACAGTGTGTCTAGGATTCTATGACGATAGGTAGGTCTAGGACGATGACAATCTGCACCCCCTTGGCCCTATAAATATAGGAAATGTACTCATTTTAAAAAGAACCCCTGAACATCCCTCTCAACAATATATAAAAATTTTCTCGAATTCAGAATTGTTTTTTCCTTAAAAGACCATTTTGAACATTCCTTCCATCATTTTCATACTCTTTTGCGTAAATTCCCACTGACATCCTCAAACCACCATCACTTTCTTGAGATTAGCTCATCTGCAAGCAAGATCTACTTTAAGTCTCCATAAGGAGGTCCATTTCTTCCTCTTTGTCTTTAAATTCGCTTAATTTTGTATTAGTTACTTCATTTTTGCTTCAGTACTTTACTTCATTACGTCACATATCTTAATTCTAATTTTTTTATTAATAGTATTTGCAAATACTTTATTTTTATACAAAAATCCAAAAAAAGAAAAAGTGGGTTCACATGTAAATTCCAAATGGGGATTGCTCATCACATTTTCTCATACTAAAACACCCTTTTCTACACACACAAACATGTAATAAAGTCCCCAGTTGGATTTATGGGTTAAACCCCACCTTGTATTGTCTTTGAACTACATGTACTTTAAAGGCCTCCGTCTACATAGGAGTCTTGGGTAAATCGCTCGACTCGAGTCCTCTCGCATATAGTTGTAATTTTGTTCTCATCATATATTCGTGATATGCACATTTTACTAGTTTTCTTGCTTGTGTCTTGTCCGATATACGCAATTTATCTTCCATAATGGCTTGTAAATCTATAAACACTTAGATTATATATTTTATTATTATTTTGGAACTCTCCTAAGGAAGACCTCGCTCAGCCTTTATCCATGACGCGAGTCGAGTGATTCCATCCTCCATTTATAATATGCACATAAGCACACACATCACGGATTTCTACAGGAGAATATTAACACATGCCCATGAGAGACCGAAAGGGCGGTATGGGTACATAACACCTTCCCATTCGATAACTTAGTCCCCGAACTCTTTAACTACTTGATTCACAAGCATCAGTATTGTCCTTGATGTCGTTCTCTAGAGGCGACAATAGTTTTTTTTACCCGTTTTATGCAAAATAGGATGGAGACTATATCTCTATATATCAACCCACAGTAGCGATGATTAAGAACCCCGATAAAGAAGCAAACCTGCGCATGTCGAAAAAAAGTAGAAAGAATGAGGGATCCACCTCTGGATACCAAGCCCTTGGGATGTCCATTGTGGCGACTCCGCTGGGGAATTCTATGATAGGACTACACTATCTTTTCATAGGTGTTATTCTTTTCAGCAAGTTTGCATATGCACCTACCTATATGTTCCCTTTTCTTCCCTATTTACCTTTTTGCATATATTTGTCTTATGTATATATCATTCTTCACTCAGTTAGACACTACACACACTTGTATACACTCTCTATGAACACTTCACGCACTTACACTTAGCTTCACTTTACACTCATATACTACACACACCACTTAGAATATGCATGCTTAGGCTTCACTAGTACACAAGCACACTTCCTACACTTGTATATATGCTCACTTACACATATCACACACCACTTGTAGTTGATCCATGTATAGGTTCACTACCACACACACTCACTGGTATATATTCCCATGTTACATACTCACTCACATGTATCCATGCATAGTGTAGTTTCCATGCTAGATTTACTTGTATATGCTCCCCACTAGTGTAGTTTTCCCCTTACTCATCATTTTAAAAATAATATAAATTACTCTCTCTCTATAATATGTTAATTGAGGCTCATGCATGTTTGCACACTACATCACCAAGAGCATGTCCATATTGACCAAAACTTTATCCCGTACTAGGGGTCACTTTGTGATGGGCGCTGTACCTCTAGGTCGCAGTTAGTCTAAGCGATATGACTCTCACATTCCATTGTCCTCATACATTCGACGCATATTAAACAATTCACTTTGCATCATATCTCTTGACCAAACTCATGACGAGAGGTATATAGATGTGAAGTCATTCACAAACATCGAGTATATCAAATTTTCTCTCACATGTAATGTCCCCATGAGGTATATAGTAAGAAAATTCATGTATAGTAAGGTATATCAAATGGCTTGTCCACACATACCAATGATTGATTACCCTTATAGGCAAGAGGTATATCGTGGAAGTCATGCCAAATGGGGGAACCATTCCACTAACCCAACAATTGCATAAACCTTGCATAGGTGTCAAACCTATGACACTCATATTTAGTTTGCCAGTTACCATGCAAAACACTATCAAAATTTTGGGTCGGTATATTGCCCAAATTTTTGCATAATTTCACCTTTTTTTAAATAGGACTCCATCCATGAGCCTAGAAACAAGGCCAACTATGTCTTATATATTTTTCAAACCCCATTTTCCCAATCTTGGGTCCTATCCGACATTTTTTTCATCATTTAGGAAAACCTTATATAAGTGAGAATCTAATAATAACATTAATAATAATCATGCTGAGGTTCCTCTCCTTTTCCCTCCTTTTCCAAAAAATACCAAAAACATTTTTTCTCCTCCTTTCGAAATACCCAATATTTTCTCCTTCCTTTTTTCAAAAATAAATTTGAAACATTTTCCCTCTCAGGTCGATCGTATAGCCTATTTTGGCTTGGCTCCCTATTGTCTTGGGTCTTCTGTCAAACCACCCCGAAGTTCCACCAGTTCTTCTGTTACCTCATCCGAATTTGGGATATACCTTCACAAGATCTTTTGGAGAATGATGACCAAGCACCAAATGTGCATCCTGATCTAATGATTATCTTATCCCATCGTAATGCTAATATTGACAACCATCAAACTGAGGTCCATGAGATACAATATCACCGGGTCTAGACTCCTGAAGAGACTAAGTTTCTCTTTCTTCGTGCCATGGTTCCACCTTCTCCCGAGCCTATTTAGGTCCTAAAGGATTATTAGCATGACTTCCAAACGATCGACGCTAGCTCATCCCCTTATTTCGAACCTTGCCCAGCTATAGGCTAGCTTGCCTATACCCATGGATCCTAAAGAGGATAAAATGAACAAAGTCAAGGAAGAACTCAAGATATTGTTGAAGAAATTTGACCAAGTTAAGATATTCAGAAACTACATGAACTACACCCGTATGTCTTCCCATCCCAAAGCTAGACTCCCATAGAAGTTTAAGATGCTAAAAATCGAGAAGTTTGGGGGAATCAAACCCCTAATTATTCACCATCGAAGCTATCAATGAGCCATGATCCTCCTTGGTGCTTCTTAAGAGATAATGACCCAGATATTCCAACAGACCTTCAAATAGAGCGCCCTTCGTAGGTTTCTATCCCTTGAAGAATCCAAAATTTGTAGTTACAGGATATCACTCGAGAATTCATATCAGAGTACAAGTACAGTGAAGAGATAGAGGTTACGCACCAAGATCTAGAACTTCTTAAGCAGAACCCTGAGGAAACAGTTAGTAGCTTCATATGAAGGTCGAGAAAGGAAGCTGTTACCATGACCAATAAACCTTCCGAGGAGGAACAAGTTAGTATCGTGAAGAAGAACTTATTTCCTTATATCCAAGCGTCTATGGGAGGATAGTACTATCCCCACTTTCGAGCCCTTCGAGAGACTGGTGCAGAAAATGAGGAACGCATTGCCAAAGTCAAATATAAGCTGAAAAAAGTGACCGGACAGTTCATTCCCCAAAAGTATGAGAAGACCATCAGTGCTACAGTCTCAACCATAAACAATATTTTCCAACATGCTACTTCCTGGGCACTGAAACATCACCCTAACCCTACAATAAAGGGTACACTGTGATCCATGCTCCCCTATCCAAAGTCTACCAGGCCCTGCTGAGCCGCAATCTCGTTAAATCCTTGGACCCTCATCCACTACCCAATCCACTCCCTTAAAACTTTAAAGTCGATGCCCATTGTGATTTCCACCAGTTTTTTGGCCATACTACTAACCAATGATTCCATCCTCGAAATGTGATTCAAGGTTTAATTGACTGGGGTATTATCTTCCCACCAGCCGATACTAAATGCAACACCATTTATAACCAACTTCTAACCCATGAAAATGCTAACTTTATAAGAGTGACCCATAATTTGATCCATCTGCTCAAATTGTGCCTAGTAAAGCACCCATTATACTCGTAATCTTACCCAAACTTCTCAAAGTTTACCCGTATTTTCTCCTACACCCTACTTACTTTATTGACTAAGCTTTGTCACTCCTCATAAGGGCCTGCATCATTATGTGTACACGGTTTGAAGGGAAGGATATGGAGTTACTTGTTGTATTGAACCAACTCTTAGGGGTTGGGCTAGAATTGCCCCCCGAGATGACTCTTAATTATCACAAATTTAGTGGCTTGATCATATAAGCCCGAAAATAGGCTCGGGAGTCAGATTATTGGGTGGTACCAAATGATGAAGTTAGTATAGATAATGTACTGCACATAATGACTAATGAATTTAGACAAACATGTTAAATTTTTAGTATTGATGAGTTATTCACTGCTTTAAAGCTTCAGGGATGGTTGGTCCTCTTACTCCTGCACCTCCCCGTTGAGTGAGAGGATCTATACGATAAAGCCATCGAGGTTATTAAATGCATTGATTTATCTTAGAAAAAGGACATAGTCACCACCGAATGGGGAGATGACTTTGATAGCTCAGATGAAGATTTGATTTAGGAAGACGATAGTCTAATAGCCAATTTGTGAGGAATGATATCCTTCGAGGATCTGTTGGGGGAAATCAGTAAGGTATCCGTTTAGCCAGAAATAGATGAAGACAAAAGGGTTCATGTTCTTCCATACCTAAGTAAATCACATAACCAGATCAGTGAGGCACTCTAAAGATTCGATTCCTCATGTGATCGAGATAGATAAGGAAAAAGGAGTTATTGAAGGACTTCCCATGCCAGAGATAACCATTGAAGAAGGTAAAGTCCTTGACTATCTTAAAAAAAACAAGCCAACATCACCTTATGGGGGATTTTCATAACCTACCAGTTGCACTAAAATTCTCTGATAAAACTCCTTACCGTGCCTATAGTCTCTCCATCCACTACTCTCGAAGAAATTATAAACATGGTTGGGTCCTTGACCTCTTTCAATCTTCTCTCCTTTTCTAAAGAAAAGATACCAAAGATCAAGCCCTGACCACAATTAGGCCCTCAGCATCTCCATTGAAGTATTGGTAAAGACAATCCCACTTTCACTTGGTGATGAAGCATCTTACTTAATGTTTGCCTTCTCAAAGACTTTAATTGCTTGGGCTTCAAAGTCAGTGATCTCACTCCCTCTTTTGCGGTTGTGTCTGCTTACGACAATACCCACCGAGAGGTAATAGGGTCCATAAAACTCATAATAGGGGTTGGCCCTATCAATTCGGGAACTGAGTTCTAGTTTATTGACATACTTGTAAGTTTAAACCTTCTTTTTGCCCGTCCATATCTCCACAGTATCCGAGGGGTATCATTCTCTCTTCATCAAAAATTAAAATTCTTTGCCAATGGACAAGTTATCACCATCTTGGGGGATGATGATAGTTCATATATTTCTAGTACTAGTAACCCAATATTAGATATCCAACATGGGATGAATGACATGTTCCTCTCTGGATTTAGAGTTGACCCGCTTCCCCTTTCAGTAGGAGATAGTTTTAAAGATCGAGTTTGTCTGAAACACGATGTTCAAGAACTTGAATTTTATGCCTGAAATAGAGATATGATGATGCCATCAAGGGATCCTTGATCCTATAGTCTTGAAGGATGACTTTCCCCCATGTATCCTAGGCTACCAACCTTCATTAGAAGAACTTAAATCCCCCCGGTGGCCACGAACAAAAATAAGCTTAAAAGAAAAAACTACTATTTCGAGAGACTCTTTGAGTGGAAGTTTTATTAAGGAAGGAGAAGAGTTCCCTTTCGGTGGCTTCCCCAAACCATGGTATGATCACATTGGTAAGAAGATGAAATCGGGTCTAGAAATTTTCTTTCAAGACATTAACCCTTGGGCTACAAACTTCCAGCGTGAAGTTCAACCTCTCACTGATAAAGCTGTGACAATTATCAGGGATTAAGAGGAAAGTGATTTCGAGGATTCATTCAACCTGCTAACATTGGGTCTAAGTCTTTACATGATCCATTCAGATGCCGCATTGTCGGACTCATCTACTCAGATCAAAGATGCTAACATGCCTCTCCCTAACTAGAATGTCGTGCCTGTCTAACCTGCTAGATTCAAGTTTACCATATTATCTACCCTATTCAAATATCTTCATTCATTGTTGTTGTTTCCTTAGCTGATATCAATGTAATAGAGACCTCTTTTGATGAGGTTCTCAATGTTGTTTTCCTTAAATTGAAACAAACCAAGATTTAGAGTATTGTCTTATTACTCACATTAATTGTCATGATTCTAATCAAACTCTTGATGATGATGATCTTGCAAATGAACAATTCTTAACTAATCTGAATAATTAGAACGTTCAAATTGATGATGATGAATTTTCTATCATTAATATCTGTTCTAGTAGACATTAGCACGAGATTAGAATAGTGTCCACCCTAATAAGCATGTGTATGCATAATTCGAGGAACTTTTCAAGGAATTTGTGAACATATTTGCATGGCCTTACGATAAAATGTCCGATATTTACCTAGAAATAACTCAACATGAGATCCTAACATTCCCAAAATGCATGTCGATCAAACAGAATCTCGGTAGCTCCACACTAAATGGTAGCCCAAAGTCAAAGAAGAATAGGTCAAGCAACTGGACGTAGATTTTATTCACGTAGTCGAATATTTTACATGGCTCGCCAACATCGTCCCTGTGTCGAAGTCAGAAGGTAAAGTCCTTATGTCCGTCAACTACCAGGATTTTAATAAAAGCATCACCGAAGGATGATTATCCATTACCTAACATTGACATGATCATGGATAAAATGAATAGCCATGCCTTTAAGTCATTTATCGATGGATTTACCGAATACAACTATATCAAGATTCACCCTGACCATCAGGAGAAAACTTCCTCCATTACCCCATGGGGAACCTTCTGCTACACTGTCATGCCATTTAGAATGAAGAACACCAGTGTTACTAACCAAAGGGATTTCACGACCATCCTGTATGAACTTATTCACAAAAAGGTCGAGGTCTATGTGGATGATATGATCATCAAATCTAAGACTCAAGAAGGTCATATTCTCGCCCCCATAAAGTTTTTTGAGCAACTGCAGCAATACCAAATGCGGTCAAACCCACATAAATGTGTTTTTGGCATCACAAAAGGAAAAATCTTGGGATTAGTGGTAAGTGAGCATGGAATCGAAGCAGACCCTACCAAGATGAAAGCCATACTTGATATTTCACCACCAAAGATGGAAAAGGAAGTTTGAGGATTCCTGGGAAAATTATAGTACATCAGTAGGTTCATCACCCAGTTGACTTCTATCTACGAGCCCATTTTTAAGCTTGTCCAAAAGGATCTTAGTAAAGTCTGGAATGAAGCCTACCAAGAATCCTTTGACATAATCAAGTGATATCTCACCCAACCTTAAGTTCTTATGCCTCTGCAGCCAGGTCTCCCCCACTCCTATATTTGACCGTAATAGATACTACAGGAGGGGCTTTGCTAGCCCAATAGATTGAATAATCTCATAAGGAAAGAGATATTTACTACACCAGCCAGAAATTAGTCGAGTAAAAAGTCAACTACACAGCTTTGGAGAAAGTTTATATTGCCCTAGTCGGGGTCACACATGAGTTATGGGATTACATGCTTGCCTTCCCCATTAGACTTGCATCTCATATGGATCCCATCAAGTACTTTCTATAAAAGCCCACTCTATCCAACCGAATGGATAGATGGTTGATGTTGCTAGCCGAGTTCGATATTATTTACGTCACGTAAAAATTTATGAAAGGGAGACACATCTTCAACTACCTTGTTGATTACCTTATGGAAGAAGTCGATGTTTACGTCTCTAAATTCCCGAATAAAGATATTCTCTACACCTCTTAGGAGGAACTCCAATGGAAAATGTTCTTTAATGGAGCTGTCAACAAGAAAAAAGACGGGATTAGAATACTCATAATTGCCCTTGATGATTCTCACATCCTAATTTCCATCAATCTATACTTCCCTGCACCAACAACATGATCGTGTATAAGGAAAACATTGTAGGCCTCAATATTGACCTCCAGAAAGTAATCCGACACCTAGACATCTATGGAGACTATGTCCTTATTATTGTCCAAATTCTCAAAAAATGAAAACTCAAAGATAAAAAAAAACTCATACCCTTCCATACCCACCTAGAATAACAAGCCACCCAATTTAAAAATGTCACCTTCCACTACTTTCCCGTGCAAAGAGTATCCTGGCTGATGCCCTTGCTACCCAGGACTCCATGGTCAATATGCTCGAGGGAATAACAATAGCCCTTTTACTAGTTCATAAATAAGCTAAGCCTATGCACTGCTACCAAATCAAACTTGTTCTCGAAGAAGATCCTGATATGGTCGAGTTATGGTATTATGATATTTGGCTCCTCTTCAAACATGGTAGGTATCGCCAAGACACCGATAAGAAAGACCATGCGACCCTTACCAAATTAGTTGCTTAGTATATCATTTATGACTAAGGACTATTCAAAAGAAACTTCGATGGAAACCATTTGCAATGCATAATAGGGGCTGATGTTGAAGAAATGATATGGAAGATCCACATTGGGGAATGTAGGCCCCCCACATGAATGGCCATAAGCTTTCCAAAAATATCATTCTTTAAGGATACTATTGGACCACCCCAGTTCAAGATCGCACTGCTTATGTTTCAAGATGCCTCAAATGTCAACAAATTGCCGGTCTTCAACACTTGCCTCCCCGTGAACTAGTCAACATGACCTCTCCTTGGCCCTTCTCCACCCGAATCATTGATATCATAGGGAAACTTACTCCGAAATATTTAAATGATCATGAATTCATCTTGATCTCTATTGATTACTTCACCAAATGGGTCAAAGATGAGTCATATGCGATGCTGAATGCCAAGAAAGTGGACAAGTTTATCAGAAAGAACATCATCTGCCGATACGAAGTTCCCTACAAGCTAGTGTCAAAAAATGGGCTCCATTTTAAAGCTGAGGTCACGAAACTATTCGACGAGTTTGGGGTTCAGAGACATAAATCTTCTCCCTACCGACCCCAAACCAATGGTGTCGTCGATGCAACAAATAAAAGTCTTAAGACCATAATCAACAAGATGACTAAGAGTTACAGATATTGGGTCGATCGAATCCCTTATACCCTATGGTTCTACCATACTTCAATCAGAACACCTACTGAGGATACCCCTTATTCTATAGTATACAACATCGAAGCAATCCTACCCGTTGAGGTGGAAATACCTTACTTTCGCACCCTGCTTGGAACTAGAGTTGACAAAGAAGAA
This sequence comes from Sambucus nigra, assembly GCA_949130495.1. Lineage (NCBI taxonomy): Eukaryota > Viridiplantae > Streptophyta > Magnoliopsida > Dipsacales > Adoxaceae > Sambucus > Sambucus nigra. Next base: position 222,050,045 of record OX422224.1, read on the forward strand.
TGGCATCAGATCCGCTTGGATAAATTATCACTCTTGGATGAAAAAAGACAAAGGCTCCATACCATATAGGGGTACCATCACCGAATAGCGTGATCATTCAACAAGTAAGTCAAGGACTTTGGTGTCCAGGAAAGATACCTTAACCTAATATCATGAAGAAGATTATCTCAGGATGCGTCGCTATCGTCACAGACCTCGATGGAGAAGAGATGGAATGTCCATCTAACCTGGACCATCTAAAGAAATTTTACCCTTAAATCAAAATCTCGGTGTGATAAGACTCTCCTCACCCCATTCTATTTTAAAAAAAACTATTCTTCATTTTTCCCAACCCAGAACTATGTGGGACTTGATCCTCTCAAAAATATTTTCTTTTCAAAATGAAACTCATGAAATTTTTTAACCCCTCACCCCCCCGAGGTATGTAGGCTGGCCATACGCCATACATGGATTCGGTCCCCTTCTTTTCAAAAAATTCTATTCTTTTCTAACCTGTGAGAATGACAGTTCATTTTATCATTTACATGAAGAAAATGATTATGTACACCTTGGCGATTAGTATAGATAATTCAAATGAATAACTCATCATGAACGACAACAAAATATGTTCAAAATCAACTTTCATTATTTACTAAGGAAAATAACACTGTTACAGGAAGTATCAGCAAAGGGAGTCAAACCAACCACCCCTCTTCGCTGACCTAACTATACCTAAACAAACCTAACCTAATTAAACTACACAAAATTAGCCCCAGATCCCAGATACAAAAATAACCAATCACCATATCTTCAAAAATATAACCAAAAGTTTCATAAGGCACTGCCTTTAATTACCTAACAACCCTACTTTATCATTTATACTAGGCCATGGAGGTCCCAAAGTTTCCCACTCCTGATTGGCCATGGAGTGGTATGCCCTAACAAGCCTAGATAGAACTGCAGTGCCATCTTCCATAGTGTCGAAATTAATGAACCACCTTTGACCGATCTTTTTTGCCATAAGTATATCTATTACCCACTTCCATAGCCATTTTAGATAGTCCCCAGATACATGTTAGGCCCCTCCTACAGACTATGATGGGCGGATAGACAGCCGATGAAACTGCCACTAAGAGCTCAGCATTATCCTCAGTAATTCAGTCAAATCCTCCACCGGGAAGAATTTTGTTATGCGAGGGGGCACAATATATTCCCACCCGACTTCGTGCAGAATTCACCCAGGGAAATAGAAGGAACTCTTCCAAAGGCCCACTAACGATACATATCGGTAAACTCCAAGCTGCAAGATAGGTGGTAATTCCCCCCACCATGGAACTTACTAGTGAAGACACCATTCTCCATGCTCTACAAGATAATTTACCCAACTTTATACAGATGGGATGAAGCTAAAGAAAGTTCGGACAAAGAAATTGGGCACAACCACCAAAGGGTACTTGGGAGGGGTCGCCAAGAGAAACCTCTCTGCAATTTACATAAACATCATTACGGGGATCTCCCTCACAAAGTCAGAACGACCCTCCTTCCAAGATTCAAGGCCATTTAGGGTCTCAGCCAGTGCCATCATTGCAAGATTATGGCAGTAAGACATCCAGGTCGTTATCACAGCAAACTGGGGATCCACAGTCAAGTCCCCTGTAGAAAAAAATAGCCTTGCAGTAAGGCGTAAGATAACAGCCACAACAAAGTTGGCATCCTCAAAACCCCTCAAGCATCATTGAATACATAACTGCCTGAAGTAAAATATACCCTTTGGTAACCAAGGATCTAGGCACTAAGGGATAAATGTGAAGAAACTCCAATAAGAAAACTCGAGGAAATCGGGAGAAATTAGGCATATGTGTCGCCACAGTGGGACTGATCCCCAATATGGCTGAAAACTCCTAATAAGTGGGACAAACCTTATCCAGGATAAAATGAAAGACATGATCTTCAGGATACCAGAACTTTACTACTACTACCAAAAAGATCCAGTCTATAGCGTGGGTACGCGACAAAGAAACTCGGCGGAAGTTGAAAGCGTCGTAGTCCACATTATAAAAGCACATGTTTTCCATACCATTAAAGTACGAAGAAAATCCTTTATGCATGGGAAGAGCCATTTGAAAAGGAGGAATATGAAGCAAGAAAGAAAATGTGGGTTCCCACACACCCCTTTTTTTCCTAAGATCTTTCGCAAAAGGCAAGAGCCCTATAAACCCGAGTAAAATCCAACCTACCAGAGTACTGTAAAGTGCAGTAGAGTGCAATCAAGGCCTAGGGATGATTTGTCTTCACACCATGCCGACAAGCAGGTCAACGGGTATACCGATCGACAACCCGTTATTTTTGAAAATTTTCTCTTTCCTCTTTTATCAAAATATATTTCAGAACAAATCCTCATTTTGAAAAATTACCCTGGGTTGTTTACTCATTTTTATCTCAAAGAGAATCATTTTCTTTTAAAAATAAATCCATACTCAAAAATCCCTTTCCCTGATATAATCATTTTTACTCCTTTTAATAATAATCTTTCTCCCTTATATTATCATTTCCATACTTATCTCTTTCTTTTCATAAAGAATCTCAACAGAAAATTAAAAGTTCATATAGAATAAGTCACTAATTCAAGAAAAAAAGCAAAAAGAAAATGCATTTTTCTTCATATATATTGCTTCACCGAGTTACATTTTTCAGATAAGAAAACAAAAAAAAATAATGGAACTCTTCCAGAACCCACAAACTCTCTCTCTCTAGCTCTCAACCCCTATGATGGACGCGCTTTACCCTGCGACATGTGGTGGATCCTCCACTCCCAGAACCAGAACCCTCATCAGAAGTGGTATGTGGCATAAAGCATGAAGAAACCGAGATGTTGATATACACCGATATAGAGTATATCCAATCCTTGATATCCCTCAGCCAAGTGGTCGACACCCGAACATACGGAAAGCAAAGAAGTAAAATGTGAAATGAAAATCAATCAGCCAATAAGAAAAGGAAAGTCAATAGAATAAGAAGAGATAAAAAAAGATATATCTTATGTCGAAGGGCATCGTTCGTAAGCCCCGTAAATCCATATAATGATGCGTGAGGGAAATGTGAAACACTCAATGAATCCCTAATACTCAAACAGAAATTATAAGAAGGTGGAGTAACCTTACTAATCGGAGCCTCTTCTACCACCGCCACCGACGCGCCACCACCTATGCTGTGGGTTAATCCCACTGGTGCACTAGTCTCCTTACCCGAAGCCGTAACATGTGGAGGCATATTCTCCAAGTCGTAGATACATGAGGGAATCATCTAGATCATCACGAAATCTAAATAGTCATAACTCATCGCCGAATCCTTATAGAGTGTACAGGGCTCACCAATCATTGTCATCGCTTGGGCATCATCTGACATCTCCCTCACCTGCCTAACGATGGAACTGCAACCTCCTCCTCCATGATCTGCCTCACCACCCTATCCCCTAGGTACCAAATGTACATATGTCCATCCCGGTTGGAGCGATGTTCATTTAGGAAGGGTAAGGAAGGAGGATCCCCCCAGGAAGAATCGCGTCGTGGTCTCGCACCCTTTTCTTCGAAAGGGGGTTTCGGCTGTTGTCGATATGAGGTGATTGTAATGATATAGAGTTGCCAACTTATTTTGCTCAAAATAGGAAAAATAATATATTACCACTTCGAGAGAGAGGCATCAAAGACAAACTGATGCATGTGAAACCAATAGATCGGAGGCCCCGGGGCAAAGTTATGGAATGGGAAGGTGTTAGGCACCCATCCTTCCCTTTCGGTCTCTCATGGGAAAATGTTAATATTTTCCTTTATCCATGTGAAGTGTATGCATGTGTTTATATAATGGAGATTGGAATCGTTCGACCCATACGATGGAAAATATAGGGTGAGGCCATCCAAAGGAATATTCCCAAAATGATAACAAATATAGAAGATAGAATATTAGTGTTCATCAAGATATTGATCGTTATTGGGAAACGACAATATATGTGGGATGAGACGCGAACAAGTATGTTATATTTACATTTATGATAATTATGAAAATGAGGGATTTTGAGGATTCTAAAAATAAGAGAAATTTGAAAATTTGAAAATCGGACTCGAGTCTCGGATTTTAATTCGAGACGCCTCTGAAGCCTATCAAGGCATCAAAGTCCACGTAGTTAGAATGTAGAATAGGGGTGGGGTTTGCCCGTAGATCCGAACGAAATTTTATTTGGTGTGTGCATGTAGAAAATATATTTTTGGTTTTGGAAAAAAGTGTGGTGGATAATTTCGTTCTGAATTTATGGGTGTAAACCTCTTTTATTGTTTTTGGGATTTTTATGAAAATTAAAGTATGTGAAATACACTAATAAAAGAGTAGATGTTAATATGTATGAACTAAAACGAAGCTAGGTTTTGAATCTAAAGTAATTTATTCAACAATAAGAGATTTAAAAGAGGAGGAGAAGGAATTGGACCTTCCTTGGAGCTTGAGCTTTGATCTTGGAATTGGACCTTTCGGCGGTAGAAATACAGCTCGTCCTTGCGGGTGGCAGTAAAAGATCTGGCAACCAAGGTGGTGGAAATTGGGGTGGTAGGTGGAGCATTGGTGATAGACGTGGTAGGATTGCTTGAGGAGGCCATTGAAGATGACAGTGAAGAGTAAAGAAAAGCTTAGAAAAGGCACCAGAGAAGTAACAATGGAATGGCTAGAAAGTGAGGGTGATTGCAGAGGAAAGGAATAAGGAGAAAAGCTTGAGAAAAAAAACTTGAGGATAAAAGATTGGCAACAATGGAGTTTTGGCAGAGTTTCTCTCTCTAAAGTAGACGGTAGTTTGAAGAAGACGAAGAAAGGATAAGTGTTTTGTAAAATGGACGTTTGAAATCTCTAACCCGTCTCTTGAGTTTCCCACCACCACACGTGAAAAGCCGCCTATAATCATTTTAAACAGACACGTGGCACTTCGAGAAGTGTCCTGACAGTTGAAAAGATGACATTACGTCATTAATGAAGCGATGCATGGGGATGGAAAGGCTTTCTTCCAAGATACGTTTTGGGGTTTGTCGCCAAAATTTTTCTTTTGTCAGACATATCCAATAACTCCAAACAAATAAACTGCCCCAACGGTTAAAAAAAGGTACGATGACTCCTCGCCACAAGTCCAAACGTTATTGTGACTCAGTTACATCGGGGAGAATTTTTACTTTTTTGAACCTGGCAAAACGTTACAAGGGATAATTTTACAAGTCTCAACGATAGGGGCAGTCCTAACGAAAAACTCACTGCCTAAAACTATACTCTACCACGGCACAAATCGAAGAATTTCACTTCCCCAAAGTCAAAACGAGTATTTGAGAAAGTTAGAAGGTCTATCAGGAGAATTTCAAATAATCAAGCCATGGAGCTTCGACTCTGGTACATAGGGGAGAATTTTACTTTTTTCTGGAGGCATTAACCGCAGTTGGTTGCAATGAAGATAAAGACGCCAGAATTTTTTCACAGAGGAGGTTCATCCGATTGAGAAATTTTCATGCAGACATTTTTTGTTTCTACAAGAAATCTCTTCACGAAGGGGCAAATGTAGAGGGAACTTAAAGGTAATCATGTGATTAGAGATAATCCCCCCATTAACAACCGTGTTTGGGTTTAAAGCAGCGAGGCAACTCAGCGAGGTAGCTTAGCTTGGCAACTCAATATGTCAACTCAGCGAGGCAACTCAGCGTGGTAACTTAGCGAGGCAGCTCAGCAAGACAGCTCATCGTGGAAGCTCAGTGTTTGGAGATTAAGGCAGCGGGGCAACTCAGCGTGGCAACTCATACTTTAGCTTGTTGTGTTACTTATTCCCATTGTATCTTTGTTTATATTGACTATGGGCTATAACAATGAGTATAATTATTTTTAGTGCGAGGTCGAACAGTACACGAGAGAGTCCATGCTTGGCAGGGCCTGGGAGAGCTCTCATGCTCTATCAAACGACCTCACCGTGGGAAGTTTAGAGGGACTTGGTTTGGAGGATTGAGAAGTGGGGAACCATTGGGGATTATCCTGACCATCTTAGAAACATCTGGTAAAGCACCAAAAGACCCTGATCGTGGAACCCCATGTAGAGCAGCCTTGAGTTCCATCAGACGTTGAGTTGTGGGCCAAAAAACCCTCTACTTATTGTCACATATCCTGTAGGTGATGTCACTATCCATCTAGACAATGTCAAATCTGCACTTGAGTAAACCACCGAGGTATTTGGGGTTGTCAGACAGTTGGCGAGCCACCTGACACGTAGTGGTTAGGCAAAAGGCATGTCTTGGAATTTAATGTTTATGACGTGGAGCTAACTAAGGCATCCGGCATTTAATGTTTGTGACATAAAGTATGAGGGATGTCTTTCACATGTATCAATGACTGAGTTTCCTCGGGAGGGAGGGGGGATATTTAAGGACCCTAAACACCTCTGGGGCGAGGATGTTCTTTTTTAGGGTTCAGAAGTTATTGCTAGAGAGAATATACATTAGAGAGAGATTTATTACAAACCAGAGGGTTACCCACCCACCATTGTCATTTATCACGAAGCTTTAATACTTGACAGAGATCATTGAGGCTGATTAGGGTGTTTGGCTGCCTCCCAAGGTGTATTTAGGGTGCTCATTTTCTCTCTTCCTTTAAGCAAGGTTCCTTCTAAGTTCTTAATTACCTTCTGAGTTATACACAATAGATTTGTGAGTTCAAATTGAGTCTATCTTCACTAAGTTGTGTTTATGTGTCCCGCAGTTAAGAGATGGCGTGATTAGTTAACTTATCGTTACTATACTCAAAAGGGGTTACGCCTCCATCTAATCTAAACTACCCTCTTACATTTGGCGACTCCGCTGGGGAGGTATTCTTCTGAGCAAGGAGTATGGCGCAGGATAACGTCAATCGAAGACTTAAATTTTATGACATTCAACACAATGAAGAACATGCGGAGAGAGAGTTAGAGGTTTCAAGGGACGGAGCCCCTCGACTAGAGGTACCTCCAGTTCAGACGGCTGCATCACAATCTTACACCCTTATCTTTGAAAAGGGGGCTTCGTTCGTCGTTGGTGTGGGGTGAATGTGAAGAGATACAATCGCCAGCCTATTTTTCTCAAAACAGGCAAAAGAATATGTTTCCACTTTTAAGGGAGTGGCATCAAGGACAAGACTGATGCATGCAAAACCAATAGATCGGAGGTCTGGGGGTAAGTTACGGAATGGAAAGGTGTTAGGCACCCATCCCGCCCTTTCGATCTCTCATGGGCAAATGTTTATATTTTCATTTTTTAGCCCCGTGAAGTGTATGCATGTGTTTATATAATGGAGATCGGAATCATTCCACCCATACCATGAAAAAGATAGGGTGAGTTCATCCATATGAATATTCCCAAAATAATAAATGTAAAAGATAGAACATGAGCATTTATCGTGATATTGATCGTTATTTGGGAACGATAATATGTGTGGGATGAGACGCGAACAAGTATGTTATATATATATATATATAGTAAATTTGAGGATATTATGAAAAATAAGAGGAATTAGAAATTTAGCAAAATTGGACTCGAGTCTTGAATTTTAACCCGAGACGCCTACATAGACTATAGAGGCATCAAAGTCCATGTAGTTCGAATGTAGAATAGGGGTGGGTTTTATCCCATAGATTTGAACGGAATTTTATTAGGTGTATGCGTGGAGAAAATGTGTTTTTTGTCTTGGAAAAAGTGTTGTGGATAATTCCGTTCGGAATTTACGGATGTTACCCTCTTTTATTTGTTTTTGGGTTTTTTATGAAAATTAAAGTATGTGCGATATACTAATAAAAGTGTAGAAGTTAATATGTATGAGCTAGAATGAAACTAGATTATGAATCTAAGGTAACTTATATAAAACAAGAAACTAAAAGAGAGGGAGAAAGAATTGGACCTTTCTTGGAGCTTGAACTGACATCTTAGATGAACTCCTTTTAATGTTGATGAGATAGAAGGAAATTTGACAAATTGGGTGTGAAAAGGATGGGTTTTTAGGCCTGAATGATATTTCTCATATGGAACTTTGCTGACTTTGAGAAAATGTAGCTGAGATAACTGATGCTGATGGGTTTGTGCTCTATTTATGTCTGTTCAGTAATGAGGTCATTGCCCTTATTTAAAGGATCAGGGGGTGTCGATCGGTGTACCCTAGGGGGTGCCTAACGACAGGTCACCCTTAACACTGTACTGATAGGTAGGGTTCAAGACCTGTCAATTGGCAGCGTGCGGAATTTTTTAAAAACATGACCGTTACACACAAACTATTGATCCGAATCGCACATGGGGCATACCATTAGAAACATATTTTAGAGACCTACGAGAGTCCTTTGGACCACTCCCGGGTCCAGGAGTTAACTTTGGGTCAAATGTGGCTCGAAAGTGCATGCCGGTCCTTTGGATGGGAGATCGTCGGACACAAATGGATCGTTTGTCCACATGGTGAATTAGAATCGTGCATGGGGCAGACCATTTGGGAATGTTAGGAGATGTACTTTGACATTCCAAAGAGTTTTTCTCCGTTTGGAAAGTTAACCTTGGTCAACCGGGGCCCGAAAGAGCTCGATGATCGCTCGAAGTAAAACGAATCGTTCGTCCATACTGCAGGTCAGAATCATGCACGGGATGGATCATTAGAAAAGGGAATTAAGTTCCCTTTGGAGATTCATTCAGTCTCATTTGAGTTGAAGAGTTTACTTTGGTTAAATGGAGTTCGAGACCGCTCGATGGCCTTCGAATCCCTCTACAAGGTTGACGATGACCTCTATATATAGTGTTTGGGGGGTGGAGTGTACCCCCTAAGCATGCGATGTGCATGTGCATGAAGATCCAACCAGTATAAGGATGACACGTGGATGATTTTAAGTAAAAATAATGACTTTAATATTCCCTCACATGGAGGGAATGATTCAGTTATAACAAATTAGTCCATGTGTACCAAACCATATATGTGATTTTAAATACTCGGCCCTATCTTTGATTGGTAGTAACCCCGGCCTAAACGAGTACGCGATTTGTGAGGTTCGACCATTGCTTTGTCTGAGGTCAATATCCATAATGACATCGGCCAGCAAGGTTAGCCGAGGTTAGGTATGTGTAGTTGTAACGTCGTCTTGGGCCGATGATGACGTTGCTAGATGATAGATCACGCATAATATTATCAATCTCGACTGATGACTGCAACGTCGGCTGGGGCTGATGATGGTGTTGAAGGATGGTTGAACCCATAGAGTCCTTGTCAACCTCGGTTGATGCTCAGTCGAGGTTGATGTATGAGGTAGATGTAATGTCGCCTGGGGTCGAACTTCTGAGTGACGACCTTGCTGATGGTTGTCATAAGCTTCTATTCACCTCGGTTGTGAGACTCACCGAGGTTGGTTGCTCTGAGTAAGAGGGTGAAATTTGGGGATATCAATGTGGATAACCGATTCAAAGGGTCGAGGTCAATTTTGACTAAAAAATGAGGTGACGACCAAGGGTCGAGGTCAATTCTGAGCTAGAAGAGGTGATGATCGAGGACCGAGCTTAATTTTGACCTAAAAGAGGTGACGACTGAGGACCAAGGTCAATTCTGACCTAAGAGAGGTGACGATCGAGGGCCGAGGTCAATTCTGACCTAACTAAGGTGATGATCCAAGACCGAGGTCAATTCTGACCTAAAAAGGTGACGAGCGAGAACTGAGGTCAATTTTGACCTAACTCAGGTGAAGATCCAAGACCAAAGTTAATTCTGGCCTAAAAGAGATGACGACCAAGGACCGAGGTCAATTCTGACCTAACTCGGGTGAAAATTCAAGACCGAGGTCCATTCTGACCTAAAAGAGATGACGACCAAGGACCGAGGTCAATTATGACCTAAATCGGGTGACGATCTAAGACCAAGGTCAATTTTAACCTAAAAGAAGTGATGACCGAGGATCGAGGTCAATTCTGACCCAACTTAGGTGACGATCCAATATCGAGGACAATTCTGACCTAAGAGAGGTGATGACCGAGGACCAAAGTCAATTTTGACTTAAATAAGGTGACGATCTGAGACCGAGGTCCATTATGACCTAAAAGAGGTGACGACCGAGGACCGAGGGCAATTCTGACCTAACTCAGGTGATGATCCAAGGCCGAGGTCAATTCTAACCTAAAAAAGGTGTAGATTTTCTTCGAGAAAGTTGAGGATTTTATTGGAGATAAAGATTGGATTTTGGATTTCGCTGGGGAATAGTGAATGCGCTGGGGAAAATATGGGTCATCCTTTGGAGACGTTGCTCGGGAGAATGATTCTCTGGAATTCCTACTGGGGGTGTACAAAAACATTTTTCGTAATGAGCAAGGTGCTAGAGCGGATTTGGCAATTCTAGGAATTTTTCGGGATTGGTTTGGAATTTTCTGGTATTTTTTTGGAGTTTTTGTACGAAAGTTTGAGAGGTGTGCCTACTGGCATGGGTGTGGGTGTGCCAATCGGCATTGGCATGGACTTTTTGGATAACTCGAGCAGGTGAAAGGCCTTGTGCCGATCGGCGGCATGACCCTTAGACTTTTATAAAAAGGGGAGGGTTCTCCTCATTTTTCACAGCTTTTTGACTTCTTTTCTTCTTATACAAACCTCTGCAAATCGTCCTATCATCCGAACTGGATGACTTCTCAAGCAGTGCGATCCATATGGTGTGGCTCAATGCCGATGATTGGGCAGGGTTGGAGTGGAGGGCTAGGGTGCCCCTCGTATTGGTTAGCAAAAAATTCTTCGACTCTTTTGAGCCTGTGGAGGATGATCAAACTCTTCTGCATGAGCCTTTGCATCATTGCTCTTCAAGGGTGGTGAACCCTGGCGGCTATGTAAGTCTTGCATGACTCTTGGTATTCCTTTTTTTTATGAGATTGCTTTATTTCCTGAATTTGACAAGGGTTCTCTTCATTTCTTGACAGTCTGACATCTGCATGATGACTATTCATTCCCGTGGTATTATAGGGCTCAATATGTTTGGGAGCGTCTTCCTACTATGGTTCTCTGGATGGTGTCTTCTGCGAGTTTTGGGAGACTAGCGTTGGAATTAGATGAGAAGCCCCTCTCTACTGCGGTTCTGTGCGCTCTGGGAGAGAGGTGGTGGGACACTACCCACACCTTCCATTTTGGCTTTGGGGAGATGAAGGTGACTCCCATTGACGTTCAGCAGTTGTTGGGGCTGGATTGTGACGGTGCCCAGATTGAGGTGGACAGGACGCTACGGGTGATGCCGAAGGCAGTGACGACGACTTTAGGTGATGTGGCTAGGGTGGTTTCTGGGGATTCACTCTGTTTGTCTTCTCTGAAGGAGATTTTACTAAGTAGGAGGATTAATGATAATAACGGGCAGAAGGTGCGTCAGATGGCTCATCTGTTTATCATGCTGGTGCTGGGGGTTTTCTTGGTTGCGACGAGTGGCGACGTTGTTCACTTATGGTTTCTGCCATTCCTGAGGATGTTTTCGAACATCTGCCTCTATGACTAGGGGAGCCTGACTTTGATGACCCTATACAATTCTTTGGATGCATTCAGCTGGTGCTTCCACTCTACTTTTACTAGGGCCACATATCTTCTGGAGGTATTCTTTATTTTGCTCATTTTTCTTTATGAATTCGCATTTTCCATTCATGAACTTCCTTTTGATTTGAATGATGATTCTTTTCCTTTGCAGACGTGGTTTTATGAGGTTATTGTATTGAACATCCAATTGATTTCTATGAAGAATGACTCCGTTGGGGACTTTTGTCGGATGTTTCGATCGCAGAGATCCAATTGACAGTCGAAGAAGAACCTTTCTCTAGAGGCAGTGCATCAGGTCTTAAATGGCCTAACGAGCGAGAGGGTAAAAATTATTTTGTCTTTGAGACTATTCTTTTCCTTTGATGCCATTTTATTGATATTTATCCTTCTCTTTCACTGTGGATTTGCAGGTGACCTTTTATCCTTGGGGGACGGCTATCCAGCACACCAAGGTAACTGGGGGACATGAGCAGAAGTGGCTCCTACTGGGGCATGAGTGCGGCCACTCTTGGTATCTTGGGTAGAAGGTGGTCCATCAAATTGTGGAGGATGAGGTTACGATGCCATCGGCGAGGCCCCCTATGTTCATGAGGCGCGTACGGGAGATGTCTGATGATGCCCGGGTGGCTGCGATGATGGGAGAGCCATACTCCCTGTACACTGACATAGCGGTAATGTATGATTACATGGACTTTGTCACGAGTTGGCTGATGCCCCTAGCATTTATGATGTGATGCCTCTCCCTAGAGAAGGTTCGAGTTGGAAAGTGGGGTCTTCTCATAGTGCAAGTGGTACGGCTACATCAGCGGCTATAATGACTTTAGGGCCTTATTTTGTCTGGATGCATTCCTCTAGTTACAACCTTCGACGGGAAGATGGGGGATCCGTGCATATACAACATCGCCCTTACGTAATGGATACGAAGGAGTTGGGTCTAATGGAGGAGGTTCTTCGACCTGCGGTATGTCTTTTCCTATGATTTCCTTGATTTCCTTCTCTCTCCTCATGTTTGACTGATTTGATTTGTTTTATTCTTCCTTGCAGCATATTAGTGTTTCGACCACCTAGCTAAAGGACATCAGGGACAGGATATCCTCGACAATTTCTCACATTCGTGAGGTAGTTTTGAGTCTTTCTTTCTTGGTTCCGTCTGCCTCGTCCAGGGAAAGATAGACCTCTGGTATTGGGGGCACGTCATCTCGCTGTAGGGGAAAGAGGGCGCGCCGCAGGGATGGGGGATCCTAAAGAGAGAGAGAGGGGAGAGAGAAGAAAGAGAGTGAGAGAGAGAAAGATTGGGTTCGGGCTGAGTCCCGTTGTTTTTTCTTCTTTTTTGCAAAATTTTAATGTAACACAACCAAATATATGCAAATGAAATAATGAATTTTTTTGGTAATTTTCTTATTTAGTGATTAATGCACATGCTCCTTTTACTTTGCTGCTGAGACCGTAAAACGAACTTTGAAAATTGATTTTGAGAAGTATTTTATTTGAAATGAGATTAGTAAGGCATAAGTATAAAGGAAATTTGTAATTCCCTTAAGATTGAAATTATTTTTGCATTTTTTTTTATTTTGACAAAAGAGGAAAAAGGGAAATTTCCCAAAATGGGGGGTTACCGATCAGCATGACCCCTATCCTGCCTATCGGCATGTCAGTCCAGTCTAATCAATCCAAGGATTTTATTGAACTTTCTTTAATTGCGTGGTACTTGGTTGGTCAAGTTTTACTCCGATCTCTGTAGGGTTCCTTGTCTTGGCTTGAGAGTCTCCAAGTATAAAAAGGGGGTGTGGATGGGTCTTTCCTCCTCATACTTTAACTTTCTTCCTTTTCCACATTCTCACTTGCTTACTATCTCTTAGTCTTGCAAGATGGCTCTCCTTAGTAGCATTGAGTTTTCTAACTACCTTGAACCTTGGAAGCATTGTGTTGTTATTATGTTGATTATGACTCTTTTCACATGTAGCGAGTCTCTTTATGGTACAACTGGCCCATTGAGTGCAACATGCTGATAGCGGCTGTCGGGTTTTGGTATCCCGAGGATCATGTCTTTCGCTTCGAGTTGGATGAGATTTTTCCTACCTGCGTGGAATTTTCTTCCATGTTGGGGATAAATCCCAGTGTTGCTGCGGCTCTGCCTGAGTTTTCACATTCTCCCAGGGATTTATTGGTCGGTCTTCTTCATATTTCACCTTCGGTAACCAAACTAGTGGTTGCGGGAGGAATGATCTCCCTTTCGACGGTGTTGCAGTCCGTGCATTTACAATACATAGGCGATGTTGGATATGTCGGGGGCCGTCATCCTAGGCCTTGTTTCCAAAGTTATGTTCGTGGCTGAAGAGATGCTGGTAGAGCCCCAACGGGCTGCTATTATTTCTTAGATGTTATAATGTCGCAATCCTACGGCGGTGATACTGGCGGAGACCTTAAATGGCCTAGATGCCTAGTGGGGGGTCGTTCTGACTTCCTGAGAGGGAGCCCTGTGATGTTGTTTATGTGGCTATCAGAGAGGTTTTGTACGACGATCCCACCTGATTATCCCTGGTTGGCGATGCTAAACTTCTTTTGGCGCTATTTTCTTAGCGTAGGACAAGACATTGAGAGTTGGGGTAACTGGTTTGTAGAGCACGGGGCATGAGGCTTACGTTGGTTCGTGCCTTGGTGGGGAGAGTTGCTACCCATTCTGGAGTTTGGAGAGTACCAGTACGTCAAACTGGTTGGCCTCAAGAAGACCTCTTTTTACTTTCCCTGGCGGCTCCTAGGTCAATATGGTTGGGTGAAAATTGTGCCACCGTGGACACCAAAATTCTTTCCTATGTAGGATCTGACAGAGCGTATGCGCATGCGGCTTGGTTCCTTGTGGAAGTATCATCGTCCGTCGACCTGTCCTTCTCAGTCTACTGGGATAGTATGGCATGTCTCTAGTGACTACATGAAATGGTTGTGGAAGAAGATAGTAGCCAGGATGCTGGCGGTGGAGATTAGTCAGAGGTGGTTTTCCATACCTGACACCATGGAGGGGGCATTGTGGTCTGCCCCAAGTTGATTCGGTCTTATCGCTCCATGGAGCGTCTGCGACTGGATTCAGGTGATGGTGGTGTTGGTTCCTCTGGAAGCTGTGGGTAGGATTTTGTGAAGCTGTTATAGAAGGTGTTATTTTGTGTTTTCTCGAATGATTGGAGTAATTTTCACCGGTAGTAGGGCTTGTTATTTTCTGGGGGTTTTGACTAGGGAAGTTGTTTGACTCTTTATGTCGATCTAATCGTACGAGAATTTCAGATAATGAAATAAATAAGTTTTTGATCATCTAGTTATGCCTCTTAATGACTTTTTCTTTTGGGGCTAGTTATTTTTTGGGGTTTTTGACTAGGGAAGTCGTTTAACTCTTTATGTCGATGTAATTGTACGAGAATTTCAGATAATGAAATAAATAAGTTTTTGATCATCTATTTGTGCCTCTTGATGACTTTTGTCATTTTGAATTATCTATACCAATCGTTAAGGCATACATAATCCTTTTGTTCATGTTTATGTTAAAATGAACTGTCATTCTCGACGATAAGAAAAGAATAGTATTTTGTGAAAAAGAAGGGGGCTTGTTATTTTCTGGGGTAGTAGGCCTTGTTATTTTATGGGGTTTTTGACTTCTCGACGATAAGAAAAGAATAGTATTTTGTGAAAACGAAGGGGGCTTGTTATTTTCTGGGGTTTTGGGGCTTGTTATTTTTTGGGCTTTTTGATTAGGGAAGTCGTTTGACTCTTTATATCGATGTACTCGTACGAGAATTTTAGATAATGAAATAAATAAGTTTTTGATCATCTAGTTGTTCCTCTTGATGACTTTTTCCATTTTGAATTATCTATACCAATCGTTAAGGCATACATAATCCTTTTATTCATGTTTATATTAAAATGAACTGTCATTCTCGACGATAAGAAAAGAATAGTATTTTGTGAAGAAGGGGGGACGGGCTCATGTGAAGTGAATGAGCTGCCTAAGTACCTCTGAAGGTTTTGAAAAATTGTGAAATTAGTTTTTTAAAATGCTTTTAGAGGATCAGGCCCTCTTAGTTCTGGGTAAGGGGAAATGAAGAGTTTTTTTTTTTAAAATAGAAAGGAGATGATAAGAGTCGTAGCGCGCCAAGATTTTGGACTAGGGGTAAAAAAAATTTAGACGGTCCAGGTTGACTTGGCATGCCATTTCCTCCCCGTCGAGGTCGGTAAGCATAGTGGCACCTCCGGATAAGATCTTCTTCACAATGTATAGGCCGCTATAATTGGGATTAAATTTCCCTCTGGGGTCCCAGATGGGCTCTAATATTTCTTTAAGGGCTAGGTCCCCCTCTCAGACATCGCGGTCCTTGACTCTCTTATTGAATGATTGCGCTATACGGCGATGGCACCCTTGTATGTGGTAGAGAGCTTTTAATACCTTTTCATCTAGGAGGGTTAGCTCGTCAAGATGGCTTTGGTACCAGTCTTCCTCGCTGACCTTGCTTTCAAGAATGACGCGCAGTGAGGGTATTTCCAGCTCCACAGATAGGATTGCTTCCATGCCGTAGACTATAGAGTAGGGGGTAGCCCTAGTAGAGGTTTGAACTGAAGTGAAGTAACCCCAGAGGGCGTAAGGGATCCTGTCGGCCCAATTACGACAACTCTCGGTCATCTTGATGATAATGGATTTGAGATTCCATACTCATTGACCACTTCCATAACTTCTGCCTTAAAATGTAACTCGTTGTCTGAAACCAGCTCGTTTGGGACCCCATATCGGCAGATGATGTTTTTATTAATGAATTTGGCCACTTTATTGGCATTCAGAACTGCGTATGATTCGGCTTTAACCCATTTGGTGAAGTAGTCAATAGCGAGTAGGATGATCTCATGCCCATTGGATGCCTTCAGTGTAACTTTCCCTATGATATCCATGACCCATATGGAAAATATCCAGAGAGAAGTCATGTTGTACTGTTCTCGCAGAGGAAGATGCTATAAGTTGGAGAATTATTGGCATTTCAGAAATCTTCGTACGTAGGCTGTGCGGTCCTATACCATGGTGTTCCTGTAGTATCTCTATCGAATGATCTTCTTGGCGAGCATATGACCATTCGTGTGGGGTCTGCACTGCCTGCTGTGGATTTTCTGCATCATCTCTTTAATGTCAGCCCCTGCGATGCAGTACAGATGGGTGCCATCAAAGTTTCTGTTGAACAGTGCTTTATTAAATATAATGTACTAGGCGTCCAGTCTGTAGAGAGTTTCTTGGTCTTTCTTGTCGACTCCTTGGGGGTACTTACCGTGTTTGAGGAAGCGTCAATTATCGTAGTACTAACAGTAGGCTATTTCGAATTCTTCCTCTGTGCAGATCTCGATGTGGGAGCAGTGGGTTGGTTTATCCTATTTTTGGACAAGGAAGGGAGCCATGGTTATTCCTTTGGGCATGTCAATCATGGAGGCTAAGGTGGCAAGTCCGTCAGCCAGGTTGTTCTTTGCTCGGGGCAGGTAGTGGAAGGATATTTCTTAGAATTTGGAAACTAGTTCTTTAAGGTGGGCATGAAAGGGTGAGAGTTTCTTATCCCTGACTTTCCATTTCTTGAGTACTTGACCGATGATGAGGGCTGAATCCCTGTAGACATAAAGGTGTCGAATTTCGTTCTTGAGGGTAACTTTGAGGCCTACTGTGCATACCTCGTAATCAGTCATGTCGTTAGTGCAGGGGAAATCTAATTTGATGGCAACAGGAGTGTGGGAGTCATCAGTGCAATTAGGAAAATCCCAATGTCATACCCATTTTTATTAGAAGCACAGTCAAAGAATATATTTTATCGAAGATCTTCATGGGAGGCACAAGGGATATTCTCGACTGGGAATTATAAAATCCAGACATCGGCCTCTTCTATAGGGTAGTTCGCAAGGTAGTCAGAGATGGCTCTTACTTTTATGGACTTCTATGGGACATAGGTGATATCAAACTCGGTTAGAAGAATCAACCAATGGGCCATTCGTCTGGATAAGGCGGGCCTCTCGAGTAGGTACTTGATGGGATCCATTCGGGATACGAGTCTGATGGAGAAGGCGAGCATGTAGTGCCGTAACTTTTGGGTAACATAGACAAGGGAGACACATGCCTTTTCTAAGGTGGTTTAGTTAACTTAGTAACCGGCCAATTTTTTATTGGCATAGTAGATGGCTTTCTCCTTGCGGGTTTCCTCAAGGTATTGAGCTAACACAGCACCGGTTGCAGTATCGGTCACGGTTAGGTATAGGAGTTAGGGAAAACTAGGTTACGTTGGCATGAGCAATGAAGTTCGGGTTAGGTATTACTTAATTCGTTCGAAGGCTTCTAGGAAAGCTTCGTTCTAAACCTTTGTTGAATCTTTACGGAGGAGTTTGAAAATGGGTTCACAGATGGAAGTCAATTGGCTGATGAATCGACTGATGTATTTTAATTTCCTAAGGAATCATCGAACTTCTTTCTCGATTCGGGGAGGTCGCATCTCAAGTATGGATTTCAGGTTGGTAGGATCTTCTTTTATCCCTTTCTCATTGACCATGAATCCCAATAGTTTCCCTTTGGTAACGCTGAAGACATATTTCTCTGGGTTAAGCTGCATTTGATATTTTTACAGTCGTTCAAAGAATTTTCGGAGAGCGGTAACATGACCTTATCTAGTTCTAAACTTGATGATCATGTCATTTACATAGACCTCGACTTCCTTGTGTATTAGATCATGCAAAATAGTTATGGCTACCCTTTGGTAGTAGCCCCTGCGTTCTTGAGACCGAATGGCATAACAGTATAGCAAAAAATTCCCCAAGGGATAATGAATACGATTTTCTCTTGATGATCAGGGTGCATCTTGATCAAGTTATATCCAAAAAATCCATTGACGAACGACTTGAGAGCATAATTGGCCGTGTTATCCACAATCATATCGATGTTAGGTAGCGGGTAATCATTCTTCGGAGAGGCCTTATTCAAGTCTCGATAGTCGACACACATGCAGACCTTTCTTCCTGATTTCAGCATAGGTATGATATTGGCTAGCCATGTGGGATATTCAATTACACAAATGAAACCCACGTTCAGTTACTTGACTAGTTCTTCTTTCCCTTTGAGTGACCATTCGGTATGGAGCTTTCGCAGCTTCTGTTTGACTTGTTTACATTTCGAGAGCGTTGCAATCTCATGTTGTGCTATTTCAGGGTCAATACCGAGCATATCATCGTAGGACCATGTGAAGACATCCATAAATTCCTTTATTAGATCTTCGAGTTGCGTGAACTCGTGCTCATCAAGGGTAGCCCCTATCCTAATCTCGGGGGTTTATCTACTAGAACCGAGATTAATAACAACAATTTCATCTTCATTAACTTGAATGTGATTATTTTATTTGTTATTAACCTTATTTAGATCAGCTAAGAATTGTTCATTTGAAAAGTCATCATCATCAAGAGTTTGATTAGAATCAAGACAATTAATGTAAGGCACGGAAAGATACTCAAAGTCTTCATTTATTTCATTGATTGGAAAAACAACATTGAGAACCTCATTAAAGGAGGTCTTAATTACATCAGACTGAGAGGAAAAAACAAAAGGGGAAGGGGATAAACATAGGGGTTATGTTAGATATCAGCAGGTGGCACGAGTGCAGCATGCCATTTGAGAAGATGTGTATCAGCATATTTAATGAGGTAGGATGGATCAGATGATGTAGCCCCTGAGTGGATCATGTGGAGTGCTATCCCCAATATTTTTAAGTTGAAAGAGTCTTCGGAATCGCTATCCTCGATATCCCAAGTATCAGCTATGGTCTCCTTAGTGAGTGGTTGCACACAGTATTCGACCCAAGGTAGTTGTCTTGGAAAAAGATCTCCATTCCTGGTTTCATCCTTTTGTCTATAGGGTCGTACCAAAGGTTCAGGGAAGACATAAAAAGGGAAATCTTCACCTTATTTGATGAATCTTCCATTTAAGGAATCTCTTGAGATAGTTCTAGAGCATTGTAATTTTCCCTTAGTCGAGGTTGGCAGATCAATCTGAGTTCTGCTTCTGATGGTTGATAGCCCAAGCCACAGGGATGAAAGTCATCCTTCAATACAATAGGTTCAATTATCATTTGTTGCCTTTTCCCTAGCCTCATTCCAGGCATGAAGTGCATATTCTTGAACATTTGGATTACATTGACATTTCCATAACGATCATATTCTGGACAAACCTTGTCCTTGAAGTTATCCCCTGCCGAGAGTAGGAGTGGTTCGACATGAAAGCCTGATAACAGCATATCATTCACCCCATATTGTATCTCAAGTACCGAATTACTGGTTCTTGCATTCTCGGTGTTGTCACTGTCTCCCAAGCTGGGGATAACTTGTCCATTGGCGAAGAACTTCAATTTTTGATGAAGGGAAGAAGACACCCCTTTGATGTTGTGGAGCGATGGTCGTCCGAGAAGTTGATTGAAACAGGCTGGGATATCGATGACTTGGAATTTAATAATAGGATTTATAGGGCCAGGCCCTATTGCAAGCTTGATAGATCGCATTACTTCTCAGCGAGTGTTGTGATAGACATGCACAGCAGCACATGTTGGGGCAAGGTCGATCACTTTCAGTCCCAAACAGTTGAGGGTTTTTAATGGGCAAACATTTAGAATTGATCCATTATTGATGAGTGAGAGGGGAACAGTCTTCCCCATGACTTTAATACAGATATTAAGAGCATGATTGTGGCTGGGACCGTTCTTAGGGATTTCCTCTTCAGAAAAGGAGAGCATTCGAGTAAAGGTCAAGAATTCAACTAGGTTCACTACTTCTTCTGGTGTGGTCGAGGGAGGAACTCTGGTCCTGTGAGTAGCTTGATTAGGGGATTTTGATGCAGTTGGGAAGACATGAAAAATCCCCATAGAGTGATGTTGGCTTGAGTTTTCTTTAGTTGATCAAGGACCTTGATTTTTTCAAGGGTCATTTATGGCATAGGGAGATTCTTAACACCTTTCCCTTTATCGGTTGCTTATGGTTGTAAACCCGAGTTCTGGTAATGTCTCCCTGACCTGGTCCTGCGGTTCATAAAAGAGGGGGAAAATAGAAATCCTATTTCTTCACCGATGTCGAGTTGCTCAACTACCTGGTTAATCTCTCCTAGAAACTCCTTGAATGATATTATTCCACATAGGTTGGCTATCAGACTAGTCTTTCTTGATTCTAGCTCTTCATCTAAATCCTCGAAATCATCTCTCCATCTGGTGGCAATGATATTTTCTTTCTATGAAAATTCAATACACTCTACAACTTCTATGACTTGTTCGTATAATTCCTCCCATTCGGTAGGGAAATGCATGACTGAGGGAACCAAGTACCCTCATAATTTCAAAAGGTCTAGCAGCTCGGATAGGGAACCAGTTAGTTGAAATAAATCTGCCATGATCCAGACCAGGTCAACTAGACTGACTTCATCGGCTGGCACTACCCAATTTTCTGACTCTCAGAACCATTTTTGAGCTTCTAAGAATAACCCACTAAATCTCTGATGGTCAATGGTTATCTGGGAGGGAAATTTCAGCCCGAACTCTAGGAGCTGGTTCATCACTTCTGATAATTCCATGTCTTTACCTCCAGAACGGGTTCGAACAGCGATGCAAGCTCTGGTGAGGAGTGATAAGGTTTGATCGGCAAGGTTGGTAGGGTGTAAGAGGAAACATGGGCATGTTTGGAGAGGTTGAGGAGAGTATATGGGTATGACTGGTGATTTACTTGGTATGATTTGGGTAGATGGTTCGAGTTCTGAGTCTTATTCTAGGAAAATGGTGTTTGTGTAACTTGGGCGTGGATTATGGGTAGTGTTTGGTTTAGGATTAGCTGGTGGGGCGATGATACCCCAGTCAATCAGGCATTAGATTAAGTTTCGAAGATGAAAACATTGTTCGGTGGTATGGCTAGCAGTTTGGTGATAGTCACAATGGGCATCGGGTTTGAAATTCTTCGAAAGAGTGTTTGGTAATGGACGAGGGTCCAAGGTTTTGATCAGGTTTAAGTTCAAGAGAGCCTGGTAGACTTTGGAGAGAGGAGCGTGAAGCTCAGTATATTCTTTTCAGATTAAGTTTGGGCGAATTTTTGTTGCCCATGAAGTGGTAGGCTAAGATATATTATTGATGGTAGAGACTGAGGTACTAGTAGGCTTTTAAAATTTTTTGGGAGAAAACTGTCCAGAGGCTTTCTTCGATTCGACTTCTGTCTTGGCCAAACCTTCTTCAGTTTTTACTCCTTCTTCTTGAAGGGCTCGAAAGTGAGGATAATATTATCCTCACATTATTGCTCGGACATGGGTAGAAAGTTCTTCTTCACAATGCTGACTTGTTCTTATTCGGAGGGCCAGTTAGTCATGGTAGCTGCTTTTTCTCTCCACCTTGCTATGAAGTTGCTGACTGATTCCCCAGGATTCTTCTTAAGTAGTTGTAAGTCACAACGGGTAACCTCTAGCTCCTCGTTGTACATGTATTGAGATATAAACTCTCGAGAAACTTCTTCCCATCTGTGGATTATGGATTCTTCAAGGGATAGGAACCAACGGAGGGAACTATCCTTCAAAGTTTGTAGGAACATCTGAGCCATTATTTCTTTAGAAGCTCCTGGGAGAGTTATGGCTCGGTGATATCTACGAAGATGAACGATCGGGGGGCCATTGCCTTCAAACTTCTCGATATTGGGCATCTTAAATTTGTTTGGAAACCTGACTTTAGGATAGGGAGACATGTGGGTGTAGTCCATATAGTTCCCAGAGATTCTGACCTGGTCGAATTTCTTGGTTAGCATCTTAAGGGCTTCCTTGACCTTATTCAATTCTTCCTCTTTCGGATCAATAGTTACGGGTAAACTAGCCCCAGTCTGAGCGTGGTTTGGCATAGGCAGCTGAGCTGATGGCATCCCATTAGCAGGAGGGGCGCGCGGAGCATGATGGTATTCTTCAGGAACCCAGATAGGTTCGAGTGCGGGTGGACCCATGGCGCAAGGGAAAATGACCTTAGGATCTTGTAATATAGGGACCCAGTTTCTTTACATCTCATGAACCTCGGTTTAAAGGTTATCAATTTTAGTAGAGAGGTAAGCCAAAACCATCAGCAAATCCGGCTGCACATTCAGCACTTGATCCGTGTTCTCCATGGAAGGCGGGTAAGTCTCAAACTCGGAGGAAGTAAAGGGACTGATAGAACTTCGGGGTAGTTCGACTGAGGGTATGTGACCGACCTGAGAAGAAAATGCAATTTATATTTTTTTGGAAAAGAAAAAAGAGGGAAACTTTCATTTTTAGAAAAAGAGGAAAATGATTTTTTTACTTTTTTGATAAAAGAGGAAAAACATTTTTGGATACTTTTTTAGTAAAGAGGAATGGGAAGAGACCAGGGACGGGTCTCAGCATGATTATTATATTTATTAGGTTCCCACTTGTATTAAATTCTCCTAATATTCAAAATGAAATGCCGAACGAATACCAAGCCTGAAAAAGTTAGGTTTATAACATATGTAAAGCTAGGGTTGGACTTGTAACCAGGCTCATGGGAAGGGTCCCATTTTAAAAAATGCATAAAAATTTGGACGGCATGCCGACCCAGAATTTTGACAGAGTTTCGGGTCGAAATCGGCAATCTAACATGCATGTACTAGGATTGACACCTATATGTGGGTATGAAGTTTGGTTGGGTGAATCGAAAAGAGTTCCCTCTTTTGGCCTGACTTCCATAATATACGTCCTGCTTTTGAGGGCAATCGGTACATGTGGACAAGCCATTTGATATACCTGAATGTACGTGAATTTCTTCACTATATACCTCGTGGGGACGGTACGTGTGAGAGAGAATTCGATATACTCGATGTATGTGAATGAGTTCCCTGCGATATACCTCCCGTCGTGACTTCGATCAAGAAGTATGTTGCGGGGGAACCATTCGATATACGTCGAAGGTACTTGGAAAATGGAAGGTGAGAGTCATATTGCTTAGACGAACTGCGCCCTGTCGGACTAGCGCCAATCACGAAGTGACCCTCCAGATACTGGACAAAATTTGGTCAGTAACAATGTCCTTTGGTGATGTCGTGTGAATCATGCATGATTCTTTTATTAGTATCTTATGGTGAGAGTATCTTTCTTGATCATGCTAAATAGGGATCAAATTACAAGTACCAATAGTATACTAAGCATGGGTAAGTGGTGCATGCAACATGTGGATATACGTGATCGTAGGTGCACGTGGTGTGAAGTGTATATGAAGAATCTTATACAAGTGTGTGAATAGAAGCATACGTATGAGGTACACATGAATAATAAAGGGGAACATGAAAATAGGGGAATATACAAGAAAAATAAAACACCCATGTAAATTGAGTCTAACCCTCTTAAACAATTGTCCCTAGCAGAGTCGCCATTGTGGCCATCCCAGTCGGCGCGGCGCTCGCTTCGGGGAAAGGAGAAAGAGGATCCCCCTCCCCAGGGATGGAGGATGCGTCGCGGTCTTGCACCCTTCTCTTCGAAAAGGGGGCTTCGAACGTCGTTGGTGTGGGGTGAATGTGAAGAGATAGAGTCGCCAGCCTATTTTTCTCAAAACAGGCAAAAGAATAAGTTGCCAATTTCAAGGGAGCGGCATCCAGGACAAAACGGATGCATGTGAAACGAATATATCAGAGGTCCGGGGGCTAAGTTACGGAATGGAAAGGTGTTAGGCACCCATCCTGCCCTTTCGGTCTCTCATGGGAAAATGTTTATATTTTCCTTTTTTATCCCCGTGAAGTGTATGCATATGTTTCTATAATGGAGATCGAAATCGTTCAACCCATACAATGGAAAAGATAGGGTGAGGTCATCCATAGGAATATTCCCAAAATAATAAATATATAAGATAGAACATGAGCATTCATTGTGATATTGATTGTTATTGGGAAACGATAATATGTGTGGGATGAGACGCGAACAAGTATGTTATATATATATATATATATAATGATAATGAGTAAATTTGAGGATATTATGAAAAATAAGAGGAATTAGAAAATTAGCAAAATTGGACTCGAGTCTGAGATTTTAACCTGAGACACCTACGTAGCCTACAGAGGCATCAAAGTCCACATAGTTCGAATGTAGAATAGGTGTGGGGTTTATCCCATAGATTTGAATGGAATTTTATTGGTGCATGCGTGGAGAAAATGTGTTTTTGTTTTGGAAAAAGTTTTGTGGATAATTTTGTTCGGAATTTACGGGTGTAACCCTCTTTTATTTGATTTTTGGTTTTTTTATGAAAAATAAAGTATGTGAGATATACTAATAAAAGTGTAGAAGTTATTATGTATGAGCTAGAATGAAACCAGATTATGAATCTAAGGTCACTTATATAAAACAAGAAATTAAAAGAACTGGACCTTTCTTGGAGCTTGAGCTTGGATCTTGGATGAAGTCCTTTGAATGTTGAATAGAGATAAGGATATTTGCCAAATTGGGTGTGAAAAGGATGGGTGTTTAGGCTTGAATGATATTTCTCATATGGAACTTCGCTGACTTCGAGAGAATGTTGCTGAGATCACCGATGTTGATGGGTTTGTGCTTTGTTTATGTCTGTTCAACAATGAATTCATGTCCCTTATTTATAGGATAAGGGGGGTGCCTATCGGTAGGTCACCCTTGACACTGTGTCGATAGGCAAGGTCCAGGACCTGCTAATTGGCAGTCCTATGCGGACTTTTCTTAAAAAATGATCATTGCGCACAAACCATTAATCTGAATAGCGCATGGGGTATACTATTAGAAAATTATTATAGAGACCTACGAAAGTCCTTTGGACCACTCCCGAGTCCGAGAGTTGACTTTGGGTCAAATGTGTCTCGAAAGCGCATGTCGGTCCTTTGGACGGGAGATCGTCGGATGCAAATGGATCGTTAGTCTGTATGGTTAGTTAGAATCGTACACAGGGTGGACCGTTGAGAAGGTTAGCAGATGTAATTTGACATTACAAAGAGTTTTCCTTGGTTCAGAAAGTTTATCTTGGTCAATTGGGGCCCGAAAGTGCCCGGTGACCTCTCGGAGTAAAACGGATCATTCGTCCGTACCGTAGGTCAGAATTATGCACGAGTTGGATTGTTAGAAAAGGATATTCAGTGCGCTTTGGAGACTCATTCAATCTCCTTTGAGTTGAAGAGTTGACTTTGGTCAAACAGAGTTTGAGAGCACCCGATGGCCTCCGGATCGATTTTCACGGGAAAACTGATCGTTCGTCCAAACCGTTATGCTATTTTATACACGGAGTGGACCGTTGGAAAGGGGTTTTAGTGCCTTTCGAATATTCAAAGAGATTTTTCTTTGACGGTGAAGTTGATCGGAGTCAAATGGGGTCGATTAGGGGCCTGGGAGCGCCCGATGGGCACTCGAAGTGTGACTTAGGCTTGCGGTGGAAGGGGGAAGCATTAGGAGCCTAAGGAGAGACTTAGTGGGTCCTAGAATATGGTGTCTATATGTTTGGAATTTAGGCTTCAAATGAACTTTGATGCAGTAGAATTTAGGGATTTTTTATGATTAATTACTAAAGTGTCAAGGTTTGACCCTCTATTAAAAGAAGAGAAAGGGAAAGAGATGAATAGTTCGATTTTAATGGTCTTTCCCAACTGGGGCCAGTGTCCTAGCTTCCCATCTCAGGGTTTCCTTACAATGCTGATGATCTTTCTAAGAAAAAATCTTTAGTGTCAGACTTCTTTGAAGAACAGTTATATTGGTTGTCCAACTGTTGTTAGTAGGACGTCAACCTAATAAGTTCATGTTCCCTTATTTTGTATGCAAGGTTGAACTCTGTGCTGATCATTTCATTGTCTCATCCTTGATCGAGGATGATCATCTTCATGGTCGATAGAGGTGCTTCTATAGGGATCACTTATTCTCTCCCATATGCAAATATGAAAGGTGTTTCCCTAGTCGACCTTCTGGGCATTGTTCGGTAAGCCCATATAATGTGAGGGAGCTCATCCACTAATGCCCTTTTAGTATTTCTAGTCGCATACGAATCCCGTCAAACAATATTTTGTGTTATGCTTCTACATGTATGTTGCTTTGTGGGAATACCTAACTTCTACACTTTTATTAGCATATCGCACATACTTTATTTTTCATAAAAAACCCCAAAACAAATAAAAGAGGGTTACACCCGTAAATTTCGAGCGAAATTATCCACAACGCTTTTTCCAAAACTAAAAACAGATTTTCTCCACGCATACACCTAACAAAATTCCGTTCGAATCTATGGGATAAACCCCACCCCTATTCTACATTTGAACTACGTGGACTTTGATGCCTCTATAGGATACATAGGCATCTCGGGTTAAAATCCAAGACTCAAGTCCAATTTTGCTAATTTTTTAATTCCTCTTATTTTTCATAATATCCTCAAATTTACTCATTATCATTATATATATATATATATATATATATATATATATATATATATATATATATATATATATAACATACTTGTTCGCGTCTCATCCCACACATATTATCGTTTCCCAATAACGATCAATATCATGATGAATGCTCATGTTCTATCTTCTATATTTATTATTTTAGGTATATCCTATGGATGACTTCACCCTATATTTTCCATGGTATGGGTCGAACGATTCCGATATCCATTATATAAACACATGCATACACTTCGCGGGGATAAAAAAGGAAAATATAAACATTTGCCCATGAGAGACCGAAAGGGAGGGATGGGTGCCTAACACCTTCCCATTCCGTAACTTAGCCCCCAGACCTCCGATCTATTGGTTTCGCATGCATCAGTTTTGTCCTTGATGCCGCTCCCTTGAAAGTGGCAACATATTCTTTTGCCTGTTTTAAGCAAAATAGGCTGGCGAATCTATCTTTTCACATTCAACCCACACCGACGACGGCCGAAGCCCCCTTTTCGAAGAGAAGGGTGCGAGACTATGACGCAGCCTCCATCCCCGAGAAGGGGGTCCGCTTTCTCCTTTACCTAGAGCGAGCACCGTGCCAACCGGGATGGACACAGTTATTCTCTCACTCTAAGAAATAATATTCTCATCTAGTCATCATCGTGTGCCCCGACTTACACGTTTCTCTGCATCACTTTGATAAACCTAATACTAACCTAGGTGTCTCCCCTCTGAGTACTCGCTATAGCCTCGCTCTAATCCACTCACCATGGAAAAGAAACATTGTATGCTAAGTTTTCCTTGATTTATAACACTACACAATATTCCCAAGTTCTCATCCCACTCTTTTAACCCGAGCCATTGACTGCCATGTCAGCTAGGCAATAGTCCATTAATCATAAGAAGGATCAATACTATGAGAAATCGTGTGGCCAATAGCACAACCATCCGTACACAAAATTTTATGCAATAAGAAGAATAGTTCAGATCGATCGCACCAAGTTACCAAGTTGCATTGACCATAACTGGTCCACCGTGCTCTCCTAGGCCCAACCGCACCATACCATGACATGGAACCAATTCGAGTCACCACAAAGGTGGGAATATTTATCCACCATGATCAAAATCGAAAGGGACACATGAGAGTCAGAAGTAACAAGCAACCATCTAAAGAAATTCCACCGTAAGCGTCCGACTATGACTTACAAAAGCAAACCTATGCCATATACTTGAAGTCATGCCACTCATTCCTAAAGTTCTCACCAAGCACAAATCCTAGCCTCATACCCTGGCTTGGGCCAAAATTCGTGACGAAAGGAATCACATATTCATTCTCGCAACAAAAAAAGCAATATGCTAATTGGTAGTCCTTTAGGAAGCCAATGCTCAACTTTCCTTCTCGGGGGCGAGGCCCTATCTTTCACATCCTTAGCGTACATGAACCATTCCATTTGGTGGATACCCCATGCCATTGTCTACATTGACCTTGTCCAATTACCCGAGACGACATCACCAACGTACTACACCTAATCTATTATCTTCCTTAACATATCATGATCGAAATCCAAAACTCCCATAGGCATTACTTAGTTCAAGCGAGGCACTCACCTGACTGTGTCCTTTGACCAAGAGGTTTCTATCAAACTTGTTCTCGACTTCTACATATAATTTACGTGGTTGTAACACCCCATATTTCTTGTAATTTATAATTAAATTAATTAAGGTAATTTTAAATTACACGTGTGCCGTAATATAATTGAATTAATTATTATGTGTTTATTGAAATATTAGCAGGTGAAGCTACATAAATATTTAAGGGATGAGTATTGGGTGAGTCGGGTTATTTTAGCAAGTGAAGCTACATAAATTATTTGAGGTATGTGAAATAAAATAAATTTAAAGTGGGGATATAGACTCGAGTATTATGGGCTAGTGCTACGGGAGTTAGGTGCAGATTAGATGGATGTAATTGAATTATATATATACTGTATGTGTGATAGTATATATATACTTGTATGGATATCAGTGTTAGATATTTATGTGAAAAGATACCACTTATTATGCTATCATAGGAGGTTGCACGATGCGGGTGAATCCCTTGGCACGCTGGGAGAGTATAATCCCCAGGTCATATCGTCTGGTATTTTAGTTGTGTGATTTATTTTTGGGGTGAGACGTTTTGGGTATGATTCGGTCCCATTCTAGAGAAAATATGACCACCTCCACTACGTTTGTGATTTATTTACCTATTTCAGCGTGAGTTAACCGATTTATAGTAATTGGGTTAGAGTGAGCATACCTTGGATGACAGCATTTTAGAGAAAGCTTCCAGTGAGTTATTACTTGGGAAGGATGGTTATTATATGCGACATGTGGGTGAATGTTGTAGTATACTAGTATGTATATAATATGAGTGGTTAGTTATATATGGGATAAATACATAAAGTGTGATTGTATTTTAGATATAAGTAGAGTGAAAGTTATATGATTAAATTGTACTTCAGATACAACTAGTGTGAACATTATATGATCAAGTATGCTTACAAGTATAGCTAGTGTGAACGTTATATGATTAATTAATATTTCGTATATAACTAGTGTGGATGTTATATAAATAACTAAAGTTGAAATGGTTAAATAATTTAATGAGTAGAACAACTTATAAATCAAATTAAGGAATACTCGGGTTAGAGTAGTGAGATGGAAAGGTTGTACCAAGGATAGTTAGGTGCGGTAGCATAACTAATGGGGTTAGCAGGAAAGATCTAGGTGTGCACACTAGTTAAGGGGTGAGATATATCTCAAGAGAGTGCGACACCAGCTTAAATATGAAAAGTGTTCATACATATTTAAATTATTGCATTTTAATTGCCTGCTAAATATTTTCAAAAAGGTTTTATTGGGCTCTGACCCGTGTCAAAATATTTTCCAAAACCATTTTAGGTGTCCAGCCATAGGGACGCCCAATATGAGGATTCTATTCAGGGATGTGTAGCTATAGCACGTGTGGAAGCCTGCAGGACTTTTCTATAGACGTTTCAATCAATTCATTCCTAATGTCGGAATTTTATTCACTATTCAATTGGGCATGTTGCCTTTCGAACTACTTTAGTATTTCAGTTATTTATTTACTTTGGTGGACTCAGTTTTTGTGTTAGACTTATTAGTGGATTTTATTATTTGGGAACTATCGTGGATTGTTCAGACTATTATTGTGTATGGATGGTTTGGTTAATTTATTTTAGCTTTATTTTTGCATGTTGATAGTTAATAACGAGATAAAATTTAACACCGATTTAATTTAACACAGGTGGTTAGTAACTTGAATGTAATACCCCGCATTTTTATCGATATTTATTTATGGGATTAATTAAATTAAATGTGAATTAATTGAGAATTAATCCGGATAAAATACTAACGAGATGTGAGTTGGTATTTGATTATAATGAGTATTTATGGCAATATATGAATATTGAAAATATTGAATTTGTCGGGAGATAGAAATACGGCAATTTGGGAAATTTTGTTAGGACGCGCGTGACAGTCGCGTCAGGAATGTAATTATTGAAATTAAAAAGTGAATTTTATTTCTATCAACCGTATGGTCATTTTGAGTGCGCCAACGCATCCGGAAGGGTCGAAATAGTCAGAAAACACTAGGCGGGGGTTTAGTTTGGGTCCCGGGGCATTTTTAGGCCATACTGGCAACCCAAAAGGGTAGTTTGGTAATTTCGGAATTTTGGGAATTAAAACCCACGAAAATTAGAGGTTAAAATCTGATTTAGTCTTTACCCACTAAACCCACTAACAACACTAAATGACTTAATGGGCTACGGGAGTTATTGGAAAAAGTTCTAAGAGTTTCCTAAGGCAACCTCTAAACCACCATTGGCATCTTGGAGAAAAACTAGTAGAGAGAGAGAGGAAGGAGAATTCTGCAGAGAAATAAAGAGAGAGAGAGAGACCAACCTTCATCAATTCAACATCAAATTCAGAGAAAGATCAGAGGCAAGTGGTTTAATTACGTTAATTGCAATTAATGTTTCTTCCATGCGTAGGAATTTATGAAAATTTCATTTGTTTTGGGAGATTGATAAAAACCCATTGAATTGGATTTAGAAATTTACTTTTTGATAAAGAGATTGCATGTAGAATTTTGTTTGAGTGATTATTATGATAGAATTACATCTTTTATACCAAAAAAACGGATTTAATTATGTATATGGATGACTTTAATTTTCTAGGGTTCATGTTCATGGGATTTGGGGAAAATTGGGGATATTTGATGATTAGATGCGGTTTAGAATGATTTGATCCTATATTTATCTTAATATATGACCTAAGTATGTTTAGGAATGATTAGGAACCTTAAAACAATGTTGGGGCAATGTTTGGATGAGTTTTGAGAAGAGAAAGTTGGAGGAAAAACGAATTTAGGAATTCTGGGCTCGAAACTGTCACCTCGTTAGAAGGCCTGCCCAGGTCGTTCGAACGAGCTTCTAGCGAGTTGACAGTTTGACTTATAACGAGTTGGATGTTTGTTCAATGCCTTTCGTTCGAATGAGATCTCGTTAGATGCCCACTTCGTTCGAACGAACTCTCGTTCGAACGAGACTTCTAACGAGTTGACAGTTTGGCCTTTTTGGCCTGATTTGATTTCTAGTGTCCCGTAACCTTGTTTACTTGATGAGATAACATTACCTTGAGGACTAATTAATATAGTTGGGATATTCGGGATATATTGAGGAGTAAAATATAGAAGAATGATTTGAACCGAATGAAAATTGTGGGTTAGGACGCGAATAACTAATCACGGCGTGAGGATAATGGATAATGTGTATATATAAACCGGGGGCACGTGTATTGGTATAAGAATGAGAAGTATACCACTAATAAATTATGGTGATTACTAAGATGTGTGCATGCTTAGTATATGTATATGATTTTATGTGTATGACAAACCTACCATACTTGCTATCACGGGAGGTTTACGTTCGCTTAGGGCCTTCTAATCCTTGTGTGCCCAGATTTAGATTGGTACCTAGAGAACATAATGATAGAATGACTTATTTGTGAGTTAATAAGTCAGCAGACTATGGAGCGTAGGTATGTACGTGACCATGGATATGTTGAATTATGTTCGCCTCCATTATCATGTGTTGTGCTTATTCTAACAATTCCTGAGAGATTCAGAATTTGTAATCCTTATGTACGTGATGTACCGGGATGGATAGCAGAGTATGTGTGCGTCGCAGCTTAGCCTCGGGGTGATTGTATCTTATATTTATGATGTGAATGGTATACGGTTAAATGAATAGACTTGTCATATTTAATTATGAGTATAATTATAGTAACTCCTTGAGAAGATGAATTAGGGGATAACCTCCAGTAAATGGAAATGCTAATAATTGAGAATTCGGGTTTAAATCAAGCTATCTATTCAAGTGATAACATTGGGAATTCATATTGTGAATCGAGTAGATGGGTTAGAACTTATGTCGGTTTAGTTAGATATATGTATAACACTTGTATGGGTACGGTACGTTAGGAGTGCACAAATAGCCGAGAGGTGAGTATTTCATGTGAGAGCACGTCCTAACATGTACTTTGCATTCATTATTTTAATGTTATTAAAACACTTGCTGTTTTTAAAATACAATCCACTTTTGGGCTCTGACCCTTTTGCTTTCAAATCTATTTTTTGTAAAAACCTTTTAGGTGCCCAGCCACAAGGACACCATGCATAGGATTCCCATTCAGGTGACGAGTTGTAGCTGTTGTGAAAGTTACAGGGCCTTGCTAGTAGACGCTCCTTTTGTCTTGACTCCATATTCAGTTTTAATATTTGTAGGGCATGTCGCCCATTTCTATTAGAGACATTTCAGATTTCAGTTATTCAGACTTGTGGTATGTAATTAATTCAGGATTCAGACTTGTTTTATTATTTCAGTTGTGGGATTGTTGTGAGGAGAAATTACTCCAGACTCTTTATTACTTGTTGATTACACTTTTGGGACTTTATTGTGAATGGTTATGTTGTTCTTTCATAATTCATTTATTGCATGTTAATCAGATTTAATTTAAAATTTGGCAACTCATTTTTTTAAATACTAGGTAGTTAGTAATGATTAAAATGTTTTCGACAGTGATGCTATTAACTGAACCAACTTGGCATTTCGTATTGATTTAATAAAGCAGTAGCTACCCGGTATTTAATTAGTCGAGGTGTCACAGGTGGTATTAGAGCATCAGGTTCTAGTGTCATTTAGGATCTGTACGGCTTATTATGTTTCCGCTGAGCTTACTTTGATGTAGAGCCCTATATTTTAGGACTGTTGTATTATTTTATGTATGCTTCGCTCTTCAGCTATTTCAAGTTTATAACTGCGAACTTATAGACTTTAATCTTATTTCAGATGCCTCCACGACGTGCACCACGGGTTCCTAGGGATGCACAGCCCAAGCCACAGCCAACTCCAGTACAGGGCACCATGAATGCCGCGGAGGTTGCAGCCATTATAGCCCAAGCGGTAAATGCCGCTCTCGCCGTTTTATAGCCGGCACCACCCCAGGCGCCAGTAGCCGCGCCAGTTCAGGCACATGCATTCCCATCTTCTTGGGAACGTGTTCGAGATGCTTTTCAGAAAGCACACCCACCGGAGTTCGCAGGTAGCTCCGATGTTGTGGTTTCAAGTCAGTGGAGGAAGGATATTTAGAGGCACTTGAGGATGTATGAGTGCACCGATGTCAGAAGCAGATACTAGCTACTTTCAAGCTAGTGGGATTTGCACTGCAGTGGTGGGAGTCTACTACCACCGTGGAGGAGAGAGATACTCTCACGATACAGGAGTTCTGGGTACGGTTTGATCGCAAATATTTTCCATGAGCTGTTCACATGGAAATGAGGAGGAAGTTGATGAACCTTAGATAGGAGGGTAAGACTATGACCGAGTATGAGGCCGAATTCACCAATTTGCTGAATATTGTCCCGGATGAGATACCGACAGAGGAGAAGAAGATCCAGAAGTTTACAGATGGATTGAATTGGAGGATCCGTCGGCACTTGTTGGGGAATCTATCGTTGGCCACTTACTCTGATGTGGTTAACGCTGCATTGCTCCGTTTCCAGGACAACCGCTTTCACTTGACAGAGTGCAGCCATTAGGGCAGGACAGGGGGAAATGGTGCAGC
The DNA here is from genome assembly GCA_949130495.1 of Sambucus nigra. NCBI lineage: Eukaryota > Viridiplantae > Streptophyta > Magnoliopsida > Dipsacales > Adoxaceae > Sambucus > Sambucus nigra. Next base: position 222,084,197 of record OX422224.1, read on the forward strand.
CATTAGGGCAGGACAGGGGGAAATGGTTCCAGCGGGACACAATCAGCTCAGGGTCAGTATAGGCAAGGTGATCAGCGTTCCCAGCAGGGGGGATTCTAAGAGATTCCGATCAGGGGGTTTCTGGAACGGTCAGGGAGAATTTCAGAATGGCCAGCAGGGTCCGAACGGCCATCAGGGCCAGCAGGGTCAAAATGGTCAACAGCAGCAGTTTCACCAGGGCACACAAGGCCAGGGCAGAAATGGTAACGGTCACCAGGGCCGTGGTCAGCAGGGACAGTGAGGGGAAAACTTCCAGGGGAAGTGTTTCATTTGTGGTAAGATTGGCCACAAACGTCAGGAGTGTCCTGAAAAGGGCAAGGCCCCACAGCAGCAGCAGTAGGGTGCTCGACACGAGCCACAGAGGCCTCTGTTTCCCGTCACCCTCCCAGCACCACAGATGGCAGCATTACCACCCATTCCAGCAGTCCCAGTTCAGCAGGGATAGCTTCAGTATGGGAGAGTGTATCAGCTCCAGCAGGTCGCAGCCCCACAGAATCCACCGGCCATTGAGGGTATGTTCTCTATTCAGGGGACTATGGGGCGCATTTTATTTGACACGGGGGCTACACATTGTTTCATTGCTATGAGATTTGCACGCACCATTGGGTTGTTAGACACCGCCGAGAGTACGGTTACTTGTGTAGATTCGCCGTTGAGTAGGGGTTCAGTGATTTCCCTTGTATGTAGAGGCGTGGGTATAGAGATTGGGTGGTTTACTTTACCCGCTGATATGTTAGTGTTAGATATGACCGAGTATGATGCCATTATTGGTATGGATTGGCTAGTTGCGTACCGAGCCATGATTGATTGTTTTAGTAGGAGTATTATCTTTGCCATTCCTGGGCAGGAGATGTTTTTAGTGATGATGCCTCGCCCTGAGGGAGGATCGTCCATTCATTTACACTACATAGAGGAGGAGACCGCTAAGGAAGTGGTGATACCACTTGATTCGATACCCATTGTTAGTGAGTTCGCAGATGTATTTTAGGATATACCTGGACTACCTCCGAGTAGGGAGATAGATTTTGTGATTGATTTGACGCCGAGCACTCGGCCTATTGCCCGCGTACCTTACCATATGGCTCCAGTTGAGATGAGAGAGTTACGGGATCAGATTGAGTAGTTGTTGGGTCTGGGGTTTATCCGAAGGAGTACTTCGCCGTGGGGTTACCCTGTGTTATTTGTAAAGAAGAGGGATGGATCGTTGAGATTGTGTGTGGATTACCGGGAGTTGAATAAGGTCACGATACGGAATAAGTATCCGTTGCCCTGAATCGATGACTTATTCGACCAGTTGAGAGGAGCTTCTTTCTTCACAAAGATTGATTTGCGATCGGGATACCATCAGTTGCGTATCAGGGAAGAGGACGTCTCGAAGACTGCTTTCTTGACAAGATATGGTTCCTACGAGTTTCGAGTTATGCCTTTTGGTTTGACCAATGCTCCAGCCGTGTTGATGGACTTAATGAATAGAGTGTTCAGAGAGTTCCTAGATCAGTTCATCATTGTCTTCATTGATGACATTCTGGTTTACTCCAAGACAGAGGAGGAGCACGCCGAGCATTTGAGGCAGGTTTTGCAGACGCTACGTCAGAACGAGCTGTATGCAAAGTATGAGAAGTGTGGATTTTGGCTGAAGGAGGTTCAGTTTTTGGGGCATATTATTTCGGACCGGGGGATATCTGTTGATCCGGGGAAGGTATCCGCGGTGAGGGAGTGGGGACAGCCCACGACACCGACTGAGATCCGTAGTTTCTTGGGCTTAGCAGGATACTACAGGAGGTTCATTCGGGGTTTCTCTAAGATAGCGGGTCCCATGACACATCTGACTCGTAAGGGTGTGCCCTTCATCTGGAGTGATGCCTGTCAGTTGGCATTCGATGAGTTGAAGGATAAACTGACCTCAGCACCTGTGTTAGCATTGCCGAGATCAGGAGTTGAGTATCTAGTTTACACCGATGCGTCCTTACAAGGACTTGGAGGTTTATTGCGACAAGAGAGTCAGGACATAGCTTATGCTTCCCGTAAGCTTAAGCCTCACGAGAAGAATTACCCCACTCATGACTTAGAGTTAGTGGAAGTGGTATTTTCCCTTCGGATTTGGAAACATTATCTTTTGGGGGAGAAGTTTCAATTATTCACGGACCACAAGTCCCTACAGTACCTATTCACGCAGAAGGAGTTGAATATGCGGCAACGAAAGTGGCTTGAGTTTGTGAAGGATTATCAGTTCGATATCCAATATCACCCGAGGAAGGCTAACGTGGTAGTAGACGCGTTGAGCCGTAGGCCAGTAGATGAAGTGGCAGGGGTGTGGAAAGAGTTCGGACACCAGGATGTAGTGGCCTGATCGTTCATGTATGTGATGACTGTTACACCGCAGATTGTCATGAAGGTGGTAAAGGCGCAGGTAAATGACTCATTCTGTCAGGAGCAGATACTTCGATTACTAGCAGAGGGAGCCGAGTCCTATACCGTTAGCTCAGACGGGGGATTACGCTTCAATGGGAGACTGGTAGTTCCGGAAGGGGAGGAATTGCGACACGAGGTGATAGCAGAGTCGCACGGCTCACGGTTCGCGGTATATCCCGATGGGGACAAAATGTACCAAGATATGAGATGACAGTATTGGTGGAGCGGGATGAAGAGAGATATTGCCGTGTTTGTTTCTAAATGCGCCACTTGTCAGCTGGTAAAAGTGGATCATCAGAGACCGGCAGGACTGCTACAACCATTAGAGGTCCCGATGTGGATGTGGGAGAGCATCTCCATGGACTTTATCATGGGGTTACCTACGTCACAGAGGGGTCACGACTCCATTTGGCTAATTGTGGGCAGGTTGACCAAAGTTGCTCATTTTCTACCCGTAAGGACAAACTACACTACGGGACAGTATGCCCAGCTCTTTATTACAGAAATAGTGAGACTTCACGGTGTGCCCCTGAATATCGTGTCTGACCGAGATAAGATATTTATTTCACGGTTTCAGGAGAGTTTTCAGGATGCCATGGGCACGGAATTGCGATTGAGTACGGCTTATCATCCGCAGACCGATGGGCAAATCGAGCGTACAAATCAGATGTTGGAGGACATATTGCGTATGTGCATCATTGATTTCGGGGGTGGATGGGAGCAGTATCTTCCACTGGTGGATTTTACTTAAACCATCTCCTACCAGTTCACCATTGGCATGGCTCCATTTGAAGCGTTGTACAGTAGACCTTGTCGTTCCCCAGCATTTTGGTTGGAGGTGGGGGACAACAAACTACTTGGGCCGGAAGTAATTCAGGATACTTCGGCAAGGGTAGAATTGATACGGAGTCGCATTCGGGTAGCTCAAGATCGGCAAAAGAGCTACGCTGATGCGAAGAGGTTCTTCAGGGAGTTCCAAGTGGGGGACCAGGTTTTACTCAGAGTATCTCCTATGAAGGGGATTACGCGATTTGGGAAGAAGGGGAAGTTGGCACCGAGATATGTGGGACCATTTCCTATCATCGAGCGGATTGGGTATGTTGCGTATGGACTTGGGTTACCGGAGCATTTGCACCGGATTCATGATGTGTTTCATATTTCCTCGCTAAGGAAATATCTTAGAGATGATTTGGCTCATTCTCACATTGCTTTGGAGGACATCAATCTCCAGCCCGATAGCTCCAACGAGGAGGGGCCGATTGCTATTTTGGACCGAAGTGAGCGGAAACTGCAGTTAAACATAGTTCCGTTAGTGCGTGTTCAGTGGCGACATCATAATGTCGAGGAGTCCACATGGGAGCGCGAGGATGAGATGCGCGAACGTTATCCAGAGTTATTTTTACCAGGTACTTTTTAGTTCCGAATTTCAGGACGAAATTCTGTTATTAGGGGGGGAGTATGTAATACCCCGCATTTTTATCGATATTTATTTATGGGATTAATTAAATTAAATGTGAATTAATTGAGAATTAATCCGGATAAAATACTAACGAGATGTGAGTTGGTATTTGATTATAATGAGTATTTATGGCAATATATGAATATTGAAAATATTAAATTTACCGGGAGATAGAAATACGACAATTTGGGAAATACTAACGACAATTTGGCAACCCAAAAGGGTAGTTTGGTAATTTCGGAATTTTGGGAATTAAATCTCACGAAAATTAGAGGTTAAAATCTGATTTAGTCTTTACGCACTAAACCCACTAACAACACTAAATGACTTAATGGGCAACGGGAGTTATTGGAAAAAGTTCTAAGAGTTTCCTAAGGCAACCTCTAAACCACCATTGGCATCTTGGAGAAAAACTAGTAGAGAGAGAGAGGAAGGAGAATTCTACAGAGAAAGAGAGAGAGAGAGAGACCGACCTTCATCAATTCAACATCAAATTCAGAGAAAGATCAGAGGCAAGTGGTTTAATTACGTTAATTGCAACGAATGTTTCTTCCATGCGTAGGAATTTATGAAAATTTCATTTGTTTTGGGAGATTGATAAAAACCCATTGAATTGGATTTAGAAATTTACTTTTTGATAAAGAGATTGCATGTAGAATTTTTTTTGGGTGATTATTCTGATAGAATTACATCTTTTATACCACAAAAACGGATTTAATTATGTCTATGGAAGACTTTAATTTTCTAGGGTTCATGTTCATGGGATTTGGGGAAAATTGGGGAGATTTGATGATTCGATGCGGTTTAGAATGATTTGATCCCATATTTATGTTAATATACGACCTAAGTATGTTTAGGAATGATTAGGAACCTTAAAACACTATTGGGTTAATGTTTGGATGAGTTTTGAGAAGAGAAAGTTGGAGGAAAAACGAATTTAGGAATTCTGGGCTCGAAACTGTCACCTCGTTAGAAGGCCTACCCAGGTCGTTCGAACGAGCTCATTCGAACGAGCTACTAACGAGTTGACAGTTTGACTTCTAATGAGTTGGATGTTCATTCGATGCCTTTCGTTCGAACGAGATCTCGTTAGATGCCCACTTCGTTCGAACGAACTCTCGTTCGAACGACCTCGTTCGAACGAGACTTCTAACGAGTTGATAGTTTGGCCTTTTTGGCCTGATTTGATTTCTAGTGTCCCGTAACCTTGTTTACTTGATGAGATAACATTACCTTGAGGACTAATTGATATAGTTGGGATATTCGGGATATATTGAGGAGTAAAATATAGAAGAATGATTTGAACCGAATGAAAATTGTGGGTTAGGACGCGAATAACTAATCACGGCGTGAGGATAATGGATAATGTGTATATATAAACCGGGGGCACGTGTATTGGTATAAGAATATGAATTATACCACTAATAAATTATGGTGATTACTAAGATGTGTGCATGCTTAGTATATGTATATGATTTTATGTGTATGACAAACCTACCATACTTGCTATCACGGGAGGTTTACGTTCGCTTAGGGCCTTCTAATCCTTGTGTGCCCAGATTTAGATTGGTACCTAGAGAACATAATGCTAGAATGACTTATTTGTGAGTTAATAAGTCAGCTGACTATGTAGCGTAGGTATGTACGTGACGATGGATATGTTGAATTATGTTCGCCTCCATTATCGTGTTTTGTGCTTATTCTAACAATTCCTGAGAGATTCGGAATTTGTAATCCTTATGTACGTGATGTATCGGGATGGAAAGCAGAGTATGTGTGCACCACAGCTTAGCCTCGGGGTGATTGTATCGTATATTTATGATGTGAATGGTATACGGTTAAATGAACAGACTTGTCATGTTTAATTATGAGTATAATTATAGTAACTCTTTGAGAAGATAAATAAGGGGATAACCTCGAGTAAATGGAAATGCTAATAATTGAGAATTCGGGTTTAAATCAAGCTATCTATTCAAGTGATAACATTGGGAATTCATATTGTTAATCGAGTAGATGGGTTAGAACTTATGTCGGTTTAGTTAGATATATGTATAACACTTGTATGGGTACGGTACGTTAGGAGTGCACAAATAGCCGAGAGGTGAGTATTTCATGTGAGAGCACGTCCTAACATGTACTTTGCATTCATTGTTTTAATGTTATTAAAACACTTACTATTTTTAAAATACTCTCCACTTTCGGGCTCTGACCCGTTTGCTTTCAAATCTATTTTTTTGTACAACCCTTTTAGGTGCCCAGCCACAAGGACACCATGCATAGGATTCCCATTCAGGTGATGGGCTGTAGCTGTTGTGAAAGTTACAGGGCCTTGCTAGTAGACGATCCTTTTGTCTTGACTCCATATTCAGTTTTAATATTTGTAGGGCATGTCTCCCCTTTCTATTTGAGACATTTCAGATTTCAGTTATTCAGACTTGTGGCATGTAATTAATTCAGGATTCACACTTGTTTTATTATTTCAGTTGTGGGATTGTTGTGAGGAGAAATTCCTCCAGACTCTTTATTACTTGTTGATTACACTTTTGGGACTTTATTGTGAATGGTTATGTTGTTCTTTCATAATTCATTTATTGCATGTTAATTAGATTTAATTTAAAATTTGGCAACTCATATTTTTAAATACTAGGTGGTTAGTAATCATTAAAATGTTTTCGACAGTGATGCTATTAACTGAACCAACCTGGCATTTTGTATTGATTTAATAAAGGAGTAGCTACCCGGTATTTAATTAGTCGGGGTGTCAAATTGAATATCTTTTTTACAGTGGTGCTAACAATGAACCATATTTGATTCTACTTTATTTTGATAAAGGACTGATCACCCATGATTAAATTTGGCAGCGTGTCACAGAGGGTATTAGAGCATCAGGTTCCAGTGTCTATAGGATCTGTGTCGATTTTTATGTTTCAATGTAGCGTTCTTTGATATAGAGCCCTATTATTTGAACTGTTGTCTTCGTTCTCACATATTTGAAGATTATGTTCTCATGCTTTTGAGTATAGTGATGAGATTAATAGACGAGTACGACTGGGCTTCATACACTGAATAATATAAGATGACCAATGAGGTCCACTAGAAGGACTGCAAGAGGAGAGGCTCAATAGAAGCCATCGAATATTTCTGGAATGGTGATCGCGTTAGAAAAAAAAGGATTATTGTCAGGCAGATGAAAATAGGACAATCTCTAGGGCGCAGTAGCTTCCACAAGCACCGTCATAGAAGATGGTGGTGCAAATTCAGACTCACCCAGAGTGGTCGGTATAGGGGGAGTTGGACGGACTCTTTTGAAGAGTCATTTATAAGAGTCTGGGGAACAGAGTGAGTGTGATGGGCCAATGGAAGGAGATAATCCAAAAGAAATTGTGTGGAGGTAGAGTGTAGTGGAACCCATAATTAAATTTTGGTCAAAATGTTTTCCTCATAGGAGTAGCGTTGTAATGATGGGAGTCAGTCACTAGAACTATGGAAATATATCATTAATAATGAGGAATTTGGGGTGCGGTTTGACCACGAATCCTCTCATCAACTGGTGAAACAGAAAGATAAAGGAGTTTTCAGTACTTATTTCAGAGGGGATGGACAATGTCCGGACATGAAGGAGAATTGACTGGTTTAGTAAATTTCGTATCCAATGAGGTGGATACGGAGAATAAAAAGGGTCCGTAAGTTGAAAATGGACTCATGGGTAGAATATACAAGCATGGATGGGGAAATCTAGCTAGGATAGCTGGTGCCAATGTCATCAAGGTTTTATGTTTATAAGTTTACATCAATGCTTTAATGAGAAGGAAACTAAGAGAGTCAAAGGTCAAGATTGGATTTAGCGGTGCTAGTGAGGCACTATGGGGGGATACCTAGTAGAGGACCCGTTTATATAATTTCGATTGATGGAATTCCTATAAAGTGATGGTGGATCCATCTGGGACTGTCAGAACTAGCAGTATGTTCCACAGGGCCAACAGAGCAGAGGGAACAGCGGGGGTAGAAATCATAGACGAGTAACCAGGTTCGAGGGAAGGATGACCTCGACATGGGTAGTAGGTCCATAAAAAGGGGAATGATACTATGAGGCTTATTATATGCGAAGAGTAGAACCACGTGTGTTAATCTTGTACACAGGGAGTTAGGGGACATAAATGGGATATCCAGTAGAGGAAACAATTTTAAAAAGTTTTTGGTTCGATTGGGATGAGAGTGTTATGTCCATGAATGATTCAAACTGCCAGTAATATTAGAAATTGAAAGTATGAGTTTTATCCCAAGATGAATGGGGTTTATTTTGTGTGACAACAGCGAGTCACAATAGTTCGTTAATACTAGATTCGCGCGTGAAACGAGTTTAGTAGAGGTATCGTTAATAGTACTATAGTTTGCATACAATTACAGTTGAGTAGAAGGGCTCTCTTTAGTTCCATCTGCAGGGTAGCAAGTTTAGACACTGAAAGGCTATATTTTAATAGATTAGCTCATTTGGAGAGATGATATTTGAGTATGATGTTATCCTAGGCATGGACTAGTTAGCAAGGGTTGAGCGATGGTGGGAAGTTAGAGCAAAGCTATCGTGATCGCTGTTCCATGTTAGGGTATGCTATTTTTGTGATGTCTCACCTAAAAAAGGTCCGAGCTCGCGTTTATGTTATTTTATAAAGGAGACTTCAGGGAGTATAGTTGTCTCGTTACATTTGATGCCGGTGTGTAAGGACTTTACTGATGTGATTCAGGGTATATCGGGTTTACCATTGAGCGAAGAGATTTAGCTCATTATTGTTTGAGCGCTGAGAACTTAGTGATATTCAAAGCGACATATCGCATGACGCCTTGAAAGACATGGGTGTGGAAGATCTATAAAAAATGTTAAAAATCAACAACAATTAGTATCGACTAAAAATTGCAATGAAAGTAAAAGTTAATAAAATTTTAAATAACTGATAATCTTAAGAAGAAACTCTAATGGGGCTGACCCCATTTCGACAAATTTATAGAGCTTGGGATTAATTAACTCCTAAAAAAGAATGAGAACAACATACCCTCTCAGCTAGTCAATCCTCTCTCCGTTAAGCATACTCAGTCTAGGGTCAACTTTAGCTGAACTGTAATCTTATCCCATTTTTGTAGTCAGAAATATCGAATTACCATCATCCGAAATATTATAGACTAGACTCTCAGGATCCCCACGCCATCGAGACGAGGTTCTAGGATGACCTCTCCTCATTGGTTAAATAAAGTCTGTTGTCTCACCTAATCCAGGACAAGCAAAAGTCACTCTCGTGGCCTCATAAAAGGAATCGAAGGTATCAGAGTAATGCATAGTTTCAATAGGAGCGTTCGAACGCTCACGCGGGATATAACCTTTGGAGGATGATATACTATCGCTACAACACTAAGAGAATTGACTTCAAGTGTGGTGTCTTGGTTAGAAAATTTAGTCAGACATAAAAGAGGATATACCCGAAGTCCAAGGTATCGGGGGTGGAGGAATGTTATCTCCGATCTACTAGTTACATATACGAGCTATAACCTTTGGAGGATGACATACTATCGCTACTAATGATGATAATACTTATGTAATTAACTTCAAGTGTGCTATCTTGGTTGAAAAAGTTCATCAGACACAATTAATGGGGTACTACATCTAAAAGTTTCGGAGTCTGGGCATTGGGGGTGGAGGAATGGTATCTCCAGTCTCATCGTCAGAAATATCATGGATTGGGAGTCCAAATGCTCATACGAGCTATAACCTTTGGACGAAGACATGCTATCACTAATAATGATGACACTTGAAGAATTAACTTTAAGTACAGTGTCTTGGTTACAAAACTTGGTCATGAACAAAGGAGTAAATACTACAACTAAAGGTGTCGGAGGAACACTCTATCGGCAAGAGCTATATCGGTTAAATTGGGCCTTAACCTCTTCCTTATCTTAGCAGACTCGATCGTGATAGTGACTTAGCTCTACTTAAGTCTCGTATAAATTTTTCATTTAGAAACTTCTATTTAAAAAATTTCTAAGGTTGGGAGGATCAAATAGGGGCAATGAATCATTTTTGGTGAAGAACATCAAGAACAGAAACTGACCGCCTAAATCGAAAAAGTCATCGAAAAATATCATACTCCACCAAACCTCATCGAAAAACCAAAATTCCTAGTCAAAACGTAAGTAGAAACCTAACACAACCAGTGAACTACCAGAAACTCCCAAAATAAAGACCTAAAAACCATCACAGAGGGAGGTGCAAAGTCCAGAAAGTCACTAAAAAGGTATGAAATAGAGAAATTAAAGAAACAACAACGAAAAGAGATGGAGGAATGTTTCAGAGATGCTTAGAAGAGGAAGGAGACACTAACGAAGATGACCAGAGAAGGTTAAGGAGAAAGAATTCTAGAGAGATAAAGGAAGCTATGTTTTTCTTTTATTTGAAGGTTTGGGTAAAATGGCAGAAATGTTAGGAACCCCACCCCCTATTTTAAATCCTTAAAGGTGGGAATGATGAGACACGATTTTTTAGGCCTAAAATGATATGAAGGTTGCGCGTGTGGGCTAGACGCGCCTAACGAATCACACTAAATGTTTTCAAATTTGACCTCCTCTGATGCAACCAATGGATGATTAATAGTTAAGAGATATCTCGCCGTTAGAAGTGACTCGATAATGCATGTGGAGAAGTGACCATCACATCTGACGATATGACCTTTCTATCCCTAAGGTATAACTGACAACTAATAGATAGCTAGGCCACAAAACTCGTAATTTGCAAACCATTTATCAAGGTAAGACGATACACTAAGAAGAGTCGTCTCCAAGTCAAGGGGGCATAGTTTAAATCTCATCCTCTCATTAACATGAAAAACTAAGGTCTAGGGGAAATTACTATATATAAGTATAGTCTCATATAGATGGCACCCAGGTATATAATAAAACCACTATCTTTTCTCATCGATAAGATCTGTTTTCTCACCCATACTTGATCTATACAACTATGGTTTCATTTAGACGATACTTTAGTAGATAAACAAAGATGACAATTTCGTCCCATAGACTAGACCAACCTCGGCCTTACTAGTAGAAGAGTGTAGGCCTTAGACTACACTCATATTATAAGACATCAGAGGCTTAGGGGTAAATGTGTTGGGTGCAGATGAACACCCCATCTCATCTAGGCTTTCAACATGGAATTAGTCACCAAAGACGCTCGGCCAGGCCAATACCTCCAGTATCACCTCAGCTGATACTCTTTGCAAATATGTTCATTTAGGTGTGGAAAACATGATAAGACCATTTAGTCATATCTACACAAAAACATTATTGGACATCAATTTATCATGATGATATTGTTTTACGGACATATAATGGCACCCTATCATAGGATACAACCTCAGTTAGGTGTGGGACACGTGCTGGGGTTGACACTACGCACCCCCAACCTATAAAGACATACTTTGTCTTCTTTATTTGGATCAAATTCTTGAAACCCCATTGCTACTCTGTTAAACTTATTCTAAATAAGTATACCTTGTGTATGTCTTCTATCGCCATTAGTGCCCGGTTATAGTCAAAACACTCTCATACTTTGTACAGTGGATGTAGATGAACCACTTAAACCCTTGTATCTTTCTCATTTTCTCTCATCTCTTATGTTAAATTGACTTTTTGTTACCACTTTATGTTATCTGTGCAATACCTACATTCATGGTGAATCCATTGTATGATCTAAGTATCATCACTTAAGAAAAATTTTGAACTTCCTAGCAATCAAAATCTAAATCACTGTCACTATCGGAATGCGACACATCATCCTTCTAGTATTTTAAAGAAACACCCATCCATTTTTTTGTACTTTTTCTCTGGAGGACACATGTTCATCTCATAGGTTTGAAGGTCTTCTACAAGTTCTTAGACTCTCATAGTGTCGATACCACCTAAGGAATCTAGAACCGTGACTTTTGTGTTAAATCTTTCAAGCAATGACCTCAAGATTTTTAGTACCACTATAGGTTCGGGGATAAGTTCAGCATCTAAAAACCCCTAAATGACACTAAATAGGGATCAGTAGGATAACTTAGTGTATCCATTCTATTTTTAATTTAAAAGTGCACTAGTAATACCAAGGGTTATATGGATAGACAAACACACAACAATTTTAATCTATGAACCAATTAAAACCAAATTTTTGTGTAAATAGTTCACCAATTTTATGTTGACCTAAGCATGCATCTTGATGACATACAAAGAATTAAATAAATCAAACCACAACACAATGAAGCATGAGGAAAATCCACAATTGAAAAAAACCTCGAACGACGCATTCACATAATTCCACTATGATATTGGTCTATATACAAGGACAATATAGACTTACTCAATAACTAGTTGCCTTAATGCCTTGATACTCTTCCTCACTCCTTGTTACCTTCTTCACAACCACTTTTGGATGCCTTCCAATAACAATCTCAGCACATGTGTTTCCCATATCTCAGTATCCCATCGATCGTCGCTTGCTTCTTGACTGGTTCCAGCCATCGTCCAATGCAAACACATTATTCACCACTCAAAGCACTCTTCAATATGTACCGCAAATAATCTTGGTGGAGTATATAAGATATATTAAACACACATAAGATGTTGACACATGGATCTCAAACTTTATGTGTAAATTAGGGTTTGAGAGTCTCAATATTTGACTATGAAGTATCTTTTCACAAAACCTCTTAACAAAATTGTTGATTTGCCTAGATATATATAGATTTTTGAAAAATTAATTTATCACACAAGTCGAGGCAACACTTTAGAATGAAATATGAAGGTCATTCGAACGAGTTATGCAATCTTGTAAGAACGAAATAAAATTTGTTCGAATGAGATAGCAAAACTCATTTGAACAACCATAGAGCGCGCTTTGAATAAAAAAAAATTGCTAAACAAAGACAAATCATTTTAATTTCGTTACAACTAAAAACCTCATGTTGTTTGAGCCAAAAAAACTTCGTTCGAACAAACTATATAAAATCGTTTGAATGAAATAATTTCTCTTGTTCGAAGGACCTTAAAAACAAAATATTTTTCTATTAAAAATATTTTATGAAAATAGTCTCAAAAATATTTTAAAAACAGTAACACCCAAAACTTATCCAGGGATGAAACATAATACTCAATAATACCTCATCAGGATTCCATAGACTTTGAAGACAAAACTCGACATGAAACTTAGAACGATGTGATTATCACTTTACTTGGCCGCTACAGTCTTCAAAACGTATAAAATTCTTGAAGGAAAAACTGAACTCAAATCCCAACCTATGACTTAAACAAGTTTCGTCCAAACAAAATAAAGATAATAAACAATATAAATTGACTCGATGTGAAAATTTATCATTACAGTAGTACTAATATTCCTTGTCGGTATATTCCGATGCCGATAGGGCGAGAAATGTGGACGGTAGGAAAATTACCTTTGATGTGTCCTTCCATTTAGGAAGTTGTTTGGTTTCTTGTCACGGCAAGAAACTAAATTATGTTTCTTGATCCACTACCAAGGTATAATACATTGTGACAGGTAGCAGTTTTATGCAATTACTTTGTATATAAAAAAAATTTAGTATTGATCAAGATTACATGATTATTTATTGTGATATTACTAGTGCCATATATATATATATATATATATATATATATATATATATATATATATATATATATATATATATATATATATATATATATATATATATTTTATATATATATATATATTTTATTCAACATTCATGAACGAAGCATATTGACATTCACCATCACTCTTTTTGAGATCTTTTAGAAGACAAATGGTGTCTTTGAGTTGTGTTCCCACCGAGCGTCAATTATTTTACAGTTTTACTAAACCTACTGATTAAAATAGATTTAAGTATCTCAGATCATCACTAGGTGCTTGCATTTTTGATTGGTTGCTTTGTGTAATGACAAAATTCTAAATCAATTCAATTTATTTGTATTGGCCTTATTTCGTGTTTGAAAAAAACTTGTTTGAGTTAAAAGTTAGGATTTTTGTTATTTATCCTTCATTCCCGTGATGTGTTATTATAGAAGGTAGTGGGCAAGATAAAGCTACATCAAGCACATTTCGAGTTTCAAGCTTAGTTTTGTCTTTAACATCCGAGGGATCTCAATGATGTATGAATGAATATTTATGATTGATGCATGGATTTTGTTATGTGTGTATATTTTATAAAAAAAATGGGTTTAAAATGTCTCAAAACTATTTCTAAATGTTTTTAGAAAATTCGCTAGGTCGTTATGACAACATTGCCTATGTCATTCGAATGAGACTTTACACCTCGTTAGATCATGTTCCAACGAACTTCGAACGAGGCATATTTTGTCCTTCTCTATCTTCTCATTAGATATGTCATTAGAAGTTGTTCGAACAGGATCATGTGCTTCGTTCAAATGAGATGTACATCTTTTGAAGGAGCCAGTGAGTTTTTCAATATTTTGAGATATTTTGCAATATTTTCATGCTTATCTCGATTTTGAAGAACCTTCCACAAATTGGAGTGCGAAGCAGCGGTACTCTTTGATACCTTTGCAAGATTTTTGAGCTCCCAAATTGTTTAATAATATCTCCAAGTTTATGTGTGTATTTTGAGAAATATTTTTTCAAACCAAAATCCTAGTTTACACCCATATTTGAGATCGAAAAATTGTACATACATATGTTTATTATAGATCTTATTTGTGCTGCATCAAAGTGTTTTGCACTATTATTTGAAGAGCATTTCTAGCGGTGGATATCGTGCCTGTGTTGTGCGGTGGATGGACTGGTCACGAGATAGGTAATATCTATAGGATACCGAGATGTGGGAAAGGTCCCACGTTATGTGTCTATTTGAAGGCGTCAAACAACGATTACAAAGACGTTAACAAGGGACGACGAAGCACATCAAGTCATGAAGGTGTCGATTATATGGGAAAGTCTAATTTGTCCTTGCATATAGACCTATATCGTAGTGGACTTCTGTGGATGCGCCTTTCGAGGTTTTTCCAGCTATGGGTTTTCCTCATACATCCCCGTATTGTGGTTTGCTATTTTTTTCTTGCTTATAGTCACCTAGATGCATGCTTAGGTCAAGACTAAAATTGATAAACTTCTTAACAAAGAACATGTGGTTCAAATTGGTGCAAAGTTGGTTAAAAATTAATATTGATGGTGTTTTTATACAAACCTTAGGGTACTAGAATATTTCAAATTGGTATCATAGCAGGAACACTAAAATATCACGTTGATCCCTATTTTTGTGCACGTTTAGGATTTAGATGGATTCCAATTGAGAGGATAATTTTGTTGACGAGCCTCCATTATTTGATGGGACAAACTATCCCCATCAAAAGGCGCGAATGCGATATTTTTCAAATAAATTGATGAGAACATTTTGTTTTAGGATGAGTTTAGATGGACTCCTCCCACCAACAGTGGTGCTAAAAAAGCATTCAACTCTTGAAAATTGGATGAAAATAATACCTCAACGTTTAATTCCAAGGGTGTAAATGCTATTTTTTATGCTATGACCACTAAAGAGTTTGGAATAATTATGACTTGCGAGAGCGTGAAGGATGCTTGGGATATTTCAAAATACACACATGAGGGAACTAATACTGTTAGAGTTATTAAGTTACAAAATATGTTGATAAAGTTTGAGATGATTAAGATGCTAGAGAATGATTCTTTTGATGAGTTCTATGCCAGGTTGTTGGACATTATTATTTCTTTTTTTAACTTAGGAGAGACTATCTTAGAGCCTAGAGTTGTGCAAAAATTATTAAGGTCGTTTATTGAAAGATTTAATACCAAAGTCACAATCCTATATTCCCTAAGAGGTGTGAACAATATAAAAGTTCAAGAACTTGTGGGTGATATTTAAATCTATGATATGAATATCTAGGTTTTCTCAAAAGTTTAAGAAGTTTCTTATGCTTAGAGAATACAATAGTTTTGAGAGGAAACCTAATATCTTTAGTGACCGTGATAGTAAGAATATGGATGGTGATGATTCCTAAAATGGTATCACCAGGTTAAGATGTATGTAAGATCAAAACCAAAGAACAGTGTTGTATAGAATATATAATGTATAGACATAAGGAGATGAGGCGAAGAAGAAGACGATGCCAAATATAAGTGGTTTGATCGAAGCCTACGTCCATTGTACAGGTGAGTGATCTTCACTATAAAATAAGGGTACTAATGGCCTATGTTACAATACACTCACTTTCTCTCTACACAGAGCTTCCACTAGGGTTTACAATCTAGATCCACTTACAAGGTAGGAGAAGATAAGTATATATAGTGCTTGGGGGTGTAATGTACCCCCCAAGCATGCAATGAGCATGAGTGTGATGGCCTAGCCATCCTCATGAAGACACCTAGCGGTGCCACATATAGGTAATGATGATCGAATATTCCCTCACGTGAGGGGAATAATTCTATTATAACAGTTTGGCCCACGTGTTCCAAGTCTTCCATGTGCTTGCGTATGGTCAGACCTGTGACATCATCGACTGTAACCTCGATTGAGACGAGTACGATGTTGGTAAGTTTGATAGCGGTGTTAGTGTGTTAATCATTAGTATGACCTCAGCCTAATCGATTGGACGAGCTTAGTAATTAGGGATGGATGTGGTGTCGGCTAATACAGAGCATGCCAAAGGCTATAGTTGAGCCCATGATGCTGTTGCTGAACTCGACTACTGATGGTCTGAGGTTGATCAATGTTGATCTGACCTTTAGATGGACGACCCCTATGATGGCTATTTCTATCTTTCTGATGACTCGACTATAAGGTTGGTCGAGGTTACCACTCCGAGTATGAGGTTCCACTTTGGGCATATTAATCACCTCGTAGCCCTTAGCCATTTATGTGATTAGATAGCTGAGGGGTATATGTGTTCAGGAGATGAAAAGATATGTCTGTATTTTGGGATATGTGAATAACCATTGGGATACATGTCATCCTTTGAACTATCTTGCCTATGTCCCAAGACCACTGATACAGTGGCACCATTTAGGGTTTCTAGGTGCAATGATGAGTGACTTGGTACTCTCTCCTTATCATTGTAATGGTTTAAACACCATTATCCCTTTTCATTTTCTCTTTCTTCTTCCTTTATTTTTGCTAAGAGATTTTCCTGCAATTGCATCACGAAACTCCATCGTTCTAGGTCCTTTAGAGCTTAATTCGTTCTCCCCTCATTCAAACTCTGTCAGGTATTGTTATATAACCCTTCCCTTTTGATTTCTGGGAATTAATTTGTTATTTTAATTTTCCAACAAACTTTTTTCTTTTCGACGAGGTTCTCTGTCACTGTTGGGTGGTTATCAGGTTAGGGTTGCAGTAGTTAGGTGACTTGGAGCCATATTAGGCTGCTCTGAGGTTGTTTTAGGAAAAAATTCTCATTTTTAGGCTATTCGATGATCCTCCGATCATTTTTTCCGGCGGACTTCATTTCAACTGTTCTTGGGGAAAATTATACAACTTCCAAGCTTTGATATTTTTCGTAGGTGTTAGAAAATACCAACCTGTTTGTCCTTCTGAATGAAACCACAAGTGAAGTGTCGTACATCTGATGCTAAGACCTTTGTATAAACTTGCTAAAGAGTTTCCAACTCTATGTGAGCATTATTTTAATAATATCAGATAGATAGAGTTAGCCTAAACCGAGGCTCGTGAGGCTGAGGCTTTTCCCTTACGATTTATTTTCCCTCCCCCATTAGCTGTCATATACCCTGAGAATGTCGAGGTGTATAATCCTTTTTCCGAGTCAGCTGCTTCAAACCCCATGTCAACATCTGAAGCTGTTGAGAGCATAGACTCTTTTGAAGAGGCCATGGATTACTCCCTTATGCAAAGTGGAGTTTCTAAGGATGAAGAGGTTTTCGACTGTGCTTCGTCTCACTAAGGTGCTGGGCCTTCACGTAGGTCTCCCTCCAAAGAGATTTTAGAGCCTAACATCATGATTCCTCCTCCCATTGATGCCCTTCCTCTATCGATCACCACTGGTGTGGAGTTTGTAAAGTGGTTTCCTCATGGTGCCCCCACAGGTGACCAGGCCGAGGTTGTTGGGGATGGAGATGATGATGAAGGAAGTGAACTTGATACCTTAGTAGCTGCGGAGTATGAGAGTACTATAAATGAGTATGACCTTATAGCCTTCAAATATCTATATTCCATTGATTCCTCAATTATCCTGAGGAAACCTTTTAAGCAAGAGAGGGCCTTTGATGGACGAGAGGGTGAAATCTGCATTTATAAGTATATGTTCAAGTTAGGTTTTCATCTTCCCATTCACCTAACTATCAAATCCACACTCTCTTATATAAACCATGCCCCTTCCCAACTGTCCCCAAATGCATGGAGGGTCATGATTGGGGCTATCATCCTCTGGAAGGCCGTTCACCACACCAACCTTACAGTTAAGGTTTTTATTGGGTTCTATACTCCCTCCTCTGCCAAAAATATCCAGTCTACTACCACTTCGTATCCAAGAAATACGAAAAGAAAATTCTTCTAGCTACCCAAACTTCCAATCATAACTGGAAACCTCGGTATTTCTTTGTATCGGGAGCTTGGGAGTTTGGCCCAAATCAGGTTTGTGATACATCTGATCCACAGACACCTATGAGGTGGAGAAAAGTCTCCATTTTGGCAAAAGTTGATCCTGGTTTAAGCCAAGATAACTATAATGACATTATGGTCCTTCGTGATCAACGCCAGAAGGATTGTCTCGTCAAGTATGAACATCTAGTGACCCCTTATTACCTTTCTCAAACAGGTTTGGGGGGTGGTCCTTTATAT
The DNA here is from genome assembly GCA_949130495.1 of Sambucus nigra. Taxonomy (NCBI): domain Eukaryota; kingdom Viridiplantae; phylum Streptophyta; class Magnoliopsida; order Dipsacales; family Adoxaceae; genus Sambucus; species Sambucus nigra. The sequence continues at coordinate 222,102,968 of OX422224.1, forward strand.
AAGCTTTGTAAGTTTTAGTAATTTTCCTTGCCAAGTTATGTGCCATATTTTTCATCTGTCTGACATGATAATTATAAGACATCTCTTTTTACACCAGAAGGCATATCTGATGATTTCTGGGAGATGTAGGCCCCCAGCTTTACAAAGCTCATGGAAAAATAAGGAAGGAAGAATGTACCTCCTCCTTTCCAGACAAAAAAAAGTGTCATCACTTCAAAGGCTGATGCCAACAAGAAAGGAAAAGTGCCTATTGAACCATCTCATACTAAGCCGAGCAAGGCTGCTAAGGACCGTGCCATCCCCTTTTCCACCGATGATGCTTTGGCTTCTCGTCTATCACAACTCAAAATAGGAAAAAATTTCATCGAACATAGCCTACAAGCCGTCGATGCTATTGACACCATCATGACTTAGGAAAACATTCATTTTCTTTAGGAATTAGATGTCCCTCTGTTGGCCGAATTTTCCCTTCACAAGGTAGTTCAGGTATTAAATTTTTTCTCACAAGTTTTGTCTCTGCTCTTTTAAAAGTTATTAATCATATGTCTAACCTTCTTTTGCAGAGTGTGGTGTCTTTTCACCGCCTTGTTGACCGAGCCTTGAAGAGGTTGCCCCTTATACAAAAGGGCAAGGATGGTGAGAATACTGAGTCCGATCTAAAGGCCAAGGTTGATAAGATGATAGGAGACCTCAAGGAGAGGGATAACCAGATTACCTAGATCAAAGAGGACCATAGTAAGGCTATGAAGACAAAATATCAGAGTCTTCAATTAAAGGTTGATGTTGCTACTCTGGCTGCTCTGGTCAATGCTTTAGAGAAGATAATTAAAGACTATAAAGTCTCTGACTAATTCGTCAACTTTGGTTTTGATTATATGGAGAGGGGCATCCGAGCGACCAATCGGTGGGTGGATCTGATGAAGGGTGAGTTTAGGAGCCTGGATGCTAAGGATTTTATCGGTCTCGACTTTGTCGACCCTCGATTTGCTCAGGATTTAAAGGAGGTGGAAGAAGGTGGTCCAATCGAGACTTGCCCCCTTAGAGGCCACAGAGACTGAAGTTGCTGCTCAATATGAAGATGAGGTTGAGGTCACAAACCTTGGCCTCGATCAAAACAAACTCAAGTTACGGATGGATCGGCTCCTACCGAGGGACAAACCAAGCTCTGAGGGCCTCTCTTGCTCATTGTTAAAAAAATTGTGAAGCTTTTTGTGATCCTTATTTTGGGGAACTTATGGTTGTAACAGCTGAATGTAAACTCTACAACATCTTCTTTTTATGAATGTAATGAGATTCCATATCATTGTTTCTATTGCTCTTTTATCCTGATGTTTTGTTTCTCTATAGTAACAGAAGTCGCCCACAGATCATACTAACACCGAATTAGTGATGTTAAAGGTCTGAGGTCACCAAATTAATGATGTTGAACCTTAAAATTTCACCAAATTAATGATGTTAAAGGTCTGTGTTCACCAAATTAATGATATTTAACCTCATAATTTCATTAAATTAATGATGTTAAAGGCCCGAGGTTGCCAAGTTAATGATGTTTAACCTCATAATTTCACCAAATTAATGATGTTAAAGGTCCGAGATCACCAAGTTAATGATGTTAAGGGAGGTCACCAAGTTAATAATGTTTAACCTCATAGTTTCACCAAATGCATGATGTTAAAGGTCTGAGGTCACCAAGTTAATGATGTTTAACCTCATAATTTCACCAAATTAATGATGTTAAAGGTCGGAGGTAACCAAGTTAATGATGTTTAACCTCATAATTTCACTAAATTAATGATGTTAAAGGTCTGAGGTCACCAAGTTAATGATATTTAACCTCACAATTTCACCAAATGAATGATATTAAAGGTCTAAGGTCACAAAGTTAATGATGGTTAACCTCATAATTTCACCAAATTAATGATGTTAAAGGTCCGATGTCACCAAATTAATGATGTTAGAGATGCATACACTAGTACAAATATGTTAACAGAACACTAATACTTACTTCTCATTGATATTTTACTCCTTCATATTTTGATGCCTTAATTACAAGAAAATAAGATGACTACAACATCATAAGTAATATTTCTTCAAATGGTCGGTATTCTAAGGGTCTGAGAAGGGTTCTCCTTCTAAATTCTATAATCGGTATGTGCCTTGGACGATTTCATCAGTTACCCCCTGTGAGGGCCATGCCAATTTGGATGGAGCTTGTTGGGCTTTTGCCATGTCTTCTTCAAATCCAAGTCTCCCATAACTATTGACCTCTCTTTCACCCTTTGATTATAAAATTTGATAGTCCTCTACTGGTAGGCTGCTTACCTTACATCGGCATCTTTTCTCCTCTCTTTAATCAAATCAAGATCAAGTCTTCTCTTTATTGCATTTTCCTGAGGGTTGTACATCTAAACTCTATGAGTAGGAAGGCCAATCTTGATAGGAATGATAGCCTCTGACCCATAGGCCAATATGAATGGGGTCTCCCTTGTAGGAGTCTTTTCTGTCGCCATGTAGGCCTATAGCACAACATATACTTCTTCAGTCCATCTTCCTTTTGCCTCTTCTAGATTTTTTTTAATCCCATCAATGACCGTATGATTTGTCACCTCTATTTGTCCATTTTCCTGGGGTCGGCCGGTGGAGGAGAAAAATTGCTTGACCCCAACTCTTTCATAATATTTATCCAAAGAGACGTTCTTAAACTGCATCCCATTATCTGAGATTAGGGTATTTGGGAGGCCATACCTGCAGATGATGATTTTCCAGATGAACTGGAATGTCTTATGTTCTGTGATAGTGATCGTCGAATTGGCCTCTACCCACTTGGAAAAGTAATCTATTGCTACAATCAAGTACCGATAGTTATTTATAGCTCAGGGCAAGGGTCCTACCAAGTCGATTCCCCATACTATAAATGGCCAGGGAGATGTGATGGAGGTCAGAGGTTGATGAGGCTGATGAGGAATGGTAGAAAATATCTGGCACTTTTCGCATTTCTTTACATATGCGGCTGCATCTTTTGCTAGGGTCGGCCACCATTACCCTTGAGTTATGATCCTTTTGGCTAATGATCTTCCTCCAATATGGCTAGAGCAGGGGATATTTGATACCTCATATGGATGAACACATCTAAGAAAAGGGAGAAAAAACCCTTTTTTATACAAAGAGTCTCTTATGATGGAGAATTTGCAGCTTTATACCTCAGCTTTCTTCCCTCAGCTTTTGATGAGGGTAGGTCCTCCAGTCTGATGTACTAGATAAGAGGATCCATCCATGAAGCTTCTATGCTTAGATTCAGGAAAAACTTGAATGTTCTATCTTCCTCTTCAATAGATGGCCGAAGCAAGACCTCTACCGGCACTGTTCTTCTGATGTCGGTTATAATAGTTGAGGCCAACCTCGTGAGTGCATCAGATTGGCCGTTGTCTAGGCGAGGTATTCTCTTCATCTTTACCTTTTTGAATATTTCCCACATTGATCTTACTCTTTTTTTAGATATTTAGCCATTCTCTCATCCTTGGCTTCATATGCTCTGAAAATTTGATTTACCACCAGTCTTGAGTCATTATGGACTAGGAGTTGGCCGATATTAAGAGCTTGGGCCAAAGAGAGACCTGCAACTAAATCTTCGTACTCGGACTCATTATTGGAGGCATCAAAATTAAACCTCAGAGAATACTATATATTTGTGCCGTTTGGTGCCGACACTATTAGTCGGACACCACTTCCATTTTCGTAGGACGATCCATCAACGAAGAGGCTCCATACATCATAGGCCTCATAAAAGTTCCCCTCTATCGGGTATCCTTATCTAAAGAGATACCTTCCTTCTTTATTCTCAGTTGTCTTTCCTCTGATTGTGCTTGTCTGAGCCTCATCCATGGAAGGACCGACACCTCTTTCTGGTTGGTTGTCTGTAATCTCACCTTTTTCTTTTTCAACCTCGGCCTCATCCTAAGTGAACTCGATCAAAACGTCAGCTAGTTCATGCCCTTTGATTGCCATCCTCGGCTAGTAGACAATGTCAAATTCTCCTAACTAAATTTCCTAAGCCATTAGTCTCCCTGATTTATGGGGTTTATGGATGACCTGTCTGATAGGCAAGTCAATGAGGACGATTATTGACTAGGCTTGGGAGTATGGTTTTATCTTTCTAAAAGCATGAACCAAATCATAAGCCAACTTATCCATCTTTGGATATCACTGGTCAAATCCTTAGAGAGCTTTGCTATTGAAATACACTGGCTTTTGTACCCCATCCTCATCTCTCACTATAGTTGTACTAATTGTCGACTTTGAGAAGGCTAAGTACACATATAACTTTTCTCTTTATACTGACCGTGATAGCAGTAAGGGAGAGCCGGGGTAGGACTTAAGCTCTTTGAAATATTTATCACATTCCTCATTCCATTTAAAAGATTTTCTGAGGATTTTAAAAATGGAAGACATTTGTCTGTAGCTCTAGAAACAAACTTGCTGAGGGTAACCACTCGTTCAGTAAGTCTCTAAACATCTTTGATAGTCTCAGATGTCTTCATTTCTAATAAAGCTTTTATCTTCTCTGGATTTGCCTCTATTCCATTTTGGTTGATAATGAAGGCTAAAAACTTTTCGGATCCGACCCCAAAGATGATTTTTTACAGGGTTGAGCTTCTACCTGTACGCGTCCATGGTATCAAAGGTTTTTTTAAGGTCGGCCATACAAGTGTCGGCCTTTAGACTCTTCGTTAACATATTCTCCACATAAACCTCCATGGACTTTCCAATTTGATCCAAAAACATCTTATTTACAAGACACTGATATGTAGCCGTTGCATTCTTCAGGCGGAAGCCATAACTTTGTAGCAATATGTCCCTTTATCTATAGTGAAAGTTGTCTTCTCTGAGTCAGCCGGTTCCATGAAGATTTGGTTGTAGAGAAGATATGCATCCATAAAGCTCATCATCTCATGGCCTATCGTGGCATCTACCATCTGATCTATACGAGAAAGGAAACCTATCTTTAGGGTAAGACTTATTAAGGTCGGTAAAATCTACGCACATTCTCCACTTCCCATTAGCTTTTGGTGCTATGACAACATTGGACAACCACTTTGGATAAATAACCTCTCTAATGAACTCGGCCTCTTCGAGCTTTTTAACCTCGTATCAGATAACATCATACATTTTGCGGGAGTAGATCCTTCTCCTCTGCTTAATTGTCTTAGCCTCTTCCGCTACATTAAGCTTGTGACACATGATCTTGGGGTCAATACCTGGAAGGTCTGCACGACTTCAGGCGAATATGCTTTGTCTTCTCTTCAACAACTTGGTTAGTTCGTCCTTAATCTTAGGCTTTAGGGTTTTTCCAACCTGGATGTTTTTTTCGTCTCGTCCTCATTGAGGACGATTGATTCTACCTCTTTCGCGACCTCTTTCTTATTGAGCTTTGTCTTATCTCTCGAATCAAGAGTGTCAATGTTGTAGGTGGTTATAGCTTTTTTGTATGCCTTTATTTCCGCAGCGTAGTTAAAGTAGCTTTCACGTGCCGATGTTTAGTTACCTTGAACTTTGCTTACTCCATAAGGAGTCGGGAATTCTATCATCTGGTGGACAATTAAAGGCACAGTCTCAAACTCTTTGAGGGCCACTCGTCCAAGTATGAGGTTGTATGCTGAGAAGACATTCTCATCCATGACAAAAAAGTTGATTTTTCTAATTAGTCATTTTGGCCACTCATCCCCCATTCTTATATTTATCTCATAAATTCCTAATGGGTGAACTTTCTCTCCATAGAAGTTGATGAGTGGATGGTGGTAAGGGAAGAGCCTTCCCGGCTGAGCCCCAACGCCTTAAAGGAAGGGCAAAACATGACATCTACTGAGCTTCCCCAATCAACTAAGATCCTCGGCACCTCACATCTATGCACTCTGGTGGTGATAACGAGAGGGCTATCATGTGGAGCTAGAATACCCTTGAAATCCAGTCTTAAGAATTCGACTATCAGGGTGTCCATATCCACCTTCTTTCTTTTCTCAGATTTCATATTAATTAAAGTTGAGAGAATAACCTCGGCTTTTGTAACTGACTTTACCTCTACAACATGATCTTTTCTGTCGACTATCTTCGAGCCTCCTACTGCTAGTCCCCCACAGATCATACCAACACCAAAGAAGATAATGTTTAACCTCTTTACTGGGATAATGTCGTCCTTTGGTGGGAGGTCTGCATCATCATCATTGTCCTCTGAGGGATCATCACGTCGGGCTAGGGCATCTTCTCAACACTTGTCATTCCTTCTCTTCCTAGGGTCGGCTCGGCCACCCTGTGAGGTACCTTTATCTACTTACTTCCTTAGCTTCCCAGACTTCAACATATTCTTAATCTCGTCCTTCAAGGCGAAACACTTTCCAGTTAGATGGCCGTGGTATTGTTGAAATTCACACCAAAAAATTTTGTTCCTCTTATGAGGAGGAGCCTTTATCTTATCTGGCCACTTTAAAGACCGATCGTTCTTTATTTCATTGATAATGTGTTCACAACTTATAGTCAATGGAGTGTAGTCTGCAAACTTATCGTCAGCCGACCATTTTTTCCCTTCTTTATTCTTTTTCTTAAACTTGCCTCCACAGCTGTTTCCTTTCTCATCCTCGTACCTAACAACCATTGCTTCCTCTGCATTCATGACCTTCCCAGCTGTTGCTAGCAACTCGACTTCCATAACAACTTTCCCTTTTAGAGGCCTCTGATGAGGTCTGTCATAGCTATGCTTTCTTCATAGTCCTCAACTTCCAACTTTTCCTTGTTGAACATTACGATGTACTCTCTTAGACACTCATTTTTCCCTTACTTTACATAAAGTAGACGGGTCATCTTTTTTTGAGTTCTCACCCCAAAATAGAAGTTGTGGATAAATCTCTCAGCCAATATTATAAAGTTCTTTATGGAATTCTTTAGAAGGGATGTAAACCATACATGTGCAGCCCTAGTTAAAGTGATTGAGTAAGCTCGACACCTCATCTCATCAGAAATGGAGTGGATATGTGCTGCTGAATGGTACATTTTAATATGATGGACAGGGTTGGTACTTCCATAGTATTTAGGAGACACTACATGAGGATTGAATTTGGTCGGGGTTGGAAAGCTGACGATCCTTGCTATGAAGGGTGATCCCTCTGAGTACCCTCTATGTAAAGGGTCATGACTTTTTAGGATATCCCCAATCTTATCTTTAAGCCGTTGAATTGAGTCATTCCATGGCCTAGCAACATCGGCCTGGACAAGGTCGTCCCCTGCCATTTTCAAGGGTTCAATTGGGGGTTCTCCAGCTATAACACGACGTCGGCTGTTGACCTCCCCCTGACCCCCATCTCGACCATGTGGGGGTTGGCCACGATGGGGCCGACAATCATATTCTTCTCTTTTGGAGTCAGCAAGACTTCTTAACCATGATAAACTCTCCCTAAGGTCATTAACTGGGCCGGGTCTTTCAAAAGCCGACCCACTACTCAATGTTGAGCCTCTTGGGTGAGCATCAGAATCTCATCTCCCGCACTGACCTCGGCTATGATGTGTAGGTCATACAATGTTAGTCGAAATCTCATATGGTTCCCAGCATTTCGCTGGAGCATTTTCAGCCTCCACATCATCCTACTAGTCCTCCGGCTAAGGGTGTCCTTTCCTCCCCAGGAGTAGACGCCTGGGGTCAGCAACGTCCCTCCACCGTTGAGGAGGAGACAGATCTTTGCATGGCACCTGGGGTGGTGCCCTAGGCTCTTGTTGTTGTTCTTGTACAGATGCTGGAGTAATCATCTCAGGCGAGATTCCTGGTGGCCTCATCATCATGTTTTGGCTGAACTGTGAAAATTTATCCTTCATAGCTTACTGACTATCCACCAAGGACTTCAGGTAAATAGCCACCTTAGCCATCTCAGATTGTGGTGGTGCTTTGCTAAAATTGGGCCCTCCACAACCAGCTGGAGGAGGAGGTGGTGGTAACTTTGGTGCCATATGTTTGAGTTGTGATTAAGAGACTGGTAATCTTGAGAACCTTAATGGACCTCTTTTAATGGTGAAATAACTCCCCATAAGGGGGGATGATTGGTTAACCACCACGTCTACGGTGAGGCCAAGCTATAAAAAGGAAGAGATGAAGCTTCTCAATCTCACAGATGGCGCCAAGTTGATGATACCAGAAATGGTATCACCAGGTTAAGATGTATGTAAGTTCAAAACCAGACAACAATGGTGTACATAAGATATAATCTATAGACAGAAGGAGATGAGGAGAAGAAGAAGATGATGCCAAATATAATTGGTTTGGCTGGAGCCTACATCCACTGTGCAGGCTAGCGATTTTCACTATCAAATAAGGACACTATTTGCCCATATTATAATACACTCAATTTCTCTATCTACTGTGTAGTTTACCACAACTTCTGCTAGGGTTTACAATCTTGATCCTCTTACAAGGTAAGAGAAGATAAGTATATATAGTGCTTGGGGGATGTAGTGTACCCCCCAAGCATGCAATGAGCATGAGTGTGATGACCTATCCATCCTCGTGAAGACACGTGTCAGTGCCATATGTAGGTAATGGTTACCGATTATTCCCTCACATGAGGGGAATGATTTGGTTATCATGATTTTTCCCACATGTTCCAAGTCTTCCATGTGCTTGTGTATGCTTGGACCTGTGATGTCATCGATTATAACCTCGGCACAATCGAGTACGATGTTGGCAAGTTTGACAGTAGTGTTAGTCTGTTAATCATAAGTATGACATCGACCTAATCGACCGGACGAGGTTAGGTATTAGGCATAACTGTGGTGTCGACTAATGTAAATCATGACAAAGGCTATAGTTGAGCCCATGGGGTTGTTGCTGAACTCGGCTACTGATGGGTTGAGGTTGATCAATGTTGAGCTGACCTTTAGATGGACGAACCCTTTGATAACTATTGCTATCTTCCTGATGACTCGGCTGTAAGGTTGGCCAAGGTTAACACTCCGAGTATGAGGGTCCACTTTGAGCATATCAGATGGTCCTAAGAAGGTGGATGAAAGGGACAAGTGATTTGAATGCCAAAGTTTTAAGAATTATTTTCATGAGTGTCCCACTAGACTAAGGAAGAAGGGAAAGAAATTGAAGGTGTAAAATCCCTACTTTAGTAATAGTGAGTCGTAAGAGGAATGTGATTCCCCCATTGAGACTAACTACACTGCCTTCATTTCTAGTCGTTTGATCTTAAATGAAATGTATTTTTCTATTAAAGATTATCATTTACATGATGGTTTCGATATCTGGTCTTGTGATTCCTAAGAAAGGAGTAATGGAGAAGAAGAATAGGAAGAAGATGAGGAGGAGGAATGCGATATTCAATTATCCTTTCATGAGTTGTAGATTGACTCATTGAAGTTAAAAAAAATCCAACTTATGTTTAAAAGCTAAAATGAAGGAGCATGGCATAGGAAATGATGATTCAAAATTGATTTATGATCTTAGGGCGCGTGATAAGACTCTTAGGGAGAAGCTCGAGTTTTTTGAAGGCGAGAGAGAGAAACTTCATGGGTTGATGGATGTTTGAAATAAGGAGCTCCTTGACTTTGAAGATTCGAGGCATTTGTTAGTGTCTAGGATTGTGGAGTTAAAAGAGAAAGTAAGAGACTCGAGTAATGTCAAATTGATTTAGAGTCTAGGTATGAAAATTTGGATAAAATATTGGGCACCATTCGAATAAAAGATAACAACTGTGGGATTTACTTCGATGATACAAATACTTCTGCTGCCAAATCCCAGACCAGAGTTTTAAACGAGTCAACCATCGGTGGGGATGTTCAAAAAGGTCAACCTAATGGTAACGTTCCGGTATCTACACTTGCACACTATGCGATAGGAAAGATCACCCTAGATATTTTTGTTATGATATTGGAAAAGGTCCTAGGAAATCTAAGATTAGTGTTAACAAGGTTCCCTAAATTCTAGATCGATAAGTCACACCTATATGGGTTAAGATATCTGATTTAGAGGCACTTAATGGTAGACTTGTTGATTTTCTCATGCTATCACACGATTCTTCGCATGCTATATCTTAGGAGTGATTGTGCCTATTTTCATACATTAGCTTTTGTGCGTCATGTTATATTCTTTTTATAGTTGTATGATGTTGATCTTTTGTATTTTGATTTTCTATTTTTTGGGTCATACTCAAAAAAATACAAAAAGGTTTTGACTGCCTTTTGTGTCGTTTGAAAAATGTTTAAAAATTTCAAAAATACTTTTTTTTTATGTATAGTTTAGTTTTAAACATACTGTGTGGTATATTGGTGTGTTTGAATTCTCTTTTTTCCACGCATCCATGTGACTAGGACATTTCATTATAGTTTTCAATACTTAATATTGTTCTTAATCATACTTGCATGGAGTAGTTGAAAATTGATTTTCATAATGGATTCACTTTGTATATGCCTCGACACACACTTTGCATAATCTTTTTTCGATTTTAACTTCATATGTCACATGAGCTAAGTGAGGTGTTCTCCTAAAAATTTTGTCATATACATAATTTTTTTTACTATAGGGAAGTTGCACATATGAAAACCATTTCCCATGAGTTTGATGAATTATTAAAAATATGAATGTGCACGAAAAAGGTCTATGGAAGGAGAAATATCCATTGCATGAAATTCCACTATGGGCAATAGCGTAAAAGAAAATAGAGGCAAAAAAGATCACATTTCCAGGGTTAAAATTTTTGCATTGATACTTAAAAAATAGATATCTTCAAAAAATTATAAAAATGATATATGTTTATTTTTTTTGGATGTTTTATTAAAGGTCAATGGGTTTGCACAATGAGTTCTATTTGAGCTAAATTGTTTTGTCGTTATTGATTCGAGAATCGCAAAAATTTCTAGGCTAGAGTGCATTGTGTTTGTTTTCCCGTTTGAGTTCATTATTTGATACTGAGGATAATTCGATTATTGATATATTACTGTGGTAAAATAGAACTAGTTGGACATTTTTGAGTGATTTGGTCAATTTTGTTTGGTTTTAAGTTCACCCCCATCACTCCGATCCATTTTTATTTTTACAGATTGATACTATGAGAGTGTGTAAAGATTATGTGTTTATGTTTTTATTGTCATTTATACCTATATATTTATGTACATCCTTTGTGTGTGTGTGTATATATATAATGCACAACTTAGATTCAATGTGGGCGTGCTTGGGTCTAATGGCTGGGAAAAATTCACTGACATATGGTTCGGATTGCTTACTTGGACAAAGTTCTCATTGGAACTCACAATTTGTAGATGACTAAAGTACAACCCAATACACTTACAATCACTTGGACATACTTTCCATATCTTACACATAGGTACTCCACACCATCTTCTCCACAATCCAAAATACAAAGCTACCAAGGAATAAATCCACTATTAGTCAAGTTGAAGCTGCCTGACTTTATACTCTCACGGTGAGTTTTTTCACTCCATTGTTTGCTAAAAATCTTCGGTGTTTTTGTTAACTACGTTTTGATCCTTTTTGGGTTTATCTGCATTTGTTATATCTGATATCATATCACACGTGTGGTTTGGTTTATAAGTTTCTAGGTTTACACATTTATTAGCATGTGTTATATCTGATATTAACATCAAGTACACAGAGATATATCTGCTATATATATATATATATATATATATATATATATATATATATATATATATATATATATATATATATATATATATATGTTATTAGCATGTGTTATTAGTGTCTGATATCAAAATTTATTAGCGCGTGTTATTAGCTTGTGTTATATCAACTGGATGATATTATCAGTATTTATTAGCGTGTGTTTATGGATGAACTGGATATATTATCAGTGTTTATCGGTGTGGATATTATCATCATTAACTGGGTTTATGGATGAACTGTGTATTATCATCGTTAACTGGGTTATATCAACTGGGTATTATCAACGTGTGTTATTAGCGTGGGTTTTTGGATGAACTGGGTATTATCAGCATGGGTTTATCACCCAACGTTAAACATTAGGTACACGGAACTCTACTTGACAAGCATCAGGTACACGAGTTTATCAGTGTTTATTAGCATTGAGGATAAACTGTGTGTATCATCATTTTTTTAAACAAACCAACCACGTTGGATCGAACCTAATATTTTTTTAATAAGAGGGACCTAAACCTCGGTGCCCCATAAAAAATTGATATAAGTAATAAACATTAAGAATGATTACATGTACTCTCAACTAACAAGAGTTTTAAAATCCGTCAAAGAAAGGAGTTTTAAAAAAAATGGTTGCTAAAACATTAGTTATAGATTATACTGCTGCACTTGATGGTCTCATTCTGAGAAAACATTATGTGATAACACAGGACCCTGCAAGCACCATCCTTACGGTTCCTTGAGGAACTGGTAGATGGAGACATATCAGACGTATGCATATATCTGATATCACACCTGAGGTTTCTGTGTTTATGGCTAGATATCACCGTGTTTAGGTTTCTTGCTTTGTTGTTTAGTTTATGTGTTTTTGTGTTTACACGTTTATCAGCGTTTGTTATATCTGATATCAGATCAGATGTGTGGTTTGGTTTATGAGTTTTTGGGTTTACACATTTATTAATGTGTGTTATGTCTGATGTCAACATCAAGTACACTGAGATATATCTGATGTATATATGTGTTATTAGCGTGTGTTTTTATTAGCATGTGTTATTAGCGTATGATATCAACATTTATTAGCGTGTGCTACTAGCATGTGTATATATGTGTTAAGTAGAGTTGTGTTAATATATTAAGTAGATTTGTGTTAGGTTTTACCATAGCTCAAACGATTTTGTTTTTATGGATGGGTTTACATGGATGAACTGGATGATATTATCAGCGTTTATCACCATGGGTTTATGGATGAACTGGGTATTATCAACGTTGTGGAATGAATTGGGTTTATCATCATTAACTGTGTTTATCACCCAACATTAAACATTAGGTACACGGAACTCTACTTGACAAGCATTAGGTACAATGGTTTATCAGCGTTTATTCGCGTTTTGGATGAATTGGGGTTATCATCGATTTTTTAAAACAAACCAATCACGTTGGATCGAACCTTATATTTTTTTTAATAAGAGGGACCTAAACCTAGGCGTCCAAAAAAATTGATACATGTCATAAACATTATGAATGATTTCATATACTCTCAACTAACAAGAGTTTTAAAATCTGTGAAAAAAGGAGTTTTAAAAAAAATGGTTTCTAAAACATTAGTAATAGATGATACTATTGCCAAAACAAAAATTATGTATATAATATCATCGTTAAACACACATCAGCATTGTGTTCATCTCTACTCAGTTGTGTTAAGTACTGATATTGTTTTTGTTAAACCTGAGCCATGAAAAATAGTTGTGAACAATAGTTGGGTTTACAGGGATATATACATACATAATATCAGTTGTGAATCTATGTCTTCGTTGGGCTTGTATGGGTTTAAAATTTTATATATTTTTTGATATTTTTTTATTTTTTTGTTTGATTACATTTTTATATTGTAAACAATTGATGTCGGTTAGTGTTCGTATCATTTTTATTGTGTTTAAAGTTATATACGATACCACCTTTCGAAGTATGTTCTATTTTAGACTCATTTAATAATTATTTCTTATATTTTTTCATTTTGTAGTTAAATTTTTTGTTCACATGGAGAACGCGAGTTACTTTTAGTTATATCCTCTTTCACTTAAATGATATCAATTCCTTATACATTTTCATTCTTTACTTATATGTGGATCAAGATGCAATGATTGATGTAACAACCGAACTCCTCTCATCAATTTTTATTCTCCTCACCTATATGTTTATATGTTGATTCCATCCATTGCCTTTTTTTTCTTTTTGAAATTACGTACTTTGAAATTTTTTGAATTTTTGCGAATATCAACATGCCTTCAGGCACGGGAATACCCTAGTTTATATATATATATATAATATGTTTTGTGTTTTGAGTCTTTATATTTTTATTTAATCCATGCATGCCTTATGCTTAATCTTTCATTTTTTGGCATGTGTTATGATCATTTTGATATCCCACACTTTAATGTTTTCATCATAATTTCTATCATTTGTTCATAGTTTAGATTATTTGTGCTTTTGTTGTGAAATTATTTATCGTCACTTTCTTTCCTTATGTTTACATGTTTTAACATTATGGGGGAGATTTGTTTTATTATTGTGCACCTTATTGTTTGTCAATTCCTTAACAAAAAGTGGGAGAAATGGTATCTAACTCTTTACATGTGAGGGATAATTCTTTATCTTAGAGGGAGACGTCCTTTCCTCGCTAGAGATGATTAGACCAAGGGGAGGATTTTTCATATGCAGTTAAGTGTTCAACGATGCAGTAAATGTTTACAAAGAGAAAAGATACTCAAAGTTGTGTCGATAAAGCGTCTGTAAGTTTTCCTTTTGGGGTTGGAGATTGAGTCTTAGTGATCTTGATGACCCAATAGGTTTTTGTTTTGAGTTTTTCCTAGAATAAAAAAACGGAGAGGATATTTGTAAGGATAATTTTTTTAATTGAGTCAATTTGTTTGTATTAGCCTTATTCTGTGTTTTGACAAAATATAGTTGAGTAATGTGTTAGGATTTGAGTTGGTTATCATTTAAGCCTATGAAGTTTTATTGAAAGCCGTAACAGCCAAGATAAAGCTACATCGATCACACATTAAGTTTCATGTTGAGTTTTATCTCCAACATCTGAAGGATCTCAATGATGTATGAATGCATTTTTATCATTAATCCTTGGGTTTAGTTTTGGATGTTGGTTTTATAAAAATAGTTTTAATATGTTCACTAGGTCATTATAACGACATTACCTATGTCGTTCGAACGAGACTCTATACCTCCTTAGATCATGTTTCGATGAATTTCGAATGAGATATATTTTGGACTTCTCTAGTTTCTCATTAGATATGTCGTTAGAAGATGTTTGAACAAGATAAGGTTATTTGTTGAAATGATATGTACCCATTCAAATGAGCCGCCAATTTCTAAATATTTTGAGATTTTTTTCAATATTTTCATCCTCATCTCGATTTTGGAAAACCCCCCATAAATAGGAGTGCATAAGAACAATTTTCTTTCAGATTTTCCAAGTATTTTGAATTCTCAAACTTATTTAAAAAAAGTCCCATGTTTATGTGTTTGTTATCAAAAAAAAAATTCCAAACCAAAACCCTGCATTACTCCCATGTTTGAGATCCAAGAATCATATAGTGCGAGAAAGAGAATATGCTTCTTTGAAAACATGGTGCTCAAAGTAAGAAAAAAATTAACTGATGGAAGGAAAAGTGTTTATTAGCAGTAGGATAGTTAGTGTTAATAAAAGCAGTCCTAGTTTCTACGAATTTATATCTACTAACAACCATATCTCCTCCAAAAGCTATTATATCCAAACGGAACAATGTTCTAGCTAATTTCTTTTGGGGTTCTAGCTTTGGGGAGGATAGGCATCACTGGTGTAAGTGGGATTAGATTACATGACCTGTCAAAGAAGGTGGTTTGGGCATCAGAGATCTCCATGATGTCAGTAACTCTTTGAGTATGAAGTTGTTGTGGGTTTTTAGAACTCAAGAGTAAATATGGGCTAAATAAATGCGCCCAGCTTATTGTAGAACTCATCATCCAACTATAGCTCTTAGAAGAAATGGAGCTCATTCATGGAATAGGCTTTGTTCAGTGAGAAAAGTAGAAGAAGAAAATATGTTATGGAAAATAGGAAAAGGTAAAATATGCATATGCAAAGATAATTGTGGTTTTGAAGGTTGTAAGAATTATGAATAAGTAGCAGATCAGCCAATATACAGTTTCTGGGGGCCAAATCAGACCTGGGATAGACTATTACTTGAATTTTTTTCCCTTCTGTAGTAGCTGCTGATATCTGTAGAATCAAGGAGATATGGTATGGCCAATCAAATACTCTGATCTGGAAACCAAATGCAACAGGTAATTTTAATACAAAATCTGTTTGGGAGATAAGCAACACCAAATACTCTTCTCAAATCGGTTCAAAGTTTATCTGGCATAGTCTTATCCCACTAAAAGTTTCAGTTTTTATGTGGAGATTGTTAAATAATCTACTTTCAACTAATGATAAAATTAAATCTATTAGAGTTAGGGGTCGTCTAAATGTAACTGTTGTGTTAGTTCAGTAGAAGAAAACATAGATCATATATTTGGGTATGGTGAAGTACCTACAAGAGTTTGGGGAAAGTTATCGCAAGAGTATGGGGTCAAGAGAACTTTGGGAGGAGTTAGAAGCATTCTTTTTCAATAGTGGTTTCATGGGACTAAAGAAGATCCAGTGATCAATTTTCTTATTCCATCCCTAACCCGTTAGTGCCTATGGTTGCATAGAAATATATGCAGGTATGATAATGGTTCTTTAAATGCTAAATCTGTTTTGTATCAGGTGAAATATAAAAAAACTTTGTATAATTCAAGGATCTGGAGCAGTATGAAGTAATTATATAGAGTGACTCTAAAGTTCTTATAGGCATTCTACAAGGAAAGGCCCAAATTCCTTGGAAAATAGCTTGGTCTATTAATATCATAAAAAATCTTCTAAAGGACTTTAAGTACTCTCTCCAGTATACTCATAGGGAAGCAAACCAAGTGGTTGATTTCTTAGCTAAAATAGGTAGTATCAATGCATAAGAAGTTTTCTCCCATTCAATAGGGGAGTTTCTAAAACAATTGAAGGGTCTAATCACTGTGGATTCATGGGGTCTACTAAATTTTAAGTATGTCTAAGTGTAAATGTTTTTTTATCCTCCTTATCAGGATTCAAGTTAGCTTTAATTTGTTCAATTTGTCCTTATATTCTTGTAAGGGCTCTATATTAGAAAGATCCTAATTTATGTTTAAGTCAGGTTAGTTGTATTCAAGAGGATATGTCATGTAAGCTACCTAGTAGAGGCATGTTCTACTGATTATGCCACCTGGAGAGGCTATTTCTCTATTGATCAATAACACTTGTGGGGGTACTGTCCCTCTTCTTTAAAAAAAAGAATCATATATACACATGTCTAGTTGAGATCCTATTTGTGTTGCATTAAAGTGGGTTGATCATTTATTTGAAGAGCTTTTCCTGAGATGGATATCGGTTTATGTTACGCGGTGACTGGGCTATTCACGAGACAAGTAAGATCGATGGAATACTAAGATGTGGGAAACTGCCTACGGTGTGTGGCTGTTGCAAGGCATCCCATAATGTCTATGAAGAAGGTGACAAGGGCCGAATAATCATATCGAGTCTTGAAGGCATCGATTCTTGTAAGAGCAAGTTTTATAATTGATCATGTTTTATTTTTATTTTTGGTGTATCCTATTGCACAAACACTGCCCTTATATGATTTCTCGGGACTCGAAGACAAAGTTGAAGACATTTGAAGGTTGAAAGAATCGTTGATCTCAACATCCTTGGAAGAAGTTATGGTTTTGATTGGTAAAATGGTTTATTTCTTATTTTTGTGGTTTAAGAATTTTTAAGAGGTTATTTTTTCTTAAAATGTGTTTAAATTTTTAATATATTTGTTTTTGGAAATTACGCTGCCTCGTTCGAACACGCTTGGCAGTCTTTTGAATGAGATTATCAGTCGTTCAAATGAGTTCGTTTAATCTTCAAACAAGAAATTTTGGGCTGTCCTCTGGGATCTCGTTCGAAGCTGTTGTTCAATACATGTTCGAACAAGATCATAGGTGTCATTTGAACGAGGTACAAGTTCGTTCGAATGACCGAGCGAGAATTGATTTTTTAATTACATCTAATCCAAATCTTTCATACCTATCCTATTTTAACCAACCTTCTTATAAATAGGATGAACGATATTAGACTTCTTAAGAACTCCTTTCATAATTAAAAATACCTCTTTTTAGTTATCTTTTGTGACTAAACACCTCCATAAACATTCTAAACCCCTTGGAATAGTTTAAAAAACTTTACCAAGTCATGAAGAAAAGAAGGAAAGTCGAATCAGTGGATACCGAGGGTAGACCGTTATCTTTGGACATCTCTGATGGTTTTGAAGGCTCTGTGCATCTCCCTTAGATTATCTAACTTTTTGGAAGTCGATTGTCGTTCAAAACATTTCCTAGTGCTGAATATATGATTTTTCCCTTTTTAGGGATATTTACTCATCTTTGCGTAATTATTTGCATGTTTTGTTGATAATTAACGACATCTCATATGCAAACCTAATTTAATCGAAGGTAATATTTGGTACAAATAGGATTTTTGTGTGGGAATTTATTATACAAATCAATTCATTGAAAAATATTATGCTATATGAAAATCATGAGAGAAGAATTGGTTCGTGCTACAACTTTGATTCGATGATGCTACCCTTAAATTTAGGAAATATTATCCCATCTTTGTGCTTAAGTGAAATATGTCGATTGCAAACGAAAACATAAATAGAAACAATTTATAGAATATTTCAATCTATACTAAATTGGGCTATAACAAGGATTTGAGACACTTAAGATTTTAACCATATTACTATCATTGAGGGGGAAAAGATATGGTTGGAAATATTTCTAAAAAGAATATTAGTGATATCACAAGAGTCATAGCTTTGTGTTCTTTGTTTTATGATCTATTATTCTTAATTGAGCTTGAGCTTGGATCATTATCTGAATGGTGTTCATTTTTTTTCATTTTTCTCAAACAACATATGATATTATATTCTTGGTTGATATTAACTCATCACACTATTAGCCTTTAAGATAATCCTTCCATGTATATGAACAATGATATTAAACCCAAACTTTTGTTAAGTATGATAAAATATGCTTCTATATTTCCTTATAAAAATGGTTTAGTAGCATGTATCTAATTTCTTATCTTTGTAAATATATGGTTTAGTAGCTCTCCAAGCCTCTTCTTTTTAATTTTCAGTAATCCTAAGAGTATTAAGGGAGATCTTATCCTAAATAGAATTAGTTTTCCTTATTTGAGGCATGAATTTAAAGTTGTATAGTCTTTTTATCTAGGTTGTTCTTTCTTAATTGTATCTACTATGGGAGAAGCTTGTTCTTTCAAAATTAATAAAATCCAATTTTCTTAAAAAAATGATTGTGTAAGACATTTATCATCTTTCTTTGATTCAACATTTGATATAATTTTGTTATAGTTGCTTGTTTAGTCTTGATGTATAACTCATTTATGATTTATTTTCGTGTTTCTTTGATTTATTTCCTCTGTATATTGCATGAAAAAAAAGTGAGAACTATAAGGGGAGAAATGTACAAATTATGATCTGGGTGTTAAACTTATTTAGAAGGTAATTTATTAGAATATGCTAGTTAGGATGAAAGATATAACACTTCATTATTATCTATATCTTATGTTTATTCCCAATTTTCTCATATTGTATTTTTACATATGGGTGCGTAGTAAAAATAATGTTCTAGCACTCCGTTGAAGATTTGAAGAGTGCCTTTTTCTTTCCAAGATTAGTGGGATTAGATCTACCTCATGTGCCTTTAGCCAGGATTTTATAGGTGTTAGGTTTTTCTACATATTTCTTCTCTTTTGTGTTTTTTCATGAAATAGACAAAAGGGAATATTTGTAAGAGTATATGGTATACTGATTGTGCACTTACCTATAAGATTGTCTTATTCCGATTTCCAAAACACTTTGTGTTAAAAAGTTCTCTGAAAGATTCATCAACGTTCCATACTTCAAAGCCCATTTCTTTCATACCGATATCACATTGATCACTTTAGGATGAAGGTAAGTGTAACCTAGTGAACTTAGTTTTCATGCTTTTTAAAATTCAAATTGTTCTTTCCTTTTCAATACCTTAGCGAGTGCTTTTATGCATTTTATATCTCCAAAATTTCGTAGTATTTTTGTCTATAAAAAAATATTTTTGAAAGATATTTTGAGTCTAAGTCTATTTCTCTACAACAAAGGTTACCTTCGCTAGTCGCGAGTTCCCTTTGATTTAGGCAAAATTTTGCTAGTCATAGGTGAGACCTCCCTCGTGTGGATCGTTTGTTACACTCACATGATTTTCTGCGGGGACAATGAATCTTCGCTTGTCACACCTAAAATGTTTTATGTCGTGGAAAACTCCTCAAATATATTGCGACCTTCCTTTACAGGTGCTTCTCGTCATCAATAAAATTTATTGCTGCAGTGAACCATCGGTAGGAGCTTGTGAATAGATATTCACTTTTTGACAAAATAAAATATCTTCCCAAGAAAAGCACATGAAAATGTAATCATTTGTATATTTGTATTATTTTGTTAAATTCCGTGTCCAAACTTTTAAGTCGTGTGTCATTTAATCCAAAATGCTTGAATCGTTGTAAGACGTTGTGTAAAGAATGAGGCTCGTTCAACAGACTTCGTGAACATTTGACTTTAATGATCTATATGGCATCTCCATATCATAAAAACTTATGTTAATGAACTTTGAAGACATATCCTTTTTATATGGTTTGGTTATTGAACGTCATTATCTATGCACACACACACGCACACATTTTTTTAAAATACAATGTGTATTTAAATTCGAACATGTGTTTTTGACCTATGAGAAGTGTTGTTTATACCTTGGGAAAGACTCATATTTTCTCTAAAAGTTCTTTTATTTAAGATGTTAAGAAAACATCCTTAAACTGTTTGCATGGTCAAGAATTGGATCCTTATGCACGATCGCGCACCTTTTAGACTATCTTTGAACATTGGCTAAAAGCTTGAGAACTATGCCAAATTGAGTTCATGCGCAAGGTTTCATATTTTACGTGTGTTATGAACAATAGCTTAAAACTTTCACATTATGCCAATTTCCCCTGCACACGACGAAGCATATTTTTGAAAATCATCTATAACTAGGTATTTTCCCTTCCATTTTAAAAATATCAGACTTCCTCTTTAATTGTCCATACTTTGAAGAGTATTTTCGAGGTTGAGAGCATTCAAGTTGCTTCTCTTTTATCAAATTCACTTGTTCTTTTCAAACTGAGTGAAAGACCTAGATCTACACTTGATTTATGAATTTAAAGGAATTGAGAGTGATTTTAATGAGATCCACTTAGTTAAGATCTAATCTAAACCATTATGCATCAGAATTGTCGATCTAGGCTCCAAAATCTAAAGATGAGGTATCTCGATCTATTGAAGAGGTCAAGACATGATGCGAATCTAAGGAGGATAATTTACTTCCTTGTTTGTATTATGGACCTTAGGATTGATCTCTCGTCATCAATGGGTGATATTTCAATGTTCATAGGTAACTTTTTATGAGTGTAAATAAGAGAAGTACATTCTTGCATTGTATTAAACCTTTTCAAGATGAATCATAGATTAGAGTGCGCCGAGGGATTTTACCCCTTGGTGGGGGTTTTCCACATAAAATTTGATTTTTGGATTATTTGTATGTTGTGTGTGCCATTAGATAAATATTAGGATTGCATCTAGGTTAATTAACCTAGATTTCCTAATTAAGCCTTTAATTTGTTGATCCTTATGCTTATCATCACTTAACCTAGTTGTTACATGTGCTATGTTTGTTCAAATTCAAAAGATATATTAAATTGACAAAAAAATGGGCAAAATTGTGATTAAACCTATTAGCTTCCTCTAGGTTTATATAAGTGAAACATTTATGTTGAACACACCACATACTCAATTGGTATCAGAGCGGTTGCTCTTCTAAGCATTAACGTGTTAGAGTTTGATCTTGTGTTTTTATGTATTTTATTATTTGTTTCTCATAAATCTATTGTGCTTGTGACTAAATCCTATTTTATGATTTATGATGGATCAATATAGAGATAGTATCCAGAAATAGGTTCATTATATTTTGATGGATCTAATTGTGGTCATTAGAAAGTTAATATGCATGCACATTTAAGATCCAAACACACACATAGATTTTATTTTTATGGATCTAATTGTGGTGATTGTATTTTGATGGATGAGTGTTGAAAATAGTTGGAACTATCCTACGATAGAAGAGGATGGAGTTAGAGTTAAAAAATCAAGAGTGTTATGGACTGATGCAGAATTTGTGGATTATAAATACAGTTCACTTACTTTGAATTCTTTATATGCGTCCGTAAGTACTATAGAGTACAATGGTTTTCTTAATTGTGTCTTTGCAAAATAAGCTTGGGATATTTTGCGTGTGACACATGAGCACGTTCCTTTTCATCATTCTTCGAATGACTACCACTTAGGCATGTGCACTAAAGATGTTCAATGATGTTCTTTTCATCATTCATGATAATACATGGCGTATGGGGTTGCCTTTCTAATAAGGAAAGTCAAATAATATTGACCTCCTAGACCGCACCTTGCTTTTCTTGGCTTCATTCTCATTATGAGCCTTTTTGTGCTTGACATTCTTGAATTTAGTATTCTTCCTTTGCATAAAAGATCCGCATTTGGAAGACCTCCTTTCAATTTCTAAACCTAAAATATTTCTCGGAGGTAGCCTATGTTCGACCTCACTTATAATAAAATTAGAATCATTATCAAATCTAAACCTGTGATCAGTGGAAAATAATATCCTATGAGAATGGTATGTAATTTTTTTACTATCCTCAAGATGTTGAGATCTAGTTTCCTTTCCAAAAATGGGAACCCAAAGTAATCATGAACATTCCAACCTGATAAAGTCCCATAAGTTGAGAAATCATGAATTTCCCTGATCAACATAGATTTTAACGCGAACTCTTCATGTTTTCAAAAGTCAAATTCTTTCACACCCGCTACCCCTAACTCATTGAATTATTTTACCAACAGTTTCAAATACACATCAATGTCGGCACGTGGTGCCTATGGCCCAAGTATTAATAAAGGCAAGATAAAAAATTATGGTCTCATGCACAACGAAGGAGGGGGAGTTATGGGTGTTAAGATCACTAGCCATACACTTTGATTAGTGCTTAGATTGCCAAATGGATTGAACCATCTATTAATATTGCCAAATAAATATTATGTTATTCACTTGGAAAAATATGGGTGATAAAAATTTATGCTTTTCCAAATGGTTGAGTCCATAAGATGACGCATGGGATTATCTGATACTTTCGCCCTAGCGTGCCAAGTCTTTGCCTCCTCTATCCATAGTATCTTGATTTTTTTTAAACTGGGACTAATAGGTAAATATTTCAACACTTTTTGAGGAGTTTTCGAAAGTTCTCTTGTCTTATTATTAGAACCATGCTCTGACATATATCTAGGTTCCCCGCTATCGGAAAATGATCAAGATTTTCTTACTCCTTTCGGTATAGTATGTAATCATACTTGCAAGCATGAATTGGTTTATAATTCATTCCCAAGCCTTCCAAGTTGTTCTTCATTTTCTAATATTTATTTGGAAGATTATTTTCTTTATGGAGCAAAACCTACACCCAATTCAGAATTCCAACCATGCTATTTCTAGAGAATATCCTTTACCCTTCAAACTAAACAAAACAACCATGACAGGCAAAGTTGTTTGATCTTTACCGCATTTAGGGTATAATGATTGGGTCTATTTGACATTAAAACTTTGGTAATCATCGTCAACGATTATCCCAACACCATCATGAGCACTAGAACCTCCACCACAAGATTCATTGTCTACCTTAATAGAATCTTCATTGTCTTCCTCCACATGAACTCCGTAAGCATCGCCTACTAGATCATCTAACATATAATGCTCTACTAGGGAATAGTCTTATCCTTCCAACACTGTCCTACTTGACAGTTATAGTGGAGGTTTTGGGGGGATAAAGGGACGATATATTTTTTCATAGAAAACTCACACCCCGTAATCATCTTGCATAACCCATGTAAGCAGATGTAATTCAGTTATTTTTTTACTCAAACACTTTCCTATTTCTATAACGTGCACTACGACAAGAGAACTCTTCATCAATGAGACAACTCTTTACGAATTTTATAAACACGTTAGCACCTTTATAGTACACCTCTGAGTATATTTGTCTTATCCATCCAATTTTTGTATAGAGGATACACCATAATTGCTTGTAGTAATCTTTACCTATCATGTGTGAATAAATGGAGTGTTTCTAAAAGTTAGTTTATCCCCATGGGTAGTTGAATCCTTAATTAACTCAGACATAAGTGCAATCTAATTAACGACCATTCATGTTTAAATAATAATGTTAAAACACTATCATATTAAAACCCTAAATCACATATACATACCAAATTATATTTAATTATACTTTATAACTTAATCGAATCAATTTTTCGAAACCTAGGTTGAAACCGTAAGCCACGTATTCATACCAAATTAGAAAATATGGTAGAACGTTCATTATGTTATTGATTAGATTTACAATAAAAAATATCAAAGCCGTTAATCCCAAAATCCTTCACATTTTTAAATAAACCCACAAATTATTTTTTAAACCAAAATAATTATATATATATATATATATATATATATATATATATATATATATATATATATATATATATATATATATATATAGAGAGAGAGAGAGAGAGAGAGAGAGAGAGAGAGATCATAGATAAATATTCGAAAAAAATAAAACAAAGAGATTTTTAAAATGGTTTGACTCAATAAAAAAGCCTACGTCCACTGTTATGTATTGATTGTCTCGACTTGTTTTTCGATTCCCTGTAATGAGGGTGATACAATGTATGTATAACCCAAGAGGGGTACTGATATTTATCGTGTGAAATAATGGAATGCCTTCATTTGTTAAGCCTTTACATCAATACATAATGAGAATTAAATATACTACTGATGCCACTTCACTGGTTTGTAAAGGTTGTTAAATTGTTGTCGCTTAGTTGGCTATACAGGTTGGATTTCTGGCCATTTATCGGTCTTTCTAATTGGTAGAGCTGCCCTGTTGATCGCGCTTCCTTATTTTTCACGCTTCCTTATTCGTCGGGCTTTTGCATCATGCTGACTTGGACTTGTGCCACATTGGATGACACGTGTTGTCTTATAATTGGTTCATGTAAGGTGGTAAATTTTGGTATCAACATAAGCCCCCAATGTTTCATACTTGGAGGTGATGCGAAAGTGTGGAATATTATGCTTTAACAATAGTTCAGGCTACATTGTCGGCTACATACCTTCCAGACATGTGAAATTTATCCACTTAATGGATAATTTTTCAGCACGAATGGAAAATTTATAAATATTTCAAAATTTAGCGAACCTTTCTAGGGTATCTTCGTCTTTTCCCTTGTTAGCTACCGTAAACTCAATCGTCGCTCACTTTAATCATTACTTTTCCCAATTTTCGAGGCGACTTATAAAAAGAGCGATAAAATTTCGATCATCTTGTATCTCTCATTTCTGATTCTGCTACTGTGTTCTTTGAAATTTCGTGCGATAATTTCTTTTTTGTCTTTAGTTCTTGTTGAATCCTTACAACCTTGTAAGAATTTTTCTTCTCTTCTTCTTTATTTCTTCATCATGGTTTATTCTATCTAGTCACTTGATAAGTTCAGGAGTGACTTTAACATTCCTCTTGAGTTGTACTGAAACGTCCCACTTTTCCTTATGATTTTTCTCTCTCTTGCCGAAGGCCATTGGTTCCCTTCCATCTTTATTACTGAATGTGGGTTCACATTTCCTCCCAATCCCCCGTGTCTGGAGTTTTGTCAATATTTTGACGTTGTACCTGCAAGAGTAGATCCTAACACATGAATAGTAGTTAATGGAGTATATAGGTTAAATCAAATCCATGGAACACATCTAGGGATTCCAGAAATAATGTTTTGTTATAAATGGGTAACTAGTGATGCCACTTATAATTTGAAAACTAGGGCTATTAGTAAAGTTTTAGTATGTAACCTCCTTGATTCTAATAGGAATTATTTTGATCATGGGGTAGTTGTAAAAAATTGGCAACATTCCCCTATAGTTGGATGTGCTAAATATCAAGGGCTAGATGTCCACTCTTTGGCAACGGAATAGGTTGTTTTGTGTTTTAGTAATTTTTCCCTATTTATATTTGATAAAATGTCAGATTAACTGTTGATTTGTATATTTAATTGCAATTGACCCGAAAAGAAAATTCCCCAAACAGGGCAAAGTAAATTTGAAAGAATTGAATTTTATTTGGGGGATTCACAAGATGGTTGCTGAGGAGCACGCTAGGTCTGCTTCCTATTTGCTTCAATACAGAAATAACGTCTCTTCCTTTATTACCAGACCAGCTGCTTCTCCTATTCTGTTGATTGATCTTGATCAAGAAGTTGTTGCTGATTCAGACATTCCTTTTTTCTCAAATCATAAAGAAGAGAAAATTTCCTTATCTTCTCAGTGGTAGCACTTCTGGCTCCCAAGAACCTACTGAAGGATTCAAGAAGAAAGTAGGGGATGTTATGAAGCCCCCAATCCCCAAGGACCCAGCCCCCAAAGACCTAGCTCCCAAGGACGCAACTCATAAAGATGTTGAAGTTCCTTTGAGGAGACTTAGGAGAGGGCTTGAAGAGAAGCAGGTCGACCAGGTGACTAATCAACAAACCTTGGTTAAATTACCTTCTTCTGATGCTGGTCCTCCAGCACTTATTACTCCTGGTTGGGCAAGGAAGTTGATCAAGTCTGGTACTCTTCCAAAACACAGGGGGGTGGATGCCATGCTCCCTCGAGCAAAGGTTTTTGAATTGGCTGCACAGAGCCTTGCATCAGTAAGTGATTTCCATTTTCTTCGTGTTATTATCTTTTATATTTTTCATATACTAATCTCGATCTTCTTCTCTTGCAAATCTTGGTGCACTTTAATAATATGCTGGAGAAGGATGATGCAATTTGGGCTTCTTCTTCAAACGATGTAGATGAATCTTTGACTGGCCTAAAGAAGTATTTTCTCGATTCTCAGTAATACTTGGAGACTAAGAAGATTAATTGGGTGAACAAATGATGATAGCTAAAACTAATTTACATAAATATGATGAAAATGAACTTGAAGCTGAGCGTAGGGCTAAGAAAGCTGAGCGCAAGGGGAAGGAGGATCAACACAGGGCAGAGGAAGCTGAGAGCATGGCTAAGGCTACTGAAGAGCTTGTGTAATCTTCCATATCTAAGAGTAAGTCTACTGTAAAGGCATCCTTCAGTGCTGGCTGGGATAAGGGCTGGAACAAAGCCATTTCTACTGCCTCTGCTCAGATTGAGTACGCAAAACAAAAATATTTCAGAGATGGTTGGGTTGCTTCCCTTCAGGAGTTGAACACTATTAAAGGCTCTAAATTTTTTCAAAGACATACTCATGGTCCTCCTCTTATCATTGATGATGAGGTTGAAGATGAATTTGGTTATGGGGAGTCTTCTCTAGTGGTTGAATCTTCCATCGACCAACTTAAAATCACCGAGTCTTCACTTCTTCAATCTGACCACACTGAGCAATTCCAGCCCACAGCCCATATTTTTTGAGAAGGTTGAGATTGATAGGGAGAAAGTGTAAGTTCTTTGGAATTTCCCCTTTTTCTTTTTTGTTTATTTTTATTATATCTAAACTTCATTATTATCAATAAAAAAATCTTTTGTTCCTTTTTGTCTCATGTTGCTCATTCCTGTTCTTCATTCTTATTATTGATTGGTGATCATTTCTTCTTACTAATTTATAGCGAAGATGGAATAAATGTCTTCCAATGATACCGAGCTACTGAGGAAATGCAATGCTTTTTTCAAAGCAGGTCATACAAACTTATCCAAGGAAAAAATGGTTACGTTGCTTAGTGACGATGCATCAGAGCAGGCCAAAGAGGCCTACAAATACTTGAAGTACTTACATGGTAAAGCAGTAGAAAATAATGTTGCTTATTATGAGATTATAGAAGAACTTCAATAACAATATAAAGAGTCCACTGCGCTGTTGCACGAGAGCTATGAGTAAAAATGCCAAAGCTTGAGTGTAGATCGGGGTTTTGACAACTTTATTTCTGTTTATAACAAAAAAGGAAGTTTTACTTAAGCTTGAAGTTGAAGAAACTAGAACAGTTTCCAAACTTCTGGAAGAAGAGAATAATAATTTGAGGGATGAAGTGAATCTTTTGAAGTCTGCCTTTGGAACTATTGTTGCTGCTACTAATGAGAGGTAATCCTTTTTAGAGGCTGAAAATGCAATATTAAGGGACGAGTTGGAATCCTTAAAAAAATATTAAGCCTGTATCCTCTTCCCGTGCAAGGAATAAGCCTGGACGAGGAACCACAGAAGAAATTAGGACTCAACAGACCCTTGCTAACCAAGCTGCACAGTTAAAAGCCAAAGATCGAGCTATTGCTGAGATGTCCCAGGAGCTGTAGATCTTGCCTCAACAACTATCCACTCAATCTTCCCAATTACGGGTTAATGATGGGGTACTGAAGAAGCTGTAGTCTCAAGTTGATAAATTAACCTTTCAATTCCATAAGCAGCTAAGCGAGGTTTGGATGGATGGGTATAATGAAGTTTTGGGGCATTTTGATGATAAACTGTAACAGGCTAAGAATGAATCCTATAAATGGGGTTGGATGAATGCTTTAACTGTGATGAAGGTGGATCAAAATATTTCATTGTGGGATTGGTATGACCCAAGTTTGCTGGAGCTTGACAATCCTCTATTCAAGTTAGATGTTAACTTTATTCATGTTCATCGTATTCCTCAATGCTTGATTTCGAAGTACTTAGGAGATTATGAGATACATGATGAACTAGTGTTCGTCCGACCTCCTCATTTGCTTGATCATCCAAGTAGCAGTAATGCGAGGATGCTTCAGGATTTTAACTTCATCAATTCTCCTTATACTTTGGATGATCCTCCAGCTGGCATGGATCCCGTTTCTAAGGCTGAAGGAAAATGCCATGTAGAATAAGGATTTGTATTTTATATTTGCATGTTAAGCAGCAATATGTAATCATTTAATTGACTTAATGAAAAGCTTATTTTATCATCAATTTTTAATCAGTATTCGTATATGAATGTCTTCTTAGTCTTTGACTGTGAATGGGTCAACTTTTAGTCAATCTCTAATTTTGGGTTGACGATTTATCAATTTGTAGTTTTTCACCAATTCTATTGATAACCTTAGGATTATCTTAAGTATCTTACCAATTACCAATGCATCACCATGGTTCTACTAATGTACTTGAATTTTTAGGTAATTGCATTAGTTACCTTGGTTCCTTGGCATGAGTGGAACATTTTTCCATCTTTTAGCCCAGTTTAGATGAAAATTATTCATCCGGGTCTTCGTTAACTAAGCATTTGGGGCTTACAATTTTTCCTTGCATATTTTTTTTGACAACCAACTTTGTTGGTGCCTTTATTGATGTCGAACAACATTGTTGGTGTGTTTATTGATGCCAACCAACATTTTTGTTAGTGGTTTGTGTTGACAACCAACTTTGTTGGTGCTTTTGTTGATGCCGACCAACATTATTGGTATTTTTACATTTTTGTTGGAGGTTTGTGTTGACAACAACCTTCGTTGATGCCTACCAACATTTTTGGTGTTTTTATTGATACCGACCAATAATCCGTTGGTGGTTATACCGACTAGCATTTCGTTGGTGGTTTTGTTGTCGTATTTCTTGTGTAGTGCATTGCACTAGTACTCCAAAAAAATACATAACAATTTTGGGGAAATAATATTCTCATTAATATTGAAATGAACTGAATACAACATGATTACATCACTGATAATATTTCCTCAAGTGTTATGGATTCCAAGGATTCTTGAGTTCTTCACCTTCTAAGGTCTCAATTCGATATGTGCCTGGTCGGATGACTGTTGTAATGCGATAAGGCCCATGACAATTGGCTTCAAGCTTATTGTTATTCTGAATCACTTTCTTCAAAACATAATCACCTTATTTTAAGTTGATCAACTTCACCAACTTGTTGTGAAAACATGCAGTCCATTGTTGATAGGCTACATTCCTTAAAGCTGCATCTTCACGTACCTCTTCCTCTAGCCTTCTCATCAAATCACTGATTGGGGTATTGAAGTTAAGAACTTCGTGAGTAGGTAAACCTAGCTCGGCAGGAATCACAACTTCAGTACCAAATGCTAACATGTAGGGAGTTTCTCCAGTAGCTGTTTTAAGGGTTGTTCGATAAGCCCACACAACAGAATGTAGTTCATTGATCCAATTATCTTTAGTATTTTCTACCCTTTTCTTTAACCCATTCAAAAAAGTTCTATTAGTTACCTCTGTTTGTCCATTGGATTGAGGGTGGCCAGGAGCATAGTGGATTTTTTGGACATTAGATTGGGTACAATAATCAACAAATTTGTCGTTATCAAATTGTGTGCCATGATCAGTGATAAAGGTGTAGGGCAAGCCATACCTAGAAATGATATTGTTCCAAATTAACTAATAAACCTTCTCGTAGGACATATCGATCAAGGGTTCAACTTCCACCCATTTAGTAAAGTAATTAACAGTTACAACCAGGTATTTGAACCTTCCTCGGGTGGTCGGCAGAGGCCCGACCAAGTCAATTCCCCACTTAGCAAAGGGCCAAGGTGATGTGATTGGTGTTAGGAGAGCTTATGGAGTCTTGTGTATGCTGGAAAACCTCTAGCACTTATCACACTTCTTGGCAAAAACTACACAATCTGCTATCAAAGTTGGCCAATAGTACCCTTGTGTGTTTATTCTTCGCAACAAAGTTCTCCCTGCTACATAGGCCCTATAAGACCCTTCATGGACTTACTCAATCAAATATTTTACTTCAGTTGGATTCCCACGTCGCTGTAGACCAGCAATAAATCCTCTTATATATAACACACCATTTTCTAGCACATACCTCGCAACTTTGTATTTTGACTTCTTAGCTTCGAGTAGGTAGACTGGCAGAATTCCTTCTTCAATATAGGTTCTTATAGGATCCATCCAAGATGGTCCCAGATCAACTGTAATAAAGTTAACCATCAGATATTCATCAATGCTCCTATTAGCAAGTAGATCAATAGGAATAGTTCTTTACATCTCAGTTCTGGTTGTTGAAGCTAGGCGAGAAAGTGCGTCTTCTCGGGCATTTTCTAATCTTAGAATTCTGATCATCTGAATAGCTAGCAAAGTGGCAATTACCTCCAAAATTTTATCTAGGTATCTGGACATCAATTCTCCTTTAGCTGCATATATGTTCAACACCTAATTTACCACTAAATGTGAATCACTGTATACCACAACTTGCCCGGTATTCATTGATTTATCTAGACTTAAACCAATAATCACAGCGACATACTCTGCCTCGTTACTGGAGTCGTAGAGCGTACTCTATATCTAGTTCGTCTGGAGTATTGATAATGATTCTTTCTCTGCATCCAGTTGCACAGGATGACCCATCAACATACAAGCTCCATATGGGAATATTACTGTCAAACGCTTGGTTTGTTAGAATCCCTTGATGGAATATTTTGTCCTTTACCTCCTCATATCTATTTTTGATCTCCTTTACTCTGGTGGAGTGTTCTAGTTGATCGGTAGTAACTTCTTCTACAATTTTCCTTGCTTGTATTTGGTCGGGCATATCTCTAGTAGGTCTGCTGACTCTCGAATGTTGCTCAACGAGAGTCCCTTGTTGCTCGGTAACCTCTGGGTAAGTGAATTCTGCAATAAAATTCGCCACGGCTTAGCCTTTTAAAGCAGATCTTGGTTCATATACAAGGTCATATTCCCCCAACTCCATAGCCCAATACATCAATCTTTCAAATTTCTCTGGCTTATACAAAGCTTGCCTCAGTGACATGTCAGTATATACCATTATGGTGTGAGCTTGAAAATATGTCTTCATTAGTCTACTAGCCTCAATTAAATATAATGCTAACTTCTCTAGTCTGTGATATCTGACTTCTGTTCCTCGAAAAGCTTTGTTAGTGTAGTAAATTGTCTTTTGAACTCCATTTTCCTCCCTAATCAGGGCATAACTAACAGTTGATTCAGATACAGCCAGATAGAGAAACAACTTTTCTCCCAACACTAGTCAGGAGAGTAGTGGGGGTGCTCCCAGGTACTTCTTCAATTCTAGGAAGTCCTTTTCACATTCATCGTTCCATTAAAATGTTTTTCGGACTACCTTAAAGAATGGTAAACATATGTCCGTTTCTCAGGACACAAATCTGTTGCTGCACACCCTGTTAGCCTTTGAACAGCATTTTTACTGGTCAGGGATTGCATTTCTATTAAGGATTTGATCTTATCCGGATTAGCTTCAATGCGCCTTTGATTTACTATAGACCCGAGGAACATTCCCTCCTAAACTCTAAAGACGCATTTGGTGGGGGTTAACTTCATCTGGTGCTTCTCCAATTGAACAATCATCTGGCTTAGGTCGGCAATATGATCAACAATATTTTTTCTCGTAGTCAGCATATCATCAACAGATAACTCCATGTTCTTGCTTATCTGCTCCTCAAATACTTTGTTCATCAGTCTCTAATAAGTGGCACCTGCATTTTTTAGACCAAATGGCATAACATTATAGCAATAAGTTCCTCGGGGAGTAATAAAGAAAGTAATTTCTCTATCTTTCGACTTCATTTTGATTTGGTTATAACCAGAATATGCATCCATAAAACCCAACAGATCGTGCCCAGAAGTAATATCCACCATTTGATCAATACGTGGTAAAGGAAAATGATCCTTTGGGAATGCCTTATTCAAGTTAGTAAAATCCACACACATCCTCCACTTATTGTTTTTCTTCTTGACCATAACTACATTGGCCAACCAGTCTAGGTACTTCACATCTTCAATAAATGAAGCCTTTTGAAGCTTCCCCACCTCTTCTTGTATAGCCTAGTTCTTCTCCAGGCTGAAAACTCTTCTTCGTTGCTTTAAAGGTTTAACCTCCTTATTGACATTAAGATCATGGCATCGGAAGTTTAGGTCTATACCACACATATCTTCATGGATCCATGCGAACACCTACTTTCTTTATCTCAAGAAGGCCACAAACTCCTATTTAAGAACTGGATCCAATGATGCTCCTATTTGAGCAATTCTTTATGGTTTATCAGTGTCCAGAATAATGTTTTTTGTTGCCTCTATCACTTAGCCTTTTACGAGCTCATATTCATCTCTTGGATCTATGGTTTTAACCTTAGATTCGTTGTTCGTCGCAAATATATCCACTTGATAAGTGGTTGTTTTCCTCTTTACTTCTAACATATCGTCCTCCTCGACAGATGAATAGAAGCATTCCCGAGCTACTTTCTGATCTCTTTTTATTACTCCCACTCCAAAGTTGGTCGAGAACTTCAGGCATTGATGAACAGTAGAAGGTACATCTTCGAACTTTTTCTAACCAACTCTTCCCATGATCATGTTATAGGCATAATGAATATTTTTATCCTTCATAAAGAATCTCACTTTCTCTGGATGTTAGCCAGCCATGTCCCGATCAACACATATAGCATGATTGTTCCCAATGGAAATACTTTCTCTCCATAGAATCCGATGAGTGTGCTATAGTAAGGCTCCAGTTGGATGAGTTTTAAAACCAAACTATCAAAATAGGGGTAGAGCATAATGTTCACCAAATTGTCGTTATCCACTAGTGTCCTGATGACCAATAGCTCTTTCATCCTGAATCTGATCACTAAAGGATCATCTTGAGAATACAATACTCCAGATATGTCTTTCTTAGAAAAGCCAATTCTGAACTTATCCTTGTTAACTTTCCTTGGTCGGTCTTCATCGACGAGATTGATTCGCTGGACAAAGGAACAAGCTTGAACCTCATTGAGGTAAGACTTCCTTTCAACTGTATGATCTCCTCCTCCTGCATATCCTCCTGTAATCATATGGCAATCAAAGGATCCAAAACTAAGTGTGAATACCTTGCATTCAGGTTATCTAAGCTTCTTGGGGAGATTAGGATCATCTTCTGGATCATCGTCATGGTTCCTCTTCTTATCTTCTCTAGGCTTAACACGTGATTTAGATCTCTGTCGACCTCTACCTCCAGTTCTACCACCAGCTTGCCGATCAATAAATCTGTCTAATTTTCCTCTTCGGATGAGTGCATATATCTCATTTTGGAGAGCAATACATCGGTTGGTCATATGACCATGATCTTTGTGAAACTTGAAATACTTGGACTTATCCCACTTATCAGCAGGTGATCTTAACTTTTCAGGCTAACTCAATTCATTGTTACGCTTGATCGCTTCCAAAACATGATGTATATCCACCATTAAGGGAGTGTAATTGGTAAATTTTATGAGCCGATCTAGGCTTTATTTTACTTTCGAATTCCTACGCTCATTATGATTCTTGTGCTCCTTCTTGTCCGACTTCCCTTTTGTCTTCACTTCCGCCTTTTCATTAGAATTTGTTTTAGTAGCCATAGCTGCCTCGGCGTTCATAATCTTCAATGCTTTGGCCATTAATTCTGTCATCGTCTTTCAGGGATCTTTTGCCAAAGTATAATATAGTTTGTTGGGGAGCAAACCACTCATGAGGGTAGTGATTGCAGTCTTCTTTTCATAATCAATGACTTCTAATTTCTCGTTGTTAAAACGACTGATATAATCCCTGGTACTTTCTCCCACCTTCTGTCTTACACTAAGAAAATGAGCTACTCGCTTCACTGATTTTGCTTCAAAGAAAAAATTACGAATGAATAGATCGATGAGCTGTTGGAAGCAGTAAATCTGTCGCCAAGGAAGACTATTATACAAAATTTGAGCAGATCCAGTGATTGTTACTAAAAATACCCTGTGGCCATCCCCGATCCTCGCCAGGAGGGCGCGTGGAGGAAGGATCCTTTGGGTCCCGCGCGTCCCTCTCCGGAGCGCTTAGGCCGGCGTCATTTGAGATGTGGTGTAAAAATGTAGAGAGATTGAGAGTCGCCAGCCTATTTTACTCAAAATAGACAAAAGAAAAAGGGGGAGCCACCCCAAAGTATGGCATCCAAAAACATACTGGTGCGTGCAAAACCAAGACGATTCGAGAAGGGTTCGGAGGCTTAATTACGAAATGGGAAGGTGTTAGGCACCCATTCCGCCCTTTCGATCTCTCATGAATATTTTCTATTTTCCTTTTTTTTCCCTGTGATATGTGTGCATGTGTATATATATAGAATGGAGATAGGAATCCTCGACTTGTATCATGGAAAATATAAAGTGAGTCGTCCGTAGGAAGATATAAGAATAATATTAGAAAATAACATTTACGCGATTACCCCTACGTTGACCATTATAATGGAATGATAACGCATATGGAGCAATACATTACTAAGGGCAAGTATATAGAATATAGGAAGATTATATTTAGAGCAAATAGGAAGATGAGAGAAAAAGTGGGAAAAAGGACTCGAGTCTCGATTTTTACCCCGAGACGCCTACGTAGCCTATAAAAGTATCAAAGTCCACGTAGTTCACATACAAAACGAGGGTGGGATTTATCCCATAAATCCAAATGAGGGATCTCTTATTTTTAAGTGTGTGTGTGTGTGTGTAGAAAAAGTATTTTAGTTGTGAGGAAAGTGTTCGAAAAGTATGAGAATCCCTATTTGGAATTTATGAGCAAACCCTATTTTTCTTGTTTTTTGGGGTTTTATTTATATGAAAATAGGATATGTGCAATAATAATAAATAAAAAAGTATATTAGGATGTGTGAGATGAGATAATAAAAGCGCCAAGTAATAAAACAAGTTATTGGGAATTTAAGAGAATTTACAAGAGAGTTTGAGAAAGTTGGACCTTATTGAAGATCTTGAGCTTG
This sequence comes from Sambucus nigra, assembly GCA_949130495.1. NCBI lineage: Eukaryota > Viridiplantae > Streptophyta > Magnoliopsida > Dipsacales > Adoxaceae > Sambucus > Sambucus nigra. Next base: position 222,138,710 of record OX422224.1, read on the forward strand.
ATCTTGAATGTTGGAGATCATCCCTTGCACTTGGATGATGATGGAGAGTGTCTAATTAACCAAGTTTGATGAAAAGAGTGATGAAAAGTGGAAGAAAAAAGGGGATTTGGAAGTTGAAATCACGTTGCCTTCGGGAGAGGTTTCTGGGATGCGTTGAGAGAGATTTCTATCAGATCTGGCCTTCCCTTGCAAATGAGGGGAAGGACTCATTTTATAGGCCCAGTTGAGTGTCGATCGGCATAGACCTGTTCCTGCCTATCGGTAGGTGCCGATAAGCAGGGTCTGGAACCTGCCATTTGGCAGTGCGCTTCAGGCTTTTTTGGAAAATCGACTGCCGAGGGAAAATCGTTGGTCAGAATCGTGCACGGGGCATACCATTGGAAATGTAATTCAGAGACCTTTGAAAGTCCTTAGGACCTCTCTCGGGTTCAGGAATTGACTTCGAGTCAAATATGGCTCAGAAGCATTTATCGGTCCATTGGACGGGGAATCATTCGGACGCAAACGGATCGTTGGTCCGCATGGTAAGTCCGAATCGCGTATGGGGTGGACCGTTGGAAAGGTTAGGAGATGTACTTTGAGATTCCAAAGAGTTTGACCTGGTTTAGAGAGATGACTTTGATCAACTGGGTCCGAGAAGCATTCAGTGACCTCCTGGAGTCAAACGGATCGTTTGTTCGCATGGAAAGTCAGAATCGCGCATGGGATGGACACTTGGAAAGGGTATTCAGTTCCCTTTAAAGATTCATTTATTCTCGATCGAGATGAAGAGTTTGACTTTTGGGTTAAATTGAGCCGAGGAGTGCCCGACGACCTCCAGGTGAGTACTCGGGACATGACCTGCGTTGATAGTGGTGAAGGGAGGTACTAAGGACCTAAGGAGAGTTAGGGGGTAACAGAATGGGGTGTCTACAGAGCCCCTCGACGGGTGAGTTTGGAACAAATGATGACCGCCTAATAGACATTACATGATGCTTTTGAGGGAGTATGACCGATTCAGAGGGTCGAGGCCGATTCTGAGGACCTAAGGAGTGTGCTAGGGATGATCAATTCTGCAGGTCAAAGCCAAATCTACGGGCTTAGGGTAAAGTTCTAATAACCGAGGTCAATTTCGACCTAAAGAGTGGTGACGACTGAGGGTCGTGGTCAATTATGACCCAACTCAGGTGACGATCCAAGACTGAGATCAATTCTGATCTAAAGATTGGTGACGATTAAAGACCGGGGCCAATTCTAACCCAAGAGTGGTGATGACTGAGGACTGAGGTCAATTTTGACCTAACTCAGGTGACGATACAGGACCGGGGCCAATTCTGACCCAAGAGTGGTGACGACCAAGGATCGAGGTCAATTCTGAACTAACTCAGGTGATGATCCAAGACCGTGGACAATTCTGACCCAAGAGTGGTGACGACCGAGGACTGAGGTTAATTCTGACCTAACTCAGGTGACGATCCAATACCAGGGCCAATTCTGACCCAAGAGTGGTGATGACCGAGGATCGAGGTCAATTATGACCTAACTCAGGTGACGATCTAAGACCGAGGCCAATTCTGACCCAAAAGAGTGGTGATAACCGAGGACCGAGGTCAATTCTGACCTAACTCAGGTGACGATCCAAGACCGGGGTCAATTCTGACCCAAGAGTGGTGACGACCGAGGACCTAGGTCAATTCTGACCTAACTCAGGTGATGATCCAAGACCGGGGCCAATTCCGACCCAAGAGTGGTGACGACCGAGGACCGAAGTCAATTCTAACCTAACTCAGGTGACGATACAGGACCGGGGCCAATTCTGACCCAAGAGTGGTGAAGACCAAGGACCGAGGTCAATTCTGACCTAACTTAGGTGACGATCCAAGACCGGGGCCAATTTTGACCCAAGAGTGGTGACGACCGAGGACTGAGGTCAATTCTGACCTAACTCGGGTGATGATCCAAGATCGGGGGCAATTCTAACCAAAGAGGGGTGATGACCGAGGACCGAGGTCAATTCTGACCTAACTCAGCTGACGATCCAAGACCGGGGCCAATTCTGACCCAAGAATGCTGACGACTGAGGACCGAGGTCAATTTTGACCTAACTCAGGTATCGATCCAAGACAGAGGCCAATTCTGACCCAAGAGTGATGACGACCGAGGACCAAGGTCAATTCTAACCTAACTTAGGTGACGATCCAAGATCGGGGCCAATTCTAACCCAAGAGTGGTGACGACCTAGGAGCGAGGTCAATTCTGACCTAACTTAGGTGACGATCCAAGATCGGGGACAATTCTGACCCAAGAGTGGTGACGACCGAGGACCGAGGTCAATTCTTACCTAACTTAGGTGAAGATCCAAGATCGGGGTCGATTCTGACCCAAGAGTGGTGATGATCGAGGACCGAAGTCAATTCTGACCTAACTCAGGTGACGATCCAAGACTGGGGCCAATTCTGACCCAAGAGTTGTGATGATTGAGGACCGAGGTCAATTCTGACCTAACTCAGGTGACGATCCAAGACCGAGGCCAATTCTGACCCAAGAGTGGATAAAGGTTGGATTTTGATTCTACTGGAGAAAGATCATTATGATTTTGATCTGAGCGAGGGATCTGATAGCTGGGGAAGCTTTTAGTAGACCTCGCAGGGGGGGATAACCTATTTTGGGTGCTGTAAGAGAATTTCTCTGGGGAAGTGATCAGGTGATCCTTAGGGATCCTCCGGAGCTTTACCGGGAGGAGTTTTCACTTATTTTTTTTAGGATTCCGCTGGGGAAGAGGGGTTCCACTTGAGGGAATGCGAAATTTTCTTGGTAAAAAGGCTTTAAATCCTTCCTGGGATTTTTGGGAAGTTTTCTGGTATCTTTCGGGGAAGTTTTCTTGTATTTTTTGGGAATTTTTGTACGAAATTTTAAAGGGGTTCTGGTCAGCATAGTATGAAGGGTGCCATTCGGCAGTGACACGGACTTTTGGGCTACCTCGAGAAGATAAGGGGTTAGTGCCGATCGGTATGGTAGGGGGAGGTACTGATCGGCATGGCGCTTGGCATCCTATATAAAGGGGGCGAATCCCCTCATTTTTTCACAGTTTCTTTTGCTTTCTCTCTCTCTACGATTCTTCTACAAATCGTTCTATAATTCCGATCTTCAAGAAATGGCCGCCTTTATTAGCACTGCAGTCCACCGGGAGTGGTTGGCCGTTAATGACTGGGCGAATGTGGAGTGGAGTGCTAGGGAGCCTCTTGCTTTGGGGAGTGAGAACCCCTTTGATGCGTTTGAGCCTATTGCGGATGAGCGGACCTTGTTGCGGGAGTCATCGCGTCATCGCTCTTCGAGAGTGATCCCTGGCAGTTATGTAAGTAACCCGACCTTTGGCATTCTTCTCTTTCTAGTGATTTTTCTTTCTTGACTTTTGATGAGACTTTTCTTTTTGCCAGTCTGATATTTCTTTGAAGAACGTGCGTGCCCGTGGAACAACGGGGCTCAAAGATGGCTGGGAGCATGTCCCACCCGTGGTGTGTTGGATGGTATCATCAGTGGATTTTGGGCGGTTGGCATCTGCACTGGATGAGACGCCTAGTTCGACAGCGGTCCTGTGCGCTTTGGGAGAGAGGTGGTGGGACACTACCCACACCTTTCATTTTGGATTCGGGGAGATGAAGGTGACTCCCATTGATGTGCAGAAGCTGTTGGGGCTGGATTGTGATGGAGAGCAGATAGAGGTGGATCGCTCTTTACGGGTGAGACCGAAGGCAGTGCATGCGGTACTTGGTGATGTAGGGAGGATAGTTTCTGGAGATTCAATCCGATTGTCCCTGCTGAAGGATGTTCTGCTGATCAGGGTGATTGATGTGGAGGACGGGCTTCAAGTGAGGCAGATGGCCCGGTTATTCATTCTGTTGGTATTAGGAGGTTTCATGGTGGCGTCGAGCGGCAACGTCATTCATTTGTGGTTTCTGCCGTACTTGAGGATGTTTTCGAACACCCCTTTTTATGATTGGGGGAGTCTGACCGTGGCGACCCTTTACTTTTCTCTGGATACATTCAGTCAGTACTGCCGGCAGACCTTTACTAGGGCCACGTACCTTCTTAACGTAATCTTTAGTTTGTGCATTTCTTTTCATGTATTCGTATTTTCCTTTCATGCATTCGCATTTTCTTTATGCGTCTCTTTTTGCTTGTGAATTCAGACGTGGTTATATGAGGTGATTGGGTGCAATAACCCACTGATTGCTTTGAAGGACGACACTGTTGGGGACTTCTGTCGATTGTGTCGATGGCGTAATTCCAATCGACAGTCGAAGGGATCTCTTTCCCTAGAGGCGGTGCGTCTGGTCTTGAATGACCTGACCAGTGATAGGGAAAGACTCTTTCCATTTCATTCTTGGTTTTTGCTCCTTCTGATCTTCTATTAATTTATGCTCGCTCGGATATTTTCAGGTGACCTTTTACCCGTGGGGGACGACCATTCATGATGCAGGGGTGACTGGGGTGAACGCGCGGATGAGACGTTTGCTGGCGCATGAGTTCGTCCATTCCTGGTACATTGGGAAGAGGGTGGTTCATCAGATATCCGAGGAGGAGGTGGTGGTGCAACCTGCGCAGCCTCCTACGTCTATTAGGCAGGAGCGACTGATGTTGGAGGATGAGAGGATCGCGACGATGATTGGCGAGTCCTACTTGTTGTACACCGATATGGCTGCTCTGTATTATTACATGGACTTTGTGATGAGCTGGTTGATGGCGCCCAATATATATGATGTGTTGCCTTTCCTTCCTATGGGTTCGAGTCGGGCGGTGGGATCTTCCCACATCGGTGGTGGTCCGTCGGCATCTGTGGCGGCAACGACCTTGGAGGTCCCTTTTGTGCGGTTGTGTACCCCTTCATACAACATTCGGCGGGCTGATGGAGGGATGGTGCCTATGCTGCACCATCCTCATGCGATGGATCCGGAGGAGTTGGGTTTGACAAAGGAGGTCCTTCGACCTGCGGTATACCTTTTTGTTCTTCTCTTTCTTTCTTTTCTGTTTTTGTCATTTCTGCGTTGATACTGATTTCACCTTTTCTTTCAGCAAGTCCGGGTGTCGATCACTTGGCTCAGGGACATGAGAGACTGGATATCTTCTGCGACTGCCCATATTTGGGATGCGGTTCTCGTTCCTTGGTGTCGTCTGCCTCGTCTGGAGAGGGCTATGGCTCGGGTAGTGGTGGTTCGTCATCTCGTCGTAGGGAAAAGAGAGCACGCCGCAGGGGTGGAAGCTCTTGAGAGAGAGAAGCAGAGAAAGAACGTCAGTTCGGGCTGAGTCCTGCTGTTTTTTCTTTTTCTTTCTATTTCCTGCAAAATGATGTAACACAGAAAACAGATATATGCAATGCAATGGAGTTTTTTTTACTATCTTTTATTTAATGATGAATGCATGCACATGTACTTTTTACTTTGCTGCTGAGACCGTAAAAAGGAATATTTTTGGAATTTTTTTTTGAAGTAAAGTTTTTGAAAAAAAAGGGGAAATTTTCTAAGGAGAAAAAAGGATTTTGAAATTCTGTTGAGAATGTCAATTTATTTTTATTGAGTTTTCTGATTTGACAAAAGAGGAAAAAGGGAAATTTCTAAAAATGGGGGGGGTTCTGATCGACAGGCACCTGACCTGCCTATCGGTAGTTCAGTCTAGTCCTATCAATTCAAAGCTTTGATTGGTACCCTCTTCAGGCTTTAGTACTTTGTGGGGTAGGATTACCTCCAATTTCTGCAGGGATTATGTCCCTTGTGAGGGTTTTCAAGTATAATAAGGGGGAAGGGTGGAGTCTTTTCATCACACCTTTGCATTCCTATCTACTTGCCCACTATCTCTTAGTCTTGCAAGATGGCTCTCCCTGGTAGCATTGAGTTTGTCAGCTACCTCAAAGCCTTGGAAGCAATGTGCTCCTATAATGTCGACTATGATGCTTTCAACATGCGTCGAGTCTCCTTGTGGTGCAATCGGCCTATTGACTGGAATATGCTGGTGGCAGCGGTACAATTTTGTTACCACAAAGACCATGTATTTCGCTTTGGGTTAAAAGAAGTTTGTCCTACCTATGAGAAATTTTCTGCCATACTGGGTGTAAATCCCATTGTTGCTGCGGCTTTGCCCGAATTTTCCCGCTCACCTAGGGATTTATTGGCCGGGCTTCTTCATATTTCGCCCTCTATGGCCAGATCATTGGTTGCTGGAGGAATGATCTCCCTCCCGGCGGTGCTGCGGTCCGTGCATTTGTGGGAAGTAGGTGATGCTGGCTATGCTAGAGCCGTGGTGTTGGGCCTGATTTCAAAATTATTGTTGGTGACTGGGGAGGTGCAAGTGGATCCACAACTTACTGCCATTACCTCATGGATGTAATATCGTCGCAATCATGCGGCAGTGATACTGGCGGAGACCCTGAATGGCCTGGATGCCTGGAGAGAAGGTCGTTCTGACTTTTTGAGGGGTAGCCCTGTGATGCTGTTCATGTGGTTATCTGAAAGATTCCTCTTATCGACTCCTCCAAAATATCCCTTGTCGGTCGTACTTAACTTCTTTTCATGCTACTTCATCAACGTTGGCCTGTATGTTGAGAACTGGGAGAATTGGCTTGTGGAATATGGGGCTCGTGGGCTGTATTGGTCAGTTCCTTGGTGGGGAAAGTTGTAGCCTATTATGGAGCTAGGAGAGTATTCATATGTGCGGCTGGTTGGTCTCAGGTAGACCTCTTTTTATTTCCCTTAGCGACTTTTGTGCCAATTCGTCTAGGCGCAGGTCGTGCCCCCTCGAACCTCAAATTTCTTTCCGGTAGAAGATTTGACTGAGCGCCTGCGTCTGTTGCTTGGGTCCCTATGGGAAAATTGGTGTCCGTTGACCCGTCCCTCTCACTCTGTCGGGAAGGTTTGGCATGTCCCCCAAAGATTATATGAAGTGGTTGTGGAGGAAAGTAGTCAGCAAGATGTTGGCAGTGGAGACTGGACTAATATGGTTTATTTTATCTAACACCATGGAAGGGGGTGTTGTGTTCTTTTCGAAGATGGTTAAGGCTCATCGATCCATGGAATGTTTACGGCACTCTATTCAGGCAGGGGAAACTTGGGGACCTCAGGATGTAGATGATAAGGGTGCAGGCTCCTCTGGTAGCTGTGGGTAGGACTCTTGGAGAGTTTATTTATGTAATAGGGAATACATGTGGGGATTTTATTTGTCTTTTTTTATGGTAGTGGGGAAGGGAAAGGTATTTATCCGTTCCTTTTCTTATGTAATCCGTACAGTAATATCTTATTAATGAAATAAACAAGTTTCTGATTACCCAGCTGTGCCTTTTGATGAGTTTTGTATTTTGAATTATCTATACTGATCGCTAAGGCATACATAATCCTTTTGTTCAAATATTTTTAGAATGAACCGCCGTTCTTGGAGGTAAGAAAAGAATAGTATTTTGTGAAAAAAAAGGGGCGTGCATGAGCTGCTTACATACCTCTGTTTTGTTTTTGAAAATGTTTTTATCTGTTTGCAAAATAGTTTTTTTTGTAGAGGACCAGGCCCACGTAGTTCTGGGTAGAGGTATATGAAGAGTTTTTTTTCTAGAATAGAAGGGGGATGAGAAGAGTCGTAGCGCGCCGAGATTTCGGACTAGGGGTAGAATTTCTTGAGATGGTCCAGGTTGACTGGATGAGCCATCTCCTCCCCATCTAGGTCAGTGAGCATGACGTCACCACCGGATAAGATTTTCTTCACAATGTAGGGGCCGCTCCAATTGGGCTTAAATTTCCCTTTGGGGCCCCAGATGGGTTCTGTTAACTCCTTGAGGGATAAATCCCCTTCCCGAACACCGCAGTCCTTGAATCTCTTATTGAATGATCGCGTTATTCGGCGATGGTACCCCTGTATGTGGTAAAGATCTTTTAATCTTCTTTCATCTAGGAGGTTTAGGTCATCAAGACAGCTTTGGCACCAGTCTTCTTCACTAACTTTGCTTTCGAGCATAACGCATAGTGAGGGTATTTCCAGCTCCATATGTAGGAATGCTTCCATGCCGTAGACCAGGGAGCAAGGGGTAGCCCCAGTGGAGGTTCGGATTAAGTTTTGATAGCCCCAGAGGGCGTATGGGATCCGGTCAGCCCAATCCCTACAACTTTCAGTCATCTTGCTGATGATGGCTTTAAGGTTTTTGTTGGCGGCTTCAACTGCACCATTGGTCTAAGGTCGGTAGGGAGAAGATTTGTGTCTCTGAATCCCGTACTCGTTGAATACTTCTGTGACTTCTTCTTTGGAATGCAACCCGTTATCTGATACCTTCTCGTGCGGGACCCCATATTGGTAGATGATATTTTTCTTAAGGAATTTGGACACTTTCTTGGCATTCAATACCGCGTATGACTCGGCCTCGACCCATTTGGTGAAGTAATCGATGGCAACCACGATGAACTCATGTCCGTTTGAATCCTTTGGTGTAACCTTCCCTAAGATGTCGATACCCCAGGTGGAGAACGGCCAGGGAGAGGTCATGTTGTATAATTCTCGCGGAGGGAAGTTTTAAAGATTGGAGAATTATTGGCATTTGAGGCACCTCCGGACATAGGCGATGCAATCCTCGATCATGGTGGTCCAGTAGTAGCCCTGTCGGATGATCTTCTTGGCGAGCATGTGACCATTCATGTGGTGTTTGCATTCCCCGCTGTGGATTTTCGGCATTATTTTCTCAATTCCAACCCCTGTGATGCAGTGTAGATGAGTTCCATCGAAATTCCTCTTGAGTAGAGCTTTATGACAGATGATGTACTGGGCAGCCAGTCTTTAGAGGATCATTCGATCTTTCTTATTGGAACCCTCGGGATACCTACCATGTATGAGGAGGCACCAGATATCATATTACCAACAATCGGCTGGTTCGGGATCTTTGGTGGAGACAAGCTCAATATGGTAGGAATGGGTCTGTTTATCTTGCTTTTGAACTAGGAAGGGGGTCATTATTATTCCTTCTGGGATGTCGACCATATAGGCCAAGGTGGCGAGAGCATCGGCTAGGTTATTCTTTGCTTGGGGGTAGGTAATGGAAGGCGATATCTTGGAATTGGGAGGCTAACTCTTCTAATTGGGCATGAAAGGGATGGATCTTTTAGTCCTTGACTTTTGACTTTCTGAGCACTTGACCGATGATAAGGGCAGAATCCCCGTAGACATCAAGGTATTGAATACCTTTCTTGAGAGCAAGCTTGAGGGCCATTGTGCATGCCCCATATTCCGTCATGTTGTTGGTGCAAGGGAAATCCAATTTAATGGCGATGGGAGTGTGGGAGTTATCTGGGGCGATCAGAAGTATCCCAATGTCATATCCCTTTTTGTTAGCAGTGCCGTCAAAGAACATTTTCCATCGAAGGTGGTCTTGAGTGGTGCAGAGGATATTTTCATCTAGTAATTCGAAGATCCGAACATCTTCTTCGTCTATGGGGTAATCGACGAGGTAGTCAGAGATGGCTCTTCCTCTAACAGCTTTTTGTGAGACATACACGATATCGAAATCGGTAAGGAGCATCAACCATCAAGCCATTCGACTGGATAAGGAAGATTTCTCAAGAAGGTATTTGATGGGATCCATTCGGGATACAAGTTTGATGGGGAAGGCGAGCATGTAGTGTCGTAACTTTTGGGTGACCCAGACAAGTGCGACACATGTCTTTTCTAAAGCAGTGTTGTTGACCTCGTACCCGACTAATTTATGACTGGCATAATAGATGGCTCTTTCCTTACGGGAGTCCTCAAGGTATTGGGCTAGCAAAGCCCCAACTGCAGTGTCGGTTATGGTTACGTATAGGAGCAAAGGGAGACCAGATTGTGGTGGCATGAGCACTTGAGGTTGGGTTAGGTATTGTTTGATTCGGTCAAAAGCTTCTTGGCAGGCCTCATTCCAAACCTTGGTTGAATCTTTTTGGAGGAGCTTGAAGATCAGTTCACAGATGGAGGTTAGATGGCTGATAAACCGGCTGATATATTATAATTTCCCAAGAAAACCTCGAACTTCTTTCTTTATTCGGGGTGGTGGCATCTCAAGTATGGCCTTCAGCTTTGCAGGATCTGCTTCTATCCCCTTTTCGCTGACCAAAAATCCCAAGAGTTTTCCCTTTGCAACGCCGAAGACACACTTCTGTGGATTAATTCGCATCTGATACCGTCGCATTCGTTCAAAGAACTTTCAGTTAGCGGGAACATGGCCTTCTCTAGTTTTGGACTTGATAATCATATCATCCACATAAACCTCGACCTCATTGTGGATCAGATCATGTAGGATGGTTGTGGCAGCCCTTTGGTAGGTAGCCCCAGCATTTTTTAGACCAAATGGCATGACGGTGTAGCAAAAGGTTCCCCAACGGGTGATGAATGCGGTTTTTTCTTGGTAGTCGGGGTGCATCTTGATTTGGCTGTATTTGGCAAACCCATCGACGAATGACTTGAGAGCATGACTGGTTGTGTTGTCCACGATCATGTCGATATTGGGTAGCGAATAATCATCCTTCAGAGAAGCTTTGTTTAAATCTCGGTAATCTACACACATTCGAACCTTCCCTCCTGATTTCGGCATAGGTACTATATTAGCTAGCCATGTGGGATATTCGATCACCCGAATGAAGCCCACGTTTAACTTTTTGACCACCTCTTCTTTGACCTTGAGCGACCATTCAGTGCAGCGTTTTCTCAATTTTTGTTTAACTGGCTTATAATCTGGGAGAGTGGGGATCTCGTGTTGAGCTATTTCAGGATCGATACCGGGCATATCATCATAAGACCATGCGAACACATCCACGAACTCCTTCAGTAATTCTTCGAGTTGTGCCCGCTCATGCTCGTCAAGAGTAATCCCTATCCTAATCTCGCGCAGTTGGCTACTAGAACCGAGATTAATAACAACAGTCTCTTCTTCATTAACTTGAATGCGGTTATGTTGTTTATTATTAACCTTATTTAGATCAGTTAAGAATTATTCATTTGCAAATTCATCATCATCAAAAGTTCGCTTAAAATCCAAGCAGTTAATGTATGGCACAACAAGATACTCACAATCTTCTTTTATTTCATTGATAGGAAAAACAACATTGAGAACCTTATCAAAAGAGGTCTCGATTACATTTGAACAAGGATAGACAACAGAAGAAGAAATAGGGTAAATATTAGGGTTAGGGGAGATTTTAAGAGGTAGAACTGGCGTAGCATACCAGTTGAGGAGAGGTGTATCAGCAACTTTAATCAAAAGGGATGGATCCGTTGATGTAGTGCCTGAATGAACCATGCAGAGTGTCACCCCATTATCTGTAAGTTGAAGGAATCTTCGAAATCACTTTCCTCAGTCTCTTCGGCATCTTTGATGAGAGGTTGTACCTGGTGTGGGAAACTTTCAGCCCATGGGTAGCGATCTTGGAAAAAGATCTCGATTCCCGGCCTCATCTTCTTATCTGTGTGGTCATACCATGGTTCTGGAAAACCGCAAAAGGGGAAGTCTTCGCCTTCTTTAATGAATCATCCATTTAAGGAGTCTCCTGAGATAGTTCAGATACAGTCTAATCTTCTCTTTGGTTTAGATTGGCAGATCATTCTGAGCTCTTGTTCTGATGGTTGATACCCTAAGCCGCAAGGAGGAAAAGCTTTCTTCAGTTCGATGGGCTCAAGTATCCCTTACTGCCTTTGTCCTAGCCCCAATCCGGGCATGAAGTGCATGTTTTTGAACATCTAAATCACATTGACATTGCCATTAGGGTTATATTCTGGACAAACCCTTTCTTTGAAACCGTCCCCTATCGGGAGTAGGAGTGTCTCGACTCGAAATCTTGATAGGAGCATATAATTTGACCCGTGCTATATCTCAAGAATTGGACTGCTGGTGCTTGCACCCCTGACATTTTCGTCATCGCCCAAAATGGTGATGACTCACCCGTCGACGGAAAACTTCATTTTTTATGGAGTGAGGAAGACACACCCTCGATATTATGGAGTCAGGGTCGTCCGAGCAATAGGTTGAAACAAGCTGGGATGTCTATGACTTGGAATTCAACGATAGGGTTTATAGGGACAACCCCTACTACAAGTTTTATGGACCCCATCACCTCATGCCGGGAATTATCGTAGGCACGCATAGCGGCGGAGGTTGGAGTGAGTTCGCTTTCTTTCAAGCCTAAACACTTGAAGGTTCTCAATGGGCAAACATTCAAGGCGGGCCCGTTATCGATAAGAGAGAGTGGCACGGCCTTTCCCATAACTTTGACGGAGATATTGAGTGCATGATTGTGATTAGGCCCCATTCTAGGGATTTCTTCTTCAAAAAATGGTAGCATTCGGGTAGAGGTCAAAGATCCGACCAAATTTACCGCTTCTTTTGGTGTGGTAGAGGGGGGAACTATGGGTCTAGTGAGTAATTTGATTAAAGCATTTTTGTATAGCTGGGAAGACATGAAAAGTCCCCATAGAGTGATGTTTTCTTGAGTTTTCTTAAGTTGATTAAGGATCTTGCTCTCTTCAATGGTTATCTATGGCATAGGAAGGTTTTCAATGCCCTTCCCTTTATCATTTGCTGGTAGTGAGATTTGAACCGAGTAATGTCTCCCTGATCTGGTCATGTGATTTACTGAAGAAGGAAAGAACATGAATCCCGTTTCCTCATCAATCTTAGTTTGTGCTGCCACCTATTTATTTCTCCGAGGAGTTCTTCAAATGATATCATCCCACATATGTCGACTACTGGACCAGCTCTTCCTGAAGCTTGTTATTCACTCGAATCTACGAATTCTTCCCCCCATACGGTGGTAACAATTTTGTCTTTCCCTGTAAAGTCGATGCATTCCACAACTTCAACGGCTTCTTCATACAAGTTCTCCCATTCTGTGGGGATATCTGTGATTGAAAGGACCAAACGTCCTTATAGTTTCAAAGTGTCAAGTAACCCGGTCATACTGAAAATGATGTTGGTTTGCCCGAATAATTCAACCATAATCTGGACAACATCATCTAGGCTGACTTCGTCGGTTAGTACCACCCACTTGTCTGAATATCGAGCCCATTTATGTGCCTCCAAGAACAGTGTGCTGAACTTCTGGCAATCGATAAAAATCTATGAGGGAAATTTCAGCCCGAACTCTAGGAGTTGGTTTAACACCTCTGACAATTCCATACTTCCATTTTCAGAACAGGTACGGACAACGATGCATGCTCTGGTAAGGAGTGACAATGCCTGATCAGTGAGGCTAGTAGGGTGTAGGAGGAAATATGGGCAAGTTTGAAGAGATTTAGGAGAGTATATGGGTGTGATTTGAGTTGAGGGATCGAAATATGGGTTTTCTTCTAAGAAGATGGCATTGGCATGATTCGAAAGTGGATTGTGAGTAGTGTTTGGCTTAGGATTGGCTGGTGGGGTGATGGTACCCCAGTCAATGAGATCTTGGATTACGTTTCGGAGATAAAAGCATTGGTCGGTGGTATGGCCGGCAGTTTGGTGGAAGGTGCAATGAGCATCGGCCTTGAAGTTTCTTAGGAGTTGATTTGGCAATGGACCGGGATTCAAGGGTTTGATCAGGTTTTGGCTTAACAGGGCTTGGTAAACTTTTGAGAGGGGAGCACGGACCTCAGTGTATTCCCTTAGGATGGGGGAAGGGCGGATTTCTGGTGCCCATGATGTGGTTGGTTGAGAGTTGTTGTTGATAGTCGAAATGGTAACACTGGCAGGCTTGTCATACTTTATAGGGGTGAATTGTCCGGACACCTTCTTTGGTTCAACCTCTGTTTTAACGAGGATTTCCCTGATTTCCACTCCAGCCTCTCTGAGAGCACTAAAGTGGGGATAGTATTGTCCTCCCATCGTCGCTCGGACATGGGCCAAGAAGTTTTTCTTCACTATGTTGACCTGTTCTTCCTCGGATGGCCGATTAGTCATAGTAGCTGCTTGCTCCCTCCACTGAGTTATGAAGTTACTGACTGATTCTCCAGGATTCTGTTTGAGCAGCTCTAAATCACGACGGGTGACCTCAAGCTCTTCGTTGTATTTGTACTGCAACATGAATTATCGGGCTACATCCTCCTAGCTACGGATTCTGGATTTCTCAAGAGATAAAACCATTGGAGGGCACTATCCTTCAAAGTTTGCTGAAATAATTGGGCCATCACCTCTTCAGAAGCCCCTAGTAGAGTCATGGAATTATGATAACTATGAAGATGAACAATTGAGGTCCACTCCCTACGAACTTCTCGATATTTGGCATTTTTAACTTCTCGGGCAACCTCGCTTTATGATAAGGAGACATGTGGGTGTAGTCCATGTAATTTCCAGAGATCCTAACTTGGTCAAACTTCTTGGTGAGCATCTTGAGATCCTCTTTGACTTTATTTAACTCCTCCTCCTTTGGATCAGTGACCACAGGCAGGTTAGCCATAGGCTGGGAAATGTTTGGCATTGGAAGCTAGGCAGGCGGCGGCCCATTAGCAGGAGGGGCACGTGGAGCGTGTTGATATTCTTTTGGAACCCAGATAGGCTCGGGTTGACCCATAGCACAAGGGAATAGGGCCTAGGGTTCTTGAGTAATAAGAACTTGGTTTCGTTGCATATCTCGAACCTCGATTTGAAGGCTGTCAAGCTTGGACACGAGCTGAGCTAGGACTGTCATTAGATCCGGCTGTATGACTGGTGCTTGATCTGTATTCTCCATGGAAGATGGATGGATTCTGGACTCGAAAGAAGTAGTAGAAGAACGGATAAAACTCCAAGGTGATTTGACTGAAGACCGAAGCCAATAGGGAGCCAGGACAAGGGTTTGCGATCGACCTGAAAAGGCATAGGATGAGATTTATTTTTGAGAAAAAAGGAAAACTATTTTTGGATTTTTGATAAAGAAGGGAGAAATGTTTTTGGATCTTTTGATAAAGAATGGAGAAATATTTTTGGAGACGGAACTCGGCATGATTATTATGATTATTATGTTTTCATTTGTATTTAATTATCCTAAATGCAATGCCGGACGGGACCCAAGCCTGGAAAAGTGGGGGTCTTAATATATGCAAAGCTACGGTTTGGACTTTTAACCCGGCTCACGGACAGGGTCCCATTTTAAAAATGCATGAAAATTGGGCGGCAGATCGACCCAGAATTTTGCCAGAGTTTCGGGTTGAAACCGGCAATATAAAGTGCGTGTCCTAGGTTTGAAACTTATATGCGAGTATGCAGTTGGTTGGGTGAATTGGCATGGGTTCCCCCTTTTGGCGTGACTTCCACGATATACGTCTTGCTCTTGCGGGCAATTGGTACGTGTGGACAAGCCATTTGATATACCTGAGTGTACGTGAATTGCCTCACCATGTACCTTATGGGGACGGTACGTGTGAGAGCGAATGCGATATACTCGACGTACGTGAACGAATTCCCTGCGATATACCTCCTGTCATGACTTCGGTCAAGCGGTACGATGCGAGGGAACCGTTTGATATACGTCGAAGGTACTTGGCCAATGGAAGGTGAGAGTCATATCGCTTAAGCTAACTGCGATCTACCGGACCAGCGCCCATCACGAAGTGACCCTCCAGTTACTGGGTAAAATTTGGTCAATATCAATGCTCTTTGGTGATGTCGTGTGAATCATGCATAATTCTCTTATTAGTATCTTATAATGAGAATGCCTTTCTTGATTATGCCAAACAGGGAGAAAAGTATAAGTACCCCAATAGGTACACCAAGTATGGATAGGTGATGCGTGCAACATGGGGATATATGTGATCCTAGGTGCACGTGGTGTGAAGTTTACATGGAGAAATTTCTACAAGTGTGTGAACATAAGCATAAGCATGGGATACATATGAGAAAGGGGAACATGCATATATGGGGGGAAACACAAGAAAATATAGCATTCATGTAAATAGAGTCAAGCCCATAAACAAAAACAGATATCCCCAGCAGAGTCGCCACTGTGGCTATCCCTGATCCTCGCCATGAGGACGGGCGCATGGAGGAAGGATCGTTCGGATCCCGTGCATCCCTCTCGGGAGCGCTTCGACCGGCGTCGTTTGAGATGTGGTGTAAAAATGTAGAGAGATTCAGACTCGCCAGTCTATTTTACTCAAAACAGACAAAAGAAAAAGGGGAAGCCACCCCGAAGTATGGCATCCAAAAACATAGTGGTGCGTGCGAAACCAAGATGATTCGAGAAGGGTTCGGAGGCTTAGTTACGAAATGGGAAGGTGTTAGGCACCCATTTTGCGCTTTCGGTCTCTTATGAATATTTGTTATTTTCCTTTTTGTTTCCCCCCGTGATATGTGTGCATGTGTATATATATAGAATGGAGGTAGGAATCCTCAACTTGTATCATGGAAAAGATAAAGTGAGTCATCCGTCGGAAGATATAAGAATAATATTAGAAAATAAGATTTACGCGATTACCCCTACGTTGACCGTTATAATGGAACGATAACGCATATGGAGCAATACGTTACTAACGGAAAGTATATAGAATATAGGAAGATTAGATTTAGAGAGAATAAGAAGATGAGAGAAAAAGGACTCGAGTCTCGGGTTTTACCCCGAGATGCCTACGTAGCCTATAAAGGCATCAAAGTCCACGTAGTTCACATACAAAACGAGGGGTGGGGTTTATCCCATAAATCCAAATGGGGGATCTCTTATTTGTAAGTGTGTGTGTGTGTGTGTGTATGTAGAAAAAGTATTTTAGTTGGGAGGAAAGTGTTCGAAAAGTATGAGAATACCTATTTGGAATTTATGAGCAAACCCTCTTTCTCTTGTTTTTTTTGGGTTTTATTTATATGAAAATAGGAGATGTGCAATAATAATAAATAAATAAAGTATATTAGGATGTGTGAGATGAGATAATAAAAGCGATAAGTAAGAAAACAAGTTGTTGGTAATTTAAGAGAATTTACGAGAGGAAGATCTTGAGCTTGATCTTGAATGTTGGAGAGCAGCCCTTACACTTGGATGATTATGGAGAGTGGTTAATTCACCAAGTTTGATGAAAATGGTGATGAAAAGTGGAAGAAAAAAGGGGATTTGGAAGTTGAAATCACGATGCCTTCGGGAGAGGTTTCTGGGATGCGTTGAGAGAGATTTCTATCAGATCTGGGCTTCCCTTGCAAATGAAGGGAAGCCCTCCTTTTATAGGCCCAGGTGAGTGCCAATTGGCATAGACATGTTCCTGCTTATCGGCAGGGTCTGGAACCTGCCATTTGGCAGTGCGCTTTAGGCTTTTTCAGAAAATTGGCCGCCGAGGTAAAACTGTTGGTCAGAATCGTGCACGGGGCATACCTTTAGAAAGGTAATTCAGATACCTTTAAAAGTCCTTTGGACCGCTACTGGGTTTGGGAGTTGACTTCGGGTCAAATATGGCTCGGAAGCATTTATTGGTCCATTGGACGGGGAATTGTTCGGATGCAAACGGATCGTTCGTCCGCATGGTAAGTCCGAATCATGCACGGGGAGGACCGTTGGAAAGGTTAGGAGATGTACTTCGATATTCCAAAGAGTTTGACCCAGTTTGGAGAGTTGACTTTGGTCAACTGGGACCGAGAAGCGTTCGGTGACCTCCCAAAGTCAAACGGATAATTCGTCTGCATGGAAAGTCTTAATTGCGCACGGGACGGACCGTTGGAAAGGGTATTTAGTTCCCTTCAAAGATTCGTTCAGTCTTGATTGAGACAAAGAATTTAACTTTTGGGTCAAACTGAGTCGGGAGTGCCCGATGGCCTCTAGGTCAGTACTCGGGACATGACCTGGGTTTACAGTGGTGAAGGGAGGTACTAAGGACCTAAGGAGAGTTAGGGGGTAACAAAATGGGGTGTCTACATACCCTACACCTCATCTCATCAGTAACAACATAAATATTAGCCGCTGCTTGGCATTGTTCTATATATAGAACTAGATCAGTCTTCCCATCATACCTGGGAGTGACCACTGGATCTTTAAACGTGGTCGGCATTGGAAAATCTACAATGGTTTGCACGAAGGGAGATCCCTTAATAAAACTTCTCTAGAGAAGGTTTTTGGCCTTGGCCATTTCTCCCAACCTTTCTTCCAAACGTCGAATGGAACCCTTTCAAGCATCACTACCAGCACAACCTGATCATGCTTAGCTTTCTTATTACAAACCTTCTCTTTGACTGAACTGAGAAGTTCGCCAGGTGTTCAATCTGGATTAGGCTGAACCTTCCCTCAGGTCACTTGGTCGTCGAGTATTTCCCGACATAGCCCAGAGGGAATTTCCCTTAGGTCCCAAACGATCGAAAGGAGAGGCCCTACTAATCCTTTCTAAGGCACTCAACCTTTCTTGGATGAGGGACTGTCCGTCTGAGGAATTAGTAATCTTGATAGAAGAAGTTGCTCCAGGAAGGTATGAAGGATCCCTTGAAGTTCGAGAATGGCTGTACCCAACACTCCTTATTGGCGATGGTGGAATACTCCTTTGATTGAATTGGTTTAAGACTCTAGCTTGCAGATTTTGGGCCAACTGTCGTATCGTATCCTGCATAGCCTCTAGACCCTTAGCCAAGCTAGCAAAAATTCCAATTAAGTCATTGTTGTTTGGAAGGGCATATATATATATATATATATATATATATATATATATATATATATATATATATATATATATATATATATATATTCAAGACCAAACAAATATAAAAATCAAATATTCACTTTGTAAGAATGTTTAACCCTAGGTTTTGCACAAATTGTTTCTAGCAATATCAAGATATACATGTAAATACAACAATTTTACAACAAAGAAATATATATTCAATTACAAACAAATATCAAAGTCAAATTGTTCAAACCTACATTTTTCATGAGTTATTTTCTAACAATATAAAGTTATACATGTAAATAAAACTATTTTATAAGAGACAAATAGATATTTTCAAACCCAAACAAATATCAAAGTCAAATTATTTAAACCTAGGTTTTGAACAATTTGTTTTCAAATAATATCAAACACATACACACACACACACACACACACACACTGTGTGTGTGTGTGTGTGTGTGTGTGTGCAAATCATACTTTTGGGTGAAACAAAATGAAGGATTTTTTACCAAGGAGAGAGGAGAGCCAAATTGAGAAAGGAGGGAAAATGAAGTTTTTTTGTTGGTAAAAGTGGGTTTTAGGAGCTTAAATTCTGAATTTTTTTTACCATGAACCTTGTCATGGTCAAGGAATGTGACAAGACCATGAAGTTTTTTATATGGTTTATTGTCAGGGTCCTTGACCATGACAAGGAACGTGATAAAGCTTGTCACAGTTATTGATCCTGAAAACACACACGTGTTTTTTTTCACGATTAAAAAGCGTGAGAACACTTGGTCAAAAAAGAAAAAAAGTGATATTTTTCTCTTTTGGTGTTGTGATTGTGGGACCATTTCCCACTACATCCAAAAATTTAAAGTTCCTCTTGGTTGGAATATATCACTTCATTAAGTGGATTGAAGCAGATCCTCTAACAAAGATCCGAGACACCATTTTTGGAAGTATCATCACCCATTTTAGCATACCCAAAACCATCTTCACGAATAATTACTTAGTTTGAAAGAAAACCTTTCGAGGAATTTTTCTAGAATTATGGAATGAGGTATTAACATATCTAGGTGGATATGTATGAGCTAGAATGAAACTAGATTATGAATCTAAGGTAACTTATATAAAACGAGAAATTAAAAGAGAGGGAGAAATAATCTTGTAGCTTGAACTTGGATCTTATATGAACTCCTTTGAATGATGATGAGAGAGAAGGACATTTGCCAAATTGGGTGTGAAAAGGATGGGTGTTTATGCTTGAATGAGATTTCTCATATGGAACTTCGCTCACTTCGAAAGAATGTTGTTGAGATCACTGATGCTGATGGGTTTATGCTCTGTTTGTGTCTGTTCAGTAATGAGGTCATGGCCCTTATTTATAAGAGCAGGGGGTGAAGAAACTCATTGAATTTATACTATATTAAATGATAATTTTAGTGAAAACCCACTAAAATTAGTTGTACCCCAGGGGATGCCTATCAGCAGTTCACCCTTGACACTGAGCCAATAGGCAGGGTTCAGGACCTTCCAATTGGCAGTCCCGTGAGGACTTTGATGGAAAAATGATCGTTGTGTGCAAACTTAATCCGAATCGTGCACGAGGCATACCGTTAGAAAGGTATTTCAGAGAACTACGAGAGTCCTTTGGATCGCTCCTAGGTCCGGGAGTTGACTTTAGGTCAAATGTGGCTCGGAAGCACATGTCGGTCCTTTGGACGGGAGATCGTCGGATGCAAACGGATTGTTCGTCCGCATGGTAAGTCATAATGGTTCACGGGTCAAACTATTGGGAAGGTTAGGAGATGTACTTTAAAATTCCAAAGAGTTTATCTCGGTTCGAAAAGTTGACCTTGGTCAACCGAGTCTCAAAAGCGCCCGGTGACCTCTCGAAGTAAAATGTATCGTTCGTCCGTACCGTAGGTCAGAATCGCACACGAGGTGGATCGTTAGAAAGGGGTATTTAGTTTTCTTCATAGATTCATTCAGTCTTATTCGATTTGAAGAGTTGACTTTGGTCAAACGGAGTTCGGGAGCGCCCAGTGGCCTCCGAATTAATTTTCTGGGGAAAATTGATCGTTCGTCCGAACGGCTACGCTGTTTTGTGCACGGGGAAGTCCATTGGAAAGGGGTTTCAATGCCCTTAAAAGATTCAAAAAGCTTTCGCTCTGAAGGTGAAGTCGACCAGGGTCAAATGGGGTTGATTCGGGGCTTTGGAGTGCCCCAAGGGCACTCAGAGTGAGACCTAGGTTTGCGGAGGAAGGGGGAAGCGTTAGGAGCCTAAGGAGAGACTTAGGGGGTCCTATAATGTGGTGTATACAATAACTAGTATGGTTATTGACAAGCTCATGTGAATTGTGTAGTCAGGATAGCCTAAAAAATTATGGGACGCGTGATGTATGGTCCTAAATAGAATTGATTTTGGTGATAAAAACGACGATTATTTATATTACGATTCATATTCGGTGAGTGCTGACCACTAGGAAGGATTTACCTGTAGAGGCACCGGTATGCTTGTGGTACTATCATAGGTGGTGCTAGAAATGGTTTTAACTTAATCATAAGGTGAGTGGGGAATCGGAGTCGATTGCGTAACGTTGTGGTTAAAGAGATGGTGAGTGTTATATCATCTCGCATATTGAATATTTTTTTACTAACACCGTGTGGAGTCACATAGGGTGACTATAGTGTTGAGAACTTCGATGATTTTGCCTAGGAGAATTTATATGGATTATAATAGAAATTGATGAACCCCATAAGTTTGAGGATTAATGGATCGAGAATTCCGAGAATGAAATTCCCTAAGGAGGAAAGTTTATAATGGCGTGTTCTAACAAATCAATTAATTACATATAAATTATTCTAAAGAGGAGTTAATGATGATCATAATAGAATTATGGGTCAAAAAATTTAATAAGTAAAAGAATGGGAAAAATAATAGGTCGTTCGAATGACATTGGGGTGTCATTAAAAGCGAGGTCGGATGTTGCGCAAAGGTCATGAGAAGCATGGCTTCAAATGAGATGACATTGCTTTACAGTGGCATGTTGCGTGAAGGGTCACACGAAGCAGGCTTCGAACGCGGTGGAGTTGTCGTTCAAGCGACATGGGCTTATCGTCTGAGCAACGTAGATCGAAAATGTTTAGATTTGATTGCCCATGAGCACTGTCATATTTTTTTACCATTCGATCATTTAGCTATCAAATCAAGATTGGGTAAAACGATGATGTAAGGTTTTATAGCGTTTCTTAAGCCTTGTTTGACCACTTTATTGGGAGAAAAATGCAAGAAGAGAGAGAGGAGGAAGAGTGTGGTCTTCCACTATGGGGGGGGGGGGGGCTTCTCCCACCACTCCTCCACCATTCTTCCACCATCTTACCACCATGAAACACCATTTTCTTTTTGTATCCCCCATGTTTGAAGTGTTTACACCCATTTCTACCATTGTTGATGAACAACTATGAATGTTGGAGAGGTATTGGGGAATTTGTGAAGAATATGATGAGGGCTTCTATGGAGTTTGAAGTGGGTCTTGCTTGAAAACTTGGATGGAGCATTTTTAGGATGCATTTCGTAACCCCTTGAGGCCACCTTTAGAGGTGGGGGTTGTTCCTCCTACACCAACATTTCTACCACCATTGGAACTTTTAGATATTGAAAAACCTTACTCTTAGTGTTAAGTGTTTATTTTCAATATTTGTAGTCTTGTAGTTAAATTACGTGAATAGGGTGCATTTGAATAAATGGTGAAATTAATGTGCAGAATTAATAACATATTTATGATATAAAAATATTGAAAAAATGTTATTTTTATTGAAAATAAAGAATGAATAAATATTTTAAAGTTTTGAAATATTAAACGTTGGTATTTTATGAAAATTGTGCATTTTCTAAAAGGATTGATGTTAAACATTTTATTAAATAAAATGTTTGGGAAATGATGATTTGCTTTGTTAAATATTGGGTAAATAATGTTTTAAAGTTTCCTGCAAAAGTGAAGATTTTATGAAAAATGGAAATTTTATGAGTTTGAAGCAATTAAATATCTTTTATGCTTTAAGAATATATTTTTGCAAGTATGAGGAAATTATAAAATGAAAATTATGTTTAACCCATTTAATAGGATTTTACGGTTTAAAATCAACCTTCTCATGCATATAAACTTGTAGTATTTTGGCAATAAGTGTATAAGCAAGTTTAAAAGAGATCTTGTTGGGTTCAAACATGTGATAATGAAAATTAAAAAATCTTGTCTTTAAAGTGTGTGAAAAGAGGTTAAAAGTATGATAAGAACAAAGTTGTAAGACTATATGTAAAATAGAAGAAATTGTATTTTTCTTATAAAAGTATTCTTAAGTGTAAATAGACTTCTTGAATGAAGAAAGTAAAGAAATGTGTGGTTTGGAAAAAGGTTAATGAAGGTATTGAATAAGTGTTAATGGGTAAACATTGGAAGGTTAGTGTGTGAAACTTAGTAATGTTGTAAAAGATTAACACTTATGAAATTGGAAAGAAAATACTGAAATAAAGATGTTTTCAAGAATATTACTCCAAGTTTAAAAAGGTGTTGAAGTATTAAAATGCCTAAGGAGTTACTACAGTTAACTTAATAGTATTTTTGGAAAAATTAACACTCGTGGAAATAGAGTAAAAGGGTGAGTTGGGAAAAACGGATAAAATTGTAATTTTACTTAATTTGGAACATTTTTATGAAATTAAAATATTGAAAAGGGTGATACACAAATTGGTCCTAAATTAATATTATTTTTTGGAATAAAATCAAGGTTAAAGTATAAAGGACATGAAATGGTAAAATTTCAAGTGTAACACAAGTTGGGGTGCAACTCTGGGTTTTGGCTTCGTCGGATAAAAGCAATAATATTAAAATTTTAAATGTCAAAACACGTGTAAAGGAACTCGGATGACATCGGGAAAAATAAGTAGGGCCCGGAGCACGGGGATGAAAGATCCAAAACAATTAGTTAGAGCATATAGTGCGCATAGTCGGCGGTGTGGATTCCGTTGAAGTATACGGTATTTGGAAGATTTTGAGAAAAGATAAAGGAATAAGGAACATGTCAAGAAATGGGTTGTGTGATAAAATCTGTTAATACAACCTAACTTGAATGAATTAATAAATGTTCTGATAGAGGTTAAAATCGACAAGTAAATGTGTAATTGATTAATGTCCATACGGTAAGGGAAAGGTTAAAGTAAGTGGATAAATGGGTGGCTAAGCAACCAAAGTGGTTAAATCCATAATTAACACAAGAATGTATTGCTACAGAATTTCAAAGGCTAAATGGGTATTTTCTAACAAGGTGTTTGCATGTGTTGAAAGGGAGGGTTTCAATAAAAATACTAATGTGTAATGACTAAAATAAAAGGGCGATTTCGATAAAGAAATGGTTTCAAGTATTGGATCGTGTGTGTTGAATAAAGCGAGAAATGTTAAAATGAGGAAAAGGAAATCTTTTATAAGATTAAGGTAAATTAATCGGATAAATACGATTTTCGAAAGTAAAACAGTTTCATACATTAAGTATATATGTGTGTGTGTGTGTGTGTGTGTGTGTGTGTGTATGTGTGTGTGTGTGTGTGTGTGTGTATACGAGGTAGTTACATGTGCACGTAGGCATAATGTTTTAGAGTCTCCGTTCCACCGTTCGATTCTATAATGCATTTGTATATTTTCCACTGAGCATTGGCTCACACCCTCACTTTGTTTCGGTGGGTCAGGAGCGATTTCATATTTTGAGACCGTTATATAGGTAAGTACCTTCTTTATTTTACATTAGTAGTTATGTATGCTTGGACTTCGGGGTGCTCCTCATGGTTCCCTCACATAGTTTAATTTGAAATTAGAATCGCGTGATAAACAAGTGAAACGTTAATTGAAATAATACTAGACAGGTAACATTACATAGGTTGTTTCATTGCACTTCACACCCAACGCTCGGGTCGGACCGGGTTGACTATGGGTAACCCAAAAATCTGGGTCGGGGCATTACATACCTATAGCCTTACCTCCCTTAATTTTTTAAATATCACACAATTGGAAGTATAAAATCCTAATCTTTAATAACTTGGACCAATTTTATAGAATATAACACTTTGTTCCCCCTTAACGTTTGAAAATGAATAAATATTAGTACTATACTCTGTGCCTATAAATTTAAGAGAAAATATTAGTACTCTCTTGCTCCAAATTATGTATCCATCTCTATTAATCTCCTATGAATTATATCTCGCATCATGTAGCCATTCTCTCCATGCTTTCCTTATTATTGTTTGTGTTAATAATATACTTAATACAACTTTGTTGTTTTATGTAGAAACCAATTTTTTCTGCAAATTATAGGTTATCATCAAAATTATGCATCAATTTATTAGTTTTGTATCTCATGAGAATTCTTGGATAATGTTTAGACGTGAAAGAACTGTAGTGTGGTAATGGTTTCAGCCCTGTAAATTCCATTTTCTAAGCCTGTAAAAATTATTTAATTTCATATATATTTTGGCCACTATTCAATTAATAATTATATATATATTCTAACTAGCATTTTACTTTTATTTGACTATGCGGGCCTTTACCTCTGCATATGTAAATAATAGGCACAATAAAAGAGAGTTGTTCTATGTATATTGTTGTATTTATGATGTTTACCCCTTATCTACTTTATAATGAATTACAAGACTTCCCGCCCACCATACAAGATTGTAGTTAGTAAATATTGCATTGGCTATTTGTGAATAACGCAATAACTTTTCCTTTTATATTCTTTATATTTCCAAGAAATGTGAAAGTGACCTGAAAATAAAGAGTATTGTGGGAAAAATTGTGATTATTCTTTTTTTTTACTGGACATATTTTGTCGAGTGAGTCCTTTTTATTTGAAAAAATTATAACATTCTCTGCATTGTGTTGTTAGTAAGTGTTGTATGTATGATGTGAACTCCATTTAAAACACAGACGTGAACATAATTAAATAAATTAATACATACATTCAAAAACATATCTACATGAATATAATTAAATTAATTAATTTAATTATCTTAGTATTATTATCTTCATTTATATTATATTTCATTCACATGTATAACAAGAGAATAACATATACACAATGTCATATTTAGTGTAGTGAAATGTAGGTTTGGTACTCCATTGAATATAATAGGTAAGGTACATTGAGGCATAAGTTATGTTCTATGTTCATGTACAACAAAAATAAAGTCAATGTAGTGTCATGGACATGGGCATGGACTAGCAATAGTATATAATATAGTGCATGTGGTCAAATATCTCATTCATTTCTCTTTCTTATTACATGGACATATCTTTCATTAATTTGAGTGGTTATGTGCCAAGGCTTCTTGCTAAAATATTCAAGTAAAGTGTATATACTCTATTGTGCGGCGAGGAGGTGGATGCTAAGTTGTTGATAGTAACACGCCAGTCTAAGAGAATTGTAATTTTTTTTGTTACTTTTAAATAATTGACCTTCGAGTGTTAATGTAACTTTTTAAATTTTTTTACGAGTTACATTTTACTATATAATGATATCTACAATGTCATTAAAAGGTTAAATGTTGAATATAGTTCCCTCGTTTATGTAAAATATGTATACGTGTGTGTTCTTAGGTTATGAATATTGTGTGGTAAGCATAGTTGAATTTGTATATATTTAGCACGTGCATTTTTTATCATTTAAAAAAGTATCTAGGATTATGAAAAATACTTTTTTAAATATGTATTAATATTACAAACGGATCTTTACCATTGTAAAATCAAACAGAGACGTTACAACACTTGTGTAATAAGGAAGAAATAATAACAGAAAATTTTGTTGCTAAATCGGAATTAGTAATGGTAAAATACGATTGGTATATTCATTACTAGTAATGGTAAATATTTGTAAAAAAATTTGTTCTCCATGCCTTTAATTAATGGAAAATTACTGTTACTAATCATTTTTGTAATGGTAAAACACTGTTGCTAAAATCCATTTTTTTGTGTAGTATTTGGAATCTTTCGAATTTTTTTTATTCCATCCAGTATCGTCCAATTAGTCACCTCAGTTTGCCCATTTTCTTGAGGTCAGCCTAATGCAAAGAGGAACTGCTTTATGACGACTCTACCATAGTAGTAGCTAAGAGGTTGTTTTTTAATTGCTTTCTGTTATCTGATATCATAGTGTTTGGGAGTCCATATCGGCAAATAACATTTCTCAAAATTAATCTGAAATATTTATCTTCATAAATAGTCGCCATGGCCTCTGCCTTTGCCTCTGCCTCTACCCATTTTGAAAAATAATCAACCACGATGATAAGGAAGTAGAAGTTCCCTTTATCCCTCGGTATTGGGCCCACTAGATCAATCCCCACATTGAAAAGGGTCGTGGGGATGAACTATGAGAAAATGGGTGATGAGGTTGATGAGGGAAAATCACCCACACTTATCGCATTTAAGAACATGATCGGCTTCATCCTTAGACAAGTTCGGACAATACTAGCCTTGCATTACAATCCTCTTCTTCAATGACCTTCCTCTGATATGGCTCGTGCAGCTACCCTCGTGAATATCTTTCAGCACATATCTTACTTACATATAATGAACACATCTCAATAATGGTAGAATATAACCCCATTTGTACAACACATTCCCGATGATGGTGAATTTGGTGGCTCGATAATGTACCTTTCTTCTTTCATCCTTACCATAAGGTATCTTTTCGTCCCTTAAATACCCAACAATTAGGTCCATCCAAAATGGTCCCAAATCTAAGTTAAAACATAATGTATTGTCGGACTCCTTACGGTCAATGTTGGCTCATAGAGGATCTTGACTGGAATGGTTCTTTAAATCTCGACTTTTGTAGCTGAAGTAAGACTTAAAAGGGCTTTCGCTTTTCCATTCTCACTTCTTAGAATTCTCTTTACTTTTACTCCTTGAAAACTGTCAAGTGTTGTCTTCACTATTTACAAGTATTTTGATATTTTCTCATCTTTTACCTATTAAATTCTCAGTACCTGGTTCACTTCCAGTTGTGAATCAATATGGTAAATAAGTTGGCCAACAACTAGAACCTTTGCAAATGCAAGTCCTTCTAGTAATGCCTTGTAATCGACCTTATTGTTGGATGCCTTGAAATTGGACCTCAGTGCATAATTGATATAGGTCTCGTCTGGGGACAACAAAATCATCCCGAACCTACTGCCAGTTGCAAAGGATGAGCCATCAATAAACAAGCTCCATACATGCATATCTGATAAGAATGGGCAATCGACAAGAACACCATTATGAGCAATAAATCTAGTTCTAGAACACCAACTACGATGTGGGCCTTAATAATCTCGTTTGTTCGTTTTGACCTTTAAGATTATTCGGACTCTGAACTTATCTTTTAACTTTTGTCTTATTTGTTGATTCCCAAGTCAACTCTATTACAAAACCTGTCAAAACCTACCCCTTTATTGCGTTTCTTTGCTGGTAGATGATAGCAAACTCTCCCAACCCAACTAACTAAGCCATTAGCCTATTCAATTTCTCAAGTTTATGAATGACTTGTCGAAGAGGTGTGTTGGTGAGTTCTACCATCGTATGAGCTTGGAAGTAAGGCTTCATTTTTTTTAACGCATGTATTAAGGTGTATGCAAGTTTTTCCATCTTTGGTTATCTTGTCTCGTCCCCTTGTAATGTTTTATATAATAATATACTAGCTTATGTGCCATTTGTTATCTCAGACAATCGTCGCTCTAATTATCGATTCTAAGACAGCCCAGTACAAATACAGTTTCTTCCCTTGAATAGGACGAGAAAGAAGCATCGGTGAGCCCAAATAGGCATTCAGTTACTTGAACACTCTTTTACATTCTTCTTCCCACATAAACACTTTCCATTAAATTTTTAAAAAAGTCAAGCACTTTTTGGTAGCTCACGAGATGAACCTGTTGAGCGCAGCAACTCTGATTGTCAGCCTTTTAATATCATTGTTGTTTCTTTGGGTTTTTATTTTGATTAATTCCTTTATCTTGGTTGGGTTGGCCTCAATTTCTCTTTAATTGACTACGAACCCCAAAAACTTTTTAGTGCTAACATTAAAGACACAATTGGTTGGATTTAACTTTATCATGTAGTGGTCCATGGTGTCAAAAGTTCTTTCCAAATCCTTTTAATAATTTTCATCTTTATGAAGTTTTATCAGCATGTCATCGACGTACACCTCCATCATCCTGCTGATCTGATCTATGAACATTTTGTTGACAATTCTCTGATAAATGGCACTTGTATTTTTTAGGCCAGAATGCATCACTTTATAATAGTATGTCCCTTTGTCGATAATGAAATATTTCTTCTCGGCATCTCCTTTCAAAATCAAGATCTTATTATAGAATGAATAGGCATCCATGAAGCTCAAAAGTTTATGCCCGGTTATGGCATCCACCATTTAATAAATTATAGGCAAAGGTAAATTCTCTTTGAGACATGCCTTGTTGCGATATGTAAATTCTACCCACATCATCCACTAGTCGTTCTGTTTTGGTCCCATGACAACACTTGATAGCCACTATGGGTATTGGACCTTTTTTATTAAGTATAATGTCTTCAACCTTTTAAATTCTTCCTTGATTACTTCATATATGCCCCAAGCAAACACTCAATTACTTGGCTTCACTTGTTTTTCCTTGTCATTAATATCAAATTTGTAATAGATGACATTAGGGTCAATCCACGACATGTCACTGTAACTCCATGAAAATATGCTCTGCCTCTTCCATAGCAATTTAACCTGTTCTTTCTTCAAGGAAAATATAAGGGAGGAGTCAATTTGGATGATTTTTTTCAGTTTGTCCTCATTAAAGACGATGGATTCTAACTCTTTCGTGGACTCTCCCTTTTTCAACTTATGTTCATCTCTTGGACCAAGGATATCAATATTATAAGTGGTGGTTTTCCCCTTATGGTCTTCTATCTCCTTAGACGAGGTAAAATAGCACGTATAAGCTTCAACTTGATCACCATTGACTTCCCCTACTACATAAGGAGTCGCTAACTTCATCATCTGATGTATAGTGAAAGGCACAGCTTCAAACTTTTTTTAGGGATACTCTCCCAAAAATGATGTTGTGTGTCAAAAACACATTCCCATCCATCCTAAAAAAAAATTATTCTTCTTGTCATGCATCTCATCCCGGTACCTATGCATAAATCCATTTTAAACATTCCCAATGGTTGTACCCTCCCGCTACTAAATCCAATTACTGGATGATTATATGGGATGAGTCTCTTCTTTCTGAGTTTCAAACCTTTAGTATAGTCCCACAACATAGCATCATCTCATCTTCCCCTGTTAACCAATATACGAGACACATTGTATCCCTAAACTCGTGTGTTAACGGCGAGTGGGGGCCTAGAATCCCTTTAAAATCAAGCGTGAACAACCTCACTATGAGACTTTCAATGTCCACTTTCTTCAGCTTTCTAGGATTTCCTTTGGATTATTCCAGGTTAACATCCAATCTCTTTGGCCTGGCCTTGGATTCAATAACATGGGCCTTTTTATCGTCTGGATCTATTCCTCTACCTATAATTCCTCCTAAGATCATTTTAACGTCAAACGAAATCATGTGGAGATTTCCTTTAACATCTTTGTGCTTTGCTAGGAGATCTGGGTAGTCCTCCTTATGGTCGTCTAACTCTTTTACATTACAATTCACTTGTACTTCTTTCTTCTTCATCCTGTTATCCCTTGATGAGGACTACCTTTTTCCAGCTATCATCTCGGCTTCCACCTTTATCAATGTAATTTTTCAGTTTTCCCTGTTTCACCAACTTCTCAATCTCATCATTTAGAGCATAGCATTTATATATTGTGTGGTTGTCATCCTGGTGGAACTCAAACCACTTGCTCTTATCTCTTTTGTGGGCAAGGAGACTCAATTTATCAGGCCATCTAAGTTTTTTTATCATCTTTCATCTCATTTAGAATGATATCGGGATTAACAATAAATGGTGTACTTTGCAAAGTTGTCATTTCTTGACTTCATATTCCCCTCTTTCTCCTTGTCGTTGTCTCAGTTTTCCCTAGATTTTCTACTGCCTAACTATTTTTGGTCTCGTCTCTTAGCCACCATGCCTCTTTCAGATTAATGATTCTCCCAGCCTCAGCCAGAAGTTTTGTTATGGATTTTGGAGAATTATTTTAGAGGTTCCAACAGAGTTTTCTCGATTCCCGCCATTGAGGGTTTTCATCACAATGATTTCATCGTAATTCTCAACCTTTTACTTCTTATTGAAGCGATATATTAAATCTCTCTAAATGGAACATTTTTCCCTGCCTTATGTTTAATAGGTGTGTTACATACTTGGTGGGATTCGTGCCGAAATATAAGTTATACATAAATGTTTCAACCAATTGTTTGAAATTTACTATCCTTTCCCTCGACTGACCAATATACCATACATGGACGGTATCAGCGTGAGTGCTATAAAATCATGGCATCTCAATTCATCCATATTGGAGTCGATGTTTGTCATTGACTGGTACATTTTAATGTGATGAACAGGATTGGTGCTCCCATCATATGTAGGCATCACCACTGATGGTTTGAAATTTCCATATGTCAGATGGCCGACAATGCTTGGTACAAAAGAAGAACCCTCTATATATCCCATGTGATTGGTATCTTAGCTTTTTAGGAAGTATTCTATCCTATCCTTCAGCCTCTAGATCGAGCTATTCCAGGGCTTCTCATCTTCAGTAATATTATTAACCGAACCTTGAACCTCAGTGATGACTCTGCAAGTGGATCCTCTATTTGGACCCCTTTTTGCACTATTTACCTCACGGTGTTCCATTTGGTCTCGATGGTACTTTGGACAATCTTGGATGAGATGACCAGTGATCCTTATCCCACAGATGCTACCTAGGATGATTTCTCAGCTATAATGCCCTTTTTGGAATGAGTCGATCAAATGTCGACCCCCTATTAAGTCTTGTGAATGAACTATTTATATGCTCACTCTGAGGAGTATATTGAACATTTTTAGCTTAGTAAGTAGGAGTAAGGGTTTTACATAGTCGGTCTGACATGTCTGTCATCTCATTTTATTCGCGTTAATCTCGGTTGTTCTCATCCTCTTATGTTGCTTCCTCAAGTACGTCGTGCACCTCCTTGCCAAGTCAGAGATAACGGATATCAAAAATATCCTTTTTTATTAAGACATACTAAACCTCTTTAGTTAGAGCTTGGGGTCACTACACCAAAATGGGCAAATTGTCACCTTTCAGCCGGCCAGCCTTGTCAAGGTCATTGACCGTGACAAAAAATACGCGTTTTATGTCAATGTCATTGACCTTGACACGACCGTGACAACTAATTGTTACGGTCATTGACCGTGACAAGACCGTGACAAATTTACTTGTCACGGTCGTGTCACGGTCAATGACCGTGACAATAATTTAAATACTTGTCACGGTCAAAGACCTTGACACGGCCGTGACAATATTTACAGCTAAAACCCTACCCCCTTCTTTTTTCCCTACCCCCGTTCCCTCCCTCTCTCTCTCTCTCTCTCGACGCTGCTCTCTCTCTCTCTCTCTACTTTCAGGTTGATTTTCTCTCTCTCTCTCTCTTCCATTTATATATATATTAGTGTGTATATTTATGTGTGTATGTGTATATATATGTGTGTGTGCGTGTGTGGGGGGTGGGGCAGGGTGGGGGTAGGGGGTGGGGCGGGGTGGGGCAGTGTGGGGGTAGGGCGGGGTGTGTGCGTGTGTATATGTATGTGTATGTATGTGTATATGTGTGTGTATGTGTGTGTATATGTGTGTGTGGTGGG
The DNA here is from genome assembly GCA_949130495.1 of Sambucus nigra. Classification (NCBI taxonomy): domain Eukaryota; kingdom Viridiplantae; phylum Streptophyta; class Magnoliopsida; order Dipsacales; family Adoxaceae; genus Sambucus; species Sambucus nigra. The sequence continues at coordinate 222,171,088 of OX422224.1, forward strand.
GGAGGGGGTGGTGGAGGGGGGCAGGGGGTGGGGTGGGTGGGGTGGTGTGTGTGTGTGTGTATGTGTGTGTGTGCGCGTAGGTGTGCATGTGTGTGTGGCAGGAGGAGGGGGGCAGGGGGTGGGGGTGGGGATGGGGCACCCATTTAATAACTCGTTAAATATTTGGAAAAAACATAATATTACAAAATTGAAACGAAATGGTATTGACGGAACTTACACATACGTTATGTACTGTGCTCTTACGTTGAAAATTATTAGATAGAAAAAGAAAATTTTAAATTGAGATAACCTTAGAATCTAATTAGGCTAAAAATATAATGGCATCAACTAACATGTATACACAACACTAAAAGTAGACATCAATTTTATAAATAATTGATAATAGTTGGATAATAATTGGATAATAAACATCGGGAGGGGGTGGGTGTGGCGGGGGGGGGGGGGGTGGGGGGGGCACCCATTTAATAACTCTTTAAATATTTGGAAAAAACATAATATTACAAAATTGAAACGAAATGGTATTGACGGAACTTACACATACGTTATGTACTGTGCTCTTACGTTGAAAATTATTAGATAGAAAAGGAAAATTATAAATTGAGATAACCTTAGAATCTAATTAGGCTAAAAATATAATGGCATCAACTAACATATATACACAACACTAAAAGTAGACATCAATTTTATAAATAATTGATAATAGTAGGATAATAAACATCGGGAGGGGGTGGGGGTGGGGGGTTTTGAATATTATTTACATTTATTTTTTTGGATATTATATACATTCAAAATAAATAATTGATAATAGTTGGATAATAATTGGATAATAATTGATATTTTCATTCAAAATAAATATTTCATTCAAAAATATTGGATAATAATTGATATTTTCATTTAAATTGATAATAATTTTATTCATGAAATTAATTCAATTAGGTAAAACCGTAGATAATTTTTTAACAGAATTTGATAATATTATATAAAGTTTAGTAAATTCACAAAATGTTGCCAATTGTATGTTTTTAGGAATATCATTAGTTAGAATCCATATGCATGCATGTTGTTATAAAGTCTTAAATTTAATTCTCACTTTAATTTGTAGAATCTCTGTACTTGGTTGGATTTATCCCTTTATGATAATGAAATTTATGCTACAATTATAATTATCTCATGTCATAATTTTATTGATAAACAATATATGTAGTTGTCACGGTCGTTGTGGGGGAGGGGGTGGGGTGGGTAAGGGTGGGGTGTGTGTATGTGTGTGTGCGCGTAGGTGCGTAGGTGTGTGTGTGTGTGTGGCAGGGGGAAGGGGGGTGAGGGTGGGGCACCCATTTAATAACTTTTAAAATATTTAAAAAAAACATAATATTACAAAACTGAAACGAAATGGTATTGACGGAACTTACACATACGTTATAATATAGACGAAACATTTTTTTATTTGTACTATTAATTCAATTAGGTAAAACGAAATGTGTACTATTAACATTTTTTTTTTATCTGTACTAATAACATTTTTTTTACAGCAAAAATGTCTCCTTCAGATGTTAAGGCGAAGATGATGATGCTGTTTATGATGATGTCGTCTGGGTTCGGTGGTAGCGGAGGCGACGAGGGCTCCTCCGCCCCTAGGCTCCCCAAATATGGAAAATTTGGGATTACCGTCGAAAACAAGTCGGAGCTATTAGCGAGATCCCTCGAGCTGCTAAAGACGGTCATCGGCCCGGGGTTTATGAGTTGGAAGGAGGTGCCATATGAGCTCAAGTTAGCTGTTTGGGCGGCACTACAGGTAATATTTATATGAATATTTCAATTTCAATTTCAATTTCAATTTCAATTTCAATTTCAATTTCAATTTCATATTTATATTTATATTTATATTTATATTTATATTTATATTTATATTTATATTTATATTTATATTTATTCGCAACTAACATTGTATTTGTTGGATAGGAACAATTCAACTAGGATCCAAAGCTACGCGATTCCGTCTTGGAGCAGTTGAGGGAGCAACACAAGACGTGGAAGAAAAATATGCGGACACGGTACTTTGGAAAAACACGAGAGTCCATTTTACAATGGCGCGGATCCGTCCCGCCAAAGGAGCCGATCTCATTGGCACAATGGCAAAAGCTCATTGACAATGAGATCGAGGATCGACAATTGGCATCTCGCCAATCGGGGAGGGAAAATCGGGCTAAAAAGACGGACGTGCACTACTCCGACCGGACCTCTTACGCTGAGGTGGAGCATAGGATGCAGGTAAGATTTAATTTATCTATAACTACAGAAATATATTATTGGATATTATTTTACTTTGCGGGGCCGATACTAATTTTACTTTACTTTATTTTATTTCAGGGGGTAGGCAGTGGGCCAGGGGTAAGCCACATAAGCTCGATACTTATGTGGCTCTTCAGACGAAGAAGGGGAAGGACAAGGAGGTGTCCCCGAGCGTCGCGGCCACGATTGTAAGTAATCCGACAGTTTAATTATTGTTAATTACGTTATAATATTTTAGTTTACTTATTTTACTAATCAGGTGCTTTTTGTCGTTTCAGGCAAAGCTTAAGGAAGTACATGAGTCGCAGTCTGATGCCGACAAGGCATCTTTGTCCACAGACGCACTCAGCCAAGTGCTTGGCTCTGATCGCAAGGGGAGGACAAGGGGAGTGAGCTCGCGGGTGGCCAAATCTAGGATCATCGGATTGGACACGAGCGACACCGGGTTGGCTCGAACGGTGGATTCACACGACGCGAAGCTGTCCCGTTTGGAGGCGACGGTCCAAGATATGTACGCATTCATGAAGCGTACGTTGGGTGGAGACCGTAAAGGGAAATGGAAAGGGAAGGAGAAGGAGAAGGCGGTGGAGGAGGAGGTGCGGGAGGACGAGGCGCAGGATGACGAGGATGTGGACCTCGCTGCTTCATCACCAACACGTTCGTACTTAGACGATCCACTTCCCTATTGGACGCCCTTCAACAGACCATTGTCGACAATTGGTTGGCCGAGCGTGTTCATATTGGACGTATTTAATGGCCAGAGGATAGTGCGGGGGTTGAGGGACCCGAATATCGTCGAGGGTGGAATAGTCCATGGACGTGTGCTTCAAGAGATGGAGTCCAGGGTGCTCGTCACGCATGTCATACCTGGGAAGGAGAACTCCCTATTGTGGTTGCACGAACAATGCGGCACGACGTATATTAGTGGGTGCGTCGATTCGTATGTCGTGTGTCCTACTCACCTCCTCAGTTTTATCCAAGACATGTAGTAACATTATTTTTAAGTTTGTCCATTTTAATTATATTTGGATTATATCGTCATGTATATTATTTTTACTTTGAATATTTGGATTATATCTTCATGAATATATATTTGCATTATCTTTAGTTTGTGTTGGATATATGATGTTTGGAACAGGTACAACGTTGCTATAACAGGTACAAATATACTGCTGGGCAGTGGCGGTGGCCATACTGCCCAGCAGATTTGTTTTAAATTCTGCCCAGAATTGTCACGATCATTGACCGTGACACGTCCGGGACAAAAAATTGTCACAGACGTGTCACAGTCAATGGCAGTGACAATTTTTTTAAAAAGGGTCACGGTTTATAACCGTGGCAAACGTGTCACGGTCATTGACCTTGACACGGCCGTGACACAAAATGCGAGTTTTGTGTCAAGGTCAATGACCGTGACAAAAAAAGTTGTCTCGCCTCAAAATGTCACGGTCATTGACCTTGAAAAGTTGGATTTGTCAAGGTCAATGACCTTGACAAATGGGCAGATTTGGTGTAGTGGGTAGTCCCCCTATTGGTGATTGTGCATCCCCTTTCACGACGATCAACATGACGAGATTCACGATCGGGTCCTCTGTGATCTGGCTCATTATATCTGGCTGAATGCTAACATTTGGTGTTGCATAGCCTACTGATTGGACACCGAAGATCTCAGACAGAGGAGACGATTGGAAAGAACTAGCCTCGGCATTTGATGGTGTATCAAAAGACATTGTCGAACAGAGAAATCAAACAACAATAACATGAATGAAAAATCCCAAAAAATAGGATGAATTAAATAGGAAGTTGATGAACTCCTCCACCCAAGATCTTTTAATATCGGTTCAGATCCAATAATGGTGGACTTGAATCACAATTAGATATGAGAGAGGAATTCAATCTAAAGATGATAATAATAAACATGTTTCCAAATATGGCACCAAATTAATGATATTGAGATCATACAGTCGATTCACTCTAGACGTTGTCATTACAAAGATATAACAAAGAAGTAATTCACAAACAATTTAACAAAAGAGATGAGAGAAATAGAGAAGAACACAAGGGTTTAAGTGGTTCATCCTTAGTCTACGTCCATTTTATAAAGTATGAGAGTGTTTTAACTATAATAGGGCACTAATGGCCATAGAAAGCATACATAAGCTATCCATCTCTAGAATAAGTGTAACAAACTGATAATAGGGATTCTAGAATTCGATCCAAATGAAGACGACAGATTATGTCTTTTATCGACTGAGGGTTACTCATTTTTATTGATAAGGGCGAGGTTGGTTTCATTTGTGGGATGATTTTTTCATCTCTAGATGGTTACTAAAGTGTTATTTGTACAAATCAGGTATGGGTGAAAAGATTAGTTTTGTCTGTGAGATGAGACTATGGTGTTGTTATATACCTGGATGTTATCCATAGGAGACTATACTTATGTATATCATTAACCTTAGAGAAGATAAGAATTTTAAGAAGCAATCAAAGAACTTTTCAAATGATTATGATATGACGAATAAGGAGAAGAAGAAGAAGAAGAAGAAGAAGAAGGATAACCCTAAGAATGTGGATGACTAGGATAAGTGCTTTGGATGCCAAGGGTTTGGGCATCGTGTATTATAGTTTTACACTAAACTAAGGAAATAATGTAAGAAACCCATAGCTTACAATACGACCCTTGGTGTAATAATGGAGATAGAAAAGGAATCGGATTCTCTCGTGGAGTGTAATAATGGAGATTTTATGGCTAGTCATGTGAGCTTAAATTAAAAGTCTTTAAATGTTGAAGATAATCATAGGCATGATAATTATGAGGTTCCTTTTATGATTACTAAATGAATGGGGAATAAAGGAATTAGAGTCAACTTCAAGTGGCCTTTCGTGAGTTGTACACTGAGTCGTTTAAGCTGAAGAAAACCAACTTAATGTTAGAGGTAAATTTTAAAGAGTGTGAGAATTTGAAGGCACGTGAGAAGACTGATATGGAGAATCTCGAGTATGTTGAGGCAAAGAAAGATAAACTCCGTGGATTTTTAAAAAATTTGAAGGAGTCACAAAAATTTTATGAATTTCATCTTTTTCTTGAGTCTAGGATTGTGTAGTTAGAAGAGAAATTGAGAGATTCAAGTTACGTCAAATTTTATTTGGAATCTAGGTTGGAGAAGTTGCATAAGATTTTAGGCATCATCCAAATAAAAAATTAAAAGGTTGAAATTGGCTTCAATGATCCCTTTGCTTATTCTACTAAATCCAAGACCAATATTTTGAGAGAGTTAAGCATAGCCAAGGACATTAAAAAAGGCCAATCCAAGGGTAACATTTCTTATCATGTCTTCACTTGCACACATTGCGGAAGGAAAGTTCATCTTAGATGTTTTTTTCGGATCTTAGAAAAGGGCCTAGGAAGTCTAAGTCACATTTCATATATGTGGTTAAAAAATCCTATTTGGAGGTATTGAATGTTAGTCATCACATGTTGTATCTTTTAGTTAGTTGTATTTGCATTTTTTTCATACACTAGTTTTGTACTTTATGTTATATGGTATTGCTAATCGTATCATGTTTGGGTCTTTTGTACTTTGATTTTTCGTTTATTAGGTATTTATGAGAAAAAATAGAAAAATATTGTGTTTGTCTTTTTAAACGTTTTTAATTTTTGGATAAACTAAAAAAGATTTTGTTTGTTTTCCTAGTTTGATTTTATACATTTTGTGTGGCATGTCGATGTGTTTGAATCCCATTCATTCAATGTTTTCCATGTGGCTAGGAAATTTGATTGTGGTTTATAATGCTTTGGGTTGTTCTTAATCATTCTTGCATGGAGTTGTTCAAATTTGGTGTGCTTAATGGATTCACATTGTACATGCATCTACACACACATTCACGAGCTCTTTTCTATTATAACTACTTATGTTGCAAGAGGTAAGTGAGGTGTTATCTTATCAATCTTGCCATATACATATCTATTTGGTTGAGAGATTTGTGCATGTAAGAAACATTTCTCTAGAGTTTATTTTTGTTTGAAAAATATGGTAATGCAATGGAAAAAGGCTAAAAAGGGAGTAAATTTCCTTTGTTTGAAAGGCCGCCATTTGTTAAGAGCCTAAAGAAAAGAGACGCAAAATAAAAATAAAATATTTAAAAGGACAATTTTAGCATTGATTATCATGTTTGATTTTTTCAAAAACAAAATGTCACACCCCGCCTAATTCTGGAGTCGGTCGCTACCAAAACTAAGTCGGACGTGAGTAAATAAAATACCATTATTAGTATGAGACAGATATGAGACATATAAAATTAATCAACAAGATAAATGATAATCAATCCCAAAAGATAAACAGTTCAACTAAGCGATAAAAGATCCATCTCCGCGCTAAACTCAAAGTAAAACTAATCTTTAATAATATGAACTGAATAATCTCCAACTGAATCCAGTGAAATAACTAAATAAAATCCATACAACTTTGGAACCGAATGGCCCAATCAAAATCATAAACTGTGTCTCGAAGTAAATGCGAAGGAATGAAAAACTAAACTAAATCAATACGCATAAGGTAGAGCAACTTCAACTGCACCTCCAAGTAAATCTCCAAATAATTCTATGTAGCTTCTCCAAATACTATTTCCTGAAAAGTTAGTCAACGTACAAGGTCAGAGCCTCGAGCATGAATACACACTACTCCCATCAAATAAGATCATTGAATCCAGACAGCAGCATTATACGCAATAAATATCACAATAGAGTATTTTGAATTAAACGGAATAATTAACCGCGATAAATATAAATCACTAACTACCCGCAGAGATCCCAATTTGAAAAGGCACACCAATAGAACTTTAAATACCCAAGTCCCGCGGAGTTAATATTTTATTAATTGAACCAAATTACCATATTTCTCAAATATTTATGTTCTTCCTTAAATAATTATTAGGTATGGCGGTCCTCCCACCTCGGGTGATATTTTACCAAAATTCATTATAGCGGTCCTCCCGCCACGGGTGATAATTTACTAAAGTGTCACACTTTCCCTTGTAAAAACGCTTGTCGAATCCATTTAAACAGTCGATCCCCCACAATTTGACAAGGTTTCACACACGACACAACATAAAACTCCAGCCGAATTCGATTAAACTATCGGTCCCCTGCAATTTATGTCGCCATCAATTTTAATACCCGATTTTATCTTAGGCATTAATTCTTAATTTTCACAATTTCGCCATTTATAAATTACCCCATCCTTTTAAACGATGTGAGATCCTAAAAATATAACTTAGTCCCATAACTAAGGATCCTCAAGTTATCAATACGTCCTACCCTATGTATAGAATGAATTTTTGAAATAAATCTCAACCTAGTCTCATGCCTAGGTTAGCGTAACGATGATAAAGTAACAAAAATCAGCCCACCCCCGACATAATAAAGTCGTAATAATCTACCATCACCACTCCTATACCTAGAAGGCGTAAATCATCAAAAGGCCTACCCACTAGTTCCATACCTAGAAGGCATCCTAAAATATAGGGAGATCATAAATACACAACAACCCGTCGTTACAGAAGGCAATTAAATAATACCAATAAGTCACACAAACAAACATAATTAATCAACGTGTAAAACTACGCATGATTATCCAATTCAATTAAATCTTAATTTAGTTATCACATCGTCAAAATACCCAATTAATCTCATTTAATTATTTTAAATAAGATACACCGAGATTTCATCATTGATACAACAAAATTCCAATTTCATCATCTCTACACAATTTACGTGAGTTATACGCCCCCAAATTCATTTATTTCAAAACTAGAGTTTTTCTACATGCAATCTATACCAACAAAACCCAAACTCTACTCATAAATCCTACGTACCCAAGGGTTATGAATATCAATCATATTAAAGAATTTTATAAAAACGGCCCCAAATTTTATGTGCCCACTTTCTCTAATTAGATTGCTAATTGATTTTAAGAAAATATTAAATTAAGGTTTAGGAAACACTTAAAACGCATAATACAAAAGGAAAAGAAGAGATTATTCATGCCTGAAATTAGTTGGATAAAAATCTGAGTAGAAGGTTGAGCTCCTCTTGACAAGCACCAAATGAATCTTCAAAACTTGTTAAAAGTTGGGGCCACGAGTTGAATATGAGAGAAATATGTTTTGAGTACCTTACTGGAGAAAGTTTGAGAGGAAAAGTATTTTTTGAAGTCCCAGCCCCGTAACAATTTGGTATATAAAGGGTTTAAGAGTTAAAATGCAATTAGGAGTCTAATCAACCACCGCCTTACGGTCGTTCGAACGCGGACAGCTGTCGTTCGAATGACATGCGACGTTGTTCGAAAGACATGCGACGTCGTTCGAATGACATCAGCTGTCGTTTGAACGACCCCCACATCCAAAAATGAAATCTTTTAAAATCCACTTTTTAAACTCATAAATACTCTTAAAAACACACCTGTCAGTTAAATGATAAAAATCCTTATAACCTTTTTATAAAAGATCCGAATTAATTCCCGATTGAAATATCTACTAATAAAACCAAGTGAAATTCTTAAAGGCCATTAACTTCATGATTTATTTATTTTTCTCCAAATTAATTAAAACACGGGGTGTTAAATACTTCCCCATTAGTAAAGAATTTCGTCCTTGAAATTAGACGAACCATACACATCAATGCGTAAATCTCGCAAAATAAAATAAGGCTCACATATGCCTACCCGTAGAATGCCATAATTAGGCGCCCATACACCCAATCCTACGCGCACCTACCCCACAAAGAACAAAATAATATGTATAGCCTATATACATACGCATAACTAAGAAAATAACAACATACTACACGCCCTCAAAAATCCCCACTCGATCCTGTATCCGAAAGTCATCAAATGCTAACATCCTCAAATTAAATCTCAACACCAAAAATCGATACATACGATACCTAACATCTCCACTAAAATCTCCAAAATAATTATCATCTCCATAATCCATTCTAAGTATCCTCAGATCAAACTTACTGATTATAAACTCAATGCCTGCAACGTCCTTAGCACAAAACCTCATATCTCCAAGAAACACATCTAACACGTATGCTAGACCCTCTACCTTAAGGAGTATGAATCACAAAAGGGAATAAAAGATCGGCAACGCGAAATCTAAACGGACTTATAACTTACGAGATCTAAGACCATGCCCGGATACCATTTGTCACACCTCGCCTAATTCTGGTGTTGGCCGCCACCAAAACTAAGTCAGGCGTGAGTAAATAAAATACCATTCTTAGCATTAGATAGATATGAGACAAATAAAATTAATCAACAAGATAAATGCTAATCAATACCAAAAGATAAAACATCCAACTAAGTGATAAAAGATTCATCTCCATGCTAAACTCAAAGTAAAACCAATCTCTAATAATATGAAACTGAATAATCTCGAGCTGAATCTAGTGAAATAACTGAATAAAACCCATACAACTTTAGAATCGAATGGCCCAATCAAAATCATAAATTGTGTCTCAAAGTAAATACGAAGGAATGGAAAACTGAACTAAATCAATACGCATAAGGTAAAGCAACTCCAACTGCACCTCCAAGTAAATCTCCAAATAATTTTGTGCATCTTATCCAAATACTATTTCCTGAAAATTTAGTCAATGCGCGAGGTCAGAGCCCCGAGAATGAATACACACTACTCCCCTCAAATAGGATCCTTGAACCTAAACAGTAGCGCTATACGCAATAAATATCACAATAGAGTATTTTAAATTAAACGGAATAATTAGCCACGATAAATATAAATCACTAACTACCCACAGATATCCCCATTTGAAAAGGCACACCAATAGGATTTTAAATTCCCAACTCCCGCGGAGTTAATCTTTTATTAATCAACCCAAATTACCAAATTTCTCAAATATTTATGTTCTTACTTAAATAATTATTAGGTATAGCGGTTCTCCTGCCTCGGGTGATATTTCACCAAAATTCATTATAGCGGTCCTCCCGCGCACGGGTGATAATTTACTAAAGTGTCACACTTCCCCTTGCCAAAACGCATGCAGAATCCGTTTAAACTATCGATCCCCAGCAATTTGACAAGGTTCCACACACGACACGACATAAAACGCTAGCCGAATTCGATTAAACCGTCGGTCCCCTGCAATTTATGTCGCCACCAATTTTAATACCCTATTTTATCTTAGGCATTAATTCTCAATTTCACTATTTATAAATTAACCCATCCTTTTAATCGATGTCATATCCTCAAAATATCCCTTAGCTCTATACCTAAGGGTCCCTAAGTTATCAATACGTCCTACCCTATGTATAGGATTAATTTTTTAAATAAATCTCGACCTAGGCTAGCGTAACGATGATAAAGTAACAAAAATCATCCCACCCCCGACATAATAAAGTCGTAATAATCTACCCTCACTAGTCCTTTACCTAGAAGGCGTAAATCATCAAACGGCCTACCCACTAGTCCTATGCCTAGAAGGCATCCTAAAATATAGGGAGAGCATAAATGCCCAACAACCCGTCGTTACAGAAGGCAATTAAATAATACCAACAAGTCACACAAACAAACATAATTAATCAACATGTAAAACTACGCATGATAGTCCAATTCAATTAAATCTTAATTTAGTTATCACATCGTCAAAATACCCAATTAATCTCATTTAATTATTTTAAATAAGGTACACCGATATTTCATCATTGATACAACAAAATTCCAATTTTATCATCTCTACACAATTTACGTGAGTTATACGCCCCCAAATTCATTTATTTCAAAACTAGAGTTTTTCTACATGCAACCTATACCAACAAAACTCAAAATCCACTCATAAATCCTATGTACCCAAGGGTTACAAATATTAATCATATTAAAGGATTTCATAAAAATAGCCATAAGGTTTATGTGTCCTCTTTCTCTAATTAGATTGCTAATTGATTTTAACAAAATATTAAATTAAGGTTTAGGCAACACTTAAAATGCATAATACTAAAGGAAAAGAATAGAGTATTCATGCCTGAAATTAGTTGGATAAAAATTTGAGTAGTAGGTTGAGCTCCTCTTGAGAAAACACTAAATGAATCTTCAAAACTTATTAAAAGTTTGGGCTACGGGTTAAAGATGAAAGAAACATGTTTTAAAAACCTTACTGGAGAAAGTTTGAGAGGAAAAGTATTTTTCGAAGTCCCAGACAGGTAATAGTTTTGTATATAAAGGGTTTAAGAGTTAAAACGCAATTTGGAGTCTAATCAAACACCGCCCTACTGTCATTCGAACCAGGACAGCTATCGTTCAAACGACATGTGACGTATTTCGAACGACATCAGTTGTCGTTTGAACGACCCCCACATCCACAAATGAAATCTTTTAAAATCCACTTTTTAAACTGATAAATATTCTTAAAAACGCACCTAGCAGTTAAATGATAAACATCCTTATTACCTTTTTATAAAAGACCCGAATTAATTCCCGACTGAAAAATCTACAAATAAAACTTTAAAGATCCTTTATAAAGGATTTTTAATATAATTTTTTTTTTGTTTTAAAGATCGTTTGTTCGGGAAAACTTTATTTCGTTCATAGGAGTTAATATAGTTCATTCGAATGAGGTTTTGTTTTTTTCAAATAACTTGAGGGTTTTTGTCCAAACGAACTTCAAATGAGATGTTTCTATTTAGAAGAAAGTTTTCGCTCAAAGCTCGCTCAATGACCATTCAAACAAGTTATTGATATCATTCGAACGAGTTTTATTTCGTTCAAATAAGAATGCATAAGTCCTTCGAATGACCTTCATGATTTTGTTTAAATGATTTTCCTTGAGTAACGTGCTGACTTTATTTTAGGAAAATCTATATATATCTAGGCACAACAATAGTTTTTATTGAGAGGTTTTGTGAAAACGAATTTCAGAGTAAAATATTGAGCCTCCCAAACCCTAGTTTATACCCAAAGTTTGAGATCCATGTTTCAAAATCTTATGTGTGTTTCAGATCTCTTGGGTATTACATTAAGATTGTTTTCTCTACATAATGAAGAGTTCTTCGAGTGGTGGATACCGTATTTGCATTAGACAACGGCTGGAACTAATCAAGATGCAAGTAAAGGTTCCTGGGATACTGACACGTGGGAAACTCTTGTGTTGCGATTGTTATTAGAAGGGGTCCAACAGTGTCTATAAAAGGGTAAAAAGGAGTGAGCAAGCACATCAAGTCTTAAAGGAGTCTAGTCGTTGAGTAAGTCTAAATCTTCCTTATATATAGACCTATATCATAGTGGACTTCTGTGGCTGGACCGTTCGATGTTTTTCTCATTGTGGGTATTCCCCGTACATCGTCATGTTGTGGTTTATTTTATGTTATTCTTATTATATCACCTAGATTCATGCTCCGGTCAAGATAAAATTGGTAAACTATTTGCGCATCACTTTAGTTTAATTGTTGCATATATTAAAAGTGATTTAATTATTTTTGAAAAATTAAAAATTGGTGTGTGTTTTGCAATTTGTATAACCCTTAGGACAACTAGCCACATTTCAACTACAAGGGTACCAAATACCAAATCATGTTGTACCACCCATGTACTTGGTGATACACTTAACCACTTTGAAATGGAATTACTTAGGACACGGTTAGTAGTAAGCAAAAACTCATATGCTAAAGCATATATTGGGATGACTAGACGTAAGGTACAATAATCTGTCTATCATGTTACGATACAATGTTTTATCCCCATCCTTCCCATCGACATCCTTTCTACACCTTTTAGAATTACTCATGGGGATGATTTTATGCTTGGAAAGGTCGAGTTCAAATTTATTTACAAGGTCTTTTGCATATTTGGATTGTGAAATAATCGTTCCACTTTCCAATTTTCACACTTGAAGAAAGACTAAGGAAAAAATTGAGTTCCTTAACCATGCTCATCTCAAACTCTTTTTTCATTAACAACCCAAAGTTGTGAGCAAGGTTTTCACAAGTGGAATCAAAATCAATATCGTCTACATAGACTTGTGCAACAATTATGTCTTTACTGCAAGACTTAAAAGACAAAGTCTTGTCTACACTACCACTTTTGATTCCCCTTCCCATAATATGTGAGTTAAGTCTCTTATACAAAAATCTTTATATTTTCGTAATACCATATACCTTTTGGGCGGAAAAATGTGTGTTGGGAACTTGTGTCCTTAAATTCTTTCAGTTATGGCATATAGACTTCCTCTTGGGCAATGCCATTTAAAAATAAACTCTTCACCTCCATTTTATGGATATTGAAATCTAAGGCATGTGATATAACTTAAAGTATGTGAACCATATCTATTCTAGAAACTAAGGCAAAAGACTCATCAAATTCAATACCTTCTAATTGGGTGTATCATTGAGTTAATAGCATTGCCTTGATATACAACACAATACCATTTTCATCATATATTTCTTGAAGATCCATTTGGTACCGATAACATTAACATTTCTAGGTAAAGGAATTAGGTTACAAGCTTCTTGTCTAATGAATTGGTTTAATTCATCATGCATGGCATTTATTCAATATTTATCTACTAAGGCATCCTTCAAATTCTTGGGTTCAAATGTGCAAGTGTAATAGAAAAAAAAAATCTTTTTATAGTTGACATCGGGTCTTAACTCCAACATTATAATTATCAATGATCTTATATACACTATGGAGGTGGGTTATCCATTTCAACATCCACTTGTGATAGTGGAGTTGGTGGCAACTCGACACAATCATTCATTCCTTTTTTATTTTCTTCTTAAATTATAAGAAATACGAAGAGTGTGTTTTCATAATCATATTTGTTAAACTAAAGGAGTCGTTATCATCAATGATGATATTTACTGACTCCATTAACTTTTAATATCCACAATTGTAAGCACGGTAGGAATAACTATTAAGGAAATAGTCAAGAAAAATCCCAATGTCATTCCTAGAGTCAAGCTTAGTTAAATACTCTCGATCCTTGAGTATATAACATTTTCTTCTAAAGACTTTAAAATATTTTAGTATTAACTTTTTGCCTTTTTAAATCTAATAGGGTGTCTTAGTTGTACCATACCTCCTATAGACTCAATTCACGGTATGGCACACCGTATTTGGCACATATGCCCAAAATCTCTTAGGCAGAACCTTGTCTATCAACAAGACCCTTTTCATCTTTTTTATTGATCAATTTTTTTGTTCAATAAATCTATATTATTAAGGTATTTTAGATGCGTAATATCCATGGTGTATTCTAATAACACTACAGCAGCCCATAATTTTAGTGCTTTTAAATCTAGTCCAATGGTCATTTCGGACTCTAACAATAGTGCACCCTTTTTTGTTTTGGAGTTGTTTGCACTTGGGAATTAAGAGGTCCTTCACATCGGACTTGTTATGCAAAATCTAATAAAAGTGAACCTATAAAAATCATCTATGATCACAAGGAAGTAATGTTTACAAAGTACGCTCTATGTATGCACTGGACCCATGAGGTCTATGCGTAGAATCTCTAACTCCTGAGATTAGTATTTTTTTAGCCAATTGGAAAATACCAGATATAAGAGAAGAAATTGATTCAGAAGGCAAAAAGTCACGAACTAGTACATTCATATCAATCTTGCTAAGATCCCTATAGGCCACATGACCTAACCTCTTATGCCAAAGATATGTCACATCTTTTTTCGCACTATTACAAAGAATTTAAGTATATGTATTCATAGCATAAGAATTGTTCATAGTTAATGTTCCCTTAAAAGTGTGTAAGAGTATGCATTATACTAATGTTTCCCATTAGGAATAGATTGTCTTATTCCGTCAACCAAATATACTTTGAGTCTTTTTCTTGAGGTCATTTCGATAAAGCATTATGCAAATCATTCATATGTACATACGCATCATCGATGCATATCCTTTTATACAACTCTTAGGAAGGTAAATGTAAACTTAGACTCATCCACATTTTATCACACCAATTCCTCTTTTATAAAATCTTTTTAGTGTTTGGTCGTGTGCTTAATATGGTTTCTTTAGACCTTATATGAACTACGATAAAACTTTTCTTAAAGTTTTGGTTTAAATTTTATGTGTTGTGAGTCATTTTGATCAAGTGTCAAAAATAACCCCAAATGTGGTTAGTGTGTGTCTATTACAGAAGCACCGCCACAGCGAAGATTTGCATCGCTTCAGCGATGATATCTCGTTGATGACGCCTTTTTCCAAAGATCATATCTCAATTTTGCCATGTACTTTCATTGCTGGTTCGCCCCTATGAAAAAAACACTTGACGTAGCAACTGTCCAGCAGCGAGTGTGAGTTTGGCAAAAAAAATTCTCTTTGCAAAACATTGTGCATATCTTCCTCGATACTCGTGCAACACTAAGATCTAACCATATCATTTTATCTTTTTCATCTTATCACTTCATTTAAGTCTTCAACTTACCTACCTGCCCCACCCAAGGTTCTCTTGTAGTCAAAATATTTTTGATAAATCTTTCTTACCATAAGAATCATTTTTATGAGAGAAAAATCTGTGTAAGATAAAAACTTCTTTGGTGTTGAATTTTGTATTCTTTTAAGTTTTAATCTTGTTTTCTCTTTAATATATTTTTTAGATATTTTAAGTTTAAATACTTGTGAAATCTAAAAATATTTTAAAATAAATTTATTTTCTTTAAATTCTTTTCATACCTTGAACAAATATCTTTATAGTTTATTCTTGTGTTATTTTTAGATTATACCTATCTTAAAAATATATTTGTGAGTTGAGCCATTATTTTTCATATATACTTTCACTTTAGGTTCTTCATATACCTCGAAAGAGGTACTATACTCATAAGAGGCTTCTTAACCTTGTTCCAAGATTCGGAATACAAACTTGTTCTTCCACTTTAAAAGGAAGTTTGTTGATTGTGCGTTGAAGAAAACTTTGGTTGCGACCAAAAATCTATTGTAGTTATGAAATGTGTTCTAGCTATTAAAGTCTTCCCGTTTGTGGAAGATATGGTGTGAAAATGTATTAGTCAGAAGTTATGCATTACGGTTGTAAGACGTAGTTCTCCTCTATAAGTCCTACCATAGTTTATTTGTCGTTCTATCGGGCCAAAAAAAATTCATGTTGTGAGTTTTTCCTCATACGCCTTGGTGTTGTGTTACACTGTTTATCTTTTTGCACTTACATTAAGTCAACTAATTATTAAATATAATATTTGACATAATCTACTAGGTAATTAATTTGACAAATAGACCTTAGGCCTTGTATTCTGAGAGTACGTGTGCTCGAAACCGAGAAGGATGAAAGATTCCCAATTAAAATATCTTGTCAAGTTGTGACAAGATTATTTTTTTGTAAGTTCAAGTTGGGATATCAAAAGGAATCCCTAGGATCAAGTTGTGACAAGATTTTCTTTGTAAGTTCAAGTTCCAATCTTTTTGTTTAGAATTATTAAGTTTATAAATATGTTAGTTGCGCACTAAGAGAGGATAGTTTAAAGGCAAATCAAGATTAGATAAGCTAGCTTATGATCAAATGACCAAATTCATCAAAATGAGGACCAATCTCTCTCTCTCTCTGTATATATATATATATATATATAGAGAGAGAGAGAGAGAGAGCGGTTCTCATGCATACCCATGTTTGCATACCGCTGGCGCGGACCAATTTTGATAAAATAGTAAAAAAAATATTTTTGATGTAATTTTTTTTTTATAGTTTCTAAACATTTCAATAGGACCATAAAAAAAAATTCAACTCAAAATGAATTTTTTTGCTATTTTAAAAAAATCGGTCAAACTTTGTCAGTTTTTAACAACTTAAAAACAACTTAAAAGCTGACAAAGTTTGACCGATTTTTTTAAAATAGCAAAAAAATTCAATTTGAGTTGAATTTTTTTTTATGGTCCTACTGAAATGTTTAGAAACTATAAAAAAAAATCAGCCCGAAATTATTTTTTTTACTATTTTAAAAAAATGGTCCGCACGGAGGGTATGCAAACTGGGTATGCATGAGATCCTTTCTGTATATATATATATATGCCCACAAAAAGTAATGGTGAAAGAGAGGACAAGTGGGCCTCATTTTGGTTGTGCGTGGGCTTAGTCAAATTGTAGCCCAAGGTCAAGTTGTGCTAGGATTGAGACCAGCCCCAATCCAGCCGACCCGAACCCGTGGATATGCCCACAAGTATAATTTCAGGTACTCTTAACATTAACAACGGAACAAGGTTGTCTAACAAGAGAAATAGATCTAGCACATGAATGCATGATCACCCCCCCCCCCCCCCCCCCCCCATGTGCATGTCCCTTCTGGTTACCAAGTTTACATGACACCCACCCACCACTCCTAAAGAATATATATACACTACGTGGGGTCGACTATGCACCAAATGTGTCAGCTAAACACAAGCATTCTATCTTTACAGATTGCCAAAACATTTACTAATTAATGTGCCACTCCTACTTTCATAATGCTACATCATCACTCATATCCACACACCTCACCCTAAGCAAAACTAGGAAGTTTTACACATGATGAGGGGAGAAACAAAGAAAAGGTTCAAATTAAACTTACATAATTACGCGGTGGGAAGAGTTCATTTGTAAGGGAAACACAATAGTGATATTTGCTTGGCATTAAAAATTCAAATACTTTGCTTACATTTATTTACACCATCAACTTCCTCTATTTTCATGCAGACTCATAACACAATTCAGGACCCCTCACCTTTAATGTATAAACTGTATGTAAATCCATCCTTAAATTTAAGACGGATACTTTGCAAAAATTCATACACATTACATAAAAAATATTGTATGGGGTAATGCGAAAGCACCGCATTTAAAAGCATTATAGTATCGCTCAACCATATTTTTATATAAATATAACCTGTCATAAGAACTTTTTCCGCCAATTTAATATGGTGCTTTTTTCAAATTACAGAAAAGTATTTGAATATTTATATATTCAATAACTATTAGCAATTTTATTGATATTTACAAGGGTTCTATTTCAGTTCATTAAAAGCACCCAGATTCTTGGGCCCGGCCCTGATGACAATGAAATTCACTAAAATTGATATGTCTGGCACACAATGTCACCAGTAAAGATATTTATCCACTAATATAAAAGACTTCAAGTTTAAGCATTCCAATTGCCGACCAAAATCAATAAAGTTGAGGGAAATATAGACTCATGAATATAACTATAATGAATACAAATATAAAGTATATTATATACATAAAAATCTAATCACATCATATATAATTAGACAAATGATTTTTCACCAATCGAACCCAGCACAAGTTAAATAAGTTAAGCAGGCCAAAGGAAAAGGTCGCATATGGGGATCTGTAACTCATCTTCTTTATCTACTCATTTATGTTTTAACTTTGTTTGCACATCTATGTTTGACCTTATTGCGACCTTCTTTTGCCTTCTATTCTTTTCATGGTCTTCTTTCGATTGTACCACAAAAGCACAATTCTTCTCTTTTACTTGTGAAAGTTGCACAAGTTGATGAAACACTTCATTCAACATTCCATGAGATTGAAACAGAAATGAAGTGTAATAAACTCAATAATTCGGTAATCTCAATTCTGAAAATCTAATTAATATAAATTGTTATATAAATACTAATAATACAGATCAATTAACATACGTTACTGAATAAATATGTTTATGAATCACTCTTTAGCTAGTTTTTTTGTTTGTGATATAATTTTAATTAAGGATATGTTTGAAAAATTTATAATCTTCTTAAAAACTTACTCTCAATAATATTAAGAATAATGCTAGGAAAACCCAGTTTCTGTACCCTTTTTTCAAATTCAGTAATGTGTCAAATACACATTAGGTGGTGTTTGTAATGGACTTCATGTGATGAAAAAAAACTAACCAATGTGTATTTGACATATCATTGGATTTGAATCCCTAGCACTACCTTTATATTAAAGGGTTGGGATTTCTAAATGATATTTAAATACTCAATATTTATGGATTCGAAAGTCCTATAGTCATTTTTATAAAGACGAAATCAAACTATATATATATATATATATATATATATATATATATATATATATATATATATATATATATATATATATATACGTCCCTTCCTATAAGTACTCCTTATGGTACAGACCCCAAAAATGATAAAAAAAAAAATGAATTTTTGATGAAACTTCATGGATATGATCTACACGTTGAGAAGATCATCTCCAATTTTTGTCATCAAAAAATTCAATAAAAAAAACGCTAAGATGAAGTGATATGTAAAAACATGGTATAAGTATGCATTTTGTGATACCCCGCCTAATTAAATACCGGTTGATCAGTCATTTATTAAATTATAATCAAGGTGAACGGTTGGTTCATTCTTAGCATCACTGTCGAAAAATAAACTTTCCTTTAACACCCTAAATAATTAAGCTAAGTGTCAAAATCATTGAAACATTATTTCCATTTCATTTAACCAAATTATAAAACCCTTAATAATTAACAGTTTATGATTCACAGAATTTAAAAAGACTGGAAATGAACCGTCAATAATTTAACCAATCAGACAACAAATACCAACTTTAAAACCATAAAGGAAAAACCATCCTGACAATAAATAAATCCCAACGAGTAAAATACTAAAGATAAATGAACATAATCTCTGACCAATCCAACTAAATAAGGAGACGGGCGACACATGCCCAAACTAATTAGAGCTGGAATAAGAGCGGAATCAACAACGAGGTCGTCTAAGCAATGGCCTGTAACTCCCACATAAGCTGCAGCACGTCCAATCCCAAGAACCTAAGCATGACGCCCCTGTGCCTGGGCACCTGTAATATATATATATATATATATATACACACACACACACACACACACAAGAGAGAAGAGATAACAGGAAACGGTTCAGAGCCTGATTGTAAAACAGTTTTAAAATTTAATTTAGCAAGTATTTAAAATGCTTACCGGCTAATGCAACAACCATGCTAGTATGCGACACTCTCTTGAGAATTCTCACCTCTCATCTAATGTGCACGTCTATCGTACTACTAAACCTCATAAGTCTATCTCACTTCCATAAAGTTTTAGCTCGAGAAATAACAGGGTGATAAAATTTAGTTTAGAAATCTAATGTCTTCAAGATTCCTTACGCTATTTAAAACAAATCAATACCATTATGAAGTTCCCGAACATTTAAGAGAGTTGAAACATTTATTCATTTCTTAATTACTTATACGCACAGTAGAATGTTTGCATGTAAATATAGGTATATATATTAGTCTCACATATAATATATACACTAACGGCACCCCACATAAAATCTATGGTGCTGGTGTACTCTGCTATCAAGTCCCCGTATCACTCATACTAAGGGAAATACTGGTTCGGAATCACTCCCAAACAGTATTAACACAAAACACATACAAATGGAGGCGAAGCATAGTTCCCGGTCCTAAGAGGTCAGCACATACCCTCACGTCTCTTAGGACCATCTGACTATCACTCAGATAGCCTGTAATCAAGGATACTATCTTCTAGGGTACAAGTCGTTATCCCTCATAAAGGTTCAATCGAGATAAGCCTGTCCCGACGCGGAAACCCCCATGATAGCAAGTAGCTCGGGTACGATTTTTACACAGATATATAATATATGCACAACCACACAGTCATATATATATTAATATTCATATTTCTAGGTTAGGTACGCCCACGACCCAAAATTTTAATTATCCGTCCTTAGATTATTTTACTTGATTATTTCTCATAACGAACTTGATATTTTTCTATTCTCAATTATATTTCACTTCATACACACTCCCCCTCTCTTGAAGTATCCTAAATAAAATTTCAGTAGACGTACACTCACTTATCTTCTGGTCTAACTCTTTTACGAGTCTCAATCTTTTATTTAAACGTTCGCATAATCCCATATGGGTAAATCACTTCCCGTTAACCCTTTATTTCATTTTACATTAAATTCCCACTTATTGGGGTTTACAAAAACCCAACTGGTCCTATTTATATCCCAAAATGTTCTAACAATAATACTCAAGGGTTACTACACATTTTAATCGGAATAAACCATTATAAGAGGAATGTGCAGTTTTCCAGGTGGGGTCGATAGATCGAGGGAAGGGGGTCGATCGATTGATCAGTCGATCGATCGATACTCTTGGGTCGATCGATCGATCAAGCAGTTATGGTGAAAACTGCATTTATCCAGTTACGGGTTTGCCTCTCAAACCTCAACCAAAACTTCATATTTGATTCCCAAACTCCCAACAAAAGTTATTACGAGTACTATGCACCTAAATACATGATTCTCCACGTAAAATATGTTTCAATTCATCAATTATAACTATATAATGGAGTAAAATTTGTCTAGACTTCAAGAACCCTAATTTCTCTTTTTCTTTCAATTCTTTCCATTATTTTCCAGATTTCTTACTTCTAAATCCATACAAGTTCGTGGTTTATCCTCTACATGCAAATGAGATGTCCACAATATGATTACTTCTTCAATGACATGTGAATTCTAGTCTCCAAACTACACTTTCTTCCATGAAACAAGTGCTAAACAACCCTAGACTAACATAATTGAGGCATTCACTAAGAATAAAGCAAGATAGATAATTGACTGGAAAATCCTTGTTTCTGATTTGCGGAAGAAATTGGTGTGGTTGTGATCCTCGTCACGCGATCTACAATTTGGCGGTGACGGCGGTGCAAACGGTGGAGTTCTTGGCCTAGAACTCCTTAGAAAGCTTCTCCTCTTCCTCTACAATGGTTGTATATTATTTTTGGTTAAGCTAACCCTAGAAGACAACCCCTACCATCTGAAATAACCTTAGAAAATTCATTGGTTTCCATGCCCAAAAATACAAAATGTCTAAAACGCCCTCCCGGGATGTTAATTAGACCTAAAAACGTCCCGAGACCCAAACTAAACCCCCGGGTACATTTTTTTGACTATATCGACCCTTTCGGACACTTTGGCACACTCGAAATGATCATACGGGTGTCTTATAATTTATTTACTTTTAATAATAATTATTATTTAGTCCTGACACGATACAGGCGCGTCCCGACTTAAATTTCCATAATTGCCATTTTATTCACACGTGACAATTTTAATAAAAATCAATCTTATATATTACTATACTCATCTAGTAATATTCAACAAATTTCTAATAATTACTAACCTTTGTCACGCTAGTAAATATTTAAAACAAATTTTCGGATTAATATTAAATTGATTCATCTCAATTAAATTTAATAATTCCCTAAATTTAAAAGCCATAAAAATACGGGGTATTACATACTTTCCCCCTAATAACGAAAATTTCGTCCCGAAATTCGGAAAATAAGGCCTACCTGGCAAAACAGTTCTGGATATCTTATCAGTACGCAAACTATCTACATAGTAAGGCGCTCAATCACTATAGCCCCCGCCTCACAACAAGCTTGTTTAACACTCTCATTGGAGACACTTCGCATTGTGCTTCTATCCGACAACATTTGCATAAGTCACGCCTATACATCATTAATTCCCATTATTTCAATATCATTGGGAGGCCGCACCTCACTACATGACAACTACTCGGGTTTATCTAAACACAAAACCCCCATTCTGAGAGAAAGCCTACGAACATCTGACCACTCTTGTTCGCCTAAACAGTCGTGGAATTCAACCATAGTCATCGAATTATTCTCGACCGATCCAAAATTCTGATTATCTGCTCACCTCTAAACATACATAAGGAGAATAGTTAAGGTTCTTCCACACCAAAACCTCAATAAGCACCTCGTTCACGACAAACAGGTATGAGTGCTTCCACGGAGCTCTACCCTACTATACTTCACTTGCTAGTTATATCCGTTGTGAAAATGAAATGATCACCAAGATTACCTACGCGCGGCTACACTAATCGTTAATCACCGTGCGCCTACTCCTCGACTATGGGTGATACCTTCTACTCAAAATGAAACGTTATCTCCGCTGTTTCTTGAAATCCCATATTGATGGTGGGATTCACTAATCACATCCCGATTCAGAAAATAATACCGTGTAGGACCACATACCGGCACGATCCCTTACTTTCAAAGGAAGACTGGGGCACACTAGTAATTATTGTTAATTATCCCAAAGGAATAACAATCATTTCCTTCTTGGGCGACTTGTCCCACTTGTTCGGATGGACCCTTGATCTTGTCTTGGATATGGCAACGCATCCAAGAAACTTTACCGACCTTACCGGTCTCTTCCATTATAGTAATTGGCGATAGCCTCAAACTTTTCTTGTTGATCCTCTTATTCCAATCGATCTCTATCTATGAGTGGTGTATGCAGAGACCCCTCACTATGTCCCGCTAAACATCGACTTTTACCTAAAATGTCTCACATTAAGTTACACTTAATGTGCACTTCTGGACCTTTTATACCATACTAACGTCATTACTCTTTATATGCACAAGTCGCTCTCACACTTGACTAATACCAACTCTGCTCCGAGTGTTCTTCATAATAATTAAATAAGTACCAAGTCTCTCGAATAAATTACAGCATCTACCTCGAAAATAAAATACAAATCTCCAATGCTCTATACATCAAAATAATACAATCTTCTCATTGTATTCTCGAATATTCTTCCCAAAACAATCCACGCTAAAAATCATCCCAACTCTTTATTTCCCTTATTCTCCAAATGCGGTTACAACACTTGGGCACTCTCAATCACCCTAGAGATTGAAATTGCATTCCCTTATCATCGTTCCACCCCTCACCTCATGGTGATAAAACAAAACATTCAATGTTTTCTTACCACACAACCGGATCCACTGGCCTTAATTCATAATTCGACTTCCAATTTACAGACATAATTACCTGTTCCTATTACGACCGAGGTACCAACTAATAGACAAATGACCAAACATCTTCCTACTTCCAACCTTACGCTAAGTTTCATGCGTGGGATGTCTCGCAAAGAAAAATCCAAACAAGGAACCCCCCGATACACTACTACCTAGCAGTGTTGGTTATCAAAATCTGTTAGGCCCTCCGTCCATAACATGTACCTAGTTATTCCGTCTCTTGACAGAAAAAGTTGCATCTCCTCCCGTAATTACACTTAACAAAGAACATTTCGCCAATTGTACAATAGTTCAGTATTGGTGGAAATAACATTCTTTAAACCTTAAAATCGTACAATCGGGATTTGCGAAATCCCGTTCCCAATCATATGAGGGTAACTCCCAACTCCCACATCTCTAAAGGATAGGTATATCAACGCGCTCTTCCTATCACCAAATCCTAAGCGCTAAACATAATATTGTGTTAAATCTTTTCGCTCAATGGTAAACCCAATACACACTGAACCATGGCAATAAAGTCCCTAAACACTCCGGGATTTAAACATTTTTCTACTAATATACCCTTCAAAGTCCCTTTAATAGATAATATAAGTACGAGTCCAGCCCTCTCGCGGGTGAGGCCTCGCCAGAACAAAACATGACGCCCTAAGGCAACCACTCTGATAGCCTTGAAATCACTGACCACTATTGTTTAACCATTTTTTTTATAAACCGTAATTAGTATAATGTCGTACTCGCATATCACATCACTAATACGAGAATTCTCAATAGAGAATATGATTCACTAATAGTGCACCCATTTGTCCTCCGCGAAGAACACTAAGGACAATCCCACTTTACCAAGGGAACATACACATACTAATAACGCTATAGATATACGCACTAAATTCTTCTCACATGAAAATCTAGCAATAAAAATATAATGACTTGCTCGTGTCACCTAAAACACGCTTCATCCTCCGAGGATAAAACTCATACTTCTACTTTGCCAATCGTCTGGCTACTTAATCGTTTTCCGGACAAAACGCATCTGTTTGAATCAAATCAGAAATTATATTAACCATTTCCCTTGTAAGCGCCATACCCCTGCCCCTTATTCTCACTTTGGAAAATTTTAACTCCCGTAGTTTTACTCTCCACAAAATACCCAACACATAACCCACTTATCTCTTGAAATACATTTGAAAACTCACGAACGACTGGAATCGAATCCAGGAGAATCACAATCTCCTTAGAAGTATCCTCCTTTATGTAATACAAGTAGGTGGAAGCTCCCCCTTCTGGGCGAGGCATCGCCACCAAAACATCTCCTGCCCCACAATGGCAAAGATAATTCTCCTACCGAATCAATTTATCATGGCTCTGTACGTAGCGAGCCAATCCATGCCAATAATGATGTCGTGCTCACGTATGACTAAACTAGTATGATTGTAGGTAAAACCAAACTACCAAACTATATACTTACACCCCGGCGTATAAAGAAAATTAATGACCCTTTACCAATGATGAGTCTACACATGACACCGTACTCTCGGTAGTGTCTAAAAATCATAAGGTCCGTGAAAAGTGAGTATCTATGAAATAGTATGACACCCCAGTATTGAATAAAATGTGTTCCATAGTACTAGAAAGAAGGAACATACCATCAATGGCTGAGGATAGCTACTGGATTTCAGTATGCTGGACATCGTACACACATTCGCGTTGTTTCTGCCCCTGCTGCTGGGGTATCTTACTATTATCTGGGCCATCCTACCTCCGGTGACCCAACCTACTGCAATTGAAGCATCTACCTTTAAACTATTTCATTTTACGGCTCTACTGGTGTTGGCTCGGTTGTCCGGTTTCACATTTTCCTTGGCCTTGTTGAGTAACCTGATGAAAAACGACATCTGGTTGAGGACAGTCCCTCCACTTGTGACCTGCTTATTCACACTTATAGCAGAGTCCTGAAAGTTCTTGCTGGTCGAGTCGGAGTTCCTCTCTAGTCTGATCCGGACAAGTTCGGCGTTCATGACCGTCCATTCCACATTTTAAACACCTCTTTATGACTTCACTCTGATCTCAACTTTGTCGGCCCTGACGCCTTTGAGTTTCCCTATGTAATTTGTTACCTTCGTTGCTCGTGCGGTCATAAGGAGTTCGTTGTTGCGATTTTAGTGTCTTCGCACATTTGTTATTTCTAGTCATGATAGATTGACAATACACTCTAGATCTTTTGCTTCCTATAAGTTGTGTGCTGCATTCTTGATATTGTAAGACCGCAGTGGTAACTGCCTGGGCCACAATACCTGCTAACTCGGCGGTTGATACTCTCTCTCGCGACACCTGAGGTGTGAGCTGACTTTTCTCATTGACTCTCCCAACGGCATCAGCTTGTTCTTCTTGACGATCCATCTGAAAATTTAAATAACCTGAATGAGTTCATCATTCACATAAACAAATCGCAGAAGCACGAATTCCCAACGCATAAAGATGGATACAACATTCATAATATTAGGGCTCTAAATAAAAGACGCTAAGCTGGAAGCGAAATAAGCCGTACAGATCCTAAAGGACACAAGAACCTGATGCTCTGATACCACCTGTGACACCCCGCCTAATTAAATACCGGGTGATCAGTCATTTATTAAATTATAATCAAGGTGAACGGTTGGTTCATTCTTAGCATCACTGTCGAAAAATAAACTTTCCAATTTAACACCCAAAATAATTAAGCTAAGTGTCAAAATCATTGAAACAATATTTCCATTTCATTTAACCAAATTATAAAAACCTTAAGAATTAGCAGTTTATGATTCACACAATTTAAAAAGACTGGAAATGAACCCTCAATAATTTAACCATTCAGACAACAAATACCAACATTAAAATCATAAAGGAAAATCCATCCTGACAGTAAATAAATCCCAACGAGTAAAATACTAAAGATAAATGAACATAATCTCTGACCAATCCAACTAAATAAGGAGACGGGCGACACATGCCCAAACTAATTAGAGCTGGAATAAGAGCGGAATCAACAACGAGGTCGTCTAAGCAATGGCCTGTAACTCCCACATAAGCTGCAGCACGTCCAATCCCAAGAACCTAAGCATGACGCCCCTGTGGCTGGGCACCTGTAATACACACACACACACACACACACACACACACAAGAGAGAAGAGATAACAGGAAATGGTTCAGAGCTCGATTGTAAAACAGTTTTAAAATTTAGTTTAGCAAGTATTTAAAATGCTTACCGGCTAATGCAACAGCCATGCTAGTATGCGACACTCTCTTGAGAATTCTCACCTCTCATCTAGTGTGCACGTCTATCGTACTACTAAACCTCATAAGTCTATCTCACTTCCATAAAGTTTTATCTCGAGAAATAACAGGGTTATAATATTTAGTTTAGAAATCTAATGTCTTCAAAATTCCTTACGCTATTTACAACAATTCAGTACCGTTATGAAGTTCCCGAACATTTAAGAGAGTTGAAACATTTATTCATTTCTTAATTACTTATACGCATAGTAGAAAGTTCCCATGTAAATATATGTATATATATTAGTCTCACATATAATATATACACCAACGGCACCCCACATAAAATCTATGGTGATGGCGTACTCTGCTATCAAGTCCCCGTATCACTCATACTAAGGGAAATACTAGTTCGGAATTACTCTCAAACAGTATTAACACAAAACACATACAAATGGAGGCGAAGCATAGTTCCCTATCCTAGGAGGTCAGCACATATACTCACGTCTCTTAGGACCATCTGACTATCACTCAGATAGCCTGTAATCAAGAATATTATCTTCTAGGGTACAAGTCGTTATCCCCCATAAAGGTCCAATCGAGATAAGCCTGTCCCGGCGCGGAAACCCCCGTGATAGCAAGTATCTCGGGTACGATTTTTACACAGATATATAATATATGCACAACCACACAGTCATATATATATTTATAAATATTCATATTTCTAGGTTAGGTGCGCCCAAGACCCAAAATTTTAATTATCCGTCCTTAGAGTATTTTATTTGATTATTTCGCATAACAAACTTGCTATTTTGCTATTCTCATTTATATTTCACTCCATGCACACTCCCCCTCTCTTGAAGTATCATAAGTAAAATTTCAGTAGACGTACACTAACTTATCTTCTGGTCTAACTCTCTTGCGAGTCTCAATCATTTATTTAAACGTTCGCATAATCCCAAATGGGTAAATCACTTCCCATTAACCCTTTATTTCATTTTATATTAAATTCCCACTTATTGGGGTTTACTAAAACCCTACTGGTCCTATTTATATCCCAAAATGTTCTAACAATAATACTCAAGGGTTACTATGCATTTTAATCGGAATAAACCATTATAAGAGGAATGTGCAGTTTTCCAGGTGGGGTCGATCGATCGAGGGAAGAGGTTCGATCGATCGATACTCTTGGGTCGATCGATCGATCAAGCAGTTATGGCGAAAACTGCATTTATCCAGTTACGGGTTTACCTCTCAACCTCAACCAAAGCTTTATATTTGATTCCCAAACTCCCAACAAAAGTTATTACCAGTACTATACAACTAAATACACGATTCTCCACGTAAAATATGTTTCAATTCATCAATTATAACTATATAATGGGGTAAAATTTATCTAGACTTCAAGAACCCTAATTTCTCTTTTTCTTTCAATTCTTTCCATTATTTTCCAGATTTCTTACTTCTAAATCCATACTAATTCATGGTTTATCCTCTACATGCAAATGAGATGTCGAGAATATGATTACTTCTTCAATAACATGTGAATTCTAGTCTCCAAACTATACTTTCTTCCATGAAACAAGTGCTAAACAACCCTAGACTAAAATAATTGAGGCATTAACTAAGAATAGTGCAAGATAGATACTTGCCTGGGAAATCCTTGTTTCTGATTTGAGGAAGAAATTGGTGTGGTTGTGATCTTCGTCGCGCGATCTACAATTTGGTGGTGACGGCGGTGCAAACGGTGGAGTTCTTGGCCTAGAACTCATTGGAAAGCTTCTCATCTTCCTCTCCAATGGTCGTCTATTGTTTTTGGTTAAGCTAACCCCAGAAGACAACCCCTACCATCTGAAATAACCCTAGAAAATTCGTGGATTTCCATGCCCAAAAATACAAAATGTCTAAAACGCCATCCCGGGATGTTAATTAGACCTAAAAACGTCCTAAGACCCAAACTAAACCCCGGGGTACATTATTTTGACTATCTCGACCCTTCCGGACACTTCGGCGCACTTGAAATGATCATACGAGTGACTTATAATTTACTTACTTTTACTAATAATTATTATTTAGTCCTGACACGACACAGGCGCGTCTCGACTTAAATTTTCATAATTGCCATTTTATTCACACGTGACAATTTTAATAAAATCAATCTTATATATTACTATACTTATCTAGTAATATTCAACAAATTTCTAGTAATTACTAACTCTTGTCACGCTAGTAAATATTTATAACAAATTTTCGGATTAATATTAAATTAATTCATCTCAATTAAATTTAATAATTCCCTAAATTTAAAAGCCATAAAAATACGGGGTATTACACATTTTTTTACCTTCGAAATTTTGGCGATCATCTCATCCACTTTTTTATCGAATTTTTTGACAAAACTTCATGGATATGATATCGACAGTGAGAAGATCATATCCATGAAATTTCATAAAAAAATTCAATTCATTAAGCGGTTGGCGCAGACCCAAAATTTCAATGGTCGAAAATGTATATTTATACCATATTTTGACATATCACATCATCTCAACGATTTTTTAATTAATTTTTTTGATAAAAAAAAAAATTAGAGATGATTTTCTCACCGTGAAGATCATATTCATAAAGGTTCATCAAAAAATTTATTTTTTTACTATTTAAAAAAAAAAAAGGTATATACAAGAATCTTCACCATAAAAAGTTCTTATAGGAGACCTTTTTTTTTGTGTATATATTTAATAATTTGAATTTAATTGAGATTTTGACAAACCAACCCATGAGAGATCCAAGGTGGTCTTAGTTCGTCAGCTTTAAGCGTTGGTTTTATTAGTATCCTAGGCATGTGAAACATGGTCCCTACTGACGATCTTTTAGGTGAGAAATTGGACTAATCAAAGGCAGATTGTAAGAGAACATGTTTGGTTGTTCTGATCAAATCATCCACTGGGGTTCTGTTCACTCCCTTGGTGGTGGTATAATTCATCATCGTGTGGGACATACCAAAACGTAAAATTTTGACCTAAATTAACATGTATCTTATGAACTTGTCCTAAGCCCACCTCCCATGCAAAAAGTGTATCTTACATTACCACGTCAATTTGTGTACATATCATCAATATTTTTCATATTTTTTAAATCTGCTTTAAGGACAAAAATAAAGTGCATAGACTAAATATTACACAATTTGTGTAAACAATATAGTTTTTTAATAATAATTCTTATCATCTATGCAAATTGTATAGATGGTATTAAAACATAATATGTGACAACAAAATTTGCTTGGCACATTGAGTATGCTCAAAAAATGAATTTTGATTTTCTTCAATTGGAAATTGGAAGAATATGGAGCATCTATCAAATTAGGGGTAAACATTATTCATTTTAGTTAAGTATGCTATGTAAACTAGAACTGAACCTTGAACTCAATTAAATTGAAGTGAATAACCCAAATCACAATGTAGACATCAAGATATTATATTACTTTACAAGTCTCAAATTAAGAGTTAGTTTTGAAAATTAATAAACCAGTTTGCAGGATGATCAAGTAAGTTTTAACTTGACTATCAATTATGCTAAAATTATTTTTCTTAAAAAAAAAGTAATACAAAGCATGTAATCTTACTTGGGACACATATAATTAGAAATTGGTGTATAAAAACAAAGTAAAGTAAGGAACACAAAGTATAATGATGTGTGGATTATGGAAGCTGGTCTACCAGATTTTCCATGCCTAGATATGAAAGGTGAAAAAAGGTAAAGTTATAAAGTAGAGAAGATGGTATAATGTGAGCAAGCTTAGGAATCACTCAAAAACGCCATGAATATAATTAGGGCTACACATTCACATTCCATGCTCTCTTTTCCCCTCAATTAAGAACCTTAGACCCACTACCTACCAACTGGATTCCACTCACTTCCCACCACTCACGGCTTCGATTATAAAACAAAAGCATGTTTGTCAAATTATTAGGTGGTCACGTTAGCAACAGTTGTCGGATTATATTTATAAAAAAAGGCTGATTTTCGTTTATTTTATTTTCCACCAAACACCACATGAGGATTAAGGTACGTGACCACCGTAATACCACCACACTACATAGTTCTCATTTGAATGGATCCGTTGACAATATATTGAATCTCTATTCTAAAACTGTCCGCATTATGTAGCTAGATGCACCTAAATTTCAATAGTATCCTCCAAAAAGGGCAAAAATTTAGATGATACTTAAATATGTTATAAAATTTATAGACCATCCATGAAGTTAGATATATTTATTGCAATTATGTCTCACTATAGTATCAAGGACGATATTAGTTGCGATGTGCAAAGTGTGGATATAGGATACCCGCGATGTGCATAATGTGGATCTAGGATACGTGTACCGCACAACAACAACAAAACATGGTGTCATTGTTATGCGGATACATTCATTGACGCATAAGATCCAAAATGAGGAACAACCCAAGACATTAGGGACGAAGCTAGGAATATAGGTTGAGGGGTGCCAATATAATTTTTTTAATTAATTAGGTTATAAATTAATTAATTCAATTAATAAAGTTGTTATTACAAAATTTTACAACACAAAATAGTTATAATTTAGATGTTATTATGATTTTATATATTAGGATCTATATTGTATACTAAATTAAATAATATAGTGTTGGTAAAAGTTGTTAAAGAATACCCAATTTTGTACTATACAAAATTTAAGGGCTACCATTTTAAAATTTTCCAAAGTTAGAGTGGGACATAGCCCCCCTCAAGAATGGCCAACTTCGTCTCTACAAGAAATAACAAAATAAGACAATTTAAATACAAAGTGATGAGAAAATAAGAAGAAGCTACACATCAATAAGCACGAGACAAGACGCATATAGTTCACCATTATGGTTATGTCTACTGGTGATAACTTGTTTTCTTTGATTCCATCAGTTTACAACTCTTTCATGCTCACAATCCCCTCAAAGTGCATACAAGCAATCAATGTAATGATAAAAGCTACTCTTAAACTGAGGGTAAGAAAAAAAACTTAGGTTAAAAGCCCTATAATATTCTATTTGTACAAAGGAGAAACCATGGGAGAAATGCCCAAAATCATCCTCATTTAAAACCCATTTCTGCACAATCTGACGATCGTTCATTGCAATGAACTCTGACGTTCGTTGGTCATGAGTTTCTACCTAAAAAAACACCCAAAATGTTGGTCCAATCTGCGTCTCGCAAAATAGCCCTTCATTGGTCGCGCCTTTTGGCGGAAATATTGAACAATAAAAATCTTAGTCAAATTTCCACCTTGGTTAAAGAATTCCACAACCCCCAAACATCAACTCAATTATCTAGGAACACCACAACCAAATAATACTTAAGGGCCTCAATAATGTAGAACATTGATAAATTTTGAACAATGCTCAAACTTGACCACTAGTACCATATTTGTCAACATGGCGGTCGGTTATCTTTGGTGTCAATTTTCTTCAAAACGACACCCCCATCGATAGCCTTTCGATTGAAATGAAACTGGATATAAATATGCTTGGTATTCCCATGATGAACTGGGTTCTTGATCAAGTAGATAGAAATTTGGTTATCATAATGCACCTCCACACAATCTTGTGCAATCCCCAAATCACCAATAAGACCTTGAATTCATAGGGTCTCTTTAACGTCTATTGTTATCACCATATACTCTACCTCCGTAATAGACAAAATAATTGTGGTCTGCAATATGAACCTCCAGCTCATCGCACCACTAACTAATGGGAAAATATATCCTATAGTAGACCAATGTTTTTCCAAATTAGTCGCATAGTCTGAATCAACATACTCAGACACATGTGACTTCTCCATTCGTTAGTACACAAGTCTCACATCAAGTTATCCTCGTAAATATTTCAAACAATGGCATACATCAAGATAACCACTGCACTTACATATGGAACTTGACCCATATACTCTACCTCATCCTCGGTGCCCGAAGCCATCGTAGCTGACAGTTTAAAATGTACAGTCAACGGAGTATTCACAGGCTTTACATAATGCATCCTGAACCGTTCCACAACCTTCTCTAGGTATTGCCTCTATGTGAGACTGAACATTTCATTCTTTCTCTCTCTATTAATTTCCACGCCAAGAATCTTATTACTTTTTACCCAAATCTTTCATCTCAAACTATTGGCTCGATTTAGCTTTCGTCGTGTCAATTTCCACCATGCTCCAACAAGCAATGAGCATGTCATCAACATACAAGAGTAAATAAATAAAAATACCTCCCTTGAGTCGCTTGAAATAGACACAATAATCAAAATCACTCAATATGAATTTCTAGCCCACCACAAATGTGTTAAATTGCGTGTATTTTTGTTGAGGCGATT
Source organism: Sambucus nigra (assembly GCA_949130495.1). Taxonomy (NCBI): domain Eukaryota; kingdom Viridiplantae; phylum Streptophyta; class Magnoliopsida; order Dipsacales; family Adoxaceae; genus Sambucus; species Sambucus nigra. The sequence goes on from OX422224.1 coordinate 222,204,886, forward strand.
GATTTAACTCATTCAAAGACTTCCATAATTTGAACATATAATTTTCATTTCCAACAACTTTAAATCCCTACGGATGAGACATATAAATCTCCCCCTCTAAATCTCCTTGAAAGAAGTGATTTTTAAATATTGAGTTATTCAAGTTCTAAGTCAAAATGCACCACCGTAGCCAATAGCATCCCAATGGAAGTGTGTTTCGCCATCGGAGAAAACACTTCATTGTAATCTACACTTTCCCTTTGTGAAAAACCTCTTGGCCACTAACCTTGTCTTGTAACAAACATTGGAATATGGATCCTCGTATTTCTTAGCATAAACCTACTTACAATTGATATACTTCTTGCCTTTAGGTAACTTCACAAGATCCTAAGTTTGGTTCTTATGAAGAGAATCACTCTTTTTACCTATGGCAGCCTTTAACTCGTTACAATGAATGTCACTCATCGCATCCCGGTACATGGACGGATCATCACCATAATCCATCCATATATATGCAACCGTATCTTAATCAAAGTTATATATCCTCATAGAATTTTAATCCCTAAGTTCTTTTCCACTATCCAAAGATGGTTGTTCTTCACGTTGTTGGTTGCGTCCCTCTGTCGGAACCTTGATCTTTTCACTTGAAGAGTTAATCGGAGTATCCATCTCCACTTTACCCTTTTTGTTCTCATTATCTAGCTAAGAATCTTCTTTCTCTGCCTTTGGTGTCTCATCAAAAGTCACACTCCTACTCACCACCATTTTTTTTATCTTTCGGGCACTATTACTTGTATCTCTTGACCCCATTACTTATACCCATGAAAATTATCTTTTGAGATCTCGGATCAATTTTTCTTCACTGACATTAAAATTAGTTGTCTATAAAAATACATGAACCATCTCATAAGTAGGATGTGAACTCGACTAAGCCTTTATGGGAGTCTTTGTAGTCAATTGCGATATATGCTAAACAGTTGATAATGAAGCAATCATATGGCGCCTCCGCCTAAAAATACTTCGACAAACCCGCATTGGACAACATACACTGAACCTTGTCAAGTAAGGTTCGATTTTCGTACTGAAAAATGTCAAAAAATACCCTTATACTGACAATACTTCAAATGTGGATCGTGCTGGTACTCATCGGCATTAATCGACCAAGCACCTTGATCTTCCTTCTAGTCTAATTCTCCACCATCTTCTTCCATTTAAGAAATACTCCATATACCTCATCCTTGTGTTCAATAAGGACCCAACTCTAGTTAGGGTAGTCATCAATGAACTTCACAAAGTTGTGACTACCTTTTAAAGATGATTTTTAGAAGAACCCTGTAATACCATGTATTACCGTGCATTAATTAAATTGTAAAATTATTATATGTGCCTGTAGTAACATGTGATATCACTATTTGTATATGATTCGTATTTGAAATCAGACTAAATACATTGTAAATCATTAATTAAATAATTTGAAGTGACAAAGTATTACGGGTGTTTATGGAATGGTCAAGGATTTGGTATCGAGGGATTCTTTGTTTGGATCATCTCCTCAGTGTCGGGTGCCACTGAACGTAAAGTAGTTTCTTATAATGTCGTATTGCGCTTAACTATTAAATAATTAAATAATTCATATTTGTACTCGTACCAGAAAATTGTTACTTTATGGAGTAATTTAATTAATTAGTTTTTATCATAATTCGGATTGGCTTTGGGGACACGTAGAATGTTCGTATTTGACTTAAAATAGTGGGGTTTAAGCCCATTGGGTTACTGTATGACTTGGGTGGATTTTAGGGTCATTTGAAGGTGTATTTGGACTTATTGGGTTAAGGTCCATATGAGGCCTAAGGCTAATTTCGTGGTTAACACTATTAGGGGATCATTAGTCTAAGCCAAATTCACAATAACAGCTTTTGAGAGATACCCCGAGGCTTAGAAAGAAGATGCACTCTAGAGAGAGGAGGAATTTAAGGTTCTTGTCTTAGATTCAACCTAATATTCTAAGGCAAGTTTACTTAATGTATAAATTGAATTCTCTTTGTGTTATAATAGTGATTATTCATTTGAATCTGAACCAATTCATTTGTTAATCTAAGATTGTAATTTAAATCCTAATTTTCATTATTAATTTAGGGTTGAATTAATGTTAAACACCATGTTAATGACATAGGTTGATATTATGGTTAAATCCCATAGATCTGACTTTGATATTGTATATAATTGTAAGAAATAGGTTGGTTATATTAAAACAATCAAAAGCCCCTAAATTATCTTGAAGAATTTATGCAAATCTAAGAATTATTGATGAAATTTTGAAAACTAGGGTTCTTAAGGTTATAATAAAAAATTAATCCCTTAATTCATGATTTTAGAGATTAAAACTCGTAGATATGGGTTAGTAATTCCGTTAAACAACTGATATCAAAAGGAGGATGGGTGTGGTGACGATTAGAGGCTTCAAATTTAGGCTTTCATGTTGACAATGGTTGATTTTGGACTTTGGAGAAGATGAACAACTCTTGATATGATGGATATAGTACCTTACCACGGAACGTATACAATGGACAAGTGGCGAAGACTTGCTGTCGTAGTTTATAACTTACAGGTTGTGGCCTAATCCATATTTGCCTCACTGGCAACTGTCGCAGCCTTTCATACACAGAGGGCGGCCCCTTCTTGCTACAGGGCGCATCCCCTACTTGCTACAGGGCGCGACCCCTACTTGTTACAGGGTGCGGCCCCAGTAAATTAACTGGTCGCAGCCCCTTTCATCCACCAGCAATACAACATCACCTATAAATAGAGGTTAACACCTCAGGATAGGGGATCCGAATTCATTTTTCCTACATCAGTATCAAGCTTAGTGCTGATTACTCTCTCTACGCCACTGAGCACAGCTTGGGGGCTACTCGTCGGCATAGCAGCCATCTCTCCGGTACACCAGAATCCCCATTACTATCATGTATTCTCCTTTATTATCATGCATGTACGCCACTTTAGGCTTTATTATATTGTACTATGCAACGTATACAATGAGAATGGAGCAACACAGTGGACGTAGGCTTATTTTAGAGGCTGAACCACTCTATATCGTGTCTTCTATCTTTCTTTACTTGCTCTATTTGCTTATTATGCAAATTATACTTGATTTACTGGTACGAGAACGACAAGTGGACGATTTCTCCTATCATCAATTTGGTGACGTATGTGGGAACGGAGATATTTCAATCTTATTTCTCTATATTTTGAGTTCTTAAACACCTTTTTTATTCATGGGGATCCTTTGGATCATCATCTCATGAGTAAATTTTAGTTATTGAGCTCCATTTTATATTCACACCCTTAACTAGGTATTTCTTATGTTCATATCTACTCTTGGGTCTCCATTTTATGACCTTAGATCTATTTTACATACCCCTGTGATATCATTTCATCTAGGTAAAGCGCATGATGGGCTTTAACCCCGAAAAGATGAGTAATTAAGGAAAGATTGTATTTACCCCCTTTTTGTTGTTCTTTGCCTATGATCTAGGGTTTATCATTAGAATCATTTTGTTTTGTGCACCCTGATGATATTTTCTCATTGATAGACCCTAGTAGGTATGCTCTCCACATGTTGCGGGAGAAAAACTCAGTTTCTAGGTTTCAATTTTGGGATTGTTCCCTTCACTGCCTAGACTGGTATGCGGCCTGGTAGTTCAACTACTTTTCCTTGTCGCGGTCTCTACTAGTGAGGTTGTACTACAATAGCTCCAAGTATAAAGGAATGGACTCAGGTGGTCTTCAGCTCAACCTTGGTGAATACCATTCAAAGGCCACAACAGTACACTTGTGTGCTGTGACACCCCGCCTAATTAAATACCGGGCGATCACTCCTTTATTAAATTAAAATCAAGGTGAACAGTTGGTTCATTCTTAGCATCACTGTCGTAAAAATAACTTTTTCAATTTAAACACCCTAATTAATTAAGCTAAGTGTCAAAACCATTTTAGACATTACTTTCCAAATTCTATTTATAACCAATGATTTAAAACTTTTCATAATACAATATTAAAGAATCACACCACAATTATCCTAGAACATATAATCCAAACAATTTAAACATTCAACAACTAAATCCCAACATTAAAAACTTAAAGTAAAACATCCAAACAGTAATAAATTCCAAAGTGACAATACTATAAATAAATGAATCACAATGTCCAATAAAACAACTGGATAATGGAAATGGGCGACACATGCCCAACTGAATAAATATACTAGGAGTGGAATAAAATAAATGAAGTCGTCTAAGCAAGAGGCCTGCAACTCCCACCTAAGCTGCAGCGCGTTCCTTCGAAAGGATCCTATGCAAGACGCCCCTGTGGCTGGGCACCTGTAATATATACATATATATACAAGAGAGAAAGGAAAATAGAAACGGGTCAGAGTCCGATAGTGTAAATGATTTAAAATTTGTTTAGCAAGTATTTAAAATGTTTACAGTCCAATGCAACAACATATTAGTGCGACACTCTCTTGAGAAATTCGCACCTCTCTTCTAATGTGCACATCTATCGCACTAATCTTCCCAACTGTTTAACTTATCTTAGGTTACTCGTAAGATTTAAAACTGAACTATTTAATTGTTCAAGAGGATAATTTCATTTGAACACAAAGTTCTCATTTAAACCTTATTTGCTAATAAAGTTTCCCAGTGTCCCATTATACTTTTCGAAACAAGTATTTCCGAGTTGAAGTCATGTTTCATTTCTTACTTACCATAAACACAATAGGGAGTTCCAAATTTCAGAAGTTCATATATATATTAAATACTCGTATAATATATATATATATATATTCTAACAGCACCCCACATAAAAATTATGGTGCGGGCATACTCTGCTATCCAATCCCCGTATTACTCAACTAAGGGAAATACAAGTTCGGAATCACTCTCGAACTGTATTAACACATACACAAACAATATTGAGGTGAAGCATAGGTTCCAAGTCTCTAAGAGGTCAGTACATACCCTCACGTCTCTTAGGACCGTCTGACCATCGATCAGATAGCATGTACCAAGGATATCTATCTTCTAGGGTACGAGTCAATATCCCCCATAAAGGTCCTATAGAGATAAGACTGTCCCAGCGCGGTAATCTCGGGGATAGCAAGTAGCGCGGGTATGATTTTCACACGTATATAATATATGCATAAACACAGTCATATAAATATACCACTTTTACCATATCAAATTTAGGTTCATCTCATAACCCATAATTAGAACATTTATCCTTACTTCTCATTATTTAGTTATCTCTTATAATGGTTCGTCTCTAACTTTAATTTGAGGGGTTATTCCAACTTACTACGTAACACTCATGGACTCTATCCTCCCAAGTGTAAAATTCAGTAGATATTCATCTATTTTCCATCGTAACTATTTTACGTATCTCTCCCTTTAATGAAAAATTCCATCGTCTCTTATATATAAACACTCCAAAAATGCAAATCTCGCCTTACATTAAAGGTCGCATAATCATTAATAAGTCCTACTGGTCATCTATATCTCCCAAAATATTTTAATAAGGTTGTCTAAGGATTATTATTCATTTAGAATTAATTTAACTATTTAAAAAGAGGGAAATATAAGTCTGCCAGAAGGGGTCGATCGATCGAGGGCTGGGGCTCGATCGATCGAACCTTCGATCGATCGAAACTCTTGGCTCGATCGATCGATCAAGCAGGTATGGCGAATTCTGCAGGAAACCAGTTACGGGTTCTATCACACAACCTCATCTAAATCCAAATTTTTCATTCCCAATCGCCCAAAAATTTGTACTACTAACAGTATAAACCCATATTATACATCTTATACGTAAAGCATGCAAATTTTCATCAACAACTTTGGATTAATAGGCCAAAAACTCATATTAATCTCAAGAACCCTAGAATTTCTTTAACCTTGTTCTAATCAATCTTTTCCAGAATTTTCTTCTTCTAAAATATCATAAATTCGTGGTTCAGCCTCTACATATGCAGGGGGATTTCCAGATTTCCATTTATATCATTACTACATGCAATTTCCTATCTCCAACTTGGGTTTTCTTCCATGAAACTCATCCTAATCAACCCTGGACTAACATGACTGATGCATTAACGAAAATAAGCAAGATAAACACTTGCCTAGAAATTTCAAAATTCTAATTTGCAGATGATTTTGGTGTGGTTGTGTTCCCCGTCGCGCGATCTACGCGTTGGTGGTGGTGGCGGTGGCGGTGCAACCGGATGAATTTTTGGTCTAGAATTAGCTTTGAAAGCTCTCTCCTTCCCTCTCCTATGGTTGTCACTTGTCTTTGGTTGTTTTAACCCTAGAAGGAAACCTTAGACATCTGACATAACCGTTGAAATTTCGTGGGTTTAATTACCCAAAATTACAAAATGTTCAAAATGCCCTCCCGGGGTACTAATTAAGCCTAAAAACACCCCGAGACCCAAATTAAACCCTCGGGTACACTTTTCTGACTATCTCGACCCTTCCGGACACTTTGGCGCACTCAAAAGGACCATACGAGCAACTTATAATATATTCACTTTTATTAATTAATATTTAGTCCCGACGCGACACGGGCGCGTCCCGACTCAAATTTCCAAAATTATCATTTTATTTACTCTTGACATTTAATAGAACCAATATTATATTACTTTACTCATTAGTAATATTCAACAACAAGTTTCCCATAATTACTAACTCACATCACGTTAATAATTATAAAGTGATTAATTTCTGGATTTATATTAAATTAATAACTCACATTAAATTTAATAAATCCTCAAATTAATATAGCATAAAAATACGGGGTATTACATACTTCCCCCCTAATAACGGAATTTCGTCCCGAAATTCGAAAAATAAGGCATACCTGGTAAGAATAAATCTGGGTATCTCTCGCGCATATCTGCATTACGCTCCCAAGTGGATTCCTCCACATTATAATGTTCCCACTGGACCCGTACAAGTGGAACTACCTTTGATCTCAATCTCCTCTCGCTATGGTCTAGGATAGCCACCGGTCTCTCCTCATAAGAGCTGTCAGGCTGTAAGTCTATCTCATCTATCGCAATGTGGGTATGGGCCATATCATCCCGAAGATATCATCTCAACGACGAGATGTGGAATACATCGTGAATGCGATGTAAGTGCTCTGGCAGTCCCAATCTGTATGCCACCGGCCCAATACTCTCGATAATGGGAAATGGTCCCACGTACCTCGTGGCCAATTTCCCTTTCTTCCCGAACCTTATCACTCCTTTCATAGGAGATACATATAGTAACACTTGGTCCCCCACATTAAACTCCCGGAAGAACCGTTTTGCATCGGCGTAGCTTTTCTGCCTATCTTGGGCCACTCGAATGCGACTCCTGATCATCTCAATCCTCGCAGAGGTTTCCTGAATTACCTCTGGTCCTAGAAACTTGTTATCCCCTACCTCGAGCCAACAAGTTGGGGAATGATAAGGCCTGCCATACAAAGCCTCGAATGGAGCCATGCCAATCGTGAACTGATAAGAGTTATTATAAGCAAACTCTACCAGTGGAAGATGTGGCTACCAACCTCCTCCAAAATCAAGAACACACATGCGCAGCATATCCTCCAACATCTGATTGGTAAGCTCTGTCTGTCCGTCTGTCTGTGGGTGATAAGTTGAACTCGGTCTCAACTCAGTACCCATAGCATCCTGAAAGCTCTCCCAGAAACGCGACACAAAAATCTTATCTCTATCTGACACAATATTCAGGGGCACCCCATGTAATCTGACAATCTCAGCAATGAACAACTGAGCATACTGAACTGTAGTATAGTCTGTCCGCACCGGCAGAAAATGAGCCACCTTGGTCAAACAGTCTACAATCACCTAGATAGAGTCGTGGCCCCGCTGTGATGTAGGCAACCCTGTAATAAAATCCATGGAAATACTCGCCCACTTCCACGCGGGTATTTCCAATGGCTGAAGCAACCCTGACGACATCTGATGGTCTACCTTTACCAGCTGGCAGGTAGAACACTTTGACACGAACTCAGCAATGTCCTTTTTCATCCCACTCCACCAGTACTGCCGCCTCATATCCTGGTACATCTTATCTCCCCCAGGATGTACAGCAAATCGAGACCCGTGAGACTGGGTCATCACTGCATGGCGTAATTCTGATCCTTTTGGGACCACTAATCTCCCATTAAACCTCAAACCCCCATCAGAACTAATAGAATAGGACTCAGCACCCTCAGCTAAAAGTCGTACAATCTGCTCCTGGTAAAATGGGTCTGCGGTCTGTGCCTGTATCACCCTCGTAATCATCTTGGGTGTTACTATCATAACAGATATGAAGGAACAGGCTACTGCGTCCTGGTGACACAACTCTTTCCACTTTACTTTCCAGATGTTAGCTGCATCATCTACCGGTCTACGGCTCAATGCATCAGCAACTACGTTGGCCTTCCCCGGATGGTCTTGTATGTCAAACTGATAGTCCTTCACAAACTCTAACCATCTGCGCTGACGCATGTTCAGCTCTCGTTGAGTGAACAAGTACTGCAGTGACTTGTGGTCCGTGAACAAGCGAAACTTCTCCCCCAATAAATAGTGCCTCCATATCCTCAATGCAAAGACGACCGCTGCTAACTCCAGGTCGTGGGTGGGGTAATTCTTCTCATGAGGCTTACGCTTGCGGGAGGCAAAATCTATAGCCTTCTCCTCCTGCTGAAGTACTCCCCCAAATCCCCATAATGAGGCATCGGTGTAAACCAGGTACTCCACACCCGGCTTCGGTAAAGTAAGGACTGGTGCTGAAGTAAGCTTGTCTTTCAGGTCGTTGAAACTCAATTGACAAGCATCATCCCAAACATATGGTACCCCTTTGCGAGTCAGGTTCGTCAATGGACCCGCTATTTTGGAGAATCCTCGAATGAATCTCCTGTAGTATCCGGCTAACCCCAAGAAACTACGCACTTACATTGGTGTCGTGGGTTGTCCCCACTCCCTCACCGCTGACACTTTACTCGGGTCAACTGCTATCCCCTGTTCAGAAACAACATGCCCCAAGAACTGTACTTCTCGCAACCAGAATCCGCACTTCTCTCACTTAGCATATAGCTGATGCTCTCGTAGAGTCTGAAGAACCTGCCTCAAGTGCTCGGCCTGCTCCTCCTCGGAGTGTGAATATATCAAAATGTCATCTATGAAGATGATGACAAACTGATCCAAGAACTCTCTGAACACTCGGTTCATCAAGTCCATGAATACGGCTGGAGCATTTGTGAGGCCAAATGGCATCACCCTGAACTCATAGGACCCATATCTCGTCAGGAAGGCAGTCTTTGAAACATCCTGCTCCCTAATACGTAATTGATGGTACCCTGACCTCAGATCTATCTTCAAAAAGAAAGTTGCTCCCCTCAGCTAGTCGAACAGATCATCGATTCGAGGCAACGGATACTTGTTCCGAATCGTGACTTTGTTCAACTCCCGGTAGTCCACACATAGCCTCAGTGAACCATCTCTTTTCTTCATAAATAAAACTGGAGCTCCCCAAGGTGAGGTACTCCTTCGAATGAAGCCCTGACCTAACAGCTGCTCTATCTGATCTCCTAACTCCCACATCTCTGGCGGAGCCATACGTTATGAAGCGCCTGCTATAGGTCTAGTATCCGATAATAAATCTATGACAAAGTCTATCTCTCGACTGGGGGGTAGGCCTGGTATCTCCTGAAATACATCGAAATACTCATGAATAACTGGGATCAAGTCTAAGGTAATCATAACCTCCTTAGAGGTATCCTCCTCTATGTAATACAAATGAGCAGTCGAGCCTCCCTCTGGGCGAGGCATCGTCACTACAAACATCTCTTGCCCCGGAATGGAAAAGACAATACTCCCACCAAAACAATCTATCATGGCCCTGTAAGCAGCGAGCCAATCCATACCAATAATAACGTCATGCTCATGCATATCTAAGACTAACATGTCTGCAGGTAATACCAAGCTACCAATCTCTACCCCCACACCCCAGCATATAAAGAAAATAAGCGAACCATTTCCCAGTGGTGAGTCTACACATGTCACAGTGCTCTCTGCTGTGGCTAATAACCCTAAGGCCTTCGCAAAATGCGTAGCCATAAAATAATGCGTTGCCCCAGTATCAATTAAAACTCGACCCATAGTACCATGGATAGGAAACGTACCCTCAATCGCGGGTGGTGCCTATGGAGCTGCTGCCTGGTGGACGTTATAGACACGTCCATACTGTAACTGCCCCTGCTGCACTGGAGCTGTTGGAATGGCTGGTAGGGCTGGTACCTGGCCTGGTGCTGGGAGGGCGGCTGGAAAAAGTGGCCTCTCTGGCTCATTACGGGCACCCTACTGTTGTGGGGCCCTCTCTCCCTCTGGATAATCCTGGCGCCTATGGCCATTCTTGTCTCCCCCGAAACATTGGCCTTTGAAATTACCTCCCCTCTGACCCTGCTGGCCGTTACCACCCCGCCACTGTCCCTGTTGGCCCTGATGAAAACGTTGTTGGCCCTGCTGCTGACCCTACTGCTGTCGGTATTGGCCTTGCTGGCCCTGCTGATTAGGTTAGCCCTGCTGACCCTGCCTATAACCCCCAAATCCCTGTCTGGAATCACCTGATCGAAAGCGCTTGGCAGGGTCCCGCTGATGGGAACTCTGCTCATGCTGATGAGTCTGTTCCTGGGATGTCGGTGCTCCACCAGTGCCACTACCCCCTGTCCTGCCCTGCTGGCCGGACTCTCCTGCTCGCTTGTTTCCCTGCAGATCGAAGCGGTGATCCTGGCAGTGTAGTAAGGCAGCATTGAGTACATCTGTGAAAGTACTCAGAGACAGATTCCCTATAAGATGCTGACGGATCCTCCAAGCTAACCCGTCCACAAACAACATTATATTCTTATCCTCGGTAGGTGCCTCATCTGGCACTATGGTGAGAAGTCTCGTGAACTCCTCCTCATACTCAGCAAGGGTAGAATTCTCCTATTTCAAGTTCAGTAATTTCCGCCTCATCTCAGTCTGCAGGGCGGGTGGAAAGTACTTGCGGTCAAAGGGCTCCTAGAATACCTGAATCGGGATAGTATCCCTCTCCTCCAAGGTGGTGGTGGATTCCCACCACTGCAAATATACAAGAGAGAAAGGAAAATAGAAACGGGTTAGAGTCCGATAGTGTAAATAATTTAAAATTTGTTTAGCAAGTATTTAAAATGTTTACAGGACAATGCAAAAACATATTAGTGCGACACTCTCTTGAGAAATTCTCACCTCTCTTCTAATGTGCAAGTCTATCGCACTAATCTTCCCAACTGTTTAACTTATCTTAGGTTACTCGTAAGATTTAAAACTGAACTATTTAATTGTTTAAGAGGATAATTTCATTTGAACACAAAGTTCTCATTTAAACCTTATTTGCTAATAAAGTTTCCCAGTGCCCCATTATACTTTTCAAAACAAGTATTTTCGAGTTGAAGTCATGATTCATTTCTTACTTACCATAAACACAATAAGGAGTTCAAAATTTCAGAAGTTCATATATATATTAAATACTCGTATAATATATATATATATTCTAACAGCAACCCACATAAAAATTATGGTGCGAGCATACTCTGCTATCCAATCCCCGTATTACTCGTACTAAAGGAAATACAAGTTCGGAATCACTCTCGAACTGTATTAACACATACACAAACAATATTGAGGCGAAGCATAGGTTCCAAGTCTCTAAGAGGTCAGTACATACCCTCACGTCTCTTAGGACCGTCTGACCATCAATCAGATAGCCTGTACCAAGGATATCTATCTTCTAGGGTACGAGTCAATATCCCCCATAAAGGTCCCGTCGAGATAAGACTGTCCCAGCGCGGTAACATCGGGGATAGCAAGTAGCACGGGCATGATTTTCACACGTATATAATATATGCATAAACACAGTCATATAAATATACTACTTTTACCATATCAAATTTAGGTTCATCTCATAACCCATAATTAGAACATTTATCCTTATTTCTCATTATTTAGTTATCGCTTATAATGGTTCATCTCTAACTTTAATTTGAGGGATTATTCCAACTTACTACGTAACACTCATGGACTCTATCCTCCCAAGTGTAAAATTCAGTAGATATTCATCTATTTTCCATCGTAACTATTTTACGTATCTCTCCCTTTAATGCAAAATTCCATCGTCTCTTATATATAAACACTCCAAAAATGCAAATCTTGCCTTACATTAAAGGTCTCATAATCATTAATAAGTCCTACTGGTCATCTATATCTCCCAAAATATTTTAATAAGGTTGTCTAAGGATTATTATTCATTTAGAATTAATTCAACTATTTAAAAAGAGGGAAATATAAGTCTGCCAGAAGGGGTCGATCGATCGAGGGTTGGGGCTCGATCGATCGAACCTTTGATCGATCGAAGCTATGACAGTGAGCAGAGCTATGCTCAGTGGTGCAAATTCCATCTGGACCACGTCCATGACAGTGAGCAGAGCTATGCCCTGAAAGATAAAATTTAGAGGCTCATAAGGTAGGGGATGATCTAGCGGTTCCTGAAGGATGCCTGAGGGGTGCAGTCTAGCTGGACACGCCACATGCCCATTTTTCATGCTTATGCTCTATATTTCATCTGTTTCTATTTTATAGTGAAACTCTTCTTATGCTGTTTTAAACAAAACTGGTATTATCCTTACAAAATCATATATATATAAATAGATATATGAAATCAAGTTCACTCTTATAGTGCCATATTTTGATTCTCGTTTCCATGAAATGTTATCTTATAAAAGACCATCTTGTCTTAAATAGATCTCGATTCAAGACAATATGTTATATCGAGAATAAAATTTGGGATATGGAGGGTGCCCATGTACCACGATGTATGCACAATAATAAATAAAAGAGAGATAAAGATTTAGGTGGTTCGACCATGAATGGCCTACGTCTACGGGGCTGCTGTTGTATTCCATTAGAATGATGAGAGAGTTTTACATGAGAGTGTTTCTCTAACTTCTAATCTCACTTTCACAATGAGGGGTGTCCCCTTTATATAGAGTTAGGGGTTTCATTTGGATTACAAATATGGATGAGTCCTATCTTCGTGGAGTTTAATTCCAATCAGATACTGCTCCTCGGTCTTCTAGTTTATTAAGGACTCTAGTCGTCCCTATCTTGTTGGAGCGTATGTTGCTCGCCATATTGACCGGGGTGCTCGCCATGTGTCATGCTATTATGTAGGCATATTTTTTCCCCCACAATAGCCCCATAGGTCGCAGTTCAGCTGCGTTGATTCTGAGATGAGCTGGGAGTTGGTCCATAATCTCTTTAAACATATGTAGTTGTTGATGTGAACTGGGCTGGCATTCTTTGAGATGTCGTTCAACTTTTAAGCCTTATTTTGTTGATCTTCTTGCCTTTATAGGTTTTTAGATGAATGATTGGCTTGAGTTGAGACACGTTCAATTGATATGGGAACCGGACTCGAGAGTGTCGAGTTGCCTACTACCCTCTTGGGATCAGTTCGAACATAGTTCATTGTTCTATTTTATTACATGGCCCAATTCGTGAGGCTGACCACAGGCTTGTTCAGAATTCATTTATTGAGGCCTTCTTGAGCGTGCATCAAGTTTAGGGCATCTCCCTATCTTTTGATCTTGTATGGTCCATTTGTTGAGGCCGACCACAGGATTATGTGTCGATCCTTGCTCGAGCATGTACCTAGTCAGGGTAAGACCCTACATTAGGATTCTCATATGGTCTAGTTGGAGAGGCCGACCAAAAGCCTATGCGTCTAGCCTTGCTCAAGCATATACCTAGCAGGGGTAAGACCCTGCATTAGGTTTTTCATATGGTCCAATTAGAGAGGCCGACCAAAAGCCTATGCGTCGAGCCTTGCTCGAGCATGTACCTAGTAGGGGTAAGACCCTGTATTAGGTTTTTCATATGGTCCAATTGGAGAGGCCGACAAAAAGCCTATGCGTCGAGTCTTGATCGAGCATATACCTAGTAGGGTAAGACCCTGCATTAGGTTTTTTATATGGTCCAATTGGAGAGGCCGACCAAAAGCCTATGTGTCGAGCCTTGCTCGAGCATGTACCTAGTTTGGGTAAGACCCTGCATTAGGTTTTTTATATGGTCCAATTGGAGAGGCCGACCAAAAGCCTATGCGTCGAGTCTTGCTCGAGCATGTACCTAGTAGGGGTAAGACCCTGCATTAGGTTTTTTATATGGTCCAATTGGAGAGGCCAACCAGAAGCCTATGCATCGAGCCTTGCTCGAGTATGTACCTAGTAGGGGTAAGACCCTGCATTAGGTTTTTCATATGGTCTAATTAAAGAGGCTGACCAAAAGCCTATGCATCGAGCCTTGCTCGAGCATATACCTGGTAGGGGTAAGACCCTGCATTAGGTTTTTCATATGGTCCAATTATAGAGGCCGACCAAAAGCCTATGCAATGACCCTTACTCGATCATGTACCTAGTAGGGGTAAGACCCTGCATTAGGTTTTTCATATGGTCCAATTGGAGAGGCCGACCAAAAGCCTATGCGTCGAGCCTTGCTCGATCATGTACCTAGTAGGGGTAAAACCTTGCATCAGGTTTTATAATATGTGATATGTAATCGGTATGCTTATTATACTTAGGTCTTTCCCGCAAGTTAATGCAATACCAATTTCGTTTGCATTTTTCCATTTTCTAATGCCTCGCATGTAAAAATCCATCTATTTTACCTTTTAGGTTGTGCCGTCATACTTCCTTAGGCTTAAAAGATGATGGCAAAAATGCACCTGGTTTAAGGTTCATCCACCCGTTCAGGATTTTAACCAACCAACGTAATTGGAGACCAACCTGAGTTGGATTTTTGCCTAGGGATCCCCCGTAGGGATTTCATTGTTATCGGGGCAACTCGTGGGGCCATTTGTGTTTGGAGATGACAAAGACCCAAGGACTTCCTTAACTTAATTGAAACAATCAAGATAGTTTTCGTAATTAAATAAAGCTTATTCATGATCGTCATTTGAAAGACTAATGCGAGTGTTAACCATGTTGGCATCCATCCTGAGTTGGCCTCTTCTATTTTTCTTTAAATGTTACGGTGAATCTGTTCGCGTGTCATCATTGCCATGGAACCCCCAACCGGGCTGTGAAGAGAAGATTTCCTGACTGTCCATCGAGTTATTTTATCTATATAACCGAGATGACAAGTGTGCCCGATCATTTCGTAGGGCTTTGTTGTGTTATAGAGTGTCGTGTTGATCGTTCATCAAGGTGGATATGATTAAGGATTGTCTTGTTCGTATAGCTCCATGTAATGTATCGTTCCTCAGGGCACATTTGTTCGTTGACCACGCATGGTGGTTCCAGGAGGCTGTGGAAGACTCCATATAGCTCGTGCACCTAAAGAAATTGATATGAATTCAAAGAGTCCTCGTGCAAAAATACGTTGATTTGATATGGCATTCAAGAAATGTTGTTCCTCTGGAGTGGATATATTAGTGTTGATGACGCATTAATTTGTTGCTTGGTGATCGCTGATCACTGTGGGTTGTCTGACGATTTTTCTTGATGCATTCAAGGTGGTCTAGTGTTGTTATCAACATGTTTTACTCGTTGAATGTGATCTTACTGGATATGTGACCTCTTACAGGTTGGATTCGTCCTTGTTGATAAATATAGTTGGTCGTTGCTCTTCATGATGCTTTATATGTTATTAGATCTTTGTTGTACAGATCGCCCAACTTTTCATTCGATGAGGTTGAATTAAATAAGAATTGTATTGCCCAACTGTCTATTGGAGCTTAAGACATGATCACATAATGTCAACTATCCATCGAAGCTGAGGGTCCGTCGAGGCAAAATTATAAAAGGACCTAGTAGATATTGCGAACGATCCATGCTCGAGCATCCGTCGGAGCATTGATAAGATAAATGATGCCTGAATGCCTGTCGAGGCAAAAATTATAGAGGATCTGGTAGATATTTCAGGTGATCCAGGCTCGAGCATCCGTCGAGGCAAAAAGGACCGAGCAAGTATTATGAATGATCTTGTAGTGTTAGTGAAAACTAAATTTCCAAATCCTTTATTAGGGTTGAAAAATGATAATAACTGTGACGTCGATCGTTAATCGACTGTGCCAACCATTTGTCGGGACTGAATATAAGAATTATCCTGATCAACCATTTGTTGGGGATAAAATGCGACGTGTGTGGCAAATATCCTCGGGACTAAATATATAGAAATATTGTGTCGATCATTTGCCGAGATGAACCTTGAATATTCCTGATCATCCTTCAGGTCAAGAATCAAAGATCCAGATAATTAATACTGAAATTGAAGAAATATCAACGTCCGAGCATCCGTCGGTTATCACAAATAATATTGCCTAAGAATTTGTTGGGTCCAAAGTGGTGTAACGTTCTCGACCATCCGTCAGAGCATTAACGAAATAAGTGGTGTCTGGTTCGTCTACCGAGACAAAGTTGTACATATCCGAGTAGATATAAAGAGTGATCTGTGCTCGAGCATCTATCGATGCATTAATAAGATTTCCAAGAGCTTAAGATTGTGGTCGAGCATTCGTCGAGACTGAATCTTGTACATGTGGAAGTTAATAAGTTGCTTGACCATTTGTTGAGGTTAATTCAAATAGAATTTATCATGCAATATGATGTGCATCTGCTCGACCATGTGTCGAGGAAAAGACTCATAGTAATGAACAAATGACATGAATGATCCCATAATTTTTGTGATAAAATCTTACAAGGATGGCCGTGCCCGAGCATTCGTCGGGGCTACGCTAAGTATTAGTAAAGATATCACACCGATCATTCATTGGTATAACCAATAATAGCTAGACGAAAATATTAAAAATTAAATGACCGAATAAATGATATGAGTGCTCTATAAGTGCGCCCCAATATATATGTGGACAAAATAATTATAATAAAGTTGAATGAAAGATGAAAAATTTATCAACTATATCCAGATGTACGACATAGGAGTTAATTTGGAATTTTTGCAAATAGCTCTGATTATATACTCAATCGTAAGTTGGTTTCAAAAAATAATTTTCACAGAAAATTTGTGTAGTGACAATTGTGCAGTATGTAGTATATATAGCCCCCTGCTTATAAATTTATGATGATAAAAATCGTGAGCATAATTGATAGAAAATAAAATATTATGAGATAGAAACAAACAATGCACAAATAAATGTGTGTATCCATCAATTGGGGTTGTGCTAAATATAAGAATTATCCTAACCAGCTATCCACTGGGGATAAAATGAGACTTGACCGGGAGATTTCTTCGGGACTAAATATAAAAATATTTTGCCGATCATCTGCCCAAATGAATCTTGAATGTGTCCGACCGTCCTTCAGGTTAAGAATCATAGAATCTGAGCTTCAGTTAGAGTAATAATAATTTTTTCCAAGCATTTGTTTGGGTCTAAAGTGCTATAGTGTGCTCGACTATCCGTCGGAGCATTAATAAAATGAATGGCGCCTGGATAGTCCGTCGGGGCAAAGTTGTACAATACCGAGTAGATATAGCGAGCAATTCGTTCTCGAGCATCTATCAAAACATCGATGAGATTTCCAAGAACTTAAGATTGTTGCCGAGCATCCGTCGGGACTGAATCTTGTACCTGTAAAAGTTAGTAAATTTCCCGACCATCTCTAGAGGCTAAATCAAATAGAAGTTATGATGAGAATGATCTATTCAGCCAAGTATATAAGATATGCATCCGGTCGGCCATTTGCCGAGGAAAAAATTCATAATAGCATATGAAGCATCCGTGGGGGTTGAGCTAAATAACCAATAATCTTTTTTTGCCGAAATTAAATGGTTGTAGTCGGATGACAATATTGAAAATTAAAATGATCTAATAAATGACGTGAGAGCTATACAAGCGCGCCCCACCATTTATGTGAACAAAATAATTTGTAATTTGTTCGCATAAAAAGTGAAACTAAAATTATTGTAACAATCGTAATAAAGTCACATGGCCCCTCAAAAAAAATTTCAGGGAAAACCGAACAGTGCAAAAGTTAGTCAGCTTTATCTCAAATGTAAGACACAGGTATGATTTAGAATTTTTGCAAAATTGTGTGAATTTCACACATATAATATAAGTTGGTTTCAAATTTTTATTTTTCCATGGAACTGTGGAAGTAAATAGAGCTGGTGTAAAAGACCAAAAACTACTTTATCTGTTAATAAAGTCAAAATTGGGAAAGAAAATCACAATTTTCCATTTGACGCATCTTCTCGACGCCGACCAGTGGTGGAAATCCCTTATGCTGATAGCGTCTTCTCGACGTTGACCAGCGAAATCAATATTACATAGGGGTCACTGACCACCACGGGTGGTCCAAAGGTGACTCTGATACAATCGATGTGATTCAGTGTTGTTACCGACATGTTTTGGTCCTCTTGAATCTAGTCGGCATGGCCGAAGAGAAAACCGAAAGAAAATTTCCATGACGTCGTAAACTGGTCGGTCTCCATCTCTTTTGGTCGCTGGTAGGTCGCAAACAGGTCGCCGACCATAGGGGTTGCTCGACCAGGTAGGTTGCAGGTCGGAGATGAGCTAGACCACAGGGAGATGAGCTCGTTGATGCTCGACCATAGGAGGTGAGCTCGCTGATGCTTGCTGATGCTCGATTGATGCTTGATTGTAGCCGACCAGTAAAATTGGTTGCCTAGTGATCGTCGATCACGATGGGCTGTCCGGCGAGGTTGCTGCTTCTGGGTGTCGTATTGTGTTTGACTGAATTTTTGTCCTTCCCCTGAGAGGAGATTGTAGTCGGAGATGATAATAAAAAAAACTCATTAGTGTTCAGATAACTGGTTGCCCCAAGTCATGGTGAATATGTGGGGGAAACCCTTACACCCAGTTGGGTTTGGATTTGATGATCAGTGATTAATCCACCGTGGGGCAGCATTGGGGTGGATAATTGAGATCTTTACACCTTGTTACCGATCAGTGGCGAGATAGGGCCTCTGTGCCCAAGGAAGGTAGACTTCAATTGAAAAATTGGGTGTGTGAAAATCCGTTTATTGAAATTTTTGTTGGTTTCACACCGCATTTTGATTACACAAAGCGGAGATGACTGGATGCCCGTCAATTTCCTCGCGAAAACATGAATTGATGGCTTGATCGTGTGCCCCGAATCTGTATACCTTCGTGAAAAACATATTTTTTTAGATAATTTCCTTCAATATGTTTGTAAACATGTGGTCAAGATCTCTCATGAGAGAGAAACCCTTTAGACGGTTACCCACAGCCAAAAAATTAGGGATATGGGAATCAAGATTATGATGTAACCCGGGAAATATCTTTGTTTGCCCAAAAAAATCTGGAGAAGGTCCATATCTCTAAGGACTTATAAAAAACTCATTATTATGAAACTGACTATTATGCAGATTCACAGAAGAAAATTCAACACAAGATTTATGAATATAAACAATCGGGGTTGAACAAAAAGATGCGTTCAGAACATGTAATTTATTTGTACGCAGAGAAAGAAAAACTTAGCTCTTGATGGGGTTTCATGCGTGTAAGCCATTAAATCGCAACGTAAATCTTCATCTTGTCAATAAGAAGGAAAGTCTTTTTGTGTCGATTCCCACAGATCGCGCCAATTGTGGTGTCAAAAAATCTGGGATATGGGAGGTGCCCATGTACCACGATGTATGCACAATAATAAATAAAAGAGAGACAAAGATTTACGCGGTTCGACCATGAATGGCCTACGTCCACGGGGCTGCTGTTTTGTTCCATTAGAATGATGAGAGAGTTTTACATGAGAGTGTTTCTCTAACTTCTAGGCCCACTTTCACAATGGGGGGTTTCCCCTTTATATAGAGTTAGGGGTTACATTAGGGTTACAAATATGGATGAGTCCTATCTTCGTGGAGTTTAATTCCAATCAGATACTGCTCCTCGGTCTTCTAGTTTATTAAGGACTCTAGTCGTCCCTATCTTGTTGGAGCGTCTGTTGCTCGCCATCTTGATCGGGGTGATCTCCACGTGTCATGATATTATATAGGCATATTTTTTGCCCCCACAGATAATATCTAAATGGTCCAAAATGCCTGTCAAGGCGCCTGATTGTCTGAAAGCAAGTGATAATTGAAAATGGTGAAAGCAACTATTGAGAGCAGCTATCTAAATTGGTCTGCAACATCACTCATAAGGTCTTCAAGTGCCCGTTCTTAGCTTTCGAGATACATCATTAGCTGTAATGGCTTACAGTACCCGTTCTCAATTTTAGAGATGCGTCATTAGCTGCAAGGGCTTACAATGCCCGTTGTTATCTTTCGGGGTATGTCATTAGCTGCAAGGGCTTACAGTGCCCATTCTCAGCTTTCGGGATGCGTCATTAGCTCCTAGGGCTTACAATGCCCGTTGTTAGCTTTCGGGATGCCTGATTAGACTAAGGAGGTTACTCCCCCGATAAACATCATTAATTTGGTGAATTATGAGACTAAACATCATTCATTTGGTGATCTCACCCCTAAAACATCATTAACCTAGTGGATATGAGACTAAACATCATTCATTTGGTGATCTCAGACTCAAAACATAATTAACTTGGTGGATAGAGACAAAGCATCATTAACTTGGTGATCTCACGTTAGCTTGGAGAAGCTTCATAATACCTAGCCCGGGGGGGTTGATAATAACCCAATCGAAGCGACTAAAGGAAAGCTACGAAATGCAATCAAAGCGACTGAAAGAAGTTATGACAATGACATCATGAAGCGTGCCAAAGCTACAGAAAAAGGATGACCTCAATCGAGCATGT
Organism: Sambucus nigra; assembly: GCA_949130495.1. Classification (NCBI taxonomy): domain Eukaryota; kingdom Viridiplantae; phylum Streptophyta; class Magnoliopsida; order Dipsacales; family Adoxaceae; genus Sambucus; species Sambucus nigra. Next base: position 222,225,733 of record OX422224.1, read on the forward strand.
TGTCATCAAATTTATCAGGGGTCTGAAAGGCACCGCAGCCCTATCAATGTGGCCACAACCATTAAGGAGACCACACATTCATTGAGAAGATGCAGCAGGTAGAAAGAGTGGACATTTGTATATTGCTAAAATGTCAAGGCTGGGTTACAAACCATCCACGGCCTCAGTATTGTGGCATCAAGACTTAAAAAACTGCTGGAAAAATTTAAAGAAGACAAAGGCAAAATGTAACATGCCGCAGCCTATTCTGAGGAACCCCATTTAAAGGTAAGTGGTACAAAGACTTAATTACCCGCGGTTAGGGACTAGTTCCCCAATATACACTACACATAAGAATATAAACAGTGTACTGCTAAAAGGTTCAAGAGTTATCATTTTATAAAATTCAATAAAGGTGAAACGGCCCTGTTCAAGAAGAGACTGCAGCTTATCCTCAAGGAAGGAGAATAAAAAGCATCACATGTATTAAAGCATAGGAAGAAAATGAAGAGAAGTTAAGACAAATAGAAAGATCAAAGGGTAAAGCCTTAGTAAAAAATTAAAGTATTAAAGTTATACAGACAAGAGGCCGCAGCCTTGATAATAAAGTTCAATGTTTAAAGGGTCGCAGCCCTATGTATGTGTCAACAAAAATCAAAGTGAAATTAAAGGATGCATCCTATGTTCAGAAAATTTGAATTCTAAGAGGCAACGTCATCATCTTCGTCACCTTCTTCTCCTTTCGCGGCAGTCATGGTCTCTTTATCAGCTGCCGATGTCGCTGCCACTGCCGCTGCCTCAGCCCTTAGCTTATCCCTCTCTTTAGCGGTGACCTTTATCTCAGCCACACACTGCAGCATTACCAAGGCCCCAGGCAAGAACTGTCTCTTTAGAGTCGGGGAAGTTCTTTATGACTCTATGCCTGAGCTCTTGGTAGCCGCAAAGGTAAGCTCTATTGTTGATCAGGTAGAAGTCTTTGGAGCCCGTGTATGACTCCATAGTGCTGTCAATGGCCAATTGGAGGGTCGCGGCATGATCGTCATCCTTTGCATTTTTGGTAGCAGCATGGTCCTCCTCCATTTTCTTAATGGTCGTGGCATTAGCTTCCTCCATCTTCTTTATCTCTGCAGTATGAGCCTTTTTATCATTAACAACCTTGATCTCTAATTCCTCGTACTTATTTTGTAAAAGTCTAAGCTTGCTATTGGAAAGTTCTACTGCTTGAGCAGCAGTCGCAGTCTGAGCTTGGGAAGCCCTGAGAGCCTCCGCGGTCTGGTTGAAGTTCGATTCAGCATCATCTTTGGACTTTTCTGCAGCCTCCACCTTAGCATCGACATCCATCTTATATGCTTCCAGGGCTGCAGTAGATGATTTCTTCCCAGCATCAATGGAATCGGCCCTTGCCATCACCAAATCAGTATTATAAACGCTTTCCGCGGCCTCCTTCGGCCTATAGAGGGCTTCGTACTTACTCTTTTGTAAAATCATGACGTCCGCGACCTATAAAGAGAGTAAAAGTTAGAAATAAAATATGAAATGTGAGAATGGAGCTGAGAAGGTACTTGCACTTACCCTTAACAGACTATAGAGGCCATAATCCTCCAAGCCATCGTGGTCTTCATCCACGAATCGATCAAGGTGCGCCGCGTCTGGTACCCTCTTCATCCTACAGATAACCCTCGCAGTTGTGTCCCAAGAGGAATCAAGGTTGGCCTGCCTAATCTCGAGCTGCGGATGGCCATCAATTCCAACACTAGCACGGCACTGGGGAGGTGCCAGGTTAGCATTGATAGTAACAATTGTTACAGGAGGTGAATTAAAATGTATTGGAGAACTTTCACGGTAATCAATCTGCTCAGGCATTGACAATAACCTTATACCCACCATATTAGACCCAATATCATCATCAAAAGTACCCTCAGGCCTCTCTTTAGGGACCAACTCATCAACTTGGAGTGAGGGCGCGGCAGGAGTAGTTTGATCCACAGCCTGATTTTAAGGCACGACAGGATGAACTTGGCCACTAGGAGCGATTGCGGCAGGAGCCTTGGACTTGGTCCTCTTCCTTTTCCTTTGCCTCATTGTATTATTAAGGAAAGCTACATCCTCATCCATTTCTGGCAGCCGGGTAGCCAAAATCTCCCTATCAAGTTCCTCACCTGAAAGAAGAAATGCAACAGTAAAAATCTGAAGTTCAAAAATAATTATCGTGGTATTAATAAGAGAAAGGATTATTACCTTATGTGGCCATCTCTTTAGGAATAGATTTATTGGTGACGTAGCCCGCTTCAAAAATGAAGGCAGAGGTTACAAGAGTGCTGAACTTCTTTTCCTCAGCAGGAACTACCGTGGCCTTACCAACTCTCTTCTCTTGCCGCTAACTCAGCTGCAAATTGTCAAGAACTGCAGAAAAATACAAAGGTTAGTATAAAAGCAAAGTGGGTAGAATAATATGCAACTATAAAGAGGGGACACGGCTATAATTGAAAAAGTACCAAGTTTGGAGGGACACCCCCATTGCCCCGGCATACTAAAGGTTCTCTCCCTCTCAATATCTTCAAGGTGGATCTCCCACCTTTCTCCAGAAATGAAAAAATATTTGCCCTTCCAGTTCTTTACACTGGTAGGCCTCCCAGAATAAAGGGTCTCATCTCTACCGCGGACAGAAAATTAATAGTACCCCGCAAACTTTACGAAATTTTTCTTTGGGCGGTAGAAGTGGAAAAACTCCGCAGGAGTAATGTCTCTCTTAATTTTTTTCTCCCATAGTACAATGGCTGCAAGAATGGCCCTCTAGCCATTGGGATCTAATTAGGCTGGGGCTAATCTCATTATTTGGAAAATTCTTCTAATGGGAACAGGGACAGGCGTCCGCAGCCCGTAAATGAAAGCATGGAGGGGGAAGCAGACCCCATCGTCAGCAAGTGTCGTGCATGGCCTTTGTTTCACGACAAGTGCTGAGCACATCAAGTTCTCAAGAAATTTAAAGGCTTCAGACACCTAATCCACCCACTCTTGGATCATAGTATTGCAGACACTAAGTGCAGTAAGAGGCCTCTCAGCCCTCCCAGATGTGCCAGCAGGTGCGTCCCTAACATTAGATGTACCAACTACCGCGGCATCTATATCCATTGGTTGGTTGCTAGAATTGGCCTCTTCCTCCATGACCTCAGAATCTGAGTCTGAATCTTGTATCACACAGTTGGGTCAATTTCTCAATTGGCAAGCTCCAATTGATTTCAAAGGGCGCACAAAAAGAAGTTTGGGAGAAGAGGCTCCAAAATGTTTGTTCCAGAAGCTTCTCATAAATTCGTCTGGGTCAAAGTTCATATGGCTGCAGTAATACCTGAAACGCAGAGAGTCTGCAGTTAGGTGCCGCAGCTAATATAGTCCTAAAATTCCTCTCAGAAGTCGCGGTAGGAATAATGATATGTAGATTAAATATTAAATAAAAATGATTAGCAAAATTGGCTAAGTGTACCAAGTGTTGGGTTCTAAAGCCCTGAAAGTTAATCGTCACCGCAACATATAGTTTTAAGGGAAGGAGGCAGGTTTTCTTCTTACATACCGCAGTCATTAAACTATGGGCTAAATGCCGCGGACTCTAATCTGAGAACCTGAGGAAAAATGAATATTTGAACAAAGGGTTGCTATAGGCCGTAGACACTTATTTACATGCCACAACCTTTATTTGATACATGTTGAAGCCTTTACTTACTACAGGACGCAAATGTTTATTAAACCAATGAAGGTTGTATTGATCTAAGACAACCTTAAATTACTAAAGGGACATTTTATCATGCTGCGATCGATCACTCAAATAGGCCAGTATTTAATCTGGATAAATTCAAAGATCAAAAGCTCTAGAATCCTAGAAGTCAACTTCTGACGCGACATATTATTTCAGGGAATGAGATATATGGTATATTCTCAGAAGCCGCAGCCATTGGGTTATTAGAAAAGTGTTGCGAATAATAATCCAAGGCTAAGATAAAGTTTATATAGCATTTCTTAATGATGCCACAGCCATTCATACACATGATGCGGCCCTCATATGTTATAGGGTGCGTCCCTAGTTTGTTTACTTAACAAGTCGCAACCCCCTTTCATTCATTAGCCTAAGGGTAAATATTTATCGTGTAAGCATTTTATAAGGATGCAGCCAGATATGCCACATGCCACAGGCAAACTTTTAAACAGCTTAACTCTGAAGATGCTTATACGAAAGATCTAATCCCTGAAATGCGAAAAGTTTATTCGAGAACATTAAGAACAGAATGGTAATTACATCGATTGAAGAATGATTCAATTCCATGCCAGTTATCTACTACAATCCATTCAAATCAATGGTCTTTAATGAGTCCACTTCAACTAAGACTAGAAGTATCAATTTAAATATGAGTTCGATATGAGTTCAATTCAATTCAGAGTTCGATAATGAAATTAATAGTATGCATTCAATTCAGAGTTCGATATGAGTTCAATTCAATTCGAAGTCCGTTCAAAATTTAATGTTCAATTCAGGAAAATCAAGGGACTATGAGTGTTTCTAGCAATCAGGTGGAGTTCTTCTCAAAAAATCGAAGAAGATACTTAAAAAGTGTGAAAAGTGGTGGGGAAATCACCTGGAAATGAAGAAACCACCAATGCTCATCCTCTAACCACCTTAAACTGCCTTAGAACCACTACTCGCAGCTGTTAGAGATCGCCAGAAAATGCAAGGAGATAAACTCGCAAAAATTCGCTCTCGATATGCTCTCAAATATTTGGGAAACGTAATGAAGTCCACGGTCGGTTCTATTTATATAAGAGGGCCCAGGAAGATTAAGCATCGCCTTTGAAATACCACGGTAGCTTGAAAAGACTTGATCACTTAGCCGTAGCCCCAATCGCAATCTCTTGGTACTACGACTTAGGGGCTTATTGATATGATGGATATATTACCTTATCGCAGAACGTAGACAATGGGCAAGTGCCGAAGACTTGTTGTCGTAGCCTATCACTTATAGGTTGCGGCCTTATCCATATCTGCCTCACTGGAAACTATTGCAGCCTTTTATACACAGGGTGCAACACCTTCTTGCTACAGGGCGCAGCCCCTACTTGCTACAAGGCGCGGCCCCTACTTGTTACAGGGTGCGGCCCCAGTATATTAACTGGTCGCAGCCACTTTCATCCACCAGCAATACAACATCACGTATAAATAAAGGTCAACACCTCAAGATATGGGATCCGAATTCATTTTTCCTACATCAGTATCAAACTTAGTGTTGATTACTCTCTCTATGCCACTGAGCACAGCTTGGGGGTACTCGTCGACATCGTAGCCATCTCTTCGGTACACCAAAATCCTCATTACTATCATGTATTATCCTTTATTCTCATATGTGTATGCCATTTTAGGCTTGATTATATTGTACTATGCAATTCATATAATGAGAATGGAGCAACACAGTGGACGTAGGCCTATTTTAGAGGCTGAACCACTCTATATCTTGTCTTTTATCTCTCTTTACTTGCTCTATTTTCTTATTATACACGTTATACTTGATTTGCTGGTATGAGAACGATAAGTGGACGATTTCTCATATCATCAGCGCTCATCTCGTTCAAATGAGATATGGACCTCGTTCGAACGAGATTAATGTTCTCGTTAGAATGAAACGGGATGTCGTTATAACGACAATTATCATTTCTTTCGAATGACTTAGGGATATTATTCGAACGAGATAGGGTATCTCATTAGAACGAACATTGAATATCATTAGAACAAGTTTTGGTCAAATGGGTATTTCAATTCTTAATTGAATGAAGTGAATTAATTTAAGTATTCTGATATAAGTATTAGTGATGTTTGGGTGATTAGGATTGCCAATCTTTGATCTTATGTGTAAACATATTGTGTGGTTGTGTGGTTATGTGCTCGTGGGATGTACTAAGAAGTATTTTAGTGGAGCGCATACGACGTTGACGACACTATTACCCCAGTGATATGATGGGATTTATCATGGTTATCTTACCCTAATCCTACATGCTGAAAGTACCCGTAGTATTTTGTGGGGGTTAACGTGGGGATCCTCTCATATCACTTGGGGTATGGGGTCATATGATTGCTATGAAGGAATAGTGATTATCCCTTGCTGATATTTTGAGGTTATATGTATGGGACAACCTATAACTATACCTAGTACGTCTGAGTGATCCCTGAAGGCGATAGGTTTATGCCTTCGTTATGAGGGAGCTCGTGCACAAACCATTTATTTGTATGTGTCAAGGATTCTACTTACGTGAACATTAGACGTAGACACTCACTTTACATATTGACATTGTACTAGAGATATATACACTGTTATTAGTTATGGACACTTTTAATTATATTCAGTTGAGGAAAATAATAATTAATCATTGGGTTCAGTTGGGCTGGAGATCCGACGCATGATGTATTTAGGGTTTTTTGGCTTGGTTAACTTAAAAAAAATATAAGAGGAGAATGCGTAAGCCTAAATTCGATTAAATTTGTACTCTTTATAGACTCGTTATTTACGTTGTTGTTGATTCTAGTTTTTAGGGTCTAGGTTGTCATTACCGCCTCAGTGCTGATTCATCTATTTGTATTCTCTCTAGTTATTGATCTATTAGGGTATAGGTGTTGAGATTGCATGCGCATTCACTTTACTTTCCTTTACATTCATGTCGTGTCGGATTTCGTATTTAATTTTATTGGAATTAATATTGTTATTTCAATTTATGTTGGATTTATTAGGAGATAGATATACTTCTTATTAATGGTTCTATAACTGTTGGGTGTTGGTATCAGAGATTATGTGGTTTACTCATATTATCTCTCACTTATTTACTTTATTCATTTAGTTTTATTTTCAGTCATGCTTAGAATGATACTGAATTGCTTTTGGCTCTTATATTATTTATTATAGAATTAATCATTCTAGCTTAGATTTTGCAGGGTGTCACAAACCCCGAACATCCCTTTGAATGTATTCAAGTATTCCCTTCGTCCAATGAATCATCATGCTAAATTTAACCCTTGTTTACTTCCCAATCATCCAATGCTCAAAAAAGTCCAACTTGTAACTCTTTGCACCCTTTAAAAAACGTTCTTGCACAACACTCTCATGGCCTTCTCCCCGGATTGTTCCAAACGCATATGCCAAAATATAATGGAATTCGACTTTGCCTTTTATTTCTCATCAACGATCGAGGAATGAAATGTTACCATCCTCCCTTGAAGAAATAATAAATGTTTCCCTCTTTCTTTCCTCCCATCACCAATAAGGCACCAAACATAACCTTTATCATTCTTCCCTCGAGTACAATCTTGCACACGTTAAAAATCTAAATCATGTAAAGAAATCAAATTCTTCTTCAGCCCTGAAATATATCGAAGATTCATGAGAGTCTGTATCACTCCATTATGCATCTTCAATTTAATGATGCCAATGCCTTTCAACCTACAAACGTGTTGATTACCCATGAAGACTTTCCCTTCATACACATACTTAAAGGTAAGGAATAAATATATATCCGAACATATGTGTTAAGAACACCCAAGTTAATAATCAACTCATTTAAGGATCTTTCCTCTGAAGAAAGTACTTACAAAATCATCATCATCTGAATTAACAGAATTGGCGGACTCCACCACCGATTTCTTATCTTTTCTTGCATTTAGCTTAGGGAAATCCTTCTTTAAATTCCCTTTTTTCTTAAACTTGTAACACCAAATAGTAGCCAAGTCCTTATTTTTATATTAAATCTTAAGCTTTGTCTCCTACCTTACCTTCTCTCTTCCATCTTACCCCGCACAACCAGCACATCGGACTCATAATCACTCATATCCTTCTTTCATTTCTCACTTCCCAATAATGTCAAAGACACATCATCAAACTTCACTTTGTCCTTCCCATATAGCAATGTGGTGCTGAAATGCTCAAATGAATCCAAAAGTGAATTTATAATAATAAATATTTATCTTCGTTATTATTATCAACATTTAAGCTTACTAGATTGGAGAGAATGTTATTAAACTCTTCAAGATGCTTTAATATCGACATACATTCAATATAATAAAATCAGAATAATTTCTTCTTGAGATAGAGACAATTCTCTATTCTCTTCATCATATATTTGTCTTCCAATTTTTTCCAAATTGACTCCGGCGATTCCTCTTTCATTACATAGTATACCACATTTTGCACGAGATATAACTCGATAGTGGAATACTCTTGCAAGTCGTATTCCTTCCAATCATCCTCCTACATATCTTTGGGTTTAGTCAAAAGGCCTCTCAACACCTTTTGCAAACCTTTTTGGATTAACACATCTCTCATTTGGCATTGCCACATGTTAAAATTGATGAATTTACTATCAAACTTATCCACAAAAAACTTCATTATTGACATATTTGCAACCTTAGATGTAGTCATACACTAATTTCTAAAATGAGTCTTCAATAAGAAATAACCCAATCAAGACCAAAATCCTACTAAAAATTTTTATCAAACACCTTGAATGCACAGAAAGCAAAAACCCTACAAACCAAATCTCTTATATCAATTGGTTTGTGCGGATACTCACTCAATAGAGTGAATCATGCACGCCCAAGATCCAAGATGAGGAACAACCCAATAGATAATAAAAGGATACAATTTAAATAAAAAGAAATGAGAAAGTAATGAGAAATCACATACTAATGAGGACAAAACAAGATGTACGTGGTTAATCAGTATGGCTATAATAATAGATGATGGCTTCCTTTCTTTGATTTCAACAACAAGGTTTACAACTCTCTTAAACTTACAACCCTCTTAATGTTATACAAGCAATGAATGTGAATATAAAAGTTTCTCTTAAACTTAGGTTAAAAGTCTTATCATGTTCAATTTAACCAATGGAACAACTATTGAAGAAATTCCCAAAATAACCCTCACTTATAATCCATTTTCATACAATCAAATGCTCGTTCACTGCACTGAACCCTTACATTCGTTAGTCGCGAGTTTCCACACGAAAACCCTCAAAACACTAGTCTCATCCATGCCCAGTGAAATATTCCTTCATTGCAGCGAAGCCCTTCCCTTCCATTATCGCGCCTTTTGGTAGAAACATTGGACAGAAAGAATCTGAGCCAAAACTCCATAGTCATTTAAATGTAAAATAAAAATGGGTAAAATTTAAAATTAACCTTGAAATTTGAGGTCATCTTTAATTTTGAACCCGATGTTTCAAAAGTTGTAATGTTAACCAACATGTTTATAATGCATGTAATTTTAGCCCTCCACGACATCTTTGTTAGGAGACTTAACAAGTTGATTTCATAAAGAAATATGATGGGGGTGATGTTCTACTAACTCAATTAATCATGAACTAACCTAGAGGGTGGTGAATAGGTTAGAAAGAAAACATGATCAATTTTCAAGATTCAACAAATATTTTATCAAATTCAAATCCTTAACACTTTATTATAACAAAAATTTCTGAAATTGATTTTAAATACATACAAGTTAAATTTGAGTGAATCTAGTTAAGAAAACCTAGATCTACAACACCTAACCGATTTGAAGCAAATCACAAGATCAACACAAGTATATGTGAGGTGTGTGAAGATAATTGTGAGCAAATTAGTGTGAGACAAATATATGAGGGAAAAAACCCCACCTATGGGGTAAAAAACCTCGACGTACTCACAGTTTTCATTTCTACTTGAATAGTAATTTTACTAAAGGGAATAAGGTACCTCTCACACAAACACTATTACGTAGTCACCTATGAACCTTTAAACTCACCCCTATAGCAAATGAAAATTTAATCCAAACTTCATGCAATGAATGAAGAACTCTGATTTTCCTTGTGGTTGTGTGACACCTCAATATCCCCAACAGAAAGAGTCGCCTCCAATTCTAGATTATGGAGTGTTAGATCATAGCAATTCTTCAAAAAATAGTTTGAATTGACAAGGCTAGTGTAGGATCTGAACCAAAACACTCTCGATTCTCTATCAAAAACATTAGATCAAGTATATATCTACACTTTTATAAATTTGGAGGGACCAAGTGAATTTGGGGAGAGAATCAAAGACAAAATGATCTTAACCTCGAAAATTCTCTCAGAGTTATATTTTAGTTATGAGGTTTTTTAGATCATTTAAAATGGAGGAAAATTGGCCTATTTATAAGAAAAGTTCAAAAATTAGATCATCATTGTGCACGGTCCAATTTGGTTGTGCGCACGATTTGGCCCAGTGTGGATATCATGAGCAAGTCGTGCGCATGGTCTTAAATTAAAAATGCACGAACGGGGGCCTTGCGCACGGGCCTAATAGGAGGTCTCATGAACGATCATTGCACAGTAGCCTTTGAAAGGTTTTAAGATATATAATAAAGTAGGACTAATTCCCAGAATAGTTTCAAAACCATTTTAAACTCTTTAAGAATGTTTAAAAAAAAGTTAATTCCCTTTTTGTAAGTGTTGATACCAAAAATTACCCAATTACGTGGACAAATCAGAATTAGACGTGTGTTATACACTATGGTAGTAACCCTAGTTAGTAAGGAATAACCAGCGACCAAGGCCTAGAATGTTGACCATCATACTGGGATGTCGAATAAAACCAGGAAGCCAAACTAATGCCATGAAGCCCGGCCAATAGTAGGTAGGCTGACCAATACTATCAGTAAAATGCCAACAGCTAGAAACATTATAGACCTTTTGTACTGGTGTAAATGCCTAATTTATAAAGGCATTCCATCATTTAACATTCCATCTCTTGGTCTCCCTATTGGGCTATAAATACGTTGTAATCCTTTCATCAAGGGCAAGTGATTGAACGAGAAATACCAGGCAATAAGAAGCACGGTGGACATAGGCTTTTCTTCATAGGCAAAACCATTTTAAAAACCTCTTTATCTCTTTCTTTTACTTACAAATATTATCTGTGATTAATTAATTGGACCTAGTTTAGTTTTTTACATCAATAGATTGGCGCCATCTGTGAGAAATGTATCGCTAAACGTTTTTCACTCATTTATTCACCCAACATGACTGATATTCCTGAATCAAGTACCAGGATTGATGGCATCCCGCATATTCCATATGCTCCACTAATAAATAACGATCTGATTGGAATCCTGGCTAACCTCACTAGAGGTCAAGAGGTTATGCAAGATACCATAAAGCAGTTAGCCCAAGCGTCGTAGGCCGAGTCCCCTGCCTTGTTTACTCATTGAAATATGCCACCACTGCCTCCAAAAAATAGTAAACATAGCCAATCCAGGACTACCAGAGATACTTCTTACTGTCCAAGAGCAAGTTCTGCACTTAGAACTTCGGAACCATATAATGAACAATCTTTAACCCTTGACAGATTGAGTGCTTTGGAAAGGTTGAGTAGAGCATCTCCCTTTGATCGTTTGGGACCTAGGGGGAACAAAAAATTTCCCAGTGCATTGTTGAGAAATACTCGATGACAATCGATCAACGTAAAGGCTCAGCCCAATCCAGATCAAATGCCCGACGAACTGCTCGTGTCGAGTTGACTTCACAAGAGGAGAGTTCAGCACAAATAATTGGTCGAAATAGTCGAGCTGCAATGCATAGATCTGATGCTGGTAATAATGCATAGAAGGGCTCTATTCAACAATTAGAAGATAGGTTGGGAGAAATGGAGAAGGAAAAGAACCCTTTGTAGAGAAATTTTGTGAAGGGACCTCCTTTTGTGCAAACTATTATGGATATTCCCACTCCTTCAAAGTTTAAAGCTCTTGTGGTTACTCTAAAGTATGATGGGAAAAAAGAACAGTACCAAGCAGCAGTTGATATTTATGTTATTCCTGATGAAATGAGATGCAGGGCATTCTCAGTAATAATTACAGGACCTGCACAGATTTGGTATACTAGCCTTCCTTGGGGACAAATCTCTAGTTTTAACTAGCTCGTTGAGTTATTCATTAATAACTTCTGCTTTGGAGCCAAACCAGTGAAAATAGTAGCTTACTTGCTCAGTGTAAGAATAAAGGTGGGAGAAAGTACTAGAGATTATTTACTCGCTTTAATAATAAGAAGATGAAAGTCATTGATTATGAGGAAAAAATAGTTATTACAGCCCTCATGAGTGGATTGCTCTCGGAGAAGCTCTACTACGCACTTGCCAAGGATCCTCCTAAGACGATGACAAAATTAATGGCCAAAATAGCCAAAATAATGCGCGTCGAGGAAGCCATAGCAGCCAAACAAAATTGAAGAGTAAAAACTGAAGGCAAAATCGAGAAAATGGAGCATAAGGAGTGTAGGAAATCAAAGTAAAAGGGGAATAATGATAGACTCAAGAAATACAACAGTTACACTCCATTAATGATGGACATCCACCTTATCTTAGAGGAAATAAAGCATAGCAAGGAGGTACGTTGGCCTAAAAAACTGATAGCACTACTAGAAAGAAGTGTAGGTCCAAAAACTGCGAATTTCACAGAGATTATGGGCATACAATAGATCGCTGCATTGCTCTTCAGAATGAAATTTAATCACTTATTCGGAGAGGAAAGCTATACAGATTTATTGATTGACGGGATGATAGTGTAGCTCAGTGAAGGTCAAAGTCTCCATGTAAGCCCAGAGATGAGACAAAGAAAACTCATGAAAACAATCAAGAAGATGACCCCGACCTACCTAAAAGGCCCAAGTAACCGAAATTTGAGGTATTCATGCTTAGTTTTGGATCGTTTGATTGTCAAATGGTTACAGTTGGAGATGCAGGAGGAAGAGATCATACGGTTGGAAGAAAAGCTTACCTCAATGAGGCTCAAGCATGCTCCTATATCGAGAGAATTAATCTGAACGAGGAAGATCGACCGAGGAAGGTTAACTAAGATAAGTTAGTGATTCACTTTTCTAAAAACGACCTTTCAGGGGTACTATATCCCCATGATGACCCTTAGTAATCAAAGTCAGAAGGCAAAATATAGTTGTTTCCAGGATATTGGTTGATAACAGTAGCTCGGTGAACATCATGATCTACCCTTGCTTTGACAGTCTAGACTTAAAGCTTAGCCAATTGGAACCTTATCATAGGCCATTAATAGGCTTTTTTGGAGAAAAATTATTTCCATTAGGCACAATTAAGCTAGAAGTGTTGATCGGCACTTGGCCAGCAAACAGGATAGAGAAAATACATTTTTTTTGTAATGGAAAAAAATGTTCCTTTTGCCTATAATATTATCATTAGAAGAGTAGGATTGAAGAAATTTGAAGTTGTGTCATCTGCAATCCATCAATGTTTGAAGTTCCCCAACCAACTTCGGTGTAAGCGTGGTAAAAGGCGACCAAAAAGTAAATAAAGAATGATATTACTCTTCTGCCAAGCAAGAGGATCTGGTAAAAATGAAGAAGAAGACCACCACTTACCAAGTGGACATCATTGAGCCCAATATTGAATCTAAGGTTGAAACCCTAGATCCAAGGGAAGAAATAGAGTTGGTGAAAGGTCAGATAGTAGAAGCAATGGAGAGCATTATTCTAGATGACGATAAGCCAAAATGAACCACTCAAATAGGAACAACACTGAATCATGCTCTCAAACAGGAACTAGTGACATTCCTAAGACAAAGAAAATAGGTGGTCGTATGGAGCCATGAATATATGCATGAGATTTACCCTAATTTTCTTTATCATGAACTCAATGTCAACAAGGTTTCCAAGCCTGTGAAGCAAACGCGTAGAGTATTTAACCCCCGAGAAGAACCAAGCTATTCAGGAGGAAGTTGTGAAGCTTTAGAAAGCCTCATTCATTAAAGATGTGAAATATCCAGATTGGTTAGTCAACGTTGTTATGGTCAAAAAGAAAAAAAATGGAGAATGTGTGTGGACTTCACAGATTTGAATAAGGCATGCCCAAAGGATCATTTCCCCTTGCCAAGGATTGATCAACTCGATGATGCTACATCAGGGCATGAGCTATTAAGTTTTATGGATGCGCATTACGATTATAACCAGATTAAGATGAACCCTAAAGACAGGGAAAGCACTTATTTTATTACTTCTCGGGGAACTTACTACTATAATGTTATGCCATTTACTTACTAGAGATTGGTGAATAAAGTCTATGGGGAGAAAATAGGCAAGAATATGGAAGTATACATAGATGACATAATGACAAAAACTAAAAAGGCATCCAACCACATTGCCGACCTCAGCCAAACCTTTGACCAGGTGGATAAGCATCAAATGAAGTTGAATCCGCCCAAGTGCATATTTGGTATTCAGGAAGGAATGTTTCTCGGGTATATAGTAAGCCATAGGGGAATTGAAGCAAACCCATACACGATCAAGGCGTTGATTGAAATGAAGTTCCCTACTTGCAAGAAGGAGGTATAAAGGCTAACTGGGTGAGTACCAGCCTTGAACAGATTTGTGTACCGAGTTATTGATAAGTGTCTACCTTTAAAGTGTTAAGGAAGAGTTTTGAATGGAATGACGAATACGAGAAGGCTTTTTTGGAGTTAAAAAAGTATTTAGGATCACCCTTGTTTCTCTCCCGACTAATTTTAAGAGAAAAGTTATACTTATACATGGATGTCTTTGAGTCAGTTGTGAGTTTTGCCTTGATATGAGAAGATACTGGGGTTCAAAAGCCTGTCTACTACACGAGAAAAGCCTTTCGAGGAACACAAATTAGATATCCAGGCTTGGATAAATTAGCGTTGGCATTGATTAAGGCATCCAGATGAATTAAACCTTATTTTCAATCCCATACTAATGTGATGTACACGGACATGCCTCTTCATCAAGCCTTGCATAAACCGAAGAAGTTTGGGAGATTAATGTATTAGGCGGTAGAACTGGGGGAATATGATATAGTGTATGAGCCAAGGTCATCATTAGAAGTCCAAGATGTGGCAAATTTCATTGTTGAATTCACTTATTCGGAGATTCTCGAGCAACGAAGAAATCAGGCAGAGAAAATCCAAATGAGGGATAGCCTAACTAGTGTCATCATCGATCAATACCTCGAGCATACCCCATTAGGGGAATATTCAGAAGAAATTGTGGCCGACCTACCAGAGACGTCCACCAGAGCATAGGAGATGGCCAAAATATATAAGGAAGCAAGGAGTAAAATATTCTATTTTATGATATTATTAGACCAAACGTTTAACGACGACATCCCCATACGAAACTTATATGTAGATGGATCATATTGTGTAATGAAAGTGGTGTATGTATAATAATCAACACTCCTGGTTGGATAAATATTGAATATGCTCTGCGGTTTCAGTTTCAAGCCCCAAATAATAAAGCAGAGTTTGAAGTTCTCATTATGGGATTAAGTTTAGCTCAATCACTAAACGTCGAGCAAATCGTGGCACACAGTGATTATCAATTGGTGGTAAATCAAACTCTACTTTTGTATGGAGCTAAAGGAGAGCTAATGACAAGATACTTAGCCAACGCGGTGGAAATCATAGCCCAATTGCTAGTTGTTCAGGTAAGCATAATTCTAAGATTAGAGAACGCCCGAGCTAATGCACTTGCTCAGTTGGCATCATTCACCAGAATTGAGCTCCGAAGAACTATTCCCATTGAAATTTTAGCCAACATGAGTATTGATGTAGACTTGATGATTAATTTCATCACAGTAGATATGGGGCTATCTTCGATGGATCCCATCAAAGCTTATATTGAAGAAGGAATATTGCCAGCAGATCCAATCGAGGCCAAAAACTTAAGTATAAATCAGCAAGATATGTGCTAGAAAAAGGAGTACTATACAAGAGAGGATTAACAGTTATTCTGCAGCGATGTGTCCATCCAATGGAGGTTCAAGACTTGATAGAGGAAGTTCATGAAGGGTCTTGTGGGGCTCATGTGACAGGAAGATCATTGTTGCAATGAATTAATACCCAGGGATACTATTGGATAACTATGAGAGAAGACTGTATAGCTTTCACCAGGAGATATGATAAGTGCCAGAGGTACTCTCGCATTCATAAAACTTAACAGGATGCTCTTACTCCATCCACCTCACCTTGGTTATTCACTATGTGGGGAATAGACTTATTCGGGCGACTACCGATCACCCGAGGAAGATTCAAGTACTTGGTCATGGCTATGGAATATTTCACAAAATGGGTTGAAGTAAAACCATTAATAGACTTGCCCTATGAGAAGGTGTACCAGTTTATATAGAAAAATATCATTTGTAGATATGATTTGCCTTACGCCCTCATTACATGCCATGGCACACAATTTGATAATGAAGAATTTTTCGCCTACTGTACCCAATTAAACATTCAAAAGCTACACTCTGCTTCAGGTCATCCTTAAAGCAACAGAAAAACTGAAGTGATGAACAGGACCCTGATCAATGGGTTAAAAAAATACTTAATGTGGATAAAGTAAATTAGATTAATAAACTACACTCAATTTTATGGGCATACTTAACAACTCTAAGGACTGCTACTAGAGAAACACCATACATACTGGCGTTTAGAACTGAAGCAGTGATACCAGCTGAACTGGGTCTGCCAACCCACCGAGTGTTAAATTTTAATTTCCATGTTAGTGATTTAATGCGCATATTAGACCTGGACATGCTGGAGGAAGTACGCGAGGATGCAGCCATGAGAAACGCTGACCCACTTGAAGGAAGTGGATTATGTGCTCAAAAAGGTGATTCAGAATACCAACAAACTTGAATCCAATTGGCATGGGACATATCGTATCTCAGCAGTTGTCTGACCAGGTACTTACAGAATTGAGACTCTGGAAGGAGTAGAACTCAAAAATCCTTGGCCTGCCGAGCATCTTAGAAAATATTACCAGTAATGTAATGAGATAAATCTTTGTAATCATGTCACTTCAGTATCAATAAAATGTGAATTTTTTAATTTATTTTTGGGAGTACTAGTGATACACATCACCACATAGTTGGTCGGTAAACCTTCTAAAAGTTGCTCAGAACAAAAACTACATAGTTGGTCGGAGCTCGAAACAACAACCACATAGTTAACTGGTGATCACTCAATAGTTGGTCGGCACAAGCAAAAGTTGAATGGAAATATACAAAAACCCAAGTTAAGATAGGACTTTAAGTCCTTATTACTTCTTCAACAAAATCATGGATAAAGCTCTGTATAAAAATAAACAAGTTTTATCCAAACTAGGTAAAATAGAGGAAGAATGCTGTGAAGATACCTAAGTAGGAATGTAGACACATATTCCACATATGCCTGGTCACCACTAGTAACTAATGCTAAACCTATAAATTTAGGTGCATTAGTATAACCTATGGAAATACCATGGGTAACTAGCACTAAACTTAGATTTAAATCTAAGTGTGCCAGTAGAACCTAGGATCACATCAATGGTAACTGATACCAAACTTAGAAATCTAAGTATATCAGTAGAACCTATGATAATCTCATTGGTAATTGGTACTAAACTTGGGCAAATGCCTAATTGTATGAATATAACTGATGAAACAAAGAAGTCATTCACATCCAGAAATTGACAAGATAAGTTAATCAAATATCTTTTCATTCATATAAATGATCGTTACATGCAAATATTGTTCATAGTTAAATTAGAGGAGCAAACTACTCTACTCGATTCCTTTCTTCAGCCTTAGATGAGCTCGGTGCTGGTTCCATGCCTGCTGGAGGATCATCCAATGTGTATGGGGAGTTAATGAAGTTGAAATCTTAAATCATTCTCCTATTGCTATTACTTGGAGCATCTAATAGATGAGGAGGTCGAACTATTTCTAACTCCTCATGCAGACCATAATCCCCTAAGTATATGGATATCAGGCATTGAGGAATGGATTTTACAGGGATCTAGATGATATCAAATTTAAAAGGAGGATCTTGACTCTCTAAAAGACCTGGATCAGCCCAATACCATAGTCTCCTGTCCTGATCAACCTTCATAACTGTTAGGAAATTGGTTTAGCCCTATATATAGCCTTCGCATTGAGCTTGACTAAAGCATTCATCAAAATGACCAAGAGCCTTATTGTACTCATTTATCCACACTTCTCTAGGTTGCTTGTGAAACTGGAAAGTTAACCTTTCAACCTGGTGTTGCAGTTTTATCAGCACTCTATCCTTGATTTGCAATTGAGAAGACTGGGTGGCAAGTTGCTCGCCCTGCATTTGGATCTTTTGGGACATCTCAGTAATGGCTAAGTTCTTGGCCTTTATTTGTGCAACCTGATTTGTGAGTGTCTGTAGTATTCTGCCTTCATCAGTTGTAGCTCGGTCTGGTCTTGCTCTTGATCAGGAGGAGGTAGAAGGTTTGGATTTTTTTAAAGCCTCCAGTTTTTTCCTCAGATTATCTTTTTTAGTCTCTAAAAATGAGACTGTCTCATCATCAGCAGCAGTAGTTGAAGGAACCTTGAAAGAGTTCAGCTCCTCACTCAAACTCTTATTTTCTTCCCCCAATAGCTTGGCAATGGCCCTATTCTCATCCACTTCACACTTAAGCAAAAATTCTTTCTTCCTAAAAGAAGATGCATGTCTCTCTAACTTTTCCTTAAAGCCTCAAGCTTCACTCAGAGCTTTATATTTTTGTTCATAATCGGCATATAGGAGAGCTTTAGTTTCTTTGTGGTCTTCTTAAGGTTCTTCTATCATTTCAAAGTAAGCCACATTATTAGCTACTGCCTAATCAAGAAGACACTTCAGGTACATATAAGCTTACTTGGCTTGATCTGAGACGTCAGCCCCAAGAAACTTTAACAAATCTTCCTCGAATAAAGTCAAGTGACCAGTCTTGAAAAGATCATTATACCTTTTGAGTAGCTCGGAGTTAGTAGAGTAAAGTTTATCCATTTTGGCCATGAACTATAAAGAGTAAACAAATCTCTAATCAATAACAGAATAAAGAGTTTGAAACAGTAATCGAAAGAAGACAAGCATAGAGACAAGAAATAGTCATTTTCATTGATAAAAGTCATATTACAAATATATTGAAAGGAAATAAAAAATAAATGAAGACAAAAAGGAAAAAGGCTTATTATTGAGCAAGTCTACACCTACTCCCTATTAGTAGAAGTTTCAACTCGATTGGAGACAGGAATGGGTGGAGTGATTTGCTCGGAAGTTTTAGGGAGATGAAGTTTTGGGGAGAGAAGACTCAGTAACTGTCTGTAGTTGGTCGACTGCGGGTTCTAGAACAAGGGTGGAATCCCCTGATCCCATGTCATCTTCAACTTCTACACCTAAGTTTGGTGGGGAACCAGGATTATGTCTGAGGAAGAGCTTAGACTCTTGAGGAGTACCAACTTCAGAAAGTGTTACCGACTAATCGTCTTTGTAACACTTTTTCTTCACATACTCAATCTGGACAGAAGCAGCTGCTATGGACTTATCCCGTCCCTTGTTGAAAGAGGTTTCCCTAGCCTTCACCATCATGTCCTTCTCAGCAACTAAGATTTTCCTCAACTCAGAGACTTATCCCCGAGCTGCAACAGCCTCATCTTCATCTTTCTTCTTAGCTTCCTCAGTAACTTTTATTTTATTCTCCCAAAATTACTTTTCATTTTTCAATGCTTATTGGGAGTCAAGCAAGGACTTATGCAGGCCTTCAATAGCCTCTTCTACGTCATTTGAAGAAGAACGAAGTGCATCGTCCTTCTACAATATCTGGTTGAAATCAACCATGAACTGCAAAAAGAGATGCCAAATTAGTATAAGAAAATAGTAAAAAAGTACAAGTATAAAGAAGCAAGAATTCTTACCAAGGCAAGGCTTTGAACAACCTTTTAAAAAAAATTTAAATGGGGCATGGCACAGGAACCACCCCTATGATCTGGCAAAGTGCCAAATTTTATTAATTATTTGGCTAACCCAGGACCTATTGCCATAGGATAACCAGTGTCAACAATAGATAAATCGACCAAGTTCTGTTAGTCGGTAGTAGTAGCAGTTCCTTTAGCAAGCCTGGAAGGAAGACATTTACTTATACCTTTAAGAAGGGACTCTTCACGCTTCTTAGCTGAGGACTTCTTTCCATCATCTTCTTTATTAATGGCCCCACTAGCAACAAATTTGGTAGAGCTAGGAGTAGCAACATCTTCCATTATATTGGGTAATTTCCTCTTTCCCATACAACAAGAGGAAGGTCATAGTCTAAGGATGAAGAAGGACCAGCACCAAATTTACCATTGCTAGATGATGTGGACACTGGGTCCTGGTCCAAGTCAAGCACAATGGTCGGAGCAACTGCATAAGGTCAGACAACAAAAGAGGTGATAGAACTCCTGTATTTCAATAAGTATGATGCCAACCTAGTATGTTCCTCGCCAATTTTTTTATGAAGGCCCCAGAGAAACTTGAGCTCGTTAAGCTTAATGTCACCTTCTTTGGGACACTTCCTCTTCCTATCAACTGCAAGTAAAAAAACAACTACTGATTAATTAATATTTCAGCTGAAAAGTTGTTAACAAAATCACATAAGAAAATAAAACAACCTATCTAATAACCTCCCTAAGGGCATTTTTGGCCCATTGTACACTTAACCTCCTGTTAGAGGCATATATTGCCAATTTTTGGCAATCACTCCATGGTTGAAGTAATCCATATTTGAGTTAGGAAGGTTAACAACTAAAGTTCTATATATACAGCCCTAGTTTTTAATAGTAAATACTATCACTAGTGACCCACTTGTAACAAAATATGATTTCGACAATGCTTATGTGGGTCCCATGGAGTTGATTGAGCATATGAACACCATTGATAACCCTCCAAGTATTGGGGGATACTCTAGCAGGTACAATGTCAAAATATTGACAAAATTCTAGACAAAAATGATTTGAGAAAAAGGTAAAACTGCATTCGACAACGAATAAAGAAGGGATCCAATGACCCTCAGACAAAGAAAAAACGTCTACAAGGGGAATTGGGAAACTCTAAGTCTACCCAGTCTGGTATGTTCCATTCTTTTCTAAACTCATCTAGAGAGACAACAGCGTAAACCATGATTCGATATGAAGAAAAGAAGAAAGATAGAGAATTATTATAAAGACTTAAGAATTAAGCAAGAACTAAGAGACAGGAAGAACGATCGCACGAAAGCTCAAGAAATTACAACAGAAACTCAGAGGGTTTGAGGTGAGAGATGACCGGGATTTTACCACCTTTTATAGATTGCCTCAAAAATAGACGAACATAATGATTAAAATGAAAAGACGATTGAAATTTTAGCTGCTAAGCAGCAAAAGACATATTTTCCCCCAAAATGATTCGGGACAAGTTTAGATATTTACAAAAAAGCCATCAGCGAAGCTAATAATTTTACAAGTGTGGGAAGTCCGCAACCGACCAAGTAGCAGAAATGTAGCACGAACTACTACCAGAACTAAATGATCCATAGTTTCAAGAAAGCATCAAGCATAGAACATTGGGGGCTTCTGTTGATACAAAAAATTACCCAATTATGTGGACCAATTCAAAATAGATGTGTGTCATCCATTGTGGCAGTAACCCTAGTCAGCAAGGAATAACCAGCGACCAAGGCCTAGAATGCCGACCATCATACTGGGATGCCGACCAACACCAGAAAGCCCGATCAACACTATCAATAAAATGCCAACAGCCAGAAACATTATGGACCTTCTATACTGATGTAAATGCCTAGTTTACAAAGGCATTTCATCATTTAGCATTCCATCTCTTGGTCTCTCTATTGGGATATAAATACATTGTAATCTCTTCGTCAAGGGCAAGTGATTGAAAGAGAATATCATGCATTAAGAAGCACAGTAGACATAGGCTTTTCTTCATAGGCTGAACCACTTTAAAAACCTCTTTATATCTTTCTTTTACTTACAAATATTATCTGTGATTAATTAATTGGACCTAGTCTAGTTTTTTACATCAACGGTTAGATTTTCACACATTTTTAGATAAAGTGAAACTTTTAGAAAATGTGCACGTGTGTGTTTAACCTTGTACAAATGACAACTATAAAAAGGATAAATCTTCTTCGCTTAAAATGAATATACAGCTCCGAAATTCTTCCATGAGCTGTAATGCAATATCTTCAGTCTTAGATCTTCAAGATCCATCTAACATAAACTAGATCGATCACTCATAACGAATCAAGTCGATTTGACTTGATGGACTCAACGACCCAAACGTTTTGTCACGAAAATCTAGCGAACTTTAAACTAAATACAAAATTACATATTCAAAATATAATTCTCAATCATTCACTCTGTTAAGTTTGCTAAAAGTATGTGATTGAGGGCGAAAATTGAACTAATTTTGAAACATCGTGATTAACATTACAACTTATGAAATATCGAATTTAAAATTGAAAATGACTCTAACCTTACCCAATAAAAATTTATAAATATCAATAATGTTTTTTTGGATTTATTCCTTGATAGATGATCTTTATTAGGTTTAGGATACGATGAAAGTCCTTTTAGTATGGTCCGTGTATGCCTGATTTTTTTAGTAATGTAGAAGTAAAATTTTGTAACAGACACATGAATTTTCGTAATGCATACGAATATTTGTAATTCATACAAGGAATTGTATAACGTATACATAAATTTGTAAAAGTGTAGGTTTGTGTATTCCCTACCATCTATGGTATACAATAAGAAAAAAGTGATTTTCATGTCCAAAAATATATTAGTGTGCTGGAGCCAAAAAAATATTATTGATTATGGACTAAATTGAAAATTTCCCTATTAATTAATGGAAAACGCTAGAGAGACTCGGTTCGTGAACACATTTCATAGATACACTACATTAAAAGCTTATACCTTATTGTTATTGGTTCCGCCAGGACATCCACCAATGCATTAAAAACTTGTACATATTTTTGTCTTATTCATGGATCCACAAAATGTGTCCATGAACCGGGTGTCCCTATCCTTACTCTTAATTATACTAATATTGATCAACTATGAGTACAATAGTTTTCCATTAATTACAAGACAAAAATATCCTCATTATTTATGATAAATTTCATTTCAACTTTTATTATATTTTACACCTTGATTTTTTATGCATGAAAAATCAAACAAAATTATTGATATTTTACAAAATGCAAATTTAATAGCTCCAATTTGATAAAACGTTGGGTCCTAGTGGGATTTATCCTAGAATTGTTTATGAACTTTTGTTTGGCCTTAAACCATATTTAGAGTGACAAACTCTTAAAGATAACAAGCCGTGATATGATAGTTTAGGGTAAGTTATGATAAGGAGTCTTTATCAGTCAATATATTGTTCACCAAAACCGGCAACTGTTAGAAATTTCTGCAATCAATAGTCTCTATCTATTTGTTGGCTTGAATCTTGATAGTTTTGCTTATTAGGACCCACAATATGATGTCGCGCCACGACACGTGTAAAGCACAACTACTTACGAGAATTAAGCTTAATTGGATGACCTGTGAGTCTTCTTTCAACGCTTTTTGTCAATTCAATTCATAAAAATGTTTTAATGCAAAATTATGGGAATGTAACGGAGTGAATGATTGAAACAGACAAAACAAGCTAGAGACCAGGAGGAACTACCAGTACATCACTCTCCACCAGCACAAACAGGAAGCTAGGCAAGAAGAAACATAAAAAAAAAATAAAGAGACAAGTGCGTGTCATGCATGTTCATAGCCTTTGCAAGATTTAGGAAATCAGCATAAAAAAGTATTCACTTTATAATTTTGAATGTATAATCTATTAGATATTTACACTCGTTAACATTATTGGCAAACTAACATCTATATTTTATTTCTTTGAACGAAAGAAAAGAACTTCTAATTTTTTTCAATATTATTAATGATGCCAAATTTTGAACATAAAAAGTAAAATAGTGTGAGAGAGTGAGGATGATGGAAGAGAAGACTAGTATTTGAGCGTCCTTACTACGAGTGCAACAATCCCATCATAAGTGGAGCAAACTATTTTTTTCTGGTTGGCTAAAAAGGTGAAAAGTGAGGAGCCATAGAGGCCTTTATCAGCATTTAAATTTTAAATGTTGATTAATTCGAGAAGTTTCTTGCTAAGAGTTAGGGGTGCAATCGGTACGGTATGATCGGTAACGACCTCTTATCAATATCAAAATCACATTTTATATGATAAAATCGTATCGTACCAGTTTACCGATCGGTATATCAAAATAAAAACCAAAACCAAACTGATCGGTTTTCCGATTTTTTCGATTTTTTCGGGTAATTTCGGTTTCAATTCGGTTTTTTCTCGGTAAATACCAGAATTTCAAATCGGTTTATGCATTCGGTAAATCTGGTATATATTTCGATATACCCATTTCTAGATGTTGCAATTTCTAACATTTCTAGCTATTACAATTTCTAGCATTTCTAGTTGTTTGGAACAATTAGAAACATACACAACCAGGTACAACTTCTAGCATTTGTAGCATTTCGAACAATATATTTAAACAGACACGAGACCAAACTAACCGGTTTGCTTTTGTCGGAGCCGGAGGAGAGTGAGACGAGATGAGGAGGTTGGTGACTGAGGAGAGTGAGCCAAGATGATGAGCCTCAAAAAATGAGAGAGCTATTACCTCAAAAAATGTTCGTCGAAAAGTCAAAATCATCCACACCTCCAACACCGGAAAAACAAACCTTCGCCGGAAAAGCCAACTCGTCGGGAAAAAAAAATCACTGGAAAACACGGAGGGAACTGAGATCCGAATACAGCTGGCACCAAAAAAAATTGTCACCGGAAACCCGATCTCAAAACGAAGTAACCACACCAAATCGAAAGCGAAATCTCAAAACAAAGAAATGGTGTTCTCGAATAAAAGTCCCCAAAAAATTATTTCTCAAAATCAACCCAATGTTGAAGAAGAAAAAAAAAATGAGAGAGAGAGAACTCAAACAAAAATGACGGCCACACTTTTTGAGAGAGAAAGAGGTAAAAAAAATGAAATGGAAACCCTAAAAAAAGATCTCTACACAAACCATAATATAAAGCCCAAATGAAATAAGGGCAAAACGAAATATAGCCAACAAAACAAACGGCTCTTTTTATTTTAACAAAATATTGCCTAATTCATTTTGTGTTAAATGTTTGATTAATTAAACAAAATATATGTTTAATTAACACGATTATTTAACACTTAAACCAAATACTCAAATAAATAAATTTAAATTCAAAGAGAATATAAAAACTCAGTCATGAGAAATAAAATAAATAGCAGTAGTATGATACCCAAAATAATTTGACACTGCACAAAAATTTTGGTACGGTATTTCGGTACAGTAATTTTGGTACGATATCAGTACGGTAAATTCGGTAAATCGGTTTTTTGTATCTAAAAACCAAAACCAACCAATTTTTTTACGGTATTTTCGGTTTCGGTAAAATCGGTTTTCGATATTTCATAATATGAAACCAAAACCATTTTTTTCCGGACCAAAATAGTACGGTACGGTAAATCTGTAAACTTACATCTTTTTAGTAAACTTACATTTTTTTGTTTACATTTTTCGGATGTTGCACACAATGTGAAAGGCTAGTTGGGAATACAAAGGCTGGAAGGACAACTGACACCCGTCCAGCGAACTGGGATTGCTTTTTTATTATTGAAATAGAGGCTTGGACGGATGACATTCTCTCATCCAGCCATGGGTCCCACTTACACATCATCTATAGACAATGTAAATTTACATATCCTTTACATTTTCTCTCACCAGAAAATGTATTTTTGTATACCCACTGTGAAGGAAAACAATGTAAACTTGAACTTTAAAATCTCCCACTGGAGATGGCCTAAAGGAAGACTCCTGCATTTTTTATGATTAAAAATTATTGCAAATGATGTATTTAAAACGTTGTCGTCATAAATACAATTGTAATATATGCTTGTGACATAAGCATACAAATTTATGATGGTTTTGTAAAGTATATCATAGATAGGAGTCTAAACCCGTCATAGGTGTGGACACCCTGTTTTGCCTCTTGAATTCTTCCTAAGACCAAGAGAGGAGCATTTTAGGAATTTTGATATACCTTAAAAGTCCCCCTAAACCCTAAAAACATTTAGAGCACGCTTTCCTTCTAAAGATTTTTGGTCACTCCACATGGACCCCTTTCTAAATAAGGGAGTTACGCGAATCAACCCTATCCCTAGTAGAGCTAGTCGGGATCCCTCGTTCGTAGGCTAAGACCTTTCGATCACCTTAACTATGACCAATGGATCACTCCGCCTAGCATTGATCGGTCCCTCCAATTAAGACCAAGATTTCATAAACTCATAGTGCCAAGCAGCGAGAGCAATCCTCTTTTGTAAATATAAATGGGACCCTAACTTATCTCATCCCACAAGAGATATCTCCCATTGATTTCCATCATTTTCTCTCTCATATTCAATGCTCTCGACACATTCTAAAGAGTTCTTTACGGAAGGAATATAAGAGTTTGATGTTACCAAAATAACCCCAACCAATCATCGACTCCTTACTTAGAGACCTCAATACTCGTCGGATGCCGTCATATAAGCACTATTAAGGAGAAACCGTGTCAAAAAGAAAAGTCACACATTGTTTCACATATAATTATCTAGCCCTAATGTATTAAAAAGATACTAGGGGCGGTGATTCCCTAAAGCACCATTCATTCTTCCTCTTTGAACACTTATTCAAATTATGTAGATAGAGTGTGTATACTCACTTAAAACTTTGTTAGAATGAACAAGTTCAATATTTTTTATATCTAGAATTTCTCTATCTTACCTATACACCCATTCCATTACATTGCACAACCTACCAAATACAAAACTATTTTGGTTATTTTGATTTTATTCTACACAATAACATGCTTGGATAAATGCACGCACTTATATGAAACTAAAAAGGCATAACGGGTGCCTAATACCTTTTATCTCATAATCTAGTCCTTGGATTCAGCCTCTAATCCATGTACAATATGACATTTGCATTTCAATGCATAGGCTTTTACCCTAGGAAGCCTAGTGATCGAATGTAGGTCTAACCCATGTAAATTTTATAGACAGATTCCACTATTCTTGGCTTCATACCCTTATTGTATATAGAGTCGTATGCAGTGAACATACTTCAAATAGTTTAATATATCGAATTATCCTCCCAAGTACTGTCCTCGCGAGGTATATAAGGAGGCTCAAATTCAAGTACATTTAGGTATATCAAAATGGTTGTCCCACGCATATTATAAGGTATATCATGAGGGGTCAAGGCCAATTAAGGTTACCTTTAGCACCGTGGAAACCAGTTCGTTGCCTCATGCAATAAAAACAATAGGACACTCCCATAAAGGCTAAAGGATATGAACAGCCGTTAAATCTCCTCAAAAGATTTTGACCCATGCAAAAATTTCTTT
Source organism: Sambucus nigra (assembly GCA_949130495.1). NCBI lineage: Eukaryota > Viridiplantae > Streptophyta > Magnoliopsida > Dipsacales > Adoxaceae > Sambucus > Sambucus nigra. The sequence continues at coordinate 222,253,068 of OX422224.1, forward strand.
GACCACTGGTGAAACCTATACCTTTTTTATATCACATATCTAACCTTCCAAGGAAGAGCTTTAAATAAAGTGGGATTTCCATGGGAGAACAGACCATCATATTGGTTCACTTAAAATTTAAAAAAGAATATATATAAGTGTACTTCCATCTTTTGTGCTTCCATTAAACAACTCAAGAATAAACTTGCATTTTACTAATCTCATTTATACTCGTGCGTTGTTTTACAAAAATTATCTTAACAGATTGACAATGTTTTTGTTTCTAAAACATCAATATTGTTTATCATTTTCAGCATGCAAATGGATAGAGAGACTTCCTTATCTAAGATCTTAGTTAACAATAGTAACATGAGAGTCGACATATCCACTTAAGCTATGGTAAACCCTCAATTATTGCTATCCTCAAAATCACTAAAGGGACGTCATGTAACATCCAAATAAATGATGGTCTCTTACTTGTCGTCACCCCTATAAACAACCCTCTTGCTAGCCTTGCAGTAAGTACCACTAAGAGTATTGCCACACTAGGTGCATAGTATGCCCCTATGGATCTTACATGCCTAAGGCAATAGTCGAATGCCTAGAACAAAACCATATCCACTTACATCCCACTAACGATCTCGTCGACTTATAATATCGGTCAACTTAAAAAGTTCAAAAATGTCAGATCTTGATAAGCTTACCATAATCTGTCTACCAATGGTCCATATTGTTAAAATTAATGTTGTGTTGTTATTTATTACATCTACTTCTACCTACATTTATATGGTTATTGCACCTACTATTGTATGGAATTTAATGTGAATTTAATGGTCTTTAAGTTTAATCCTACGTTATGATCTAGGGAAATGACGAGCTGCTAATTTAAGATAGCAATCTCTCCTATTTTCTAATGTACCTAGCTAAGTAAAAATAACACTTCTCTCTCTATGCAGAACCTTATCTTCTCTAAATTATCTCCTTCTTTCTTCTCCACTTATTTTTCTAGTAATATAATATAATTCTCATACAAACTAACAGTGGTATCAAAGCTTTGTTCAAATCAAGAGTTGGGCATGATCTCTTTGTAAGAAAATAAATTCGACGAAAAGTAATGGGAAATTTATTTGTAAGTTTCAGCAACCAAATGAGTACACAACAACTCTCTATTTCAATTTTTGATAGAGATAACTATAATTTCTAGTCTGTAAAAATGAAAACCATTTTCCTTTTATTTGATTTATGTGAGTATATTGAAGATGGGTTCGATGAATCGAAGGATATCACGGCTTTGTCGGATGCTGAAAAGAAAACACTAAAGGATCATAAGAAGAAGGATGTAAAAGCACAAAATACAATCCAACTAGGGCTAACATAAATAATATTTCCAAGAATCATCAATGTAAACAAAGCAAAGGAGGCTTAGGACATTCTACAAAAAGTGTTCAGAAGTTCCTTGAATATAAGGTCTATTAAAGTTTAGTCCTTCAGAAGATATTTTGAGAATATGACGATGAAAGATGTGTGTGTCCATGCCAAGGGTCAGGGTCATGGGGTTCTCTCGAAGTGGATCCCTCATTCCTGCCCCTTTCTAGCCAGCATGCGGGATGGTGTCCTTTCTCGGAGCGCTCGTTCATAGCCGATGTGGGTTGAAATGTAAAGATAGAGTCGTCAACCTATTTTGTAAAAAAACGGGAAAAGAATTGCTGCTGTCTCGAGAGAACAGCATCAAGGACAATACTGATGCTTGCGAAACGAAGTAGTTCAAAGGTCCGGGTTCTAAGTTACGAAATAGGAAGGTGTTAGGAACCCATTCCTCTCTTTTGGTCTCTCGTGGGTACATGTTAATATTCTCCTTTAAAAATCCGTGATGTGTATGCTTATGTGCATAATATAAATGGAGGATGGAATCGCTCGACTCCCGTCTTGGATAAAGGCAGAATGAGGCCATCCTTAGGAGTGTTCCTAAAATTGTAATACAAAATATAATGTAAGTGTTTGACAATTCACAAGTCGTTATGAAAGAACAAATGCGTATATCGGACAAGACATAAGCAAGCACAAAAATATATTAAGAATACATGATAAGAACAAGGTAACAAATATGTATATGGGAGGACTCGAGTCTAGGGATTTACCCAAGATGCCTACGTAGCTTGGGGGGAATCAAAGTCCGCGTAATACGAAGACACTGTGAGGTGGTGTTTACCTCATAAATCGAATTGAGGACTTTACTTATATGTGTGTGTATAGAAGAAGATGTTATAGTGTGAGAAAATGTGATGAGAATTTCCCGTTTGGAATTTACAAGTAAACCCAAATTTTTCTTATTTTTGGGTTTTTCTATGAAAATAAAGTATGTGCAAATACTAATAATAGTTTGAAGCTAAGGTATGTGATGTAATGAAGTAAAGAACTAAAATGAAAATGAAGTAACTAATGCAAAAATGATAAAATTTAAAGACAAAGGGGAAGAATTAGACCTCCTTATGAAGACTCAAAGTGGATCTAAATTATAGATGCGTCGATCTTACGATGAGATGATGGTGGTATTAGTATATGGGTGAGAATGTACTCAAAAGAGTATTAAAATGATGGAAGGAATGTGGGAAATGGGTTTTTAGGTTGGGGGAACAACTCTGAATTCGAGATATTGTTCTCTGAATTACTTAGAGGGATGTTTAGAGGTGCCTTTCAAAGTGAGGCCATGGCATCTATTTATAGGGCCAAGGGGGGTGCTAATTAGCATGGTCCTAGACTTACATATTGACATAGAACTCAAGACACATTGTTGATATACAGTGTCCTATGGGTGGAATTCGACGGTCTGAGGCAGGTTTTTTGAAAAAATAGTCTTAAAACGTGAATCGTAAGTCAGAATCATGCACGGGGTGGACCCTTAGAAAGGGTCTTTAGAGCCTTTTAAGAATCCATTAAGACACTCTCGTGTTCGGGAGTTAACCAGAGTTAAACGAGGCTCGAAAGCACTACTTGGTCACTAAACAGTAAATTCATGAAGGAAAATGGATCGTTCATCTGAATCGTAAGGTCGATTCACATAAGTGATGGACCGTTGGAAAGGGTATTCAGTTCCCTTCAAGATTTTATTCAGATTTTTTTTGTTTGGAGAGTTGATCTAGGTCACACAGGACCCGTAAGCACCCAATGAGCCTTCGAAGTATAATAGGTCGTTCCTCTATAGCATAAGGATGATTCACGCACAAGGCAGACTGTTGGAAAAGGGATTAAGATCCCTTCAAAGATTCATTCAGCTTCGTTTAAGATGAAGAGCTAACTGGGTTCAAATGGGGCTCGGGAGTTCCTGATGGCCTCTAGTTGAGTTTTCAGGGTAAAATGGATCGTTTATCAAATTCGTAAGGCCGATTCATACATGGGGCAAATCATTGGAAAGGGGATTTAGAGCCTTTCGAGTATTTATTGAGCTTTTGCTCAGGAGAGAAAGTTTTTCTTAGTCAAATGAGGTTTGAGGTCACACAATAGCCTTTAGATCAGTTTTTATTAGTAAAATGGATTATTCGTCACAACTGTAAGGTCGATTCGTACACGGGTCAGACCGTTAGAACCGAAATTCTGATCCTTTCAAATATTTATGAGCTTTCACTCAAGTGAGAAATGTGACTGGAGTAAATAGAGCTCGGGAGCGCTCAATAGCTTCTAGATTAGTACTCGGAGTTTGAACTAGGGTTTGTGATGAATGAGTGAGTGTTAAAGACCTAAGGAGGTGCTTAGGGGGTTCTAGGATGGGGTGTCTACAGAGAGTCCCTCGATAAGTGAGCTTGGAATAAGTGAAGGTCGTCTAATGATAGACACTACATCGACGTTGGGAAAGAGGATTTTAAGTTAATTCTATGGACTTAGAGTATGAGATTGACCGATTTAGAGGGGCGAGGTCATTTTTAATGACCTAAGGAGATGAGGATGAGCATTCTGATTACTTAAGTAGATGAGGATGATCAATTATGCAGGTCAAAGATATATTAATATCAAGGTTCTCAAAAACGCGGGGCGTGATCGAGGTGTAGAGGCCAAGCCTTAAGCCTTAGAAGCCTAGGCGGACCTTAGGCGTAGAAAGGCGTGAAAAGGCGTTTATGTCTTTTTAATATATTTTAATATTTTTAACCATAACAAGGGTATTAAAATACTAAAATTTTACATATCATAAAACTATGTCTGAATATTTGCAAATTAAAATACTATTTGATTATTTTGGACGAAATAATGGTCCGGCTTGTAAAAAAGAGTCTTTAAAAGGCGATATCGTTTCACTAAAGCATTGTTGTTTTTAGCAAAAAGTGCGTCTTAAGACTTTTACCAAGAATAAGGCATAAAAAGCCTAAGGGGGCGTTTTGCCCAAGCCTCGCGCCTAGGCACGCCTTTTTGAATAGTGATTAATATTGGTTATAAGGGGCTACGGTGACCAATTCAGCGGGTCGAGGACCTAAAGTGATGCTGGGGATGACCGATTCAGAGGGTCGAGGTCAATTTGAGGACCTAAAGTTATAGCGGGCAATTCTAAGGGATGGGTCAATTCTAAGGATCTAACATTTTGATGAATAATTCTAAGGGTTGAGGTCAATTTTGAGGACCTAGAGTTATGATGACCAATTCTGAGGGTCAAGGATAATTCTGAGGTACTTAAGTAATAGTGGCGACAAATTCTGAGGGCCAAATCAATTATGAGGACCTTAAATTATAGCGACCAAGGTCAATTATGAGGACCTTAAGTTGTGACGACCAATTCTGAGGGTCGAGGTTAATTCTGAGGACTTTACATTGCAGTAACTAATTCTGAGGACCTTAAGTTGTGACGACCAATTCTGAGGGTTGAGGTCAATTCTAATGACCTTAAGTTGTAGCGACCAATTCTTAGGGCTAAGGTCAATTATAAGAACCTTAAGTTGTGACGATCAATTCTGAGGACCTAGGTCAATTCTAAGGACCTTAAGTAGTAGTGACCAATTCTGAGGGCTGAGATTAATTCTGAGGACTTTACGTTATAGCGACCAATTCTGAGGGTTGAGGACGATCAATTCTGAGGGTGGAGGTTAATTCTGAGGACCTTAAGTTGTAGCGACCAATTCTGAGGGTCGAGGTCAATTATGAGGACCTTAAGTCGTGACGACCAATTCTGAAGGTTAATTATAAGGACCTTAAGTTATATAGCGACCAATTCTCGGGGCCAAGATCTATTATTGGGACCTTAAGTTGTAGCGATCAATTCTACGGGCAAAACTCAATTCTCAGGACCTAAAGTTATGACGATTAGTTCTGAGGGCCGAGGCCCATTCTAAGGACCTTAAGTTATAGTGACGACCAATTCGGAGGGTCGAGGTCAATTCTGAGGACCTTAAGTTGTGCGACCAATTTTAGGGGTCAAGATCAATTCTGAGGACCTAAAGTTATAGCGATAAATTTTACGGGTCGAGATCAATTCTAAGGACCTTAAGTTGTAATGACCAATTCTCCAGGTCGAGGTCAATTCTGAGGACCTTAAGTTGTAATGCGGGAATTGCTCTCCTAGGGAAATTTGAGTCATCTTAGCAGTGCAGGTGCACTTATGGTTCCTCTCGGGAATGTTTTAGTTTTAAGATTCTGGCTGCGAATTGTAGTCTCAATACTATTGGGGATTATGCTAGGCATAAGAGCGAAAGATTAATCTAACTGGGGATTTTGAGAGTTTGTAAAGGGCTAGGTGCTTCCAAAAAATGATTTTCTTTAGGAAATTGAGATTCCATATTTTCAGGGATTTTTGGGAATTATTTGGGTAATTTTTGGAATTTTCTAGAATTTTTTGTACAAAATTTGAAAAGGGGTGCCGATAGGCAGTCTTGAGAGGGTGCCAATCGACAAGGGAACGAACTCGTGGGCTTCCTTGGGAAGAGAAAAAGGTGGCTACCAATCATTGTGGTCAAGGATTGCCGATCGGTAGGTCCCTTAGCCTTCTATAAAAAGGGGGCGAACCCTACCCATTTTTCCCACCTTCAAGTGTTTGAATCTTCTTCTTTCGCTCTCTAAAAACCGTTCCTAAGTCCTTTTTTCTTGAAGTCTTCAAATGGTTGGTTCTTATTATGAGGGATACAACACTGAGTGGTTTGTCGTTGATGAGTGGGTTGGCCTGGAGTGGCATTTTAGGGTGTCTCTTGCATTGGGCAATAAAAATGCCTTTGATTTGTTCGAGCCTGTACTTATGAGTGTATCCTACTATGTAAGTCAGCATGCCACCATTCTTCTAGGGTGAGGAACCCTAGTGGCTACGTAAGTACATTGACCTTTGGCATTCTATTTCATTTTTCGCTTTATTTTTTGTGCTAACGAAGGGTTTTTCTTCTTCTTCTTTTATAGACTGACATTGCTCCTTTGGGTATTTAGTCTCGGGGAACAATAGGACTGAAGAAGATTTAGGAGAATTTCCCTACTATGGTGTGCTGGATGGTTTCCTATGTCTGTTTTGACCATTTGGTGCAGTCTTTGGATAAGACACCACATTCTATTGCGGTGTTATGTGCTCTGGGGGAGAGGTGGTGGGACACTACCCACACCTTTCATCCTTGCTTTGGGTAATTGGCATTCACTCCCATAGACGTTCAACAAATGATAGGGATTAATTATGAGGGTCTTCAGATAGTGGTGGATCGCACACTGAGGGTGACACCAGAGGCGGTGCTGGTGGCAATGAGGATATAGGTAGGATTATATCTGGGGATTACATCCGTATATCTTCTTTGAGAGAGACGCTCTTAAGGAGGAGGGTGCACATGACTAATGGGCAACAGGTGAGACAGACACCCCGTCTGTTCATTTTTCTTCTGTTGGGGGGCTTTTGGTGGCGACGAGTGGCGACGCCGTCCATCTTTGGTTCTTGTCATATTTGAGGATGATTTTCGACGTACAGTAGTAGAACTGGAGGAGCCTAACCTTACTATCCCTCTATTCTTCTTTGGATGCTTTTAGTCAATGCTTTCGGTAAACTTTTATAGGGCCACGTACCTGTTCGAGGTAATTTTGGATTGATTGCCTTTTTATGCATTTCCTTGCATTCTTCTTTTGCTCTTTTTTTTGTTGATTCCTGTCTTTTGTATACGTGATTCTATGAGGTTATAGGGCATAATTCGGGGTTGATAGCCCTGAATGATGAGGACATGGGGAACTTCTACTAGATGTTCCGATGGTGCCACCCCAACCGACGATCGAATCAGTTTTTGTTTGTGGCATACGTGCATTGGGATCTGGATGCCTTGACGAGTGATCAGGTTATATTTTCTATTTTTTTAGTTTTCTTTTAGCGTCTTCATTTATTGAGTAGAGATTAATTCTCTGTTAAGGATTTTAGGTTACCTTCTACCACTGATGGGTGACTACGTGGGATACGAGGGTTATGGGCCTACATGCACATATGTGGTGATTATCGCGCATGAGTTTGGGTACGTCTGGTACCTAGGGAAGAGGGTAATAACGCAGATCATAAAGGAGGAGGTGGCGGTCCCACCGTCAGTGTCCCTATGTATAAGATGCAGGTAAGAGTAATGTCGAAAGATGCCCGAGCGGCGGTGATGATCGGTGAGCCTTATATACACTCTATGGACACAGCGGTGAGTTATGATTATCTAGATTTTGTGATGAGTTGGTTGATGACCTCCTGTATTTATGTCGTGGAGAACATGCCTCCACTCGCCACGACTTTGGGTAGGGGTACTAGTGTACCGGTGGGAAGAGCCCACAGCACAGGTGGTGGCACGTCGGCGGCAGCAATAGAGGAGGCTCTGATTATTCAGGTTACTCCCCCTCCTACAATTTTCGACTGAGTAAAGGAAAGTCACTGAGCGTGCCGTACATTTCTCATGCATCGGTGTATGGGTTGATGGGACTTTTGGATGAGGCCCTCCGTCCTGAGGTGTATTCTCTCTTTTCCTCTTGTTTGTTGATTCTTCTTTACTGAGTGATTTTCCTTTTTATTGTTGCTTCTTTGCTTATAGTATGTTCGGTGACAACCACCTGGATAAGGGACATCAAGTATTGGATGGCCTCCATATCGGACAATATCAAGAAGTCGGTCTTTCCGGATTTGTACCGCCTGCCACCTCAGATGAGGGTTCGAATTTTATGAGTGGAGGATCCACCGCTCGTCGTCGGGGAAATCACGTCTTCCATGGGGGTTGAGAGTTAGAGAGAGAGAGAGTTGAGAATTGGGGCGATGTCCCGTTTGTATTTTTTATTTTTCTTCTTTATCGGCGAAGTGTAACCAAGTGAAGCAAAATATATGAAGAAATATGCATTTTCTTTTTCGAATTTTTCTTGATTTGGTGACCTATCTTATATGCGCTTTTAATTATCTACTCACACTGTTTATTTTTCTTAAAGGTAGAGATAAGTATGAAAATGGTGAAATGTTTATTATTTAGAAAAGGGGAGTAAAAGTAATTAACTCAAGGAAAATATTTTTGAGTAAGAATTTATTTTAAGAATTAAAAATGATTTTTTTTCTTGAGAGAAAATGAGCAGATAACTCGAGAATAATTTTTTTCAAAATGAGGATTTTTTTGAAATTGATTTTAATAAAAGAGGAAAGTTTGAATTTTCCAAAATTGGAGGGTTGCCGATTGGCATACCCCTTGACCTGCCTATCAGCATAGGGGTCAAGTCAAATCTTCCCTAGGACTTGATTGCACTTTCCTGCACATCAGAGTACTCCTGTAGAGTTAAAATTTAATCAGGTTTCCATAACTCTTGTCTTTGGCTAAGGGTTTTAAGTATAAAATGAGGGGTATGGGATGTGCTTTCTCCACCAATATCCACATTTATCTTCTTGCTTCGTATTTCTTATTCCCAAATGGCAATTCCCATGTATGAAGAATTATCATCTTACCTTGGTGGTCTAGAGGCCATGTGTTTATACAATGTGGTTTACGATACATTCAACATGCATCGAGTTTCTCTGTGGTGCAACCGATCCATAGAGCGGAACCTATTAGCAGTGGCGGTATAGTTCTAGTTCCTTGAGGACCATGTCTTCCATTTTAGACTATACGAAGTTTGTCCCACCTATGAGGAGTTCTCGTCCAAGTTAGTGGCCATTCCCAGTGTGGAAGAAGTTATGCCCGATTTGTCACATTCTCCCTAAGCAATCCTATTAGAGTTGCTTCATATTTCTCCTTCGGTGGCTCGACCGCTGGTTACTGTAGGGACTATTTATGTTTTGGTGATAATGTATCCAGTGCGCTTGAGGGGTTTTGAAGATGTTGGCTTTGCCAGAGTTTTCTCATTGGGCCTTACTATGAAACTTTTGATGATGATGGGGGACTCGATAACGGATCCCTAGGTGACTGCGATAACGGCATGGATGTCCTACCGCCATAATCCTACGGTGGTGGTGCTTGCTGAGACCCTTAAAGGTCTGGATAGTTAGATGGAGGGTCGTTCTAACTTTTTAAGGGGAAGCCCGATAATGTTGTTTATGTGGCTGGGAGAGAGGTTTTGTCTTGCAGCCCCTCCTGAGTTTCCCTTAGCGATTGTGCCCAATTTCTTTATCTGGCGTTTCTTCAGCTTTAACCCATCTTTAAAGAGGTGGGTTAACTATTTTGTAGAACACAGAGCTTGGTGTCTTCGCTAGTCAGTGCTATAGTGGGGGACTTACTACCTGTCTTGCAAATTAGAGAGTATAGTATGTGCAGTTGTGGGCCTTTGGCAGACTTCTTTCTATTTCTCTGAGGCTCCTATGCCAAGTCGGGTGGAAACAAATTATGCCCCCTCGCATAACAAACTTCTTCCTAGTATAGGATTTGACTGAATAACTGAGGATGATGTTGGGCTCTTTGTGGCGTTATCGTTGGTCGTTTGTCCGTCATAATCTATGGGAGGGGCCTGACATATGTCTAGGGACTACCTGAAGTGGTTATGAAAGTGGTAGTAAATCAAATCATGGCAAAAGAGATCGATCGATGGTGCTTTGTTACCTTCGACACAATGGAGGACGGTGTTGTGGTTTTATCCAGACTTGTCGGGGCATACCGCTACATGGAGCACATATGAAGTGTTAACCAGGAATGGAAAACTTGGGGAATTTCAGGGATAAAAAATGATGATGAAACGGGGCTATCAGGCAGTTGAAGGCATTGTTTGTAATGCTTGGGAGATTTTTTATGAAGCTGTGCTAACTTTGGTGTTTTTTGTTTTGGAATAATTTTCAGTGTAGCTTGGTAATGGTTAGGTTTATTTAAGTATGATTTATTCAGTGGAAGGTGGTGATTTTTTTAGCTTCCTCTATTGATAGTTCGTGTAATAGCGTTGTATTCCTCATTCAGAAATAAAAGTTGATTTTAATCATATTTTGTTGTCCCATTTTATTATTTTTGCATTGTAATCATCCATACCAATCACTAAGGCATACATAATCCTTTTGTTCATGTAAATAATGAAATGGACCGTCATTCTCGAAGGTCAGAAATGAATAGCATTTTGTGAAAAAGAAGGGGACTGGGCCCATGTATGGCATATGGGTTGTCTAGTTACCTCTGGGGGATTTAAAAAAATTCATGAGTTTTATTTTAAAAAGAAAATGTTTTTTAGAGGATCAGGTCCCACGTAGTTCTGGGTAGAGGAAATGAAGAATTTTTTTAAAATATAAGGAGGATGAGAAGAGTCGTAGCGCACCGAGATTTTGGACTAAGGAAAAAATTTCTAAGGATGGTCCAGGTTGACTAGACACACCCTCTATTCTCCATCGATATCTGTGAGCATAGCAGCACCTCCTGGGAGAATTTTTTTTATGATGTAAGGGATACTCCAATTTGATTTGAATTTCCCTCTGGGGTCCCAAACGGGTTCTATGATCTCCTTAAGGGTAAGGCCTCCTTCCTAGACACCACAATCTTTGATTTTTAGATTAAATGATCATACTATTCAGCGATGGTACCCCTATATATGATATAGATCATTTAGTCTCTTCTCATCCAAGAGTGATAATTCATCAAAGCGGATCTGATGCCATTATTCTTCGCCAACTTTGGTTTCAAGTAGGATGCGGTGGGAAGGTATTTCTAGGTCACCAAGTAGGACAGCTTCCATGTCATACACTAGAGAGTAAGGTCTAGCCCCAGCAGTATGCGATAGCCGCAGAGGACGTAAGGAATCTGGTTGGCCCAATCTCTCAAACTATCTGTCATCTTGTTAGTTATGGTTTTAAGTCTTTTATTGGTGGATTCGACAGCACCATCGCTTTAGGGTCAGTAGGGAGATGACTTGTATCTCTAAATCCCATACTCATCCACTAGTTCTGTGACCTCGACTTCAAAGTGGAGCCCATTATCTAACAATAACTCATAGAGAACTTTGTAAACACCCCATTCTAATACCCCCCCCCCCCCAAACCACTCCTTAGGTCCCTAGCACCTCCATTCACCATTTCCAACCCAAGTCATACCCCGAGTACTGACCTAAGGGACATCGGGCACTCCCAGGCTCCATTTGAACAAAATTCAAACTCTTCACCTCGAGTGAGACTGAACGAATCTTTGAAGGGAACTGAATCCCCTTTCCAACGGTCCATCCCGTGCGCAATTTTGACTTACGGTACGGACGAATCACCCATTTTCTCCGGAAACTCGATCAGGAGGTCACCGGATGCTCCCACGCTCCATTTGACCAAAGTTAACTCTTCATCTTGATTGAGACTGAATGAATCTTCAAAGGGCATTAAATCCCCTTTCCAACGGTCCGTCCCGTGCACAATTCTGACTTACGGTACAGACGAATGACCCGTTTTACTATGAAAGGTCACCGAACACTTCTAGGCCCCAGTTGACCAAAGTCAACTCCCCGAACCAGGTCAAACTCTTTGGAATGTCGAATTACATCTCCTAACCTTTCTAATGGTCTGCCCCATGCGCGATTCTGACTTACCATGCGGACGAACTATCCATTTGCGTCCGAAGTTTCCTCGTCCAAAAGACCGACGAATGCTTCCGAGCCATATTTGACCCAAAGTCAACTCCGGACCCAAGAGCAGTCCGAAGGACTTTTGAAGGTCTATGAAATACCTTTCCAATGGTTCATGCTCTATGACCAATTTTTTGAAGTAACTTGAAAGACACTGCCAAACGACAGGTTCCAAACCCTGCCTATCGGTAGTGTGCCTAAACACACCTGCCGATTGGCAGGACCAGGGCTATGCCGATCGGCAATGCCCTGGGCCTATAAAAAGGAGGGCCTTCCCTCATTCAAAGGGATAAAAAATCATAGATCCATTACTCTCAGCAAGCTCAGAAACCCCTCTCAAAGTCAGCGTGATTTTCACATCCAAATCCCTTTCCAACCTTCACCTTTCATCACCTTTTTCATCAAGCTTGGTGAATTAAGTACCCTCCATCATCATCCAAGTGTAAGGGCTGCTCTCCAACATCCAAGATCAAGCTCAAGATCTCCAAGAAGGTCCAACTCTTTCAACTCTCTCTTCAAATTCCCCTAAATTCGCATTAACTTGTTTTATTACTTAGTACTTTTATTCTCTCATCTCACATATCTTAATATACTTTTTATCCAGTATTATTGCACATCTCTTATTTTCATATAAATAAAACCCAAAAAACAAGAAAAGGGGGATTTGCTCATAAATTCCAAATGGGAATTCTTACACTTTTCTCACAACTAAAACACTTTTTTACACACACACATACACATATAAGAGAAGTCCCCGATTGGATTTATGGGATAAATCCCACCCCTCATTTTGCATGCAAATTACGTGGACTTTGATGCCTCTATAGGCTACGTAGGCGTCTCGGTGTAAAACCCGTGACTTGAGTCATATTCCTACTTTTCTCTCATTTTTTATTTTCTCTATATTTTTTAAACTCAATTCTCTTAAATTCTATATATGCATATATTTGTTCTTAGTGGCGTATTATTCCATGTACGTTATCGTTCCGTTATAACGATCAACGTGTGGATAATCGCGTAAATCCTATTTTCTAATATTATTCTTAGGAAAATTCCTATGGATGACTCGCTTTATCTCTTCCATGATACAAGTCGATGATTCATATCTCTGCTATGTATACACATGCACACACATCACGGGGAAAAAAAGGAAAATAGCAATAACCTATGAGAGACCGTAAGGGCATAATGGGTGCCTAACACCTTCCCATTTCGTAACATAGCCTCCGAACCCTTTTCGAATCATTTTGGTTTCGTATGTATCAGTATGTCTTTGGATGTTATCCCTCGGGACGGCTACCTTTTCTTTTGTCTGTTTTGAGTAAAATAGACTGGCAACTCTATCTCTCTACATTTTTCACCTCATCAACAACGTCGGCCGAAGAGCTCCTAAGAGGGACGCGCGGGACCGAAAGGGATCATCTCCCGCCGAGAGGATCGGGGATGGACACAGTGGCTACTCCGCTGGGGACTATTTATTTTGAGGGCTAGACTCTATTTACATGGGTGTTATATTTGTTTATATTTTCCCCTATTTTGCATGTTCCCCTTTTACTATTCATGTGTACCTCATGCTTATGCTTCTATTCACACACTTATACAAAATTCTTCATGTACACTTCACACCATGTGCACCTAGGATCACATATATCCCCATGTTTCACGCATCACCCATACTTGGTATACCATTGGTACTCATACTTTGCTCCCTGTTGGGCATGATCAAGAAAGATACTTTCATAAGATACTAATAAGAGAATCATGCATGATTCACACAATATAACCAAAGAGCATTATGATTGACCAAATTTTGCCCAGTAACTGGAGAGTCACTTCGTGATGGGCACTAGTCTGGTAGGGCGCAGTTAGCCTAAGCGATATGACTCTCTCCTTCCATTGGCCAAGTACCTTCGACGTATATCGAATAGCTCCCCCACATCGTACCGCTTGACCAAAGTCATGACGGGTGGTATATCGCGGGGAACTCGTTCACGTACGCCGAGTATATCAAATTTACTCTCACACGTAGCGTCCCCACGAGGTATATAGTGAGGCAATTCACATACACTCAGGTATATCAAATGGCTTGTCCACACGTACCGATTGCCCTCAAAAGCCTGACGTATATCGTGGAAGCCACGCCAAAGGGGGGAACCCTTTCCGATTCACCCAACCAAACTGCATACCCGCATATAGGTGTCAAGCCTAGGACACACATATTAGATTGTCGGTTTTGACTCAAAACTCTGCAGAAATTCCAGGTCCGCCTGCCGCCTAAATTTTTGCCCATCTTTAAAAACGGGACCCTACCCTTGAGCCTGGTTACAACCAGCCATAGCTTTGCATATGTTATAAACCCAACTTTTTCAGGCTCGGGTCCCGTCCGTCATTTCATTTTGCATTTAGGAGAATTTAATACAAGTGAAAATATAATAATAATAATAATAATAATAATAATAATAATAATAATAATAATAATAATAATAATAATAATAATAATAATAATAATAATAATAATAATAATAATAATAATGCTGAGACCCGTCTTACAAAAACATTTTTTCCTTCTTTATCAAAAATCTAAAAACATTGTTTCCTTTCTTTATCAAAAATCCAAAAGCATATCTCTCTTCTTTATCAAAAATCCAAAAATATTTTGCCCATCCAATCTCAAAAGAGAAACACGTCCTTGGCCTGGCTCCTTATTGTCTTCGGCCTTCAGTCAAATCACCCCGGAGTTCCGTTCGTTCCCCTTCTACCTCCTCCGAGTCTGTTATTCATCCACTTTCCATGGAGAACACATATCAAGTATCAGTTGTGCAGTCAGATCTGATGGCAGTTTTAGCTCAGCTCGTGTCCAAGATTGACAACTTTCAGACTGAGGTCCGAGAGATGCAACGAAAGCAGGTTCTTGTTCCTCAAGAGCCTGAGGCCCTATTACCTTGCACTATGGGTCCACTCGAGCCTATCTGGGTTCCCGAAGAGTATCAACACGCTCCACGTGTCCCTTCTATTAATGGGTCATCGCCTGCCCATCTTCCTATGCCAAATCTTGCCCAGCCTGGGGCTAACTTGTCTGCGATCATTCATCCGAAAGAGGAAGAGTTGAAAAAGGTCAAAGAAGATCTTAAGATGATGACTAAGAAGTTCGACCGAGTCAGAATCTCCAGAAATTATATAAACTACACCCACATGTCTCCTTAGCCTAAGGTGAGGTTACTCGAGAAGTTCAAGATGTCGAATATCGAGAAACTCAGAGGAAGTGGAACCCCGATTGTCCATCTTCACTGTTATAAGCGTGATATGACTCCTCTGGGGGCTTCTGAAGAAGTGATGGCCCAATTATTTCTGTAAACTTTGAAGGATAGTGCCCTCAGATGGTTTTTGTCTTTCGAGGAGTCCAAAATTCGTTACTGGGAGGATGTATCCCGAGAATTCATGTCACAGTACAAATATAACGAAGAGCTTGAAGTCACCCGCCATGATTTAGAGCTTCTCAAACAGAACTCTGGGGAATCAGTCAGTAACTTCATAATTCGATGGAGGGAAAAGGCAGCCATTATGACCAATCGGCCATCCGAGGAAGAATAAGTCAACATAGTGAAAAAGAATTTCTTGCCCCATGTTCGAGCAACCATGGGAGGACAATACTATCCCCACTTCTGAGCTCTTAGTGAAGTAGGAGTAGAAATCGAGGAAGGTCTTCTAGAACAAAGAAGGTGTCCGAACAGTTCACCCCCAGAAAATATGACAAACCTGCCAATGCTGCAGTCATAACCATCAACAACATCTCTCAATCGACCCCTTCGTGGGCTCCAGAAAGCTTCCATGTCTCTGTCCGAAAAAGAATACACCAAGCTTCATGCTCCCCTCTCCAAAGTTTATCAAGCCCTATTAAGACGAAACCTCATCAAACCCTTGGATCCCCGTCCATTGCCAAATCCACTTCCAAGAAACTTTAAGGCAGATTCCCATTGCGCCTTTCACAACACCGCTGGTCATACCACCAACCAATACTTTCACCTTCGAAACATAATCCAAGGTCTAATTGACCAGGGTGCCATTGCCCCACCAGCTAATCCTAAGCCAAACACTACTCACAACCCACTCCCAAATCATACCAATGCTATCATCCTAGAAATAAACCCAGAATTTGATACCTCAACTCAAATCACACACATACACTTTCCCAAACCTCTCTAAACTTGCCCATATTTCCTCCTACACCCTATTAGCCTCGCTGATCAGCCATTGTCACTCCTTACCAGAGTATGCATCGTTGTTCGTACCCATTCTGAAAATGGAAGTATGGAATTATCAGAAGTATTAAACCAACTCCTAGAGGTCGGGTTGAAATTGCCCTCACAGATGATCATTGATTGCCAAAGGTTCAGTACACTGTTCTTCGAAGCATGAAAATGGGCCCGAGAATCAGACAAATGGGTGGTACCAACCGATGAAGTCAGCCTGGATGATGTCGTCCAGATCATGGTAGAGTCATTCAGGAAAACCAACGATATTTGCAATATGACCTAGTTACCTGATACTCTGAAGTTACAAGGGCACCTGGTCCCTTCACCCTTACATATCCCCCACAGAATGGGAAGACCTGTATGTAGAAGCCATTGAAGTTGTAAAATACATTGACTTTACATGGAAAAAAAGAGTTGTTACCCCCGAATGGGGGGGAGAATTCGAAGATTCGAATGAAGAAAAGTTTTCAAGAAAGCTGGCCCAGTAGCTGACATGTGTGGGATGATATCCTTTGAGGAGCTCCTCAAAGAAATAAAAAGGGAGCAGTACAACCCGCAATCGACGAAGAAATAAGGTTCATGTTCCTCTCACATGACCAGATCAAGGAGGCATTACTAGATCCCAAGCTCACTACCAACCAATGATATGGGTAAGGGCAAAACCTTCCTATGCCAGAAATAACCCTCGAGGAGAGCAAGATCCTCGATCAACTGAAGAAAACTCAAGCTAACATCACTCTATGGGGGATTTTTATGTCTTCCCAACTACACAGAAATGCTTTGATCAAGTTGCTCACTGGTCCCACCGTTCCTCCCTCTACTACACCAGAAGAAGCGATAAATTTAGTCGAATCCTTGACCTCTACCCGAATGATATCCTTCTATGAAGAATAAATCCCCAGAATTGGGCCAAACCACAATCATACACTCAGCATCTCCGTCGAAGTTATGGGGAAAATCTTACCACTCTCTCTTATCGATAATGGATCTGTCTTGAATGTATGCCCATTAAGAACCTTCAAATGCTTAGGACTAAAAGAAAATGACCTCGCTCCAAATTATGTTGTTGTACGTGCCTAAGATAATACCCATCGGGAGATGATGGGATCCATAAAACTTATAATAAGGGTTGGCCCTATAAACCCTGTCGTTGAATTACAAGTTATTGACATCCCAGCTTGTTTCAACCTATTACTCGGACGATCTTGGCTCCACAGTATCAAGGGTGTGTCTTCCTCACTCCATCAGAAATTAAAGTTCTTCATTGACGGACGATTCATCACCATTTTGGGCGACGACGATAATATCGAAGGTGCAAGTACCAGTAGTCCAATCCTTGAGATACAACACAGGTCAAATGATATGCTCCTATCAGGATTTCGAGTTGAGCTACTCCTACTCCCGATAGGGGATGATTTGAAAGAAAGGGTTTGTCCAGAATACGACCCTCATGGCAACGTCAATGTGATTCGGATGTTACTTGTTCCCATTGAACTAATGAAAGCTTTCCCTCCTTATGGTTTGGAGTATCAACCATCAGAACAAGATCTCAGAATGATCCGCCAGTCTCGACCAAAGAGAAGACTAGACTACATCCAGACCATCTCAGGTGACTCCTTGAATGGACGATTCATCAAAGTGGGAGAAGATTTCCCCTTTTGTGGCTTTTCGGAGCCATGGTATGACCATACAGACAAAAAGATGAAACTCAAAATGGAGATCTTTTTCCAAGAGAGTTGCCCATGGGCCAAAAGTTCCCAACACCATATACAATCGCTCATCAGAGATACCGAAGATTCTGAGGGAAGTGACTACGAGGATTCGTTCAACTTACATACACTCGGGATGACACTCTGCATGGTTCATTCAGGCACTACATCACTGGATCCATCCCACCTGATTAAAGCTACTGATACACCTCTCCTCAACTGGCATGTTGCGCCAGTTCTACCTGTTGAAATCTCACCTAACCCCAATGTTTACCCCATTTCTTCTTATGTTATCTATCCTTACTCAAATGTAATCGAGACCTCCTTTGATGAGGTTTTCAATGTTGTTTTTCCTATCAATGAAATAAACGAAGATTTTGAGCATCTTATTGTGCCTTACATTAATTGTTTAGATTCTAATCAAACTTTTGATGATGATGATTCTGTAAATGAATAATTCTTAACTGATCTAAATAAGGTTAATAACAAACAACATAACCACATTCAAGTTAATAAAGAAGAAACTATTATTATTAACCTTGGTTCTAGTAGCCAACTGTGCGAGATTAGGATAGGGGCTACCCTCGATGAGCATGAGCGCACATAACTCGAAGAATTATTGAAAAAATTCGTGGATGTCTTCGCATGGTCCTATGATGATATGTCCGGTATTGATCCTGAAATTTCTCATCACAAGATCCTCACTCTTCCAGATTACAAGTCGGTTAAATAAAAGCTGAGAAAGCTT
Source organism: Sambucus nigra (assembly GCA_949130495.1). NCBI lineage: Eukaryota > Viridiplantae > Streptophyta > Magnoliopsida > Dipsacales > Adoxaceae > Sambucus > Sambucus nigra. The sequence goes on from OX422224.1 coordinate 222,271,709, forward strand.
TGCACCGAATGGTAACTTAAAGTCAAAGAAGAGGTGGTCAAACAGCTGAATGTGGGTTTTATTCGTGTGATCGAATATCCCACATGGATAGCCAATATAGAGCCTGTCCCAAAATCAGGAGGGAATGTTCGGATGTGCGTAGACTACCGGGACTTGAACAAAGCCTTTCCAAAGCATGATTACCCGCTACCCAATATCGACATGACCGTGGACAACACAGCCAGTCATGATCTCAAGTCATTCATCAACGGGTTCACTGGATACAACCAAATCAAAATGCACCCAGATCACCAAGAAAAAACCGTGTTCATCACCCCATGGGGAACCTTTTGCTACACTGTTATGCCATTTGGTCTCAAGAATGCTGGGGCTACCTACCAGAGGGCTGCCATAACCATCCTGCACGATCTGATTCACAAAGAAGTCGAGGTATATGTGGATGATATGATTATCAAATCCAAAACTAGATAAGGTTATGTTCTCTCTCTCCGAAAGTTCTTCAAACGATTGCGACGGTATCAAATGAGACTCAATCCACAAAAATATGTCTTCGGCATTACAAAGGGAAAGATCTTGGGATCCATGGTCAGTGAGAAAGGGATAGAAGTAGATCCTTCCAAGCTAAAACCTATACTTCAGATAATGCCTCCCCGAACAGAAAAAGAGGTCTGAAGTTTCCTTGGGAAATTGCAATACATCAGCCAGCTCACCTCCATTTTTGAACCGATTTTTAAACTCCTCCAAAAGGATTCAACCAAAGTTTGGAACGAGGCCTGCCAAGAAGCCTTCGACCAAGTCAAACAATACTTGACTCAACCTCCGGTACTCATGCCACCATAGCCTTGTCTCCCCTTGCTCCTATACCTAACCACAACCAACACTACAATTGGTGATTTGCTAGCCTAATACCTTGAACATTCCCACAAAGAAAGATCCATCTATTACACCAGTCACAAATTGGTTGGGTACGAAGTCAACTACACTGCTTTGGAAAAAGCATGTGTAGCGCTTGTTTGGGTCACCCATAAGTTGCGACACTACGTGATCGCCTTCCCCATTAAGCTTGTATCCCGAATGGACCTCATCAAGTACCTGCTTGAGAAACCCACCTTATCGAGCTGAATGGCTTGATGGTTGATGCTCTTAGCCGAGTTGATATCGTGTACGTCACACAGAAAGACATGAATGGAAGGGTCATCTCTGACTACCTCACTGATTACCCTATGGAAGAAGTTGATGACTAGATCTGCAAATTCCCAGACAAAAATATCCTTTACGCCGCTCAAGATGACCTTCGATGGAAAATGTTCTTTGACGGCGCTGCCAACAAAAAGGGATATGGCATTGGGATACTTCTGATCACCCATGATAACTCCCACACTCCCATAGCCATCAAATTAGATTTCCCCTGCACCAACAACATGACTGAATACGAGGCGTGTATAATAGGCCTCAAATTTACTCTCAAGAAAGGTATCCAACGGCTAGATGTCTATGGGGACTCTTCCCTTATCATTGGTCCGGTGCTCAGAAAATGAAAAGTTAAGGATGAGAAAGTCCAACCCTTCCATGGCCACCCAGAAGAACTAGCCTCCCAATTTTAAGATTTCACCTGCCACTACCTACTTCGAGCAAAGAATAATCTAGTCGATGCCCTTGCTACCTTGGCCTCCATGGTCGACATGCCCGAAGGAATAACAATGGCCCCCTTCTTGGTCCAAAAGCAAGATAAACCAACCCACTGCTACCACATTGTGCTCATCACCAAAGAAGATCCCGAGCTAGCCAACTACTGGTATTATGATATCTGGCACCTCCTCAAGCATGGTAAGTATCCTGAGGGTTCCAATAAGAAAGACCGGCAACCCTTCGAAGGCTAGCCACCTAATACATCATCTGTCATAAAGCACTATTCAAAAGAAATTTTGATGGAACCCATTTACACTGCATTGCATGGGCTGACATTGAAGAGGTGATGCAAAGAATCCACAGCAGGGAATGTGGACCCCACATGAACGGTCACATGATTTCCAAGAAGATCATACGATAAGGCTATTACTGGACCACCATGATCCATAATTGCACCGCCTATGTCCGAAAATGCCTCAAATGCCAACAGTTCTCCAACCTTCAACACTTGCCTCCGCATGAATTATACAACATGACTTCTCCCTGGCCATTCTCCACCTGGGGCATCGACATCATTAGAAAGTTTACACCTAAGACCTCTAACGGACATGAGTTCATCCTGGCTGCCATTGATTACTTCACCAAATGGGTTGAAGCCGAGTCATACGCAGTCCTGAACGCCAAGAAAGTGGCCAAATTCATCAAGAAAAACATCATCTGTCAATATGGGATCCCACACGAGCTAATGTCAGATATCAGGTTGCATTTCGAGGCAGAAGTCACAGAGGTGGTCAACGAGTATGGGATTTAGAGACAAAAATCTTCTCCCTACCGACCTCAAACCAATGGTGCAGTCGAAGCCGCTAATAAGAACCTTAAAACCATCATCAGCAAGATGACCGAAAGTTATCGAGATTGGGCCGATCGAATCCCACACCTCATCTGGGGCTATCGAACCTCAATCCGAACCTCTATTGGGGTTGCCCCTTATCTCTAGTCTATGGTATGGAAGCATTCCTACCCGTGGTGATAGAAATACTCTCGTTACGCGTCATGCTTGAAAGCAAGGTCAGTGATGAGGACTGGCATCAAAGCCGCCTCAACGAGCTGTCACTCTTGGATGAAAGGAGACTGAAGGCATTGTATCACATACAAGGGTACCATCGTCGAATAGCACGTTCATTCAATAAGAGAGTCAAGGGCTGCGGTGTCCAAGAATGGGATTTAACCCTCAAAGAAATAGTAGAGCCCATCTAGGACCCCAGAGGGAAATTTAAGCCCAATTGATGCGGCCCATATATTGTCAAGAAGATCTTATTCGGCGGTGCCACCATGCTCACCGACTTAGACAGAGAAGAGATGACTCATCCAGTCAACCTGGACCATCTCAAGAAATTTTATCCCTAGTCCGAAATCTCGACGCGCTACGACTCTTCTCATCTCCTTTCTATTCTAAAAAAAATCACTTCATTTCCCTCTACCCAGAACTACGTGGGCCTGATCCTCTGTAAAAAAAACATTTTCAAAAAAAATTAGAAATTTTTAAAAACCCCGAGAGGTACGTAGGCAGCTCATACATCTTACATGAACACGGCCCCTTCTTTTTCATAAAAACTATTCTTTTCTTATCTCCGAGAATGACAGTTCACTTTAAAATATATTTGAACAAAAGGATTATGTATGCCTTAGCGATCGGTGTAGATAATTTAAAATACAAAATTCATCAAAAGGCACAGTTGGATGATCAAAAACTTGTTTATTTCACTAATAAGAAATTACAGTACAATTACATAAAGGAATGGATAACTCCCTTCCCCCTTACCTTCCTAAAAATCCAAATAAAAAAACCAAACTTATTTCCCGATACAAAATAAACTCTCCAGGAGTCCTACCCACAGCTACCAGAAGAGCCCGCTCCATCATCATCTAAATCTTGGGGTCCCCAAGATTCCCCTACCTGAATAGAGTGTCGTCGACGCTCCATGGACCGATAATCTCGAACTAGCCTTGAAAAAACTACCACACCTCCCTCCATGGTATCAGATAAGTCAAGCCACCTTTTTCCAGTATCCACTACCAACATCTTGCTAACTACTCTCCTCCACAACCACTTCATAGAATCGCTAGGGATGTGTCAAACTCTCCCAGCAGACTGAGAGGGATGGGAGGACGGACGCTAACTATCCCATAAAGAGCCAAGGCGCATGCGCAGACGCTTTGTCAAATCTTCTACCAGAAAGAAGTCTAATGTCCGAGGTGGCACAATTTTCTCCCAGCCAATTTGGCATAGAAGCCGCCAATGGAAATAAACAGAGGTCTATCTGAGACCAACCAGCCGGATATACGGGTATTCTCCCAGTTCCAGAATGGGTAGTAGCTGTCCCCACCAAGGTACTGACCAGTACAGATTTAGAGCCCCATGATCCACGAACTAGTTCCCCCAACTCTCAATATCCAAGCCAACACTGATGAAATGGCACGAAAAGAAATTGGGTACAGTCGACAAAGGGTATTCTGGAGGAGTCACGAGGCAGAATCTTTCAGATAATCACATGAACAGCATCACAGGGCTACCCCTCAGAAAGTCAGAACGACCTTCTTGACAGGCATCTAAGACTTTCAAAGTCTCCGCCAGTATCACCGCCATAGGATTACGACGGTAGGACATCCATGAAGTAATAGCTGCAAGTTATGGCTCCACCGGTAGTTCCCCAGTCACCAGCAGAAATTTTGAAACCAAGCCCAGAACGACAGCTCCGGCATATCCAGCATCACCAACCTCCTGCAAATACAAGGATCGAAACACCGCTGGAAGAGAAATCATACCTCCAGCTACCGGTGATATGGCCGTCGAGGATAAAACAAAAAGAGCCCGGTCAACAACATTCGGGGAGAACTAGAAAACTCAAGCTGAGCCGCACTAACGCCAGGATTTATCCCCAACATGGCAGAAAATTCCTCATAAGTTGGACAGACTTCTTCCAAGCCAAAGCGAAATACATGGTCTTCGGGGTACCAGAATTGTACCGCCGCCATCAGCATATTCCACTCTATGGGTCGATTACACCATAAAGAAATTCGACGCATGTTGAAAGCATCGTAGTCGATGTTATAGGAACACATCACCTCCAAAGTCTCGAGGTAGTTGGCAAACTCAACACTACCAGGGAGAGCCATCTCACAGAACAAGAAAGTTAGGAATGTGAGGGTGTGAGAAAAACACTCCACTCGTTTATACTTGAAAACTCCCACAAAAGACATAACTATTGCAGAAATCAGAGGAAATCCTGCCCTACAAGGTACCAAAGTCTGAAGAGGGTACCAATCAAAACTTTAAATTAATGGGACTAGACTGACCTACCGATAGGTAGGACAAGGTACTTGCCGATCGGCAACCCCCTACTTCTGGAAATTTTCCTTTTTCCTCTTTTGTCAAAATTCAGAAAACTCAAAATATACTGATATTCTCAACAGAATTTCAAAAATCCCCTTTTCATCTTTATATAAATTTTCATAAAACTTCCTTTCAAAATCCCAAAAATATTTGTTTCTACGGTCTCAACAGCAAAGTAAAAAGCGCATGTGCATTCATTCATTCATCATTAACAAAAGATAATCAAAAAATTTCATTGCATTGCATAGATATTTCTCTGTGTTACATCATCTTGCAAGAAAGAAAAGCAAAAAACAACGGGACTCAGCCCGAACCCACATTCTACCTCTCTCTCTCACCTAATCTTCATCTCTCTCCTAAGAGCTTCCACCCATGCGATGCGCTCTCTTTCCCCGACGGCGAGATGACGCACCACCGCTACCTGAACCAGACTCCTCCCCGGATGAGGTAGACAGCACCAAGCAAGAAGGAATAAGAACTGCATCTAGAATATAGGTAGTCACTGAAGATATTCAGTCCCTAATATCCCTCAGCTAAGTGGTGGACACCCGATTGTGCTGCAAGAAAAGGCAAAATCAGTATCAAGCAAAAAATATCAAAAGAAACCAAAGGAGAAGAACAGAAAGATATACCTGAGGATGAAGAACCTCCTCTGTCAAACCCAACTCCTCCGGGTCCATCGCATGAGGACAATGCAGCGTAGGCACCATCCCTCCATCAGCCCACCGAATGTTGTATTAAGGGGTATGCAACCGCACAAAGGGAACCTCTGAAGTCATCGTCGCCGTAGATGTCGAAGAATCTCCACCGTTATGGGAGGACCCCACTGGTCGACTCGAACCCGCAGGAGGGAAGGCCAGTGCGTCATATATACTGGGCACCATCGTCTAGCTCACCACAAAGTCCATATACTCATATAACATAGTCGTATCGATGTACAGTAGGTAAGACTCGCCAATCATCACTACGATCCTCGCATCCTTCGGCAGCAGCCGCTCCTGCCTCATAGACATAGGGGGCCTCGCAGGTGGCACCACCACTTCCCCCTCAATAATCTGTCGGACTACCCTCTCCCCGAGATACTAAGAGTGGCCAAACTCATGTGCCAGCAAATGCCACATCTGCGCATTTACTCCAGTCAACCCTGTGTCCTGAACGGCCGTCCCCCAAGGGTAAAAGATCACCTGAAAAATCCCCAGTAGATATGAGTCAAATTCAAAATTAGAGCACATAAAGGTCTTAGACTACAGAAGTCTTACCCTATCACTGGTCAGTCTATTCAGGACCTGACGCACCGCATCCAAAGACAGAGACCTCCTCGACTGTCGAATGGCACCCTCCACACCATGCCGATCGGCACCCCCTTAAATTTTCGTAAAGAAAACCCCGAAAAATCCTCAAAAATTCCTAAAAATCCCAAAAAGGATTTGGAACATTTTCACCAAGAAAATTTCACACTTCCTCAAACAGAACCCCTATTTTCCCATGCTCAAAAGACAAGCGAATCTCTCCCCGGCAACGTCCAAAACTTCAGCATCATCTCCTATTCCCCAAAGGTCTCAATTTTCCCCGAGAAATATGTCCAAACCTTGGAATACCTAATAACTTCTCCATCATTAAATTGGTTGTTCCCCCAATAAAGCCTCTAGAAGACACACAAGGATTTTCTCAGAAATTGGCTCCCCAGCTCAAATCAAAATCACGAGGTAATTTTCCAAGCTGAGTTCCCCGAGGTCATTTCAAACTTAAGCCCACAGAATTGGCTTTGACCCACAAAATTGGTCATTTCACCTTAAGCCCGTAGAATTGGCTTCGACCCGCAAAATTGGTCATCTCACCTTAGGCCCGCAGAATTGGCTTCGACCCGCAGAATTGGTCAGTTCAACTTAAGCTTCGGCCCATAGAATTGGTCATCTCACCTTAAGCCCGCAGAATTGTCTTTGACCCACATAATTGGTCATCTTAATCTTAAGCCCGTAGAATTGTCTTCGACCCAAAGAATTGGTAATCCCAAACTTAAGCTCGCAGAATGGTCTTCGACCCACAGAATTGGTCATCTCACCTTAAGCCCGTAGAATTGTCTTCGACCCGCAGAATTGGTCATCTTACCTTAAGCTCGCAGAATTAGCTTCGACCCGCAGAATTGGTTATCTCAAACTTCAGCCCGCAGAAGTGGTCATCCCCAATTTAAGCCCGCAGAATTGGCTTCGACCCACAGAATTGGTCATCCCCAACTTAAGCTCACAGAATTGGCTTCGACCCGCAGAATTGGTCATCCCCAACTTAAGACCGCAGAATTAGCTTCGACCCATAGAATCGATCATCACAACCAAAGCCCTTAGAATTGGCTTCGACTCGTAGAATTGGTCACCCCCATCATTGATGTACATCTTCGGAATTGACTTAAATCTTTGGTCATCACTTCCTTTAAGACCATCCCCAGCATGCCCCTTTAAGCCCACCGAATCGGCTTCGACCCATAGAATTGGTCACCCTCATCTTCAAGCCCTCAAAATCGGTTTTGACCCGTAGAATTGGTCATCCTCATCCTTAAGTCCTCAGAATCGACCTCGACCCCCCGATCATCCTCTTTCAAAAGCATCATGTGGTGCCTATTAGACGACTTTCATTTGTTTCAAACTCACCCGTTGAGGGGCTCTGTAGACACCCCATTCTAATACCCCCTAACCTCCCCTTAGGTCCCTAGAACCTCCCTTCACCATTGCAAACCCAAGTCATACCCCGGGTACTGACTTAAAGGCCGTCGGGCACTCCCAGACTCCCTTTGACGAACAGTTAAACTGTTCAGCTCAAACAAGACTGAATGAATCTTCGAAGGGGATTGAATCCCCTTTCCAACGGTTCTTTCCGTGAATAATTCTGGCTTACGGTACGGACGAACGATCTATTTTACTCCGATAGGTCATCGAATGCTCCCAGGCCCCGGTTGACCAAAGTCAACTCCCCAAACCAAGTCAAACTCTTTGGAATGTCGAATTACATCTCCTAACCTTTCTAATAATCCACCTCGTTCGTGATTCTGACTTACCATGCGGATGAACGATCCGTTTGCGTCCAAAGTTTCCTCGTCCAAAAGACCGACGAACGCTTATGATCCACATTTGACCCAAAGTCAACTCCCAGACCCGAAAGCAGTCCAAAGGACTTTCAACAGTCTCTAAAATACCTTTCCAACGGTTCGCACTCTACGACCGATTTTTTGAACGAACCTGAAAGACACTGCCAAACGACAGGCTCCAAACCCTGCCTATCGACAGTGTGCCTAAACACACCTACCGATTGGCAAGATCAGGGCTATGCCGATCGAAAATTACCTAGGCCTATAAAATGGAGGGACTAACCTCATTCAAAGGGAGAAAAAATGAGAGATCCATTACTCTCAGTAAGCTCATAAAACCCCTTTAGAAGTCAGCCTGATTTCCACATTCAAATCCCTTTCCAACCTTCACCTTTCATCACCTTTTTCATCAAGATTGGTGAATTAAGTACCCTCCATCATCATCCAAGTGCAAGGGCTGCTCTCCAACATCCAAGATCAAGCTCAAGATCTCCAAGAAGATCCAAATCTTTCAACTCTCTCTTTAAATTCCCCTAAATTTGCATTAACTTGTTTTATTACTTAGTACTTTTATTCTCTCATCTCACATATCTTAATATACTTTTTTCTAATATTATTACACATCTCTTATTTTCATATAAATAAAACCCAAAAAATAAGAAAAAAATGATTTGCCCATAAATTCCAAACGGGAATTCTCACACTTTTCTCACAACTAAAACATTTTTTTACACACACTCATATAAGAGAAGTCCCCGATTGTTTTTATGGGATAAATCCCACCCCTAATTTTTGCATGCGAACTACATGGACTTTAATGCCTCTATAGGCTACGTAGGTGTCTCGGGGTAAAACTCGTGACTCGAGTCCTATTCCTACTTTTCTCTCATTTTCTATTTTCTATATATTCTTTAAACTCAATTCTCTTAAATTCTATATATACATATATTTTTCTCAATGGCGTATTATTCCATGTGCGTTATCGTTCCGTTATAACGATCAACGCTAGGATAATCGCATAAACCCTATTTTCTAATATTTTTCTTAGGAACATTCCTATGGATGACTCGCTTTATATCTTCCATGATATAAGTCGATGATTCCTATCTCTGCTACGTATACACATGCACACACATCATGGGGAAATAAAGGAAAATAACAACAACCCATGAGAGACCGTAAGGGCGAAATGGGTGCCTAACACCTTCCCATTTCATAACTTAGCCTCCAGACCCTTTTCAAATCATTTTGGTTTCGTATGTATGAGTATGTCTTTGGATGCTGCCCTTCGGGATGACTCCCTTTTCTTCTGTCAATTTTGAGTAAAATAGATTGGCGACTCCATATCTTTATATTTTTCACCTCATCAACGACGTCGGTCGAAGCGCTCCCGAGAGGGATGCTCGGGACCAAAAGGGATCCTCTCCCGCCGCGAGGATCGGGGATGGCCAAAAACTTCATATTGGCGGATGATGTTCTTTTTGATAAACTTAGCCACTTTTTTAGCATTCAGCACTGCATATTACTCGACATTAACCCATTTAGTGAAGTAATTCATGGCGACCAGAATAAATTCATAACCGTTTGAAGCTTTACGAGTAACTTTCCTTATGATGTCAATGCCCCAGGTGGAGAAAGGCTAGGGAGATGTCATGTAATACATCTCTCGAGGAGGTAAGTATTAGATATTGGCAAACTTTTGGCATTTGAGTCATCTTTGAACATAGGCAGTGTACTCTTGAACCATGATGGTCTAATAGTACCCTTGATGGATGATTTTTTTAGAATGCATATGACCATTCATATGGGGCCTAAATTTTCCACTGTGGATCTTTTACATCATTTCTTCAACACCAGCCCCTGTTATGCAGTGTAAATGTGTTCCATCATAGTTTCTCTTGAACAGTGCTTTATCCCAGATAATATATTGGGTAGCCAGTTTATGAAGGATATCACGATCTTCCTTATAGGTGTCTTAGGGATACCTACCATGTTTGAGGAGGCACTAAATTTCATAGTACCATAACCCGGCCATATCAGAAACTACCTCGAAATGACTACATTATGGTATTAGGGGGTGGGCATATCTTGTTCCTGAACTAGGAAAGGGACCATTGTTATTCCCTCAGGCATGTCGACCATGAAGTCCACGGTAACAAGGGCGTCAGCTAGACTGTTCTTTGTATGAGGCAAGTACTGTAAGGTGATATATTTAAACTTAGAGGCCAGTTCTTCGAGGTGTGCATGGAAGGGTAGGATCTTCTCATCTTTGAATTTTCATTTTTTAAGGATTTGGCCGACAATGAGGGCAGAGTCTTCGTAGATGTATAGGTATCGAATTCCTTTCTTGAGGGTGATCCTGAGGCCTACAGTGCATGTCTCATACTCATTCGTGTTATTGGTGCAAGGGAAGTCTAGATTGATGGCAATGGGGATGTGAAAGTCATCAGGGGAGATTAGGAGTATTCAAATGTCGTATCATTTTTTGTTGGCATCTCCATCATAGAACAATTAACATCTAAGGTCCTCCTGAGAAGTGTAAATAATATCTTAATTTGGGTATTCAAAAACCCAAACATCGGTACCTTCCATGGGGTAATTATCAAGATAGTCGGAGATGGCTCTCCTTTTCATAGCTTTTTACGTGACATACACAATATCAAACTCAACTAGAAATATCAACCAACGGGCCATTCGACTGGATAAAATGGGCTTTTCTAGCAGGTACTTGATGGAATCCATATGGGTACTAGCCTGATGGTAAAGGCAAGCATGTAGTGTAGTAACTTATGTGTGACTTGGACCAGGGTGACACGTGCTTTCTCCAAAGCAGTGTAGTTGATTTTGTACCCGACCAATTTTTAACTGGCATAATAAATGTTTATTTCCTTACGACACTCTTCAATGTATTGGGCTAGCAAAGCCCCTGATGTAGTATCTATCACAGTTAAGTACAGGAGTAGGGAAGACCTGGCTATGGAGGCATAAACACTAGAGGTCAGGTGAGGTATCACTTAATTCGGCCAAAGGCTTCTTGACAGTCATTATTCCATATTTTAGTTGAATCCTTACAAAGAATTTTGAAAATAGGTTCACAAATAAAAGTTAATTGGTTGATGAATCGACTGATGTACTGCAGTTTGCCCAAGAATCCTTAGACTTACTTCTCCATCCATAGTGGTGACGTCTCAAGTATGGCTTTGAATTTGGTAGGGTAAGTTTTGATTCCCTTCTCACTGACCATAAATCCCAAGAGTTTTCCTTTCGTGATGCTAAAAACATATTTCTGTGGATTTTACTGCATTTGGTATTACTGCAGTTACTTGAAGAACTTTTGGAGGGCAGGAATATGACCTTCTCGAGTTCTATACTTGATGATCATGTCATTTACGTAGACTTCGACCTTCTTATAAATAAAGTCGTGAAAGATGGTTATGGAAGCCGTTTGGTAAGTAGCCCCGATATTTTTAAGTCCGGATGGCATGACAGTATAGCAAAAAATTCCCCATGGGGTGATGAATGTAATTTTCTCCTAATGGTCAAGGTGTATCTTGATCTAGTTATATTCGGTGAATCCATCGATAAAGGGCTTGAGGGAATAGTTGGCTTTATTGTCCACGATTATGTCAATGTTGGGTAATGGATAATCGTCTTTTGGGTATGCTTTATTCAAATCCCGGTAGTCGGTGCACATGCGGACTTTTCCCCAGATTTTAGCATGGGCACGATATTAGCGAGCTATATAGGATATTCGATTGCACGAGTGAAACCCACGTTAAATTTTTTGACCACTTCCTCTTTGACTTTGAGCGACCATTTGGTGTAGAGCTTTATTAGATTCTGTTTGACTATCTTGCATTCTGGAAAGGTTGGGATCTCATGCTGAGCTATTTTTGGGTCAACGTCGAGCATGTCATCATAGAACCATGCGAAGATGTCCATGAATTCTTTCATTAACTCTTCAAATTGTGCATGTTCATGCTCGTTAAGGGTGGACACTATCCTAATCTCGCCCTGATTCCTACTAGAATTGATATTAATAATAATAATAATAATAATATCATCATAATTTAATTTAAACGCGGTTATGTTATTTTTTTTTCTCCTTATTAATGTCAGTTAAGAATTTTTCATTTTCAATATCATCATCATCAAAGGTTTGACTAGAATCAAGACAATTAATGTAAGGAATGGCAAGATACTCAAAATCCCCATTTAATTTATTTTCGAGAAAAACAGCATTAAGAACCTCATCAAAAAGGTATCAGTTACATTGATATCAAAGAAATTAACAACAACATTAGGTGAAGATACTTGGATAGGGTAAATAGCAGTATCAGGTTGAATCTGATCAGGTTAGATAGGGACGGTACTCTAATTAAGGAAAGGCATGATAGCATCTTTGAGTTGAGTGGACGGGTCCGACAGTATGGCATCTAAGTGGATAATGCAGAGCTTCAGCTCCAGTGTCTGCAGGTTGAACGAGTCCTCGAAATCACTTTCCTCAAAATCTTTGGTAACTGTCGCGGATATCTTGGTGAGAGGTTTCACCTCATGTTTGAAGTTTTTTACCTAAGAGTTTCTATCTTGAAAGAAGATTTCGAACCCTGGTTTCATCTTCTTCTCGACATAGTCATACCATGGTTCAAGGAAGCTTCAGAAAGGGAAGTCTTCACCCTTTTTTAATAAACCTTTCGTTCAAAAAGTCTCTCGAAATAGTTGTTTTTTTAAGCTTCTTTTTTATGGTGGTTGCCAGAGTGCTTTGAGTTCTTCTAGTGAAGGCTAGTAGCCCTGGCCACATGGGGGAAAGGTCTCTTTCAGTACTATAGGCTCAATAATCCTTTTTTGGCATTGCCCTAGCCCCATTCCGGGCATGAAGTGCATATTCTTGAACATCTTAATCACATTGACGTTACCATGAAGGTTTTATTTTGGACAGACTCAAACTTTGAAATTATATCCTGCTTGAGTGGGAAGTGGATCAACTCTGAAACCAAGGAGGAGCATGTCATTTATCCCATGTTGAATCACCAATACTAGATTACTAGTGTTGGCATTGTTTGCACCATAGTCATCCCCCAAGATGGTGATAACCTCGCCTTTTGATGAAGAACATCAATTTTTGATGAAGAGAAGATGATACCCCTCAGATGTTGTGCAGCTATGGACAGTTAAGGAGAAGATGGAAACATGCAGATATATCGATGACTTGGAACTCAGTGACAAGATTTATAGGGCCATACCCTATTATGAGTTTTATAGACCCCATTACTTCTCGGTGGGTATTGTCATAATTACGCACGATGGGGGAAGTGGGAGTGAGATCACTGACTTTTAATCCCAAATAATTTAATGTTCTGAGAGGACAAACATTGAGAGCAGATCAACTGTCAACGAATGAGAGTAGGAATATCTTTACCAATGCTTCAACGAAGACATTGAGAGCATAATGTAGCCAGGGTCAATCTTCGATATCTCTATTTTGGAAATGGAGAGTAGTATGGAAGAGGTCAAGGACCCAACCATGTTTATGGATTCTTCAGGAGTGGTGAAAGGAGGTACTATAGTCCCGGTGAGGAGTTTTATTAAAGCATTCTAGTATAGGTGGGGGGACATGAAAATCCCCCATAGGGTGATATTGGATAGGGTTTTCTTGGGATGGTCAAGTACTTTTGTTTCTTCGATGGTCATTTCTTGCATAAGAAGTTCTTCGACAACTCCCATTCCCTTATCTGTCTCGGTCACATGAGGAGTCGAATCTTTGTAATGTATCTTTGATCTAGTTATGTGATTTCTTGAGGTGGGGAAGAACAAGAACCCCATGTCTTCATCTATTTATGGCTGAATGGGCACCTTGTCGATTTTGCCCAACAGATTTTTGAAGGATATCATTCTGCACAAATGGGTTTCTAGACTTGTTTCTTCCCGACTGGGTTCGTCATCTGAGATGTCAAAGTCATCCCCCCATCCAGTAGAGACTATGCCCCATTGCCTAGAGAAGTTAATACACTCAATAACCTCGATGGATTCATCATGTAAATTATCCCACTTAGCAGGGAGGTGCAGGAGTGAAGGGATCGATCGTACCTGAAGCTTTAAAACGGTGGGTAACTCTTTAATGCTATAAATTTCACGTGTCTATCAAAATGCATAGGACATTATATGTACTACATAATCTAGAATGACTTCTTCAATAGGTACTACCCATTCATCTGATTCCCAAGCCCATTTTTAGGCTTCAATAAACAAATCACTGAATTTTTGACCATCAACAATCATCTCGGCAGGCAATTTAAACCCAAACTCTAAGAGTTGGTTTAACACAGCTGGTAATTCCATGTTTTTTCCTTAGACCGATTGCAAACGATAGTACATGCACTTTTAAGGAGTGACAAAGCTTGATCGGTGAATGAAGTAGGGTATAGGAGAAAATATAGGCCAACTTTAAGTGGTTTAGGTGAGATTATGGGTATGAAGGGTGCTTTCTTGGGCACGATTTGAGCAGATGGGTCAAATTTTGGGTCACTCTCTATAAAGATGGCATTTGTATGGGTTGGAAATGGGTTATAAGTGGTATGGTATTGGGTTTAGCATTAACTGGTGGAGCAATGATACCCTGGTCAATTAGGCCTTAGATCACAATCCTAATATGACAACGCTGGTCGAAAGTATGGCCAGTGGACTGGTGGAAATTACAACGGGTATCGACTTTGAAGTTTTTAGGTGTGGATTTGGTAATGGATGATGGTCCAAGAGTTCGATGAGGTTTCGAGTCAACAAGGCCTAGTAGACTTTTGACAGGGAGCATGGAGTTCAGTGTACTCTTTCTTGGTTGGACTCGGGTGAGTTTCTTGTGCCCAAGACATAGCAGGTTAAGAAATGTTAGCACTGGTGGGCTTCTCATATTTTTGGGGAGTGAATTATTCAGTTTCTTTCTTTGTCTCAAATTCAACTTTAGTAACACCTTCCTCAATTTCTATACCAGTCTCTCGAAGGGCTCGAAAGTGTGGGTAATACTATCCTCCCAAGGATGATCGAATATGAGTCAAGAAGTTCTTCTTCACAATACTGACTTGTTCCTCCTTGAAGGGTTTGTTGGTCATGGTAGCAGCTTTGTTTCTCCACCTTCCTATGAAGCTACTGACTGTTTCCCTAGGGCTCTACCTAAAAAGATCTAGATCTCGGCATGTAACCTTTAGCTCCTTATTGTGCTTGTACTAAGACATGAATTCTCGTGCGACATCATCCAAACTACGAATTTGGATTTTTTAAGGGAGAAAAAACACCGGAGGGCACTTTCTTTCAAGGTCTGTTGGAACATTTGGGTCATTATCTCTTCGGAGGAACCAAGGAGGGTCATAGCTTGGTGATATCTTCCAAGGTGAACAATTGGGGGTCTACTTCCCCCTAATTTCTCGATGTCTGACATCTTGAACTTCTCTGGCCGTTTAGATTTAGGATAGGATACATATGGGTGTAGTCCATGTAGTTCTCGAATATTTTGACTTGGTCAAACTTCTTCGATAGTAGCTTGAGATCTTTGTTGACCTGGTTCAGTTCCTCCTCTTTAGGATCTGTGGGTACTAGCAGGTTAGCCCCTACTTGGGAAAGATTCGAAATAGGGAGTTGAGCTAGTGGCATCCCATTAGTAGGTGGAGCACATAGAGCATGTTGATACTCTACTGAGACCCAAAAAGGCTCTGGAGTGGGTGGATCCATGGCATGAGGAAAAAAAACCTCGACTATTTCAGGGATCTAGGTCCGGTGATGAAGCATCTCGTGGACCTCGGAGTGAAGGTTCTCAATCTTGGTACTGAGCTGGGCTAAGATAGTCATCATATCATATTTCACATTCGGTGCTTGGTTAGTGTTCTCAATAACGAGCTCGTGAACGTAAATCCTAAATTTGGATAAAGTAGCAGAAGAATCGATGAAGCTTCGGGCGGTTTGACGGAAGACCAAAGACAATAAGGAGCCAGGCCAAAATCGGTTATGCGATCAACATGAGAGGAAAATTGGTTCAAATTTATTTTTAAAAGAACGAGGGAGAAAATTTTTGGTATTTTGGAAGGAGGAGAAAAAATATTTTTGGTGATTTTAAAAAAAAAAAAGGAAAAAGGACAGGAATCTCAACATGATTATTAATAATGTTATTATTAGGTCTTCACTTGTATTAGGTTTTCCTAAATTCAAAAAAAATGTCAAACGGGACCCGAGCTTAGGAAAATAGGTTTTGAAAATATATAAGACACGGTTGGAATTGTTTCCAGGATCACGGACGTGGTACTATTTTGAAAAAAAAAAGCAAAATAGCACAAAAATTCGGGGCGGTATGCCGAACCAAAATTTCAGTAGAGTTTCGTATGGTAAGCGAAAACTAAATATGAGTTCCCTAGGTTTGACACCTATAAAAGGTTTATGAACTTTGGGGGTTAGTGGAAGGGTTCCCCCTTTGGCATGACTTCCACGATATACTTCTTGCCTATAAGGGCAATCATTCATCGATACATGTGGACAAGCCATTTGATATACCTGAGTGTACGTGAATTATCGTACAATATACCTCGTGGGGACAGTACATGTGAGAGAGAATTCAATATACTCGACGTACGTGAATGATTTCCCTTCTATATACCTCCCGTCGTGAGTTCGATCCAGCGGTATGATGCGGGGTGAACCGTTCGATATACATCGAAGGTACGAGTCTAATGGAAGGTAAGAGTCATATCGCTTAGGCTAATTGTGACCCGCAGGACTAGCTCCCATCACAATGTGCCCCCCCCCCCCCCCCCCCCAACCCCACCCCACCAGTATGGGATAAATTTTTGGTCAATATTGTATTGCTCCTAATGATGTAGTGTGCAAAAATGCATGAGTCTTAATTAACATATTACGGAGAGATAGTATTTTTTTCATTTTTCATTGGCATGATGATCAAAGGGAATACTACGATAATGGGGGAGCGTATATAAGTATTATGAAAAGTAAATCTAGCATGGAGATTATATTATGCATGGATATATGTGAGTGAACAAGTGATATAGGAATATATGCAAGTGAGTGTGTGTGGTAGTGGGCCTATACATGGATCAACTACAAGTGGTGTGTGATATGTGTAAGTGAGCATGGACATATATACTAGTGTGGGAAGTGTGGGCGTATGCTAGTCAAACCTAAAAATTGATATTATAAGTGGTGTGTGAGGCATGTGAGTCTAAAATGAAGTTAAGTGTAAGTGTGTGAAGTACATAAAGAGTAGATACAAGTCTGTGAAGTGTATAAATGAGTGGAAAGTGATATATACATGAAAGAGAGAGATATATAAAGGTAAATAGAGGAGAAAATGGAGTATACAGGTAGGTGCACATGCACACATGCAGAAAAGAATAATACCCATGCAAAAATAGAGTCTAGTCCTCTTAAAATTTCCCCAGCGGAGTTACCACTATGGCCATCCCGAGGGTCAAGGATGGGGGTTCTCCCAAGGTGGATCCCTCCTTCCTTACTCTTTTAGGAATGCGCATGTGATTGCATCCTTTCTCGAGGTGCTCAGTCGTCATCGATGTGGGGTGATATGTAGAGATAAAGTCTCCATCCTATTTTGTACAAAACATGCAAAAGAAATGTTGTCACCTCAAGAGAAGAGTATCAAGGACAATACTGATGCTTGCGAAACCAAGTAGTTCAAAGGTTTGAGGACTAAGTTACATAATAAGAAGGTGTTAGGCACCCATATCGTCCTTTCGGTCTCTCATGTGCATGTGTTAATCTTCTCATGTAAAAATCCGATATGCGTGTGCTTATGTACATAATATAAATGGAGGATGGAATCGCTCGACTCGCGTTACGGATAAAGGCGGAGTGAGGTCATCCTTAGAAGTGTTCCCAAGATTGTAACTCAAAGTATAATATAAGTGTTTGCCAATTCATAAGTCGTTATGGAAGAACAAATGCGTATATCGGACAAGACACAAGCAATCACAAAAATATATTAAGAATGCATGATAAGAACAAGGTAATAAATATATGTATGGGAGGACTCAAGTCTAGGGATTTATCCAAGACACCTACATAGCCTGGGGGCATCAAAGTCCACATAGTTTAAAGATAATACAAGGTAGGTTTTAACCCATAAATCCAATCGGGAACTTTATTTATGTGTGTGTAGAAAAAGGTATTTTAGTGTGAGAAAATGTGATGAGAATTCCCTGTTTGGAATTTACAAGTAAACCCTATTTTTCTTATTTTTGGATTTTTTTATGAAAATAAAGTATGTGCAAATTCTAATAATAAAAATTTTGAAGTTAAGGTATGTGATGTAATGAAGTAAATCACTAAAATGAAAATGAAGTAACCAATGCAAAAATGAGAAAATTTAAAGATAAAGGGGAAGAATTAGACCTCCTTATGAAGACATGAAGTGAATATTTATTGTAGATGCACTGAACTCACAATGAGATGATGGTGGTATGAGGAGATAGGTGATAATTTACTCAAAAGAGTATGAAAAGGATGGAAAGAATGTGGGAACTGGGTTTTTAAGTGGGGAATAACTCGGAATTCGAGAGAATATTCTATGAATTAATGAGAGGGATGTTCAAGGTTGCCTTTTGTAGTGAGGTAATGGCCTCTATTTATAGGTCCAAGTGGGTGTAAATAGGTATGGTCTCAGACCTACCTATCGACATAGAACCCCAGACACACTGCCGATAGGCAAGGTCTTGGGATTCCATTCGAAAGTCTGAGGTAAGATTTTGGAAAAATGACCATAATACGTGAATCATAAGTCAAAATCGTGCACAAGGTGGAATATTGGAAAGGGTATTCAGAGTCATTCAAGAATCCATTTAGCCACTCCCAGGTTCAAAAGTTGACCAAAGTCAAACGAGACCTAGAAGCGCCCGTTGGTCACTAGATAAGAAATTCTCGGATGAAAACCGATCGACCGTGCAAATCGTAAGGTTTATTCGTGCACGGGATGGACCATTGGAAAAGGTATTTAGTTCTCTTTGAGATTTCATTCAACTTCAATTAGTTCAGAGAGTTGACCTAGGTAAAATGGGGATCGAAATTGCCTGGTGGCCCTTCGAAGTAAAATGGTCGTTAGCTCGTACCGTAAGGTTGATTCATGCACGAAGTGGATCATTGGAAAGGTAATTCAAATTGATTTAAATATTCATTCAGCTTTATTTAATATGAAGATCTGGCTGGGGTCAAACGAGGCCCGAGAGTGTTAGGTGGCCTCTAGTTCAGTTTTTGGGGTACAATGGACTGTTCGTTTGAACTGTAAGGATGATTCGTGCACGAGGCAGGTCGTTAGAAAGGGGATTTATAACCCTTCAAAGATTCTTTGGGATTTTTCTCAGGTAAGAAAATTGACTGAAGGTAAATGGGGCACGGGAGCCTCTAGATCAGTTTTTTATAGTGAGACGGATCGTTCGTTCGAACAGTAAGGCCGATTTGCGCACGGGGTGGATCGTTAGAAAGAGGATTCTAAGCCATTCAAAGATTCATTTAGTTGTTGGTCAGGTGAAAAAGTTTATCGCAGCCAAACAAGGCTCGAGAGAACCCCATAGCCTCTACATCGGTACTCAAAGTATAACCTAGGGTTTGTGATGAACGAGTGAATGTTAGGGATCTAAGGAGGTGCTGAGGGTGATCCTAGGAAGGGGTGTCTATAATGTGGAATGATTGAAATATTATTTCTCTAGATTAATAGATATTGTGAATGAAATGAAAACATATGGGGAACAACTTTCTGATCAAAGAATTATTGAAAAGATTTTGATTAGTTTGGCAGAAAAGTATTACTGGTGTTAAAGAAACCAAAGAAAAAACCTCTTTACGTGTTGAAAAATTGATGGGTTTCATTAAAACATATGAGAAAAGGTTGATTAGACACTCTAAAAAATCTATTAAGAGTGCCTTTCAATCTAAGCTCATTGTTGGGGCCAAACCATGTTTTGATTAACCCAAAAGTGAATCTTCAAGATGTGGAAGACATGGAAGAGGAAGAAACAATCGAGGAAGAGGTAAAAACAATTTTGAAAGAAGAGAAAATAATGAAAGTTTTAATCAACAAAAGTGTAGTATTTTTTATAGAAGTATCCATATTAATAAAGGCTATTGGTTCCGAGGACAACCACGATATCACAATTGCAAGAGAAGTAGTTATTCCAGGATCGCTCAATTTTGGGGTGGCATCTTTCTCTCCATCTCTTAAACTTTTGTTCTTAATTAACACTGAGGATAATACATGATTTAGGTCAGGGGGTGTGGGATATGCTTCCCATTGCTTTTTGATTTCATTGATTGGATTTTTGTTCTTCCCAAGCATGAATTTGTTGAAAAAAATTAAAAACTTTCAAAAATATTTTCTTTTTTTTCGTTTGTTGGACCTTTTTCCCACTTATTTACGATGATCAATAATGTTTTACCTATCCAATTGTCATTACAATGATACATGTTCTTGATTTTAAACGTTATTAAACTTTAGTCCTTTAATCATCGATATTATGAATAATATCATGAATTGAAACTTCAAAACTCCTGAGAACATGTGCATTATTTTGTTTAGTGATTCGGTTTAAGACTTCTATAAATCGATGATCTTTCGTCTCATTATATACACTAAAATTGAGCGATATTTTCACATTGCTTCAATTGTGAGTGTTTATACAGATACTCTTTACAGTTATCGATAATCTCATTATTCTTTCTTTGATCGTTCATTATGAAATGTATTACTTGAGCATGATTTTCGACATTTTTTTAACTCGAGAATCACGTAAACCTGAGGAAAGGATCATAGGCCATCATTATTGTTTAACCCATATTGGCCTTGAACTCACCCTACTTATTTCCCTAGTCACCCGTTGAGACTAAATATAGCCTTTCTTTTCATCACCCTAATCCCATAACCAACTCCACATTGGAGTTTTATCCCTTTATAAACCTTTCTCACATTTGATTTGGGAACTAACTTGGGATGTCATGATGTTCTTATTGTGTGGTTGTATTTGAGCGATGAGTTGACTTCAAAAGAAAAGAAAATTAAATTAAATAAAATAAATGCAAAATCAAAGAAAAGAGATTCTAAAAATGTAAGAATCCCATGTGCTTATTTATATAAATAAATAAGTCATATTTAATTTGTTCAATTTTGCTTTTGGAATTTGTTTTCCAATTTTTTAATTGTCCACACGTTCCTTTACCCCAAGTGTTTCTTCCCAAACCCGTTGAATTCATAAATATCCCATTCCTTTCCTAATTCTAGCCTAACCAACGTGACACCTTATAAATTCTTATATGTTCCTGGGGCGAATATGATTTGAAAGTCATAATAATTGCGAGAATATGTTAAGGTGTGTTTCACTTCCATCAATGAGAGATATCCTTTCATTGAGATTACCATTTGTATCTTATATATAACGTTACTCATAGATAACATGTGTGTGGCCTTGCTTCCATTTATATTTACTCATTATATAAGCATGTTTCGAGAGTGTTACACCTCATTCAGAGAGCTTTCATTAGTTGAGTGTAATCACCGAAGAGGTTTAATGCCATGCACGCTTTAATATTTATCTGGGTAATGAAAATTTTGCCAAATCAAAACATTAACTTGTGCTCTCTCATCCTACGTATTTTAAAGTTTAAATTGTAATGAAGTTATTCTAGTAATGTTTATAATAATGAACTATTATGTAATTTCTCATTTGCTTTGTTAACAACTTATTAAAATTCAAATTTTTTTTGAGTTTGGTATTGGATTGTAGGGCTAAAATTTTTAAGGAAGTTTGATTTTTGTGGGCTTTATTCCAGAAAACCCTCATGAGACAACACTCAGCCACTAGGGAAACCTAGGGGTTTAATGACTTGTTGTATTCGCTAAATGCAAATGTGTTCCCACAAAAGTGGTATTCTGTCCTTTGTACATATGTGTGTTGTTTTTCTCTCTCTATTTGGTAGGTTCTCCTTTTATTTTATCACTAAGGACTAGCAATGTGTAAGTTAGGGGGTGTGATTAGTCTTGAATATTACATTTGGTACTTGCACATTCTAGCATAATTGGGTCAGTTGTTAGTTAATTCCTATATTTAATCTCTTATATCGGTTAGCCATTATTTTCCCCATATATATATATATATATATATATATATATATATATAGGGGGGTGTATGTTTGTCTGTGTGTGTTTCGCAAGGTTATTTGAGCTTTTTAAGCTTGTGAATGCTTAGCAGACCAATTGGTTACGTTTTGAAAAAGTTTCATCATGAGGTAAAACTTTAGGGATATTTTTATAAATACAAACTTTATGAATCAGTTAGAGGAAGTCCAAGGGAGAATATTTCTTTGAGATGGCTTTGCATGGCCATAAACGACACTTCATTTCATTTCTGAATGACCGAGTTATAGACGATTCCTCAAAGCAACATTTTCTCTTTAAAGAAAATAAAGGTTGGAAAATAGAGTGTAAATCGATTGACCTAGGCTCGATTGATCGACCTCCTTTCTTTTTTTCAATACCTGTATGCAGGAGGCTATTTTTTTATCCCTCAATCGATAAGCGTAGGCTCTGTTGATCAACCCTTGTTTAATTTGTGAAGTGATGGAAGATATTAAGGTCTAATGCTCCTAGGTAGATCGATCAGCCCGGCTCGATCGATCGACTCCTGCACTTTATCTTGTTTTAATCCATTTACTATAAATAGTAAGTGGAATTTGTTTTGGAAGATATCAGATATTTAGGGATTTTTATTTGTTTTGAAACTTTCTCTCTCTCTCTCTCTCTCTCTCTCTCTCTCTCTCTCTCTCTCTCTCTCCTAGGTTTTCCATTTTGTATGTAAAGTAGTACTCATCATATTCTTTATTTCAAGATTTCATAATTTAGTTCAATGATTGTTTTATTTATTTCCTTATTGTTTTTCTCATATATTGTTGTAATTAATATTTATAATTCTTTCTAGCTAATTAAATTAGGTTGAGATTGTTGAACTCACCATGGGGTATTTAGTTGCTTTGCTACGGTATGATGGTTTACGCTAGTTTTGATAAGTTACTTGTTCTTGTTTTTGTATCTAGGATCCTTAATGGAGTATATCATGTATGTGCCATGCTTGCGACCTTTCGTGTGTGATTTCAAGACTATTGTTGACGTCAAATCAAACTAAGCTTTTATGAGAATTTAGGGGGTGACAACTTTAGGTTTTATTAAAGTCCAAATGGGTATTAATCTTGAAAATGAATTTATTTCCATGCAACCATTTACGCTAAGTAGTCTATGGTGAGGGATATGATTCGCAATCTTTAGTTTCTTTCTTATTAATTAAATATGTTTAAATATTTGTCTAGATTAATTGTAGTTTAAAATGTTTCAAATAAAAGATCGTCTTTTATATTTTTATTTGTGAAGTAATAAATCGATTAAATTCTAGCAAGGTTATTTGTGGATTCGACACCCCAACTCGCCGCTATACTTATAAAACAAGTGTAATTAAAGTTTAGGTTTATTTATTATGGGGGTAAACCAACAATGAAAGTGTCCTCATACGACCACTCGATTTTCATTCGATCACTAGCTTACACTTGGGCATGTGGTTTATTACAAAAAAAAAATTAAAGAGTTAAGTATTGATACAATAAATAACCTTTTCTACTTAGGAGTATGATATAAAATACCTTATATAACCTTTAGGATAACCAATAAAGAGACATACCTCTCTCCTTAATTTAAACTTCCTTTGCTCCTTTCACATCACGAATGTAGAGCACCACCGGATCCGAACATGACCTAGTTGGAGCTTGCGCCCACTCCAACGTTCAATGGGAGCTGAAGAGATCGATTTAGAATAAATTAATTTAGAATGTATATATCGTCTCTTATGTAAAATCCCAATGTGAATGTTGCAGTTTTGAATAACTAACCATGGACCTTATCATATCTAAAAGAGTCATATTCCTTCATTTCCTTTACAATGTTCCAAAATAGAATCCCTAGCGTAGACAATAGGGATGTAATCCCATACATCCAATATATAATCTCTTAACTATCCTAAGAGGTTTACTCATCACGATCATATAGTAGAGTTTGGATTAGTTTACCTCACCAATGCTCCACCTCAGCCTAGCACACTTTGAACTAATCAAAGGCTTCATACATGTTGTATATATGGTAAATAGACTCGAACTTTGAGTAACCATCAAGGAAATTGATGAAGATCTCAAAGCGACCTCTTGATAGAATAGTCATAGGAACATGCTAATAAAAAAATAAATCATTTCCAATACATCTTTGGCTCTTTAGCTTTTGGTTGTGAAGGCCCCTTAATCAAATTACCTTCTAAATGGGATTTAAGACTGGAAGTGCCTTCACTTCCAATGAACTCAATTGGCCATTCAAACAAGATTTCTAATTCCTTTTAGAATAAAATAACCTAAGCGTAAGTGCCAAAATTGTGTTTGGTTCTAGAAGAAAACTTTCTCTTTAGTGATTTATCCATTAACATTATTCATATCATATTTAGCAGTACTAGACAAACCTTATAATGTATAAATTATTTTTCAATGTACCAGAACAAATAAAAGATGTCACAATTTTGATAAAATAATTTCATAAACAAATTGAATACCTATTCAAAACCAATTTAGAAAATCAAAACCAACATTTCTAAAACCAGGTACATTAAAATGATTTACCTACATTAACTTTATATCTTCACCATTATCTCAAAATAATTTCCTTGATTTTATACTACTGCCTTATTTTTATTTTCCATAACTAGGAACATCTCTCTTTAAGTAATAACACGGTTATCTGGAACCACTGTAACGAGTTGTAGTCCTGATTTATGGTACTTGAATCTACACACCATGTTGTTGTAGATCAGATTATAACTCATTCATTTAATTTAATAAAAAAAACATTCCCATGTCCTTTTCCTTACAAAGTAGGTAAAATTAAACACCGTTGCTGTAAAAGTTCTAGCTACTTGTAGTGATAATAACTGCCTTTTGGCTATTTCACTACTAGTTATGAATATGAACCTTTCTTAACTCATAACGTTATGGCTGATATTTTGCCTTAACCTCCTACTTCCCTTTCGAGAAAGAAGTAACATTCTTATCAATAACTAACACCATTAATTGTCTACCGATGATTTTTACCCCTGAATTACGAAATGGACCCCGATTACCTCACTATATCTAATCCAAAAGAATCCCTTGTTCAATAAATGATGAAGATCATTTAATGAACATGATTCTTACTTGAGTGTCATCAACCAACAATGGTGTTTACAAATTCCCCTTGCACAATTCTTTAAAATTAAAAATGTACATATATAACTTCCTCGATGGGGGGCAAAGCTTATGTAACACTTAATTTAAAAGAATTACTGTAAATTTTAAAACTACCACAATTCCGTGTTCAATTCCCTCCGATTGGAAGAAAAATAAAATACTAACATGAGTAATTAATCACATCATAAATTTAAAACATATAAGGTAATCTTGAGTTAAAATAGTTTATTATCCCCTTAAGTTAAAATAATGTTCAATTACATTTCCAGTCCTAAAAAATTAATCCAATTAAAAAAATATGACTAATGTAGTGATAAAAGTTGAATTCATTTTTGAAATCAAAGAATCACTATTAAAAAAAATCATTTTATATTTAAATACGGGCATCCATATATCGTTAATAAAAATTAATCTCGTCGGACATCCTAATTCCCTTATGAAGTGAGATTTCCCATTTGTAGCTTAAATTACTCCCACCTTAAACTAGATAAATTTTTATCTTTCATTATGTTATTCAGATAGTCGAGGAAACTTTTGCCCAACATAATAAATAGTCGGCGTCTTTTGATCCCACAATTAATGATAGTGACTCCATTGGGGAGGATATTATTAATTTTGTTTAAGTTTATACCATTGGTTCATTCCTCAAATCTGAATCCTCTCATGAATAACTTTCACATTGGGGGACCGAACTCACTCAAATTCAATTGTGGGAACTATCAAGAGTTTTAAGAATATTGGATGCCCGGTTAATTCCATCCATTAGGGCTCATACCGAAGTTGACGTAAAAAATAAATCACATCACATTCATAAAACACCTCGAAACTCTGAGGTTTTGTTGAAAGCCCTATCCCACTTAATATTTTAAACTTGATGCTTTTTGAAAAACTATTTATTGGTAATTGCCAATTTACATGTACAAAATAAATTATCCGATCTCACTATTTTCATTTTTCAAAAAATAATCATTATTAAATTAAAATAAAGCATGGGGATAAAAATTTGATTTTTACATTTACATTAATTACCCAATTAAATTGAATTAGAAAAAATAAATACAAACTGGTTTTTCAGAAGGAAAAAAACGTGATCTAGCGAGTCTCAAAATTAAATCCTTGTTGTTCATAAAATGGGTGTTCATAATTAATCAATTAATTAGCATGGAAAATTAAGCAACGTAATAATAAAGAGACAACATGCAAATATAATTAATAAGAAGAAGAAAAATAAAACAATAAGGACAAATATGCCCCTATACATTATGGTTTAGAACTCTTCTTGAAGTAAAACTCTTCAACGCCTAAAATCCTTATTGGAGAAGACTTCTTCAAGAAGTAGAGTGCCACTAGAAGTAGACTTCAACTAAAACTGGAGTTCCTTATTATCTTTCCTACTGCAACCAATCCATTATGGTTTGGGAAGAATGATGAAGAGGAACCACCACGCGAAACACCTAAAACCACCAAAAAGGGAACAAACTACTGTTGACTGCCTCTGTTGGATCGTTTCTACCTAGCACCAGATCGATCTAATGGGCCTGCAAACCAATGCGGGCTTGCAGGCTGGCAACTTCATATTCCTTTCAGGAACAACATGCAAAAATCATCATAACTCATTCGAATCAACACCCAAACTCGTATAAACACATGATTCTAAATGTAAACAAACATTAAAACCCTCTTCCAACTCCTATAAATACATCCATAAAAAAAGTAATTACAAAAACCTAATTATTACAACCATAATGAAGCTAAGAGGGAAAAATAACTACGGATAAATCACTGTAGGTTTGAATCACACAAAATAACCATATGTGACCATGATGGAAGGGATTTAAACATGGAATTTATGAAAAAACTATTAGTACAATGCCATATAATTTGATGTACAATCCTATAACATGCCAAACTAGGGTTACATGGTGGACTACATGGACCTTTCCAAAACATGGCTAATCTCGATCGGGTATCAAATGCCAATTATTGGGAAAACATATGGGGATTGACATTTGAAAACACAAAAAAAAAAATCAATCCTAATATCTTTGATTAATCATGCATTAAAAAAAATCTTGAACAAGGTTTAAAGATTAAACCTCAGGTTTCAAGAATCCATACCATTGCGAATCTTATTGTGATTCATATAAGGAGAAATATGTAGATGATGTTGTAGATCTTAATTCCCTTCCAGATCTTCAAAAAATTTATAAAAAAGCACTGAACATCTCGAATATTTTAACATATGATCCACCCAAAGTACGTCTTGTGTGTGGTCAATTTGGAGATGACACCGTCATGAAATATGATAAAAATCACTTTATCTCTCCTCACCCCTTCATAAAATCATAAATTATGTTTTTTTATCTCTCTCTCTCTCTCTCTCTAACCCTTCATAATGGACTACTAATATAAAACCTTAGCTTACACTTATACAAATAGGTATAAGTCATGGGATTTAGCCTAAACTGATATTCCAGAGAGTTTGGACCTACTACTTGGGCAATGGACTATACAAGGGACCCAAGATAAATAATTAAATTGGATTCCAAATAAATACTTAAAAATACCAATTACATTTATCATAAGTATTTCATTTATTTATGTAATCGTGATTAACTCCATTAAATAACCACGACTAGACTCCAATTTAATTATCTCTAAATCACTCAAAATAAAGATGTCTTATTTGCAAAGTTGATTATGGTACATAATATGATTCTCCGCATTAAGTTTTTGATATCCGTTGGCTCGAATCAATTCGTCGCTAATCAATTTTAATCAACATTTAATCAATTCATTGATTCTCAAACTTAACTTATTTGCTACTACACCAGGTTATAAAATAATCCACCGATCGGGTTTTATAAGTGAAAACAAAATATAAGTCTATCACGGGGATATCACAATCCAACATATATCCTGGATGTGGATTACTGTGAATTATGATCTCGGACTTACTCACATAATGGTTGACCAATTTATGAGGATGTATTGACCCAATATAAAATTAAATCACACCATAGCAGTCAAAGAAATAATCATGCAAGCATTCCAATCATCATAATTCTCGAGATTAAGTATTTATGCACCATTTTCAAATGGTATGAGATTATTTATGTCTGATTAAGGCAGTCCTTACACTTAAAATCTCACGGGTGGTCGTGTATAATGAATTCCTAAATGTACCTATCACAATCCTCCTTCGAATTATCATACAACTTATCAATCCATTAGACAAGTTCACGTAGTTTAAGATAAACCCCTAGTATTATATCGCGATTATTTCTATAGGATGTCAACTATCTATTTAGGTTGTGAACTGTACAATAGTACTAAAACCGGAATTCCGATCTCTCGTGATCAAGCCGACCCAACTCACCAGAATTTATACTAATTACAATTGACCAACATGTAACATATTTAAAGAATAAATATAAGGAATTATCAAAACTATGATTCTTATCTCAAAATAAACTAACACGCCTTTACTCAAAAGGAAAAGCCAAATATGGTTTTAAGAATAAAACCCCAATAATGTCCACCTCTCATCTCATGAATCTAATACTTTTGAATTTTCTCCAACTCGATTGAATTTTCTTGTCCTCCATATGAATTACCTCGTGCGTAACAACATTTTCCCTTATATTATAACTTTATCCAATATAATAGTTATAAGGGTGTGGAGCCAAATTTTTTTCACGAACGGTTCATATATTTTGGTCTGTTAAGTTCGATACACAATACAATATATCAAGCTAGATGTTCGTGATCACCAGAAAAGGGTAATACTACGGAAAAATATATTTAGTAACATTGCTTGTGTTTGGAAATTTGGTTTGAGAATTCGGTTTAGACTTTGTATTTTTTATTATGGGGTAACCTCAACTCTTTGTTTGAATGTGCCTATCTTATTTTAGCATGTATTATATTTATATATCATTTGGATTTGTAATAATTTACGATTCCAGGTTGTGACACCCCGTCTAATTAAATACCGGGTGATCAATCCTTTATTAAATTAAATCAAAGTGTTCGGTTGGTTCATTCTTACGATCACTATCATAAAATAATTTTTCTTTATTAATCACCTAATAAATAATTAAGCTAAGTGTCAAAACATTTAATTTTATAAATTAAGGCCTATTGTTATGATATAATATACGAAACCATTTTTACGAACACAGATAATAATATTAAAAACCAAATCATCTAAATGAAATAACCAAGCTAGATTAACCAATCCAAATAATATATCCCAAATCGCAGGACAAGAAAATAAATAAAACAATCCCAATAATAACTGAATACTGAAATAATAAAGAGTAAAAGTCTCTCTCTGAACTAAATGAAATACGAAAATGGGCGATACATGCCCTTTCTAATAATGACTAAATGGAAGATTGAGAAGACAAGGATGAAGTCATCTACTGCAAAGACCTGTAACTCCCACACTAGCTGCAGCACGTCAACGGTCCAAAGATCTAAGCCTGATGCCCCTGTGGCTGGGCACCTGTAATATATATATATATATATATACAAGAGAAAGAAGAGATGGCAGGAAATGGGTCAGAGCCCCAGTGTAAAATAGCTTTAAAAATAGTTTAGCAAGTATTTAAAATGCTTACCAGTTGATATTACATACATGTTAGTACTTCGATACTCACTTGGGAATTCTCACCCTTTAACTAGTGTGTACACATAATGTACTACTAAACTAATCTAGATAAAGCTATCGCAACTCACTAGTTTAACCTGATTCACTCGTCTAACCTAATTTCCCTTCACCAAATTCTGTTTCAAGTAATCGCATAACTATAGTTTATATCTGATATCTGTTTCTTATGAATATAGTAAACCATTTATGTTCATATCAATACATACTTAAGTTCTCAATCACTTAATTCATTTAATATAATTATTCCATTTTATCTACTTACAAGAAAAGTAGATTACTCACATGTACATATATGTATCACTCATAATGTTTATACTAATAGGGCACCCCACATAAATCTATGGTGCTGGAATACTCTGCTATCAAGTCCCCGTATCTCTCGTACAAAAAGGGAAATACTAGTTCGGAATCACTCTCGAACTGTATTAACACAAAACATACATATTGGAGGCGAAGCATAGTTCCAAGTCTCGAAGAGGTCAGCACATACCCTCGCATCTCCTAGGACCGTTTGATTACTATTCTCGGATAGCCTGTACCAAGTATGTTATGTTTAAGGTTACAAGTCAATATCCCCCATAAAGGTCCAATCGAGATAAGACTGTCCCGGCACGGAACCTCTATGATAGTAAGCAGTGCTGGCATGATTACACACAGATATACAATATTATATATATACATGCACCCATATATATATTCACATTATTCATCTAGGTACGCCCATGACCCACAATATTTTTACCATACGTGGCAAATAATACCCGAGTTCTACGTATAAGTAAATCATTCTTTTTATTTTCTCAATTACCGCAAATCCTTAAGTACTTCTCGACTCTCGAAGTGTATCCTCTTAATGAATATAAAATCAGTAGGTGTACACTCACCACCCTACAGGTCTAAGTCCTTCTTAATTCTCACAAGACCTAACTTAACATACGCATGATTTCCCACTCAATTTATACCCCCGAAATCCCACGGTAAATTCTCATATAAAGTCATCTTACTCGAACCCTGCTTATACTCTACTGGTCCTTCTCAAGTCCCATTATAATATTTAAATTATGTCCAAAGGTCCTTACACATTGGGATTGGATTAACATTCAAAAGGAGAAAAAGTTTCCATTTTCGGTAGGAGTCGATCGATCTATAAAAGTGGGTTGATTGATCGATCCAGTCGATCGATCAACATTCTTGAGTTGATCAATCGACCAAGCAGTTCTTGCCCAGAATTTTGCATATTAAGCCTACGAGTTTCTTCCAACTTAAATCATCAAAAATCCATTAACATGTCCCAAACTCCCAACCAAACATCATGAACGTTATATAAACCAATATGGATGATTTCTAACGTAAAACATTCACTAATTCCTCAAAATCATCATCAATTGGATTAATTCAAGACTTTATCATTTAACCCTAGTTTATCATATTTTCTCAAGAATTCCATTAATTTCAAGATTTTTATCTCTACTGGGGCACCCCATGCAACCTCACTACCTCAACAATAAATAACTGGGCATACTGTCCCGCAGTGTAGTCTGTCCGAACCGACAGAAAATTAGCTACCTTTTTCAATCGAACCACTATTACCCATATTGAGTCGTGACTTCGCTGTGATGTAGGCAACCGAGTGATGAAATCCATGAAAATGCTCTCCCATTTCCACATAGGGATCTCTAGTGGCTAAAGTAACCCTGGTCGACTCTGGTGGTCCACTTTTACCAGCTAACAGGTGGCACACTTAGTCACGAACTCTGTAATGTCCTTCTTCATCCCACACCACCAGTATTGTCGCCTCATATTCTGGTACATCTTATCCCCTCCGGTATGTACCCAAAATCGAGATCCATGCGACTCTGTCATTACTATATGACGTAAGTCCTCCCCCTCTAGGACCACTAATCTCCCATTAAATCGCAATCCTTTATCTGAACTCACTGAGTAGGACTCCGCACCCTCAGCTAAAAACCATACAATCTGATCCTGGCAAAATGAATCATCTTCTTGGGACTATATCACCCTCGTAATAATCTCTGGTGTGAATGTTATGGTGGACATAAAGGATCGGGCTACTGCCTCTTGATATCCCAACTCTTTCCACTTCGCCTTTCACACATCTGCCACCTCAACTACAGGCTTATGGCTCAACACATCAGCAACTACGTTAGACTTCCCCGGGTGGTACTATATCTCGAACGAGTAATCCTTCACAAACTTCAGCCACCTGCGCTGACGCATATTCAACTCCCGCTGAGTGAACAAGTATTGCAGTGACTTGTGGTCTGTGAACAGGCAAAATTTCTCTCCCAATAAGTAGTGTCTCTAAATCCATAAGGCAAACATGATCACTGCTAGCTCCAAGTCGTGGGTGGGGTAATTCCTCTCATGAGGTTTGAGCTTGCGGGATGCATAAGCTATAGCCTGCACCTCCTGGTGAAGTACTCCACCAAGTCCCTGTAGGGAAGCGTCAGTCTACACTAAGTACTCTAGTCCTGGCCTGGGTAAATAAAGGACTCGCGCCGAAGTCAACTTATTCTTTATCTCATCGAAAGACAACTGGTAATCTTCATCCCATACATACGGTACCCCCATGCGGGTCAGATTATTCATTGGAACCGCTATTTTTGAAAACCCTAGAATGAATCGCATGTACTACCGTGCCAATCTCAAGAAACTATAGATCTCTGACGGTGTTGTGGGATGCCCCCACTCCCTCACTGCGGACACATTTCTCGGATCCACTGATATCCCCCTGGCGGAAATAATATGCCCCAAGTACTAGACCTCTCGTAGCTAAAACCCACACTTCTCATACTTAGCATATAGTTGATGCTCTCGCAGAGTCTGAAGAACCCATATCAAATGCTCGGCATGCTTCTCCTCAGTCTGGTAATATATCTGGATGTCATCTATGAAGACAATGACAAACTGATCCAGGAACTCTCTGAACACCATGTTTATTAAGTCCATGAACATGGTTGGAGCATTGGTTAGGCCGAATGGCATAACTCAAAACTCGTAAGATCCATAACGCGTCAAAAAATAGTCTTCGACACATCCTTCTCCCTAATCCGTAACTGATGGTATCTCGACCTCAAGTCTATCTTTAAGAAGAAGGCATCTCCTCTCAATTGGTTGAACAAGTCATCGATTCGGGGAAACGAATAATTATTTCGTATCTTAACTTTGCTAAACTCTCGGTAATCCACACACAACCTCAATGACCCATCTCTTTTCTTCACAAACAATACGGGAGCACCCCAGGACGGGGTACTCCTACGGATGAAGCCCTGTCCTAACAGCTCCTCAATCTGATCATGTAACTCTCTCATCTCAGTAAGAGCCATACAGTATTGTGATCGGGCTATCGATCGAGTTCTCGACATCAAATCTATAACAAAATCTATCTCTTGTCTAGGCGATAGTCTCGGTATCTCCTAGAACACGTCAAAAAACTCGCAAACTACGAGAATCGAATCAATGGGAATCACTACCTCCTTAAATGTCTCCTCATCTATATAATATAATTGGGTGGATGATCCTCCCTCCGGATGAGGCATCGCCACCAATAACATCTCCTGACCCGGAATAGCAAAAATAATACTCCAACTGTAACAATCTATCATGGCTCTATAAACAGTGATCCAATCCATGGCAATAATGGCGTCATGCTCTCGCATATCTAAGACTAACATGTTTGCAGGCAAAATCAGACTCCCAATCTCTATACCTACTCTTCAGCATATAAAGAAAATTAACGACCCATTACCCAGTGGTGAGTCTGCACATGTTATTGTACTCATTGTCGAGTCTAATAACACCGTGGCCGGTGCAAAACTAATGGCTATGAAGCAATGTGATTCCCCCGTGTCAAATAAAATGCGCCCAGTAGTATCATGGATAGAAAACTAACCCTCAACTATGGGTGGCGCTTATGGTGCTGCTGCCTGGGGGACGTTATAAACACTTCCACACTGCAATTATTCCTGCTGGACTGGGAAGGCCGATAAGGCTGGCATCTGAGTTTAACACCCCGTATTTTTGTACATTTAATATTTAACTAATTCGGGAATTTTAAATTACTTGTGTGTTGTAATTTTAAATGAATTAATTATGGCCATATATATATTTAAATATTAATCGGGGAGTGAATGGTTAATGTTTAGGGAAATTTATTTACTAAGTGAATAGTAATAATTTAATTACGTCATTTCGAGTATTAATGACGAGGTATACACTTATTCCAGCCGGGAGTCGGTATAGACTAAATTGGGTGTGAGATAAGGATTTTTATAAATTAATTCGGATGCCAATTCTGAGTGTGCGGTTGAGTCCGTATGGGTCGAGATAGTCAGAAAAGAGTACCCGGGGGTAGTAATTGGGTCTCGGGGTATTTTTGGGCATAGTCGGGCCCACACGGGGTGAGTTGGGCCACTTTAATTAAGCCCATTAGGTGAAAAACGGGATTAAGGGTTTTTAACCTAATGGGGAGATTAAAGAATGGCAGCCAACATAACTCTAAACCTAGGGTTTGAGAGGAGATTTGGGGGAAAGCAAATCAAGAACAAATTGGAGGTTATTGGAGCCAAATTGAGGGACTACGCCAACGGATCAGACACTACGAACACTTACAGGCAAGTGGTTAACTGTTGTGATTTCTAAAAGTTTGATAATCAATTCATATCATAGTGATGTGTGTATGAAAATTCGTTTTGGGTGTGTCACCAAAATTTAAATTGGGTTTTTGTAAATTTATATACTTTAATGAGATTAAGGGGGAGATTGATCGTGTTTATAATTCTAGAATATAGAGGACTGAATCAGATGTTAAAACCAGTAAGAGTAGATGGTTAATTGTTGTTAAACTAAATGAAATTCGGATTGGGGATTTGAAACCCGGATAATACCCAAATCAGGAAAAAGTAAGAAATCGTGAGATTTAATTTCAGTTTGATGTTCTATAAGGTACTTTGATCCTATTGTTATGTAGAAATAGGGTTGATTGGGCTTGGGTTAGTCCAGGGGAAAGAATGAAAGTTTAAGGTTTTCGTTAATGGCGGGACTGCTTCTTGGAGAAGACGAAGTCAGGGACGATAGATCGATTGACCCAGGGGTTCGATAGATCGATGATTCGGAATTCTGGGCAGTTCGCCCAGTTTATATATAAGGGGAAAATTAATTAGAAATTTAATTCCCAAACATTAATTAGTAATAAATAAATATGAAACAAATATTCCTAGCAATTATGGGAGAAAGTAATTGGGACTAGGATGAATTTATGTGGGGCATTTAATGGATGAATTTGAGAGATTTCATTCCAAAATAGTGAGGTACGGATCAAGTGAGTGAATCCGGGTATATTGGTCATGCGACCCCAAGGTAGTGAATTAAGTTTGGAGATAAACTAAATAATTTTGAGTCGGGATATAGACTCGGGTGAATATTTAATTATGGACCAAGTGGGCGAGTCCGGGCATGTTGGTAATTATAGGTAAATATAATTGGGAAAATTATGGAAATAAATGTGTGACACATTGTGGGCGAAAAATGTGGAAAAGAAATTATGAGATGTAAAAATGGACCAAGTGAGTGAGTCCGGGTATGTTGGTTATGTGACACCAAAGAATCAAATTTATTTTGAGAGAGAGTAATTAATTTGGAGTCGGAACATAGACTCGGGAAATATTAAGATACGGGCCAAGTAAGTGAGTCCGGGGATAATGGTTGGGTGACACCAAGTTATTAAATTAATAAATGCGTTAATTAATTTAGTTAGAGTCGGATTGTAGACTCGGGTAATATTAAATTAATAAGAGTGATAATTAATTTAATAAGAGTCGGATTGTAGACTCGGGTAGTATTAAATTAATAAGTGTATTAATTAATTTAATTAGAGTCGGTTTGTAGACTCGGGTAGGATTAAATTAATAAGGGTGTTAATTAATTTAATTAAAGTCGGTCTGTAGACTCGGGTATGATTAAATTAATGGTTGGGATAATTAGTTTAATCAGAATCGAATTGTAGACTCGTGAAGGGTACTTATTAATTAATGTGATAATTCATTATATTAGAGTCGGACCACAGACTCGGAATTTGGGTTAATTAATTAATGTGTAAATTAATTGTATTAGAGTCGAACCACAGACTCGGATTGGTATTAAATTAATATATGTGTTAATTAATTTAATTAGAGTCGGGCTATAGACTCGGGGAAAGTATTATATTAATTGAGGTGTGAATTAATTATATTAGAGTCGGACAATAGACTCGGGAAGAGGATAAGTTATTAAGTGAGAAAATTAATTACATTGAGTCGGGCCACAGACTCAGGAAATTACAGGCAGTGTATGGGATGTTGAGTACATGGTAAAGCCGGGGTTATTAATATATATATACGGTGTAGTGATAGTATATATATATACGTGTATGTATTGTGTGTGACATTAAATTATAGGCAGTGTACGGGAATTACAGGCAGTGTACGGGAATTTGAGTACACGGTAAAATCGGGGTTCATAATATATATATACGGGTAGTGATAGTATATATATATGTGTATATATTGTGTGTGATAGTAAATATCAGTGACTAGATATTTATTCAATTTAAATACTCTAATGCTATCAAGGGAGGTTGCGCGATGTGGGTGAATCCCCTAGCTTGAGGAGTAGGGCGAGTATATCCCCAGGTCATAGCGTCCGGTATATATGGGTGAGGGATTTATCTCACTTTCAGGGAAGGAATATGACCGACTCCACTTCGTTTATATTTTGGTCCAAGTTGGTGAGCGATTCTAACTTGGGGAAACTAGGTTTTGTGAGCACACCTAGTGAGATAGCATTCTAGAGGGAATCATCCAGTGAGGGTAAACTCGGAAGGATGGATACACGTATGATATATGTGTGGATGTTAGTAAAGGTACGTATAATATGCTAGTAAATATTATATGTAGGTGATAATAGAGTGTGTGATGTATTTACTTTATATAACTCGGGTTACAGTTATATGCAGTTAATTAATGAGAAATTAATTAAGTTAATCAATTGTGGGAATAATACAGTGTGTGATGTATGTACTTTATATAACTTGTGACACGGTTATATGCTGCTATTTAAGAGGAATTAATTAAGTTAATTGTGAAATAACTTATTATTGAAGAATCATTATACTCGGGTTAGAGTAGTACAGCAGTGGAAGGTTATACCAGGACTAGTTGGACGGGGTAGTACAACTAGGTGGAGTTAAGGTAACCGGTAGGTGTGCACAATAGTGGAGGGGTGAGAATGTCCTCAAGGGAGTGCGACACTAACTTAAATATGAAGCGCATTCATGCATTTTAAATTACTGCAGTTAATTCACTTGCTAAATATTTTCAAAATGTTTTGGGTTCTAACCCTTGCTATAAAACTATTTTCAAAACCTTTTAGGTGTCCAGCCACAGGGACGCCAGGATTGATATTCTATTCCAGGGATACGGAGTTGCGGCATATGTGGATGCTAGAAGGAGTTTGGATTAGACGCATCATCCATTCATTCCTAGAGTAGGAATCTTGTATTAGTCTCAGTTTTATTTAGGGCTTGTCGCCCAGACTTCTCGGTACAGTTTTCAGGTGTAATTCATTCAGGTGTTGAATATTTGTATTGGATTATTTATTTGGTGGCCGGTGATTTATTCGGCTAGTTGTGTAATTATTATTCTTCAGTTGTGTGAATGGTTTATATTTTAATTCCGCATGTATTGTTTTGTTTAATTAAAAAGTTAAAATTGGCACCAATTTTTGGATTACTAGGTGGTTAGTAAGTTTTAAAAAGTTTTCGACAGTGATGCTAAGGATGATCCAACTGGGATTCCTGTTTTAATTTGGTATAGGACTGATCACCCGGTATTTTATTAGGCGGGGTGTCACAGATGGTATCAGAGCATCAGGTTCTAGTGTCTTTAGGATCTGTGCAGCCGTTCACATTTCAGCTTAGCAATCTTTGATATAGAGCCCTATCATAGGATTGTTGTATTCTCATACGAATGCGCATATACGTTCTTCTGCTAAATTTATATTTGAGATTGAACTCATACAAATCGATTCTCATTCCGGATGACGCCCAGGAGAGAGAGAGAAGCTAGGGCAACAGGGGGAGATGAGAGAGGCTCTTCAGGGGCAAGAGCTACCGCAGCAACTGCCATAGATGATTTTAGCAGCACAAGTAACGAAACTAGTGGCGCAGGCGGTTGGAGCGACGGTGGTCGCAACGGCGAGGTACTTTCCACGGGATCCGCCACAAGTGTTAGTGGCGTCGGATGTTCAGACTCACCCGAGGAACTCAACCTCCCCGACCAACTCAGAACGCTCCAAGCAACAAGTGTTCTCCGAGGAACTCTACTGTACCGAGCAACTCATGTATACCGAGATATTTAGGCGATCCGAGCAGCTTAGGCGGTCTGAGCTGCATCTCGTACAGAGCATTCATATCCGGATCATCAAGAGGACGACTGGGCATTTAATGCTCATTATTATCACACAGACGCATACACCTATTGGACAACAGTGTATTATTCTTTCATTTGTATCACCTCGAGGCTATAAATACATTGTAACCTCCTCATTAGCAGGGGACTCGGAATTTCTTGGTAAACCCATTATCGAGAATTCTGCAAACAGTCAGCAATAACATAAACAGTGAACGTAGGCCATTCTTTCAAGGCTGAACCACTTTAAAAATCTTTTGTCTTATTTATTTTTTATCTGTGATTAAATAATTAGAGATAATCTAATTTTTTACATCAACAGATTGGCGCCATCTGTGGGAAACGACTGAAATTATCATTATTCACCAAAATAATTCATCCCCAATGGCTGATAATCCTGAATCCAGTAATCGAAATGCTGGAAACCCCCCAAATCCATCCACTCCTCCAAGTGTCCAAGATCTGGCTGGAATAATGGCTAATTTAGCTCAGGGCCAGACCGTCATGCAAAAAATAATGCGACAACTCATGCAAACTATCCAGGGTGGGGCACCTGCCCAGTCAGGACAACGAAGCATTCAAAGAAATACCCAATTTCCTTCCTCACGAACTAGACAAACATTACTCCCAGAGGAATCTCGATCTAAAAATGTCGATTCATATCGCAGTGATAGATCTAATGATTTTTCTTATCAACCTGGCCGAACTTCATCAGTAGGAGCCACAGATACTGAACAAAACGTCACTCTATCTCCAGAAAGGACCAGTGCTCTTGAAAGATTGAGTAGAGTCTCTCCCTTTGATCGTTTGGGTCCTAGGAGGAATAAAATTCCCCTAGGATGGTGTCGACGAACTCTCAATGATTCTCTGATTTAAAGGAAGGTTCTGCCCAATCCCGACCAGCTGCTTGTCGTGAAAGATCCCAAGAGGCAAATTCAACACGATCAGTTGCTGACACATGGAAAGGCTCTATTCAGGGGTTGGAGGATAGACTAGGGGAAATGGCTAAGGCCAAAAATCCTCTACAAAGAACTTTTATCCAAGGGATACCTTTTATCCAAGCAATTGTGGATTTTCCCACACCATCAAAGTTCAAAGCCCCAGTGGTAACACCAAAATATGATGGAAAAACTGATCCTGTTCTACATATAGAACAATATCAGGAAGCTACTGATATCTATGCTGTTCCAGACGAGATGCAATATAGGGCATTTTCAGGAACTCTCACTGGATCTGCTCAAATATGGTACAACAATCTTCCTCGGGGTAAGATTGCAACTTTCTTTCAACTGGCCGACCTCTTTATTGGAAACTTCTGTTTTGGAACAAAACCAGTTAAGCGAGTAGCACACTTGCTAAGCGTTAGACAAAAAGCAGGTGAGAGCACCAGGGATTATATTACTCGTTTCAATAACGAGAAGCTCGAAGTTATTGATTACGAGGAAAAGACAGCAATCACTGCTCTAATGAGTGGATTATTGCCAAATAAATTGTACTATACTTTGACCAAAGATCCACCTAGGACCATGTTAGAATTAATGGCAAAAGAAGCCAAAATCATGAATACCGAGGAAGCTATGGCTGCAA
Source organism: Sambucus nigra (assembly GCA_949130495.1). Classification (NCBI taxonomy): domain Eukaryota; kingdom Viridiplantae; phylum Streptophyta; class Magnoliopsida; order Dipsacales; family Adoxaceae; genus Sambucus; species Sambucus nigra. Next base: position 222,311,839 of record OX422224.1, read on the forward strand.
AGAATAGCATGGACACTAAGGAGATCAAAGTTGAGGCCGAGAAGATTGAGAAGAAGGATCAGAAGAATAATGGTGGTAATAAGCAGTCAAAAGCAAAGCAAGCATTGGAACAGTTGAAGAAATTTGGTAACTATACTCCTTTGAAGGTAGATATAAACCACATTTTGGAAGAGATCAAGAACAGCGAGGAGTTAAACTGGCCTGAAAAAATGAAGACATATCCTGACAAAAGGGATAAATCCAAATATTGTGAGTTCCGTAAGGATCATGGTCATATGACCAAAAACTGTATAGCTATCCAGAATGAAATTGAAGAGCTCATCAGGCGAGGAAAATTAAACAAGTATGTGGATCGCCGAAATGGTGGAAAAAGCAACAACCGAGCAAGGCATAGGTCTAGATCTCCTCGACGAACAAAAGAAGATAAGAAGAGAAATTATGAAGAAGACCTGGATGAAGATCAAGATGACCCCGATCTCCCCAAAAGACCAAAACAGCCAGAATGTGAAGTATTGTCTATTCGTTTTGGATCATTTGATTGTAATGTTATTACCGGTGGAGATGCAGGAGGTGGAGACCTTACTGCAGAAAGGAAACCTTACCTCAATTAGGCCCAAGCTTGTTCATATATTCAAAGGATAAATATAGCTGAGGATGATTGCCCAAGGAAGGTAAACAAAGATAAACTGGTTATCGATTTCTCTAAGAATGACCTCGCAGGTGTGCTATACCCTCATGATGACCCATTGGTGATCAAAATAAGGATGAAGGAAGTAGTGATTTCGCGAGTATTGGTGGATAATGGCAGCTCGGCAGATATTATGTTCTACCCATGTTTTGATAGTTTGAACCTAAAGCTATCCCAGTTGGAGCCATATCATCGACCCCTTCTTGGTTTTACTAGCGAGAAAGTTTTTCCACTTGAGACGATCAAGTTGTATATGTTCATCGGTATATGGCCTGCTTGTCGAACAGAAAGAGTGCGCTTTTTTTTTGTGGATAAGAATATTCAATCAGCTTACAATATCATACTGGGAAGGGTAGGATTGAAGAAGTTCAAAGCAGTACCATCTACTGTACATCAATGCCTAAAATTTCCAACCAACTTTGGAGTAGGAATTATGAAGGGTGACCAAAAAGTAGCTCGGGAATGCTACTATTCATCTACCGAGTAAGAAGAACTGGAAGAATCTAGGAAAAAGACTACCACATATTAAGTGGATGAAGGTGCAGAAATTGAAACTTTAGACCTTAGAGACGAGTCGCAGCTCATAAAAGGTCAGGTGGTGGAAGCTACTGAAAACATCATTCTGGACGATGAACACCCAGAACGAACAACTCAAATCGGTTCATCGTTGGACACCCCACTAAAACAGGAATTGATAGCCTTCCTAAAAAGCAGAAAATAAACTTTCGCGTGGAGCCACGAAGATATGCCAGGAATAGACCCAAATTTCTTGTGTCATGAACTTAATATGAACAAGGAAATCAAACCTATGAAGAAGCTAAGTAGAGTGTTCAGCCCCGAGAAGAACCAAGCTACACAAGAGGAGGTCGAGAAGCTCCAAAAAGCTTGCTTTATTGAAGATGTCAAATATCTAGACTGGTTAGCTAATGTGGTGATGGTGAAGAAGAAGAACAACAAGTGGAGGATGTGTGTAGACTTCACCGACCTCAACAAGGCATGCCCAAAGGATCATTTTCCTTTGCCCCGAATTGATCAATTAGTGGACGTTACCTCGGGACACGAGATGTTGAGCTTCATGGATGCTTATTCTGGTTACAACCAAATTAAAATGAAACCTGAAGACAGGGAGAGTACCTCTTTTATTACCCCTAGGGGAACTTACTGTTATAATGTTATGCCTTTTGGTTTGAAAAATGCAGGTGCAACATATCAGCGGCTGATGAACAAGGTGTTTGCAGAGCAAATCAGTCAAAATATGGAGGTTTATGTTGATGATATGCTGACGAAGAGCAAGAAAGCTGCTGACCATCTAATTGATTTATATCAAACCTTTGATCAATTAGATAAATATCAAATGAAGTTGAACCCTACCAAGTGCATATTCGGAGTACGAGAAGGCATGTTCCTCGGGTATATTATCAACCAACGAGGTATTGAAGCAAATCCAGAAAAGATCAAGGCTCTATTAGGGCTACGATCTCCAACGACGAAGAAGGAAGTGCAAAGTCTCACAGGACGAGTTGCAGCACTTAATAGATTTATATCACGAGCAACTGATAGATGCCTCCCATTCTTCAAAACACTCCAAAAAATGTTTGAATGGAACGATGAATGCGAGAAGGCCTTTCAAGAGTTAAAGAAATACTTTGGATCACCCCCACTGTTGTCTAGGCCAGTGATGGGAGAAAAATTATACTTGTATCTGGCAGTTTCAGAAAATCCAGTTAGCTCGGCATTGATAAGAATGGAGGATGGAGTGCAAAAACCAATTCATTACACTAGCAAGGCCTTCCGAGGAGCAGAGATCATATATCCAAGACTAGAAAAGTTAGCACTAGCGTTGATCGAAGCAAGTAGAAGAATGAGGCCGTACTTCCAAGCTCATACCATAGTAGTGTATACCGATATGCCACTGAGGCAAGCTCTTCATAAACCAGAAAAATCAGGGAGATTGATGTACTGGACAGTAGAACTTGGTGAATATGATATAATTTATAAACCTAGGTCGTTACTTAAAGGGCAAGCAGTAGCAGATTTTATCACAGAATTCACTTATCCAAACACCTCCAAGGAGCAAAAATTGAATACCGACCAACCTGTGGATGTTACAGGATCATCAAATTTAAACCCCGATCAACTTAAGTCAGTTGACTATCAGGGGGAGATGGTCGATGAGCAGCAAGAAGTACAAGAGGAGGATAAAAGGATGCAACAAATATTCCACCGAGGAACTTTATCCGATAAAAAATTTGAGGATGAGGTACCTATATGGAATCTATATTGGATGGTTCATCTTGCGTTACAGGCTGTGGGGCAGGGATTATTTTGAACAGCCTGGATGAGGTCGATGTGGAGTATGCTTTGCGCTTATAATTCCAGGATTCTAATAATGAGGCTGAATGTGAAGCTATGATTGCAGGATTTGGCCTGGCAAAAACCATTGGGGCGGAGCAGGTTATCGTATTCAGTGACTCGCAATTGATCGTAAATAAAATGATGGGAGTATATACAGCCAAAGGAGAATTAATGATCAGGTATCATGCAAAAGCAGTGGAGGTTTTATAAAGCCTGATCGCAGTACAGATAATTAGAATACCAAGACTGAAGAATGCAAGAGCGGATGTCTTAGCTCGATTAGCTTCAACCACACGCACCGAGCTACGAAGAACAATCCCAATAGAAGTATTGGCTAGTCGAAGCATAGACGAAGATCTGATGATGAACTTTATTACCCTTGATTTAGGACCATCTTGGATGGATCCCATCAGGGTATATATTGAGGAAGAGAAATTACCAACCGACAAACTCGTAGCCAAGAAACTGAAGTTTAAAGCTGCTCCTTATGTATTGACTAATGGTATTCTATACAGACAAGGAATTATAGCATGTCTGCAAAGATGTGTGCACCCTTCCGAGGTGAAAGACTTGATTGAAGAGGTCCATGAAGGGTCCTGTGGAGCTCATGTAGCAGGTCGGACGCTTTTGCAAAGAGTAATGACGCAAGGATACTATTGGCCAATAAAGAGGGCTGATTGTATAGCCTATGCCAAAAAATGTGATAAATGTCAACGCTTCTCCTCTATCTGAAGAACTCCCCAAGCATTGTTAACACCGATTACTTCCCCTTGGCCATTTGCCATATGGGGAATTGATTTGGTCGGGCCACTTCCAATAACTAGGGGAAGATTTAAATATCTCGTAGTCGCGGTGGATTATTTTACTAAGTGGATGGAAGCCGAGCCCCTCATTGATATAACCTACGACAAGGTGTATCAATTTATATGGAAGAACATCATTTGTAGATATGGTCTCCCTCATGCATTCATCACAGACCATGGAACTCAATTTGATAACGAGGAGTTCACTGCATATTATTATCAGTCAAACATATTGAAAATCCACTCGGCACCAGGCCATCCCCAGAGCAATGGACAAACTGAAGTGACGAACAGAATGCTGATGAATGGTTTGAAGAAAAGACTGGATGATGCGAAGGAAAATTTGATCAACGAGCTACATTCTGTACTGTGGGCTTATCGTACTACACCACGAGCAGCAACAGGAGAATCTCCATATATGCTGACATTTGGAAGTGAATCTGTTATACCTGCCGAGCTGGGCCTCCCCACACACAGAGTGCTGAATTTCAATTCTCCTATCAGTGACTTGATGAGAAGATTAGACTTGGATATGCGCGAGGAAGTTAGAGAAGAAGCAGCAATCAGGAATGCTGCATACCAACAACGAACAACTCTGTTCTACAACAAGAGGGTAAAAAAGTGTGATTTAAGGAAGGAGACTACGTGCTAAAGAAAGTAATTCAAAAGCACAATAAATTGGAAGCTAACTGGCATGGACCTTACAGAGTAACAGAAGTTGTTCGCCCAGGAACTTATAGGATTGAAACCTTAGAAGGAGAGGAGTTTAAGAATGCATGGAACGCAAAGCATCTGCGCAAATATTATCAGTAGTTCAATCCTTATGTAATGCAGTTTTCTTCGATATGAATAAAGCTTTGGATGTTTTACCCAATTCTCTCCTTTTGTTGAAATTTTTTCGGAGTATTAGTGCTACACACTATGCATCAAGTTCAAAATAAAATCCCACCAACTACGGTTGGTCGGTCCACCAACTACGATTGGTCGGTAAATAAAACCCTACCAACTACGGTTGGTCGATAAATAAAACCCTACCAACTACGGTTGGTCGGTCTACCAACAACGGTTGGTCGATAAATAAAATCCCACCAACTACTGTTGGTCGGTCTACCAACTATGGTTGGTCGATAAATAAAATCCCACCAACTACGGTTGGTCGGTCTACCAACTATGGTTGGTCGATAAATAAAAACCTACCAACTACGGTTGGTCGGTCTACCAACTACGGTTGGTCGATAAATAAAACCCTACCAACTACGGTTGGTCGGTCTACCAACTATGGTTGGTCGATAAATAAAATCCCACCAACTACGGTTGGTCGGTCTACCAACTATGGTTGGTCGATAAATAAAACCCTACCAACTACGATTGGTCGGTCTACTAACTACGGTTGGTCGATAAATAAATTCCCATCAACTACTGTTGGTCGGTCTACCAACTATGGTTGGTCGATAAATAAAATCCCATAACTACGGTTGGTCGGGGAATAAAAGTTCACCAACTCCGGTTGGTCGGAAACAAATATCTTAATAAACTCTAGTTGGTCGGTAAGCCAATTACAATCATCTCCAATTGTTTAAATTAAACAGGATCATGAGATAAAGAATGTTTTATCACATAAAGATCAAAGATTGATAAATCACTGCAATGAAATGAGCAACCAACAAGCAAAAACATTCTACAAATTATTTAGAAGAAAATGAAATGACAAAAGGCAAATTTTCATTCATACTAAGTAAAATTACAAATGACGTGATAAATGTATTACCAAAAATTTTCATTCAAAACCAGAAGGATTACATATGCTGTGGAAAGTAGAAATTATTACATAAAATCCTATTCTATTGGTTTCTTCCCTTCTGCCTTTGAAATAGGTTCTACTCCAGCAGGAGGATCGTCTAAGGCATAAGGGGAATTTATAAAATTCACATCTCGAAGCATTCGAATATTCATCACTGATGGCCGATCAAGCAGATGCTCAGGGCGAGAAATATTAACGTTGGAATGAAGACTGTAGTCGTCGAGATATTTGGAGATTAAGCACTGAGGGATTGCCCGAGCAGGAATCCAGCTCATGTCAAGTTTAAAAGGTGGCACGGGCAACTCGAGCAATCCAGGGTTATGATAATCCCATAGATAATGGCCCTGCTCCAATTTTAATACACCCAGTGCATTCAGCCATCCTTGTTTACAACCCTCATTATTCACTTGCTGGATTCGATCATCAAGATGGTAGAGGACTTCATTATAGCCAGCCATCCAAAACTCTCTAGGCTGTTTGTGGAATTGGTAAGTCAACCTTTCCAGCTGCTCGTGGAGATTCTTCACAAAAATTTCTTTATTCTCCAAGGCGGATCCTTGTGTGGAAAGTTGCTCGTTAAGGTCCAGAATCTTCTTGGACATCTCTGCCAGAGCCTTATTCTTCGCAACCAACTGAACTGCTTGATTTTCCAATGATGCTTGAGTTCTCGCCTCTTCAATAGTAACCCGAATAGCTCTTGCTCGTCCCCGAGAAACTCTTGCTCATCCGCGAGCAGATGTAAAGGGTCCAATTCTCTTTAAAGTTTCCAATTCGTCTCTCAAATTGGAAATTTTAACCTCCAGAAATAAGAAACCTTCGTCATTGATAGGGACCAAGGCTCCTGAGGTAGATGCTACTGATTTCATTTGGGATATATCTCCTTACAAGTTATTGTTTTCCTGCTCCAGCAGTTTTGCGATCTGCCTATGCTCTTCAACCTCGGTCTTTAAAGTCCTCTCCTTAAAATCATAAGCAGTGACTAACTTATCATATCCTTTGTCAGCATTTAGTTGCTGATACTTTTTCTCATACCCCTGATGCAAAAGGGCAGAAGATTCCTTGTATTGTTGCTGAAGTTCCTCGATGGTACCCTGGAGATCTTCAATCATCTCGTAATAAGCCACATTATTGGCAACAGCTCGGTCGAGTAAGCATTTCAGATATTGGTAAGCTTCCACTGCTCGTTCAGAGGCATCTGAGCCCAGGATATCAAAAAAAATTTACTCATCCAAATCTATGGCCAGCTTTGAAATATTCATTACATTTTTTCATCAACTCAGTATCGTGAGCTGACAAGAGTTCCATCCTGGCCATAAACTAGCAAAGAGAAACCATAAACAGGATTAATAAACGATAAAGGCAGAGCAAGACGAAGAAAGTCAACATGAACAATAAAAACTCGAATTTTTATTCATCAAAAGATAAGTACAAGGTTCAGGGTTACATTAAAAAGAAATAATAAAATTAAAGCCCGAGCAACTTTACACCTTCTCCTTGTGTTTTGCGACTTCCTCGGAAAGCTGAGATGAGGAGGCTGGTTGCTCGGAGGATAGCGGCAGTTGCTCGGTTGAAATACTAGTGGGTTGAAGTTGCTCATAGAAAGTCTGAACAACCGGAACGGGAGGAACTTGGTCTCCAATCATCATTGAAGACTCTTCAGAGGCAGCTTCGTCCTCTTCTTCTTCTTCTCCAGGAGAGGGAGGAGGACCATGAGCATGGAACTGAAAAAGTTCAGAACTCTCTGAGACCTTTAACTCCTGCAGAGCAGCAATCCATCCGTCCCTGAAGAATTTGAGGCTAGCAAAATCCAACTGAGAGGACATGGCAGCTAGGCCTTTGTTCTAACCTTTGACCCAGCCAGCGCTAAAGGACTTTTTAACAGCAAGTTTTCTCTTTGCTTTCTCCGAGGAAATCCTCTCAGTAAGAAGTTCCTCGACAGCCTTCAACTTTCCTTCTACCTCTACCTTCTAATGATCAGCTTCACGAAGTCTACCAAGTTCCTCTTCAGCAGTTTTAAGCTTGGTCTCAAGCTCTCCAACATTCTTGAGCTTTTCTTCACGCTCTTCATTTTTCTTCTTAAACTCTTTCATTTTCCTCTCCAACTCCTGAGAGGCCTCCACAAATTTTTCTCTCTCTTGCTCGACGGACTTCAGCTGCTTCTCCCAAGCAACCTTATCTTCTTCATATTTCTGACGAGAATCCTTTAAGGATTGAGTCAGACCTACAAAAGCCTCCTCCACACCTCCCGAGGAGCTCGAAGCTTTAAGAGCTTCATCCTTTTTCAAAATAGTATTGAAACATGTTACCAGCTGATAAGAAAAATAACTTTGAGTCAGTACAAGAATAGAACATTGAAAAATGAAAGTTTAGATTAGTAATACTTACTAAGGCAATATGTTGAGGTGCCAAGGTGGTAACCCTATCCCGAGAAAGAGTGTTTTCAAGACCTTGGATTTTTGGGATAATCTAAGACTTCACAGAGCCCATGGCAGAGCTCAGAGCAACAAAAGTGGGAACACCACTTCCAGTAGTTAAAGGCTGAGAGATAGGTTCAACCAGTTTTTCTGAGGAACTTTTCTTTAACTTCCTCATGGGAGCAGGAACATTCTCAACCAAGGATGTTGTCTTGGTCGGTGATATAACGATGACCTCGCTTGGAGAAACAGCTACAACCTTGCTCGGAGCCACATGGGGCTTCTCAGCAACTTTCTTAGCAGCAGCAGGAGGGGGTGCATCAACTTTTCTTGTTCCCTCCTCTGGGAAATCCTACTTATTTCTCTTTGCCTCCACATTGGCAGAGTCTGATTTGTCAAAGTATGAAGGAGATTTTCGTCTCTTCATTCTGTCACTGAGAGGAATATTTGATTCAGGAGAGGAACCTTCGGAAGCTGGTGCCGGTTCTATGTCACTTATTACTGGACGAGCAGTAAAAGATGAAGTGTAACTCTTGTACTGCAATAAGTACGAGGCTGATCTGATATGTTCGTCAGCAATAGTTTAGTGCAAACTCCAGATAAGTTTCAAGTGCCTCAAATTGACATCAGTTTCTTTAGGAGATTTCTTTTTGCTATCAACTGCAAATAAATAAAAATTAAAATGTCAATGACGCATTTTATCAAACACAAAGAAAACTTAATTTCAAAAATAAAATAAAATAAAAACAACATATCCCATTGCCATAGGGAGGGCATCTAGGACCCTGATACACTTCATTTCCATTTAATGGAGCATGTTGCAAATTTTTCATAACAACCCCATGCTCGAAGTAATCCCTGTTGGCATCGGGGAGATTGACAACTAAAGCCCTATTTAAAAACCTAGTTTTTAAATAAAAAGTGCTATCACTAACAACCCATCTATAGCAAAACATAATTTTTGGAATTTCTAAACGGATTCCATGAATCTGATTTAACTTATGGACTCCATTAACTATTCTCCAGGTATTGGGAGCTATTTTTGTAGGTACCACGTCAAAATATTGACAGAATTCCAAACACAAGGGGTTTGGAGAAAAAAAAAGCCACATTCATCTACAAAGAGAGTGGGGTACCAATGTCCCTCAGCCAAACAAAAATAGTCAGAAGGTTCAGAAAGCTCTTCCAATATGACCCAGGAAGGAATAGAAAAATCAGAACGAAATTTATCAAGCGACTCAACAAGGTAAACCATGATAAACGAAGAAAGTAAAAGAAAAGGAAGAAGATCTTACAGGAAAAAGATGAATCAGGTGACAACGAACAATGGAAGAAATGAACGCACAAGACAGAGAAGAAGTGAAGAAGTTCTAAAGATGAAGATTTGAAAAAGTAAAAGATGATCGAGTTTTCTGAAGCGTTTACTTTACCTCGAGAATGGAGAAAAGCAATGATTACCAAGATGGACGATTGCGTATTCGGTGGCTAAAAAGAAGAAAAAGGCACGAAACACGCAGTGGTTATTGAAATTTGAAATGCTTTAAAAAGCCTGATACTATGCACTCAAAAAGGGGCTATAAACAACGAACGATTATCTAAAATCCATAAAGTTTAGGCAGCATAATGTTCCATACTTTTCTTCAACATCAAACTATGAAACATTGGGGGCTTCTGTTGATACCAAATTTAGTATGCTGACGTGGACCGATTATGTGGAGACATGTGTCAACTTACATGGCACCCACAAACATTTTTGAATACCACCTTGACTCTGAGGAACTCAACCTCCCCGACCAACTCAGAACGCTCCGAGCAACAAGTGTTCTCTGAGGAACTCTAGTGTACCGAGCAACTCATGTATACCGAGCTACTTAGGCGGTCCGAGCAGCTTAGGCGACCCGAGATGCATCTCGTACAGAGCATTCATATCCGGATAATCAAGAGGATGACTGCGCATTTAATGCTCATTATTATCACACAGACGCATACACCTATTGGAAAACTGTGTATTATTCTTTCATTTGTATAGCCTCGAAGCTATAAATACATTGTAACCTCCTCATTAGCAGGGGACTCGGAATTTCTTGGTAAACCCATTATCGAGAATTTTGCAAACAGTCAGCAATAACACAAACAGTGGACGTAGGCTATTCTTTCAAGGCTGATCCACTTTAAAAGTCTCTTGTCTTATTTATTTTTTATCTGTGATTAAATAATTAGAGATAATCTATTTTTTTACATCAACAATTAATAAACTATATTTATGCTATTACTTGAAACAAAATTTGGTGAAGGGAAATTAGGTTAGACTAGTGAATCGGGTTAAACTAGTGAGTTGGGTTAGCTTTATCTAGATTAGTTTAGTAGTACGTTAGGCGTGCACACTAGTTGAGGGGTGAGTATTCCTAAGTGAGTGTCGAAGTACTAATATGTATGTAATATCAACTAGTAAGCATTTTAAATACTTGCAAAACTATTTCTAAAGATGTTTTACACTCGGACTCTGACCCATTTCCTGCCATATCTTTTTTATCTTGTGTATATATATACGTATTAGAGGTGCCCAACCACAGGGGCGCCAGGCTTAGATCTTTGGATCGTTGACGTTCTGCAGCTAGTGTGAGAGTTGCAGGTCTTTGCAGTAGACGACTTCATACTTGTCTTCTCAGTCTTCCATTTAGTAATTATTAGATAGGGCATGTGTCGCCAATTTCCATGTTTCATTTAATACTGAGAGAGACTTTTACTCTTTATTATTTCAGTATTCAGCTATTGTTAGGATTGTTTTATTTATTTCCTTGTCCTGCTATTTGGGATATATTATTTGGATTGGTTAATCTAGCGTGGTTATTTCATTTGGATGATTTGGTTTTTAATATTATTATCGGTGTTCGTAAAAATGGTTTCGTATATTATATCATAACAATTGGTATTAATCTATAAAATTAAATATTTTGACACTTAGCTTAATTATTTATTAGGTGATTAATAAAGAAAAATTATTTTCTGATAGTGATGCTAATAATAAACCAACCGAACACTTTGATTTAATTTAATAAATGACTGATCACTCGGTATTTAATTAGGTGGGGTGTCATAAGTTGTATCAAAGCGTCAGGTTCTAGAGTCCTTTAGGATTTGTAAGGCTTATTATGCTTTCAGCTTAGTGTCCTTTGATATAGATCCCTATCTTTACGATTGTTGTACTCTTATTTATGCGATTACATCTTCAGCTATTTGAGATTTGATAATAACTGTGGAGTAATAAAATTCCTTCTCATTTCAAATTCCTCCAAGACGAGCCCGAGGGATAGAAATGCACACCCAGGGCAGCCAACAGCTCAGGCTCAGGGAATGATGAACGCAACTGAAGTTACCGTGATAGTTGCTCAGATGGTAAATGCAGCTTTAGTGGTGGTGCAGCAGGCCCCGCCCCAAATTTAGGCTGTGGCGCCAGTTCCAGCTCCGTTTCCCAGTGCATGGGAGAGGGTTAGGGATGCCCTTCATAGGGCCCATCCCCCAGAGTTCTCGGGCAGTTCTGATATTATCATTGCGAGCCAATGTAAGAAAGACATCAAGAGGAATCTTCGCATGTACGAGTGCACATACATTCAGAGACAGTTACTGGAGTCCTACAAGCTAGTGGAGGCCACCTTACAGTGGTGGGAGTCCACTACCACCTTGGAGGAGAGGGATAATATGACGATTCAGAGTTTTTGGGTGCGATTTGACCGCAAATACTTTCCTTTCGCCCTGCAGACTGAGATGAGGTAAAAACTGTTGAATCTCAAGCAGGAAAATCTGACTATCGCAGAGTATGAAGAGTAGTTCACGAGACTGATTAATATTGTGCCAGATGAGGCACCTACCGAAGAGAAGAAGATTCAGATGTTCATGGATGGTTTGACCTGGAGGATTCGCCAGCACCTCTTGGGTAATCTGTCGTTGGGAACTTATACTGATGTACTCAATGCCACCCTATTGCGTTACCAGGAACACCAATTCCACCAGCAGGGGAGTAAAAGAGCCGGGGAGTCCTGCTAGTAGGGTCGGACAGGAGGGAGTAGTGCCAGTAGGGCACCAACAGCTCAGGGGAAGGTCCGTCAGAGTGAGCAGAGTTCCCATCAGGGGGACCTTGCTAAGCGATTTTGATTTGGCGAATCTAGACAAGGATGAGGAGGCTATAGACAGAGCCAGAAGGGCTAGTCCAGCCAGTAGGGCCATCATTGTTATCGGTCGGGCCACTTGGGCCAACAGCAGGGCCATCAGGGCCAAGATCGATATAAGCAGGATCAGCAGGGCCAGTGGATGGGTGGTAACGACCATCAGGGCCAAGACAGTAGGGACAGAGGGGAGGAATTTTTAGTGTCATATTCTTTGGTTGTGGCAAGAATGTCCATAGACATCAGGATCTCCCCAAGGGGGATAGGGTCCCGCAACATCGGGTGGCCGTCAGGAGCCATAGAGATCGATCTTCCCAGCCGCCCTCCCAGCACCACCTCAGTGTGACACCCCGCCTAATAAAATACCGGGTGATCAGTCCTACACCAAATTAAAACAGGAATCCCAGTTGGATCATCCTTAGCATGAAAACTTCTTAAAACTTACTAACCACCTAGTATTTCAAAAACTGGTGCCAATTTAAACTTTTTAATTAAACAAAACAATACATGCGGAATTAAAACATAAACCATTCACACAGCTGAATGAAAGTAAATAGAGTAATAATTACACAACTTGCCGAATAAATCACCGGCCACCAAATAAATAATTCAATACAAATATTCAACACCTGAATGAATTACACCTGAAAACTGTACCGAGAAGTCTGGGGGACAAGCCCTAAATAAAACTGAGACTAATACAAGATTCCTACTCTAGGAATGAATGAATGATGCGTCTAATCCAAACTCCTGCTAGCATCCACATATGTCGCAGCTCCGTGTCCCTCGAATAGAATATCAATCCCGTCGTCCCTGTGGCTGGACACCTAAAAGGTTTTGAAAATTATTTTATAGCAAGGGTTAGAACCCAAAACATTTTGAAAATATTTAGCAAGTGAATTAACTGCAGTAATTTAAAATGCATGAATGCGCTTCATATTTAAGTTAGTGTCGCACTCCCTTGAGGACATTCTCACCCCTCCACTATTGTGCACACCTACCGGTTACCTTAACCCCACCTAGTTGTACTACCCCGTCAAACTAGTCCTGGTATAACCTTCCCCTGCTGTACTACTCTAACCCGAGTATAATGATTCTTGAATTATAAGTTATTTCACAATTAACTTAATTAATTCCTCTTAAATAACAGCATATAGCCGTGTCACAAGTTATATAAAGTACATACATCACACACTGTATTATTCCCACAATTGATTAACTTAATTAATTTCTCATTAATTAACTGCATATAACTGTAACCCGAGTTATATAAAGTAAATACATCACACACTGTATTATCACCTACATATAATATTTACTACCATATTATACGTACCTTTACTAACATCCACACATATATCATACGTGTATCCATCCTTCCGAGTTTACCCTCACCGGATGATTCCCTCTAGAATGCTATCTCACTAGGTGTGCTCACAAAACCTAGTTTCCCCAAGTTAGAATCGCTCACCAACTTGGACCAAAATATAAACGAAGTGGAGGCGGTCATACTCCTTCCCTGAAAGTGAGATAAATCCCTCACCCATATATACCGGATGCTATGACCTGGGGATATACTCGCCCTACTCCTCAAGCTAGGGGATTCACCCACATCGCGCAACCTCCCTTGATAGCATTAGAGTATTTAAATTGAATAAATATCTAGTCACTGATATTTACTATCACACACAATATATACACATATATATATACTATCACTACCCGTATATATATATTATGAACCCCGATTTTACCGTGTACTCAAAATCCCGTACACTGCCTGTAATTCCCGTACACTGCCTGTAATTCACGTACACTGCCTATAATTTAATGACACACACAATACATACACGTATATAAATATATATACTATCACTACACCGTATATATATATTAATAACCCCGGCTTTACCATGTACTCAACATCCCATACACTGCCTGTAATTTCCTGAGTCTGTGGCCCGACTCAATGTAATTAATTTTCTCACTTAATAACTTATCCTCTTCCCGAGTCTATGGTCCGACTCTAATATAATTAATTCACACCTCAATTAATATAATACTTTCCCCGAGTCTATCGCCCGACTCTAATTAAATTAATTAACACACATATTAATTTAATACCAATCCGAGTCTGTGGTTCGACTCTAATATAATTAATTTACACATTAATTAATTAACCAAATTTCGAGTCTGTGGTCCGACTCTAATATAATTAATTATCACATTAATTAATAAGTACCCTTCACGAGTCTACAATTCGATTCTGATTAAACTAATCATCCCACCCATTAATTTAATCATACCCGAGTCTACAGACCGACTTTAATTAAATTAATTACCACCCTTATTAATTTAATCCTACCCGAGTCTACAAACCGACTCTAATTAAATTATTTAATACACTTATTAATTTAATACTACCCGAGTCTACAATCCGACTCTTATTAAATTAATTATCACTCTTATTAATTTAATATTACCCGAGTCTACAATCCGACTCTAACTAAATTAATTAACGCATTTATTAATTTAATAACTTGGTGTCACCCAACCATTATCCTCGGACTCACTTACTTGGCCCGTATCTTAATATTTCCCGAGTCTATGTTCCGACTCCAAATTAATTACTCTCTCTCAAAATAAATTTGATTCTTTGGTGTCACATAACCAACATACCCGGACTCACTCACTTGGTCCATTTTTACATCTCATAATTTCTTTTCCACATTTTTCGCCCACAATGTGTCACACATTTATTTCCATAATTTTCCCAATTATATTTACCTATAATTACCAACATGCCCGGACTCGCCCACTTGGTCCATAATTAAATATTCACCCGAGTCTATATCCCGACTCAAAATTATTTAGTTTATCTCCAAACTTAATTCACTACCTTGGGGTCGCATGACCAATATACCCGGATTCACGCACTTGATCCGTACCTCACTATTTTGGAATGAAATCTCTCAAATTCATCCATTAAATGCCCCACATAAATTCATCCTAGTCCCAATTACTTTCTCCCATAATTGCTAGGAATATTTGTTTCATATTTATTTATTACTAATTAATGTTTGGGAATTAAATTTCTAATTAATTTTCCCCTTATATACAAACTGGGCGAACTGCCCAGAATTCCGAATCATCGATCTATCGAACCCCTGGGTCAATCGATCGATCGTCCCTGACTTCGTCTTCTCCAAGAAGCAGTCCCACCATTAACGAAAACCTTAAACTTTCATTCTTTCTCCTGGACTAATCCAAGCCCAATCAACCCTATTTCTACATAAGAATAGGATCAAAGTACCTTGTAGAACATCAAACTGAAATTAAATCTCACGATTTCTTACTTTTTCCCGATTTGGGTATTATCCGGGTTTCAAATCCCCAATCCGAATTTCCTTTAGTTTAACGTCAATTAACCATCTACTCTTACTGGTTTTAACATCTGATTCAGTCCTATATATTCTAGAATCATAAACACGATCAATCTCCCCCTTAATCTCATTAAAGTATATAAATTTACAAAAACCCAATTTAAATTTTGGTGACACACCCAAAACGAATTTTCATACACACATAACTATGATATGAATTTATTATCAAACTTTTAGAAATCACAACAGTTAACCACTTGCTTGTAAGTGTTCGTAGTGTCTGATCCGTTAGCGTAGTCCCTCAATTTGGCTCCAATAACCTCCAATTTGTTCTTGATTTGCTTTCCCCCAAATCTCCTCTCAAACCCTAGGTTTAGAGTTATGTTGGCTGCCATTCTTTAATCTCCCCATTAGGTTAAAAACCCTTAATCCCGTTTTTCACCTAATGGGCTTAATTAAAGTGGCCCAACTCACCCCGTGTGGGCCCGACTATGCCCAAAAATACCCCGAGACCCAATTACTACCCCCGGGTACTCTTTTCTGACTATCTCGACCCATCCGGACTCAACCGCGCACTCAGAATTGGCATCCGAATTAATTTATAAAAATCCTTATCTCACACCCAATTTAGTCTATACCGACTCCCGGCTGGAATAAGTGTATACCTCGTCATTAATACTCGAAATGACGTAATTAAATTATTACTATTCACTTAGTAAATAAATTTCCCTAAACATTAACCATTCACTCCCCGATTAATATTTAAATATATATATGACCATAATTAATTCAATTAAAATTACAACACACAAGTAATTTAAAATTCCCGAATTAGTTAAATATTAAATGTACAAAAATACGGGGTGTTACATACTCCCCCCCTTACAAAGGAATTTCGTCCTCGAAATTAAGAGAAGCTTAGTGTTCCAATATTCACATATTATTCACTAATCAAGTGCCTCCAAGCCCGCTATATCCATCACATCCGCTTCTAACCATACGTGACACAAGCATGCATGTCAGGGCGCCCATACACCCTATACCCGTGCTTAACCGCACAAAATTTGTCTTAATTAACCCGGGTGCCCATACACCCTATCCCCGCACTCTATCGCACGAAAGTTACCCGACTATGCTAGTCGTAACCCGTAATATAACTTCGAACCCGTAGTCATATTACATATATATATATATATATACATATATAATTACTGTCCGGGTACTCAACCCATGTTACGTACAACTATCTCCCCATAAATACTTATCTCTCAACACAAAAGAATATACGCTTACCCTTATGCTACCAAAGACAACATAATACCGCGCCCTTACTACCACTAGTCCTTGCGCAAAATAAACCCCGAGCTATCTCTCTTTGCTCGAAAATAAATCTAACCACTCTGATTCACTTCAGTAAACATCCCCACTTACCGTGTTAAAATGTGAAAACACAAAATCTCACTATGTGCTATCGCACCACGCCATACAACATATATATCCACATATATACAGGCTATACGCCCTCTCCAGTGATACCTAGTACCAACCCTACCCTGGTGTCTCGAACACCAAAATTTTACACTACTATCCACAATAGTTAAATTCCATCACTATCCAGCCGATATTTAGGAAATATTATCAGCCCTACTCCCATAATTCTCGAAAGTAGTAACTCTTCGCAAAATTCAAACAATCACTCAGTGTACACCTCCACTCTCTCGTGAAGAACACCAAGGAACTCCGCTACCCTACGGAAAATTTATCCACATACTATGGCTGCTACCGCCGCACCCACTAAGTTCGACTCACCTGCGAACTCTAGTGAAAAATAAGTCTTATTTTGTGACATCCTCTTTGTCACTCAAAAATATACCCCATGCCCCTAGGGTAAAAATAATTACCTCTATACTCCAGCTGCAACGGCTGGTTCTCGATTTCCGGAGCAGCTTCTCCCTGCCCAAATGCACCCATGACTTGCTTTAGTGGCTGTACATCCAGGACCTCGTCTTGTAGTTGACCCCTGCCTCGCTTAAGACAATATCTCTTCATGTGTCTCATTTTTCCCACAAATGAAACACTTTCTAATATGTTCACCCTGCCACTGATCCCTTCCGTGCCAACCTAGTTGGAATTCCTAGCCATCCTGTGGATAGCTTCCAATTCTAAATCGTTTGGCATGATTTCCCTGCCGGAAATCTTGCCCCTGATCTCCCCCAGTCTGCTGTTGGGGTACCCCACTGGTATTGTTCCCTTCTGCCTCATCCGACTGGCTAATCCCCACTCCCTTCCCGCTTCCTTTCGCGTGGAAGCGATATTCCCGACAGTGCCGGAGTGTTGCGTTAATGACATCAGTAAAATCTACTAATGCGGAATTCAAGGTGTTGTTCAAAAATGTTTGCGGGTGCCATATAAGTTGACACGTGTCTCCACATAATCGGTCCACATCAGCATACTAAATTTGGTATCAACATATATGATAGCCTTTTCTTATGAATATAGTAAACCAGTTATGTTCATCTCAATACAGACTTAAGTTCTCAACCACTTAATTCATTTAATATAATTATTCCATTTTATCTACTTATAAGCAAAGTAGATTACTCACGGGTACATATATGTATCACTCATAATATATATACTAATAGGTCACCCCACATAAATCTATGGTACTGGAATACTCTGCTATCAAGTCCCCGTATCTCTCGTACAATAAGGGAAATACTAGTTCAGAATCATTCTCGAACTGTAACATAAAACACACATATTGGAGGCGAAGAATAATTCCAAGTCTCGAAGAGGTCAGCATATACCCTCACATCTCTTAGGACCGTCTGATTACTATTCTCGAATAGCCTGTACCAAGGATGTTATGTTCTAGGGTACAAGTCAATATTCCCCATAAAGGTCCAATCGAGATAAGACTGTTCCGGCACGGAACATACATGATAGCAAGTAGTGTGGGCATGATTACACACAGATATACAATACTATATATATACACGCACCCATATATATATTCACATTATTCATCTAGGTACGCCCACGGCCCATAATATTTTAACCATACGTGGTAAATAATGCCTGAGTTGTATGTATAAGTAAATCATTCTTTTTATTTTCTCAATTATCGCAAATCCTTAAGTACTTCTCAACTCTTGAAGTGTATCCTTTTGATGAATAAAATCAGTATGTCTACGCTCACTACCCCATTGGTCTAAGTTCTTCTTAATTCTCACAAGACTTAACTTAATGTACGCAAGATTTCCCACTCAATTTATACCCCCAAAATCCCACGGTTAAATCTCATATAAAGTCATCTTACCTGGACCCTACTTATACCCTTCTGGTCCTTCTCAAGTCACATTATGATATTTAAATTATGTCCAAAGTTCCTTAGACATTGGGATTGGATTAACATTTAAAAGGAGAAAAATTTCCATTTCCAGGAAGTGTCGATCGATCGATGAAAGGGGGTCGATCGATCGACCAAGCAGTTATTGCCCAGAATTCTGCATATTAAGCCTACGGTTTTCTTCCAACTTAAATCATCAAAACTCTATTAACATGTCCCAAACCCCCACCAAACATCATGAACATTATATAAAACAATATGTATGATTTATAACGTAAAACTTGCATTAATTCCTCAAGATTCGTCATCAATTAGATTAATTCAAGAATTTATCATTTAACCCTAGTTTTTCAAATTTTCTCAAAAATTCCATTAATTTCAAGATTTCTATCTCTACTGGGCATCAAAGTTCTTGTTTAATATTCTACATATAACAAGATATTCATCGTAACATGGTTTCTACTCCAAATTACAATAATAATCCCCCAAAAAACATTATATTTTCATGAGATATAAAATAATTATCTCCTACACTAGCATGGATGTGTTATCAACTAAAGAACAACAAGTTAAATACTTGTCTGGAAATCAAAGTCTGAATCGTAGAGAATGATGGGTATGATCTCGCTCCTCGTTCTTCGATCTACGCATTGGTGGTGGAATTGGTGAGAGTGGTGTAGGGTTGGTGGCTCTCCTCCTTGGAAGGCTTCTCTCTTCTCTCTTCCTTAGCCTCTCTGCAAATTTAATGTTTCTAACCCTTGAGGTCTCCTACTTTCATTAGATATAACCTCTCAATTTTCGTCATTAATTAAGGCCTAAAATGGAATATTATCGAAATTCCCTCCCGGGTCGTCGGTTAGGCCTAAAGTCGCCTCGAGACCCAAACTAAACTCCCGGGTACACATTTCTGACTACCTCGACCCTTCCGAACATATTGGCACACTCAAAATGACCAAAAGGGGTAATTAGATTTAAATTACTTTTTGTTCCATTAATTTAGTCCTGACATGACACACACGCGTCCCGACTTAATTTCTATGATTGTCGTATTATTCACGATAATTTTAATAAATTCAATATCATATATTACTTTACTCATGAAGTAATATTCAACATAAATCTTACCAATAATTACTAACTCTCGTCACGCTAGTAAATATTTATTTTAAAATTCAGACTAATATTAAATTAATTTATCCCAATTTAATTTAATTAATCCCAGAATTAAATGCCACAAAAATACGGGGTATTACAGAGGTGTAGTACGTGTTTTTTTTAATTATGATTGATTTTATCATATGATCTTTTGCCTTAGTTACTAACCATGTGATCACTTACGATAATATGTTCTCTCATTTTGTTAGTTTTTTTACCATGTTTACTCTCTATTTGCTTATTTATATTCTCAATATGTTTCATATTTCTTTCCTTTGTATTATTCGTGAAAATGGGGGAAAGTGTATGAATATTGAGAGTGTGCATTTAATATTTTGTAATGTATTGGGTAATTTTTGTATTTATTATACTTAGGGAGTGAGAGTTATCGAGTGATATAACATGTTTCTTAAGATATATTTCACAGTAAGTTGGAGTGTGCTTTGGTAGTTTGATGAATATTTCCATATAATTCATCGTATTACTCATATGTTTTCATTTTTATATATTATACATTGGTATTTGATGAGTTAGCTAGTCCATGATAGATATATAAAGGATATTTTGAGCATCTCGTCAATTTGTTAGTTGTACATGTATTTACTATATTTTATGCATTTGTCCAGGCAAGTCATGTCATGGGTGATAAATTATTTCCATTTGCAAGTAATTATATTTTTGGATGTTTTATCTCGGAATTTGGCAAATGGGGAGATTGTAAGAATATAGTATACTCAGTGTGCCTCCATAGTTAGGATTATCTACAATTTCTTAATCAAAACACTCTTTTAGTTTTGTTACCGACGTCACCGGAAAGATTCCTCGAATCACTAATTAAGAATACCATTTTAGGACAAAGGGCTATGTTGACAGAGATTCACCCTCATGGTTAAATATTTGCTTAAAACTGATAAAATCATTTTGAAATTTAATCTTGGAAATTTTAAATTTCCAAATATGGTGTGAAACATAATTTTCAAATAAAACTTATTATTTAAAAATCATATCGCTTATTTAGAATATGTGTTCATAGGTTGAACAATAAGTCTTTTTTAGAAAGTCAACTTTGGACACTCTATGGAAATTCTTTCTACAATGGCAATTTGATGCTTGACCTTTAGATTTAAAGAAGGAACCCTTTGATGATCGCAAATTCATCAATGGGCCTACCTCACTGATTGTTTCTCTTGGTGAATATCCTTTTCACTCTAACAAAATTCCCATAAACAAGACTAGCAAAGGTGGGCAAAGTTATTCAAAATGTATCTTTTTGATGATTTAGTTGGAAGTTGTGTCATATGTCATCTTTCAAAATTTGGTAGCTGAGATTTGGTCTATCCACTTAAGTGTGTAGAACACAAGCTTGAGTCACCCTAATATTCCTCAAGCTATATAACTTGTGTACAATGTACTACTCTAAGAAGAAGAAGTACAATTATTATTTCATCCAAGCTTTAATTTAAATTTTTTTTTTTTAAATATTCTTCTTTATTTTGAGTTCTTCAAACTCTTTATTCCACTGTCAGAAAACCATTTTTAAGATTTCTTACTTAATTTTTCAAGACTTGAACAAGTCATTTTACATAATAATTTGTTCTTGAGTTAGGTTTTCAATCATTTGAGTTCGAAAAAATTCTTTGCATGTTTTTGAATTATCAAACACTTCCACCGACACTTTTTAACCTTAGGATATACTCACATACCCTAGTGTACATTTTGAGTTTTTTTTTCTTTTTTTTCACTTTACCTTGAAAAAAGTTCTCTTCAACTATATAAAGATTCGAGTTTTAGTCGGGTTTTGAAGACATTGGTAAAGGACCAAAACAATTTGCGATTATGTAGCATTCTCTAGTTGTTGACGTCTTACAAATCGGAAGATTAGGTGTGAAAGAGTTTTAGAGAAAGTTATGAAAAGAGAGCGTAAGTCGTAGTTCTTATTTTTAAATCTCTAGCTTAGTGCATTTATCATTCAAATCCGCCCACGATTTTTCTTGTTAGTGAGTTATTTTTTTCGTATATATGTTGTTGTGTGATTGTTTTACTTTTACACATATTTGGAATCATTTGTCTTAACTAAGAAGATAAAAAATGATTTGATTCTAAAATTGGTAAAACTTTTGGCACATAGGCTTTTATAATATTTTTTTACCCTTTAAAAATTAGAAATGTTATCTTTTAACTTGATATTAATATTAGGGTCAATTTGACAAAACCCGATTGATAATAGGATATTATACTCAACCCCAATTTTGTTTAATAATTAGGCATCACACCAATTTCATGCAAATCGACATTCAGTTAACACCCTGCGCATTCTGGCAAGCGAGATGGCTGGGCCAAAATACATCGGGCATCACTAAATAGGTTATCATTCTTAGCATATGACAGATGTATGAGACATAGAAGATTTTTCCGCACGATAATAATCAAATGTATCCCACAAATATAACCATTCATACAATATTAAAATCCATCACCATGCTATCTCCAAAAATCCAACTCCAAACACATAAATAAACCAGAATGAAATAATCCATCTATAAAAATCTGATTGAACTCATAAACGACTGTGGAACCAATTGGTCCACGAAATCCATAAATAAGAGTCTCATAATGAAAGTGAAAGAATGGAAAGTAATCCTACAATACTAAAGCATCTAAAATAAATCTCCAACTACATCTCCAAAAATATCTCCAATCACTCCTATGCAGCTACTCCAGTGCTATACTTGAAATGTTAATCAACACAATTGGTTAAAGCCCACTACATGAATACTAGATACTCTTACTAATTAGGGTCCGCGAACCCAGACAATAGCATTATACATAATAAATATCACAATAGAGTATTTTAATTAAACGTGATATATATTAACGATGTGAGTAAATAAATTAACACTATTTACCCACATAAACACGTCACCATTATATAAGTCGAGTTATTGTTTTTCTGTCATTTAATTATATTAAAGCGATTAATCCCATTTAATTCAATTAATCAAATTGTGATTATAGCGATACCGTCATAGCCAACCAACCTTCCTATTAGTCTTGCATATATTCGGGAACGCCTAAAGTTTTTCACCGCACACATTTCCCTCGTTATAGCCAGCCGGTCCAATTTCGTTAGGCGTGCACTTATTGACTAGATCCCACGCACGACGGGTCAAAATAACCATCCAACCCGTATTCTGTCAGCCCTGCACTTATTAATGACACACACACTCATCATAATAGCAATCCAACTCGTACTCTATTAGTCATATACTTATTGACGACCCAAATCCATTTTAATACCCATTTATTATCTTAGGCATTACCTCTCAATTTCTCATTATTTCTATTAGCCCCACCCTTTTATCGAGTTTAAATCCTCAAAACCACACTTAGTCCCATACCTAGAGGTATGCAAAACAAAGTGCGTCCTACCCTATCATATATGATAAATTTCTACTTTCAAGTACCTCCCAGCCTCACGTCTAGCCTATTAAATTAATGGAACGACACAAATCAGCCCCACGCAGGAATATCCCCTCCGTAATAATCTACACTAACTAGTCACATCCCTAGAAAGCACTAACAACTACTAAGACATACTTGCTAGTCCCATACCTATCAAGAAATCCTAAAAGTAAGGTGAGAGCATATATACCCGAAAATCCCATCGTCCCTGCGGTGTCAAATATAATTAAATCAATAAATCGAGTAAGGCATATTATCAACAATTCTACCAATTTCTCATAAGTTCATTAATTAATCTAGGT
Source organism: Sambucus nigra (assembly GCA_949130495.1). Taxonomy (NCBI): domain Eukaryota; kingdom Viridiplantae; phylum Streptophyta; class Magnoliopsida; order Dipsacales; family Adoxaceae; genus Sambucus; species Sambucus nigra. The sequence continues at coordinate 222,335,717 of OX422224.1, forward strand.
TCATCCTTCCATTGATCTTCATAATTAAACAACTTATTTTATGCAACTAATATAGTTTCATCATCATGCAAGTTTGCGATGCACACAACAATAATTTCTCTTTTATCACACCAACATAATTTTATATGATTTCACAAGTCACTTTCAATTGATAAGGCTACTATGATTTTCTAACATAAGAATCTACATCAATATTAACAAAAACCCATCCTCTACCCTAAGAACACAAGGGTTATAAGTCTTGATTCATATTAAGATTTTTCATAAAAATAATCCCAACATAGATTTCACTTTCTTTAATTCGGGTTTCTAGTTTATTTTAAGAAAACCATGTTAATTAATATTTAGGCAATATTTAAAATGCATAATACTAAAGAGAAAGAATATAAGTATTCATGTCTTAGAAAAATCGTTTGAGAATTATGAATTGATGGTCACGTTAATCTTGAGAAGATGACAAAATTGTGTTTTTGGGTGATCTTGAGAAAACCCGATTTGAACTTCGAAATCTCGGGTTGAATCTTTCTTTTAAATGGGGATAGGGTTTTATAGATGGAAGAAGAAGAAAAAGAGGAGTTTACTGCTCTTAGGTTTTATATAAATGTCTTTTTAAAAGTCTAACCCTGAAATACCTTTATATAATTAAGTGGAAGTGTTTTTATCCAACTCAAACTCGTCCAAAAACAATCTCACTGCCACTGATCTGTTTGGGTGAACTAGTTCGCCCCCAGGCCGAATCGGTTTGGTCGACCTCAACGACCCAGTTTTGCCATGATTTAATAAAAAGGTTAAAGTCTCCAATTTAAATCCGATTTTTAATTTCGATTGAAATTTTTATTTTCTAATAATCAGACCAGCATTTTCATCAATAAAAGTAATTAAATCCCACAAAATATATTTTTTCGATTTTTACTCCAAAACGAGTTATTTAAGGTTTTTAAAAATTCACCGGGTATTACATACTTCCCCACTATAACAGAAATTTCGTCCTCGAAATTCGACGAAGCATAAATGCGCAAAATAAAATAAGGCTCACATATACCTACCTGTAGAATGCCACGATTAGGCGCCCATACACCCAATCACACACATACCTACCACACGAGCAAAGATACCATATACATCCTAGATACATATATATACACTTATTTAGGAAAGCAATACGTACTACGATATCCTCTTAGCCATGCCTTGGCTCCTGTTATGCTTGTTCTGCCTGAGGCTCTCGAGTCGGAAGTAAATAGCACCTGCCCAATGCGGTTGCTACTAGCACTCCCTGTGTACCTGATGCTACTAGTGCTAGAATCCCTACTAGCCCTATGCTCCTTGGCCCTCCTTCTTCTGATGTCTAGAAGTTCGATGCCCTACCTTTCCATAAACAACATATGTACCCCTAAAAGGTCTAGGATACCTACCTAAGTTTTGCTCACCCTGTTTCCCCTGTCCCTAAGGACCCTGTGGAACACCATTGCCTTTTTGAAAGGTCTATGCTCCTATCCTCCTCGTTGTCTCTTCCATGTCTAGTCATTATGACCCTTATTCTCCCCTTCTTGACCATTCAGCTCTTGTCACTTTCCCAATTTCTTTTGGTAGTTCAGTTTCTATTGCCACAACAATAGTGAGACGTCTACCACCTGGGTGTAAGTAATATATGTCGAATTCCCCAACACTATCTTCTGAATAGACCAAGACAAGACTTTAATGAAGCACTACATCTTCTTCGCCTTGGTATCACCTCCTCTGGTACAAATAGCGACAGATTTGTGAACTCCTGGTCATACTCAATAACTGATTTTGACCCCTTCTTTAAATCCAAAAACTTCCTCTTCTTTACGCTCCTAATAGAATACAAAACATACTGGTCATTTAACTTCACCAGAAAGTCTATATAGTTCAGGCGATCCCTATCCTCAGATGTGGTGACACTCTCCCACCACTACAATGCATCTCCCATCCGCTTAAATGTAGCCAACATTTGTTTCTGCACATTTATGCAGTCCATCATCCTCAAGTGCCTCTCCATGTCTCTTATCCATTAGTGAGAAACCATTGGGTCACATCCTCCAGCGAAGGTGGGTGGATTTCCCTTATGAAAACTAGCCCCCACCTTGTCCCAAATCGAAGCGGATATACTATGTTGTTGTGCCTCTATTCACCCACATGTGTCTCTCGATCTCAATACAAAATGATGTGGCCTCACGAATGATAGCTAATAAATCTTCATCTTCTAAAACAAACTGATCCTGACTCCCCGGAGTCGCAGGACCGAAAACTGAATCCTCTCTCCTATCTTTAGATCTCCTAGTGTTCGCCATCTGAAAAGACAGAAACAAAAAATAACATCTGATTCAGAATAACTATGAGTACAAATAATCAAAAGGAAATCAAAGATCGACAATGCATAAATTAAAATGGGCTCATAACTTACGAGACATATGACCATGCTCTGATACCATCTGTAACACCCTGCGTGTTCTGACAAGCGAGGTGGTCAGTCATCACCATCAAACTACATCGAGCATTACTAAATAAGTTTATATTCTTAGCATGTGACAGATATATGAGACATAGAAGTTTTTTCCACAAAAATCAAATTTATCCAATAAATATAACCATTCATGCAATATTAAAACCCATCACCATGCTATCTCCCAAAATCCAACTCCAAATACATAAATACTCCAAAATGAAATAATCTAACTATAAATATATGACTATATCCATAAACAACTGTGGAACCGATGGGCCAAATCCATAAATAAAATTCTCAGAATAAAAGCGACGGAGTGGAAAGTAATCCTAAAACACTAAAGCATCTAAAATAAATCTCCAGTTTCATCTCCAAAAATATCTCCAATCACTTCTATGCATCTACTCCAGTGCTATACCTGAAATGTGAGTCAAGGCAATGGGTCACAGCCCACAGCATGAATACTAGATATTCTTCCCAATTAGGATTCATGAACCCAGACAATAGCATTATATATAATAAATATCACAATAGAGTATTTTAAGTAAACAAGATATATATTAACGATGCAAGTAAAATAAATTACCACTGTTTGTCCGCATAAACAGGTCACATTTCTATAAGTCTTGTTATTATCTTTTTGTCATTTAATTATATTAAAGCGATTAATCCCATTTAATTCAATTAATCAGATTATTATTATAGCGACACCATCATAGCCAGTCAACATTCTTATTAGTCCTGCACTTATTCAGGGCGGCCTAAAGTTTTTCGCCACACACATTTCCCTCGTTATAGCCAGTTAGCCCAATTTCGTTAGCCTTGCACTTATTGACGAAGTTCAACGCACGATATGCCATAATAGCCAGTCAGCCTATATTCTGTCAGCCCTCCACTTATTGATGATGCCAGCACACACTCACGTCACAATAGCCAGCCAACCCATACTTTATCAGTCATTCACTTATTGACAACGCAAATTCATTTCAATACCCATTTATTATCTTAGGCATTAATTCTCAATTTCTCACTATTTCTATTAGCCCCACCGATTTATCGAGTACAAATCCTCACAACCACCCTTAGTCCCATACCTAGAGGTATGCAAAACAAAGTGTGTCCTACCCTATCATATATGATAAATTTCTACTTTCAAGTACCTCCCAGCCTCACGTCTAGCCTATTAAATCAATGGAACGACACAAATCAGCCCCACGCAGGAATATCCCCTCCGTAATAATCTACACTAACTAGTCACATCCCTAGAAAGCTCTAACAACTACTAAGACATACTTGCTAGTCCCATACCTAGCAAGTGCTCCTAAAATTAAGGTGAGGGCATAATTACCCGAAAATCCTATTGTCCCCGTGGTGTCAAATATATTTAAATCAATAAATTGTGTAAGGCATATTATCAACAATTCTACCAATTTCTCATAAGTTCACAGATTAATCTAAGTTCATTCATTACATTAATCTTCATAATTAAACAACTTATTTAATGCAACTAATATAGTTTCATCATCATGCAAGTTTATGGTGAAAACAATAATAATTTCTCTTTTATCACACCTACATAATTTTATATGATTTCACGGGTCACTTTTAATAAATATGGATACTACGAGTTTTCTAACATGCTAATCTATATCCATTTAAAAAAAACCATCAACTACCCTAAGCACACAAGGGTTATAAATCTCAATTCATATTCAGATTTTTCATAAAAACAGTCCCAACATGGATTTCACTTTCCCTAATTAAGGTTTCAAGTTTATTTTAAGAAAACCATGCTAATTAATACTTAGGCGTTATTTAAAATGCATAATACTAAAGATGGAGAATAGAAGTATCCATGCCTTAGAAAAATCAATTGCGTATTCTAACTTGATGGTCACGTTACTTTTGAGAAAATGACAAAAATGTGTCCGTAGATGATCTTGAGAAAACTCGGTTTGAACCTCAAAATCTTGGGTTGAATCTTTCTTTTAAATGGGGCTAGGGTTTTGTAGATGGAAGAAGATGGAAAAGGGGAATTTACTGCTCTTAGGTTTTATGTAAATGTATTTTTAAAAGTCTAAGCCTGAAATACCTTTAAATAAATAAGTGAAAGTATTTTAATCTAACTCAAACTCGTCCAAAAAGATTCTCACTGCCGTTGTTCTATCTGGGCGTACCGATTCGCCGCTTGGGACGAAACCGATTCGGTCGATCTGAACGACCCAGTTTTGCCACGTTTTAATAAAAATGTTAAAGTCTCCAAATTTAAATCTGATTTTCAATTTCGATCGAAATCTTCATTTTCTAAAAATCAAACTAACATTTTTCATTAATAAAAGTAATTAAATCCCACAAAAATCTTTTTTTGATTTTTATTTCAAAATGAGTTATTTAAGGTTTTTAAAAAATCACGGGATATTACAATTTATTCATTCAAATCAACTACTGTAGACACATATTTTATGAAAAACTACACATATTGAATACAAATATACACTTTTTCCATGCAAAACAATTTTTTCATGAAATTGGTATGATGCCTTATTCATGAAAAAAATTAGGGTTAAGTTCAATATCGTAATACAAAACTATATTTTATCAAAATGATCATTAATTTTATTTTAGTAGATACCATCGAGAGCCCACACTTTCAAAATGTTTTATTTTCCATTGTGGGAATATATCCTTGATAACCTTAGTGTGTCTAGATGCTTGATTTCCTTACATGACTCCATCCACGCTAGGGTCGATTTGCATTACAGCTCTTTATTAAATTCGGAGACTCTAGATGGACTTTTGAAATTTTTAGTATTGGGTATATGACCTTTTAGCCTTATGGATGCCCTCACATGTTCCCACACTTTATGCACTTGTTCTTATTATCAATATATTATGTTTCTCAAACATGTCCAAAAGGGACCTTTTGAAACTACTCACTTTGAAGAAAAAAAATTGGGTCAAAAATCAATATTTTGTATTTTGACGTTGTAGGCCTACGCACGGGTTATTTTGGAGTTGTATGCACAACACCATTTTAATAAGACGTCGAAATTATTTTTTAGTCTATTTTTATTCATCTGTACTATAAAAACTCACATTGGCTTATTTAAAAATCTCATTTTAGTTTTCATGAAGATTCAAATTTTAAATCCTTTATTTCTCTCCCTTGAAAACCTAAATGAGATTTTATTTTTCTTTGCTTTAATTAATAAATTTTGTGAGAGATTAATTAGTGTTTTAATCAAATCGTCCTATAAAATCCTTTACCACCATTTTTCATTGGAGATCTTCAGTTGAGAAGTCAATAAGGAGGAAGAATTGCTTAAATGGTTGAATTTTATGTGTTGAATTTAATTGGTGTGAATTAACATATCTACACGAAGGACCTTTACTCAAGATCGCTATATTGGGTGGAGAGAAAAGGCTTGGATGATAGCTGGAGATTTTAAGGAACTCAAGTTATTTATTGTAGGATCTATTATAATATCAATACTTTTCTAGTCCATTAGTTGTAATGTCCCAAGATTTTGTTTTTTGCAAAGGGGTTTTCTTCATAAATTTTGATGGTGTGACCTCATTTTCATATTTACTTTTATTCTCAACACACAAAGTCAAATGATTTTAGATCTATAATTGAACAAGGTTGTTAGATATTTAAATCTCATATAATTGTAATTCAATTGAACTAATTTGGTCTAGTCTCACATAATCTAAAATTAACTTAAAATTAGATCTAACTAGATATAGGTATAGAATTCTCATCGTGTTTCATTGCAATTGAACTCAAAGGCTTTGAAGTTTTAATTTGTTTTTTATCATAACACTTTATTGGTTGCAATGAAGTTTGTGGATTATTGTTTATATTTCTTTCTTTGTGGTGTCCTCAATATGTTTTGAGTAATTATATTTTAAACTCAAAGGCATTAGAGAGAAAAGGATAGTTCATATTTATCAATTGAATTTTTATCATCAAATCATTTGATTATTATTTTAAAATCAATTGGGTTCAAAGTTAGCATTTAATTCCAATGGTTAGAAGCAATATAGTTGACTCCATTTACATCATGTCAAGACTAAGAAAAAGAGGAGAAAATTTGATACTCTCAATTAAATTTTCAAGGTTTTTAAAAGAGAAAATATAATGATTTAGCATCAAATATTATGAAGTTGAGATTGAGAGAGTTAACTTAAACGAAGGTCTGAACCAATTTATTCATTTTCTTGAAAGTATTCATCAAAATATTAAATTTTCTTCATAAACAAGGGTCAAGGTATTCATATCGCACTAATTATCCAATAGCAACCTTTATAAAAGAGACAAATAAGATTTATCAAAGATCTTCTTCATTTCCTTATTTCATCTCATTGAGTTTTACGTTTACTATTTACTTTTTCGAGATATTAATAATGTTCAACCTATATAAACATACTCGTGCTATCATTCATACATTGTAAAGGCTACTCTTATCCCACAAACGAAGGTTCAAGCTTTTATAAAGCTTGCGATCAAGTCTTGTGTATCAATGGAGCTCGTGGATGAGCAGGTAAATGTCTTCTACATAAATCAAAAGATCAAGATTGATTAATTTTTTCAAGCGTGGACATAGGTGACATTTAGAGTGATCGAATGACGATAAAAAAACATCAGGTGGTAAAATATATATATATATCTTTATCTCCTCACAAGTATTCTATTTAAATGTTGTGTGCTATTTATTTGGTATTGCTTATATTCATCACATAAACTAGGCTTGAAAGTTAATTTAAATTAAGAAGAAATTAATTTAAACTTTAATAATTGTATAAACTTATCATGTAGAAATAGTTTTAAGAAATTATTGTTCTCATGTTTTCACAAATGGTTTTAAATTGATTGAAATAATTTCAAAATTCCATAATAATTGTAGCTGTTAAACTTCAAATTTTCTCACACAACTTGTAAGTTTCTTCAAATATCTTTTAGAATTATTTTTTTATTAATTTTATAACTAATGTCAGATTAAAAGAAGAAAAAGTTGAACATATTAAGCTTTCATGATAATTTAGTAATGCAACAATAAAATTTACAAGTAAATTTCAATTTATCTTCGTTGATTACATAAATATTTTTTTATAATTTGTTTATGGTGTGAGAGTTAGGTGGATTAGAGGAAGAGAGTAAATTTTATAAAGGCACCGCTAGTTGGGTTCGAGTTACAAAGGAAGGGGGTTGGAGTGACAGTTTTACTTAGTCAGATTTTTATCACGTTCTTTGTGTTCGAATACTAGTTGCGAGTTCCAACGCGTAATAAATCTATAGTGAATATCATAATTTAATTGCGTCTTGTGACGTGTCATAATTCTTAATATTCTACCTGCACATTGATAATTGTGCTAATTTGGTGATTTTATAATGACAAATAATGTGAGACTTAATAATAAATTTGTACATGTTAGAAGAAATTGTAAAGATTATTTTATAAATTAAGCGGGGTACACATATGTAACATGCCTTAGGCAAATTGTGCAAATATTTGTATCCATGTCGTGCCTTCCCTTTCTAATGCATAATAGAGTAAATAATACTTTTTTATGAATTAATAAAATTATAGATGATTTATATCCAATTGGGAAAATCTTAGGATCCCTTTGATACACCCTATTTGCATTGGTAAATGTGGAAAATGGTGGTAAATGAAGGACTTGTGCACTATTTTATGTGTTTAATTGACCTTATTTTCCATAGAAAAAATTTCATGGATACTCATGCCCACATAAAAATTTGTCATAATTTTTTCACTTTTGTTGGAAAAAAAATTGCTAACCTTTATAGCAAAGAAAATTTTTCCCATAAATTTGTCATCATTTGTAAAATAATTTTTTTTAAATAATTTTTTTGTTCGTTAAAACTATTTTTTTTGTTAATTTAAAAAAAAAAAAGAAACTTGTAGGGGATATTGACCCACAATAAAAATAATAATTTAGAGATTTACCCCCAGATAATTATTAGTGTAGAAGAAAGACAAAGGAGACTAGATATACCTGGTTCGGTAAGGAGATCTGATCGATTTATTAATTAGGAAGAACAATGGCAACTGGAGTGCTAGGGTTGCTAGCAAAGATTCCAAGTTAACACATACAAGTTACAATTATTAATCATCATGGGGGAGGTCGCCCTTATTTATAAGCTTAAGGATCCTACTCCTCTAGATATTTTTATGTTTATATCAACTACAAGTCATAGAGTCCTATCAAGACTGGTCTTCTAAACTGTTAGTATGATCTTCCAAGATTTCGCTTTATCAACCTTTAACTTTGTTGTCTCCCAAAATCGTGGTCTCTCTGAACTGTGATCTTCCTAAGCCGCGGTCTCCAAGCATACACTATCCACATGACGTGCCATGTGGCATAGTTTTGACCATTCTCCTTTTAACATCCCCCAAGGTTAGGGTGATTGACAACATGTTGGTCGGCCCAACTTTGCATTTAATTTGCCTGCCACGTGTCCTTAAACAGTCACTGGGACATATTCTGAAGTTCACACGTGTAAGGACATTATTTTATAAGTCCTGTTTACAATTGAGTATATCGTTTACCGCTACAATCATCGAAGACTTATTCAAGTTCAATCATGGATCAAGGCAGATCCAAATATCAAAGTTTTTCAACATTCAAGCCTTCGCGAGATTAATTTTGGTAAGGTTGTATTTTATTACCTTTACGGTTCACTTTAGAGTGTTGGGATAATTTTTCTAAAAATTTTTCTAAGTGTTGGAGTGGAGTTTTTCGTCAAAAATATTTTTCTAAGTCTTGAGGGGGGCTGGAATAAAAATTAATTTTTTCCGCTCAGGTCATTCGAGCAACTGAACCACGTCGTTCAAGCAAGAGAGGATGTCGTGCGATGACTCGTTTGAGCGGCATCATGCCTCATTCGAGCGATATATGTATGTCGTTTGAGCGAGTTGCCAACTTAATTTTTCTATAAATTGTTTTCTCTAGTTTCTTTTTTCTTCAGAAGACCTGTGAATTTTAGTCCTACGAAACTGCTTTGGCAGAAACATTTCTCTTCTCATTTTTAAGGGTTTTTTCCTTTGTTTTCAACTCACAAACATCCCAATTGCTGTATGTGAATTGTTTTGGAACCCAAGAACATGATTTTATGAAGTTTCTCTTGTAGAGAAGATCTCTACTGCTGATCTAGGTGCCACTTGAGGGAGGTGATGGGTTGACTGACTGTGTGTTAATAAGGAGTGCTCGTGGGTGTTCCTGGGCTGACTGAATTGAGGTTCTTGTGGAGTTGCTGCGGAATTTCATTGCTGATTTAGGTTACGACCAATGTGATTATTCCGAGGAGTGATCATTTCAGATTTCATTGTAATCTTTATAAGTTACAATTTACTATTTTATAGTGAAATGAAGGTTTTTCCCGAAAGGGATTTTTTCCTGAAATCTGTGTGTCAGCAATTATTTATGTTGATTTGATTTATCCACACATAGTTGCATGTTTAGGGGATAAATTAATTTGATTTGAAAATTGACTCCAATTAAATAAGATTAAATTGGAAATTTGTGAAATTATTTAAATCAGTATCACACCGTCTTTCTCAACATGCAGGATGAAATCCTAATCATTGCTTATGCAATTATTTCACTTGTACTCCCAGCCTAGGGCCACGTGACTCAGCATCATTTTCTAGGGTACTAATGGTATGTGAATGTTGGGTGCTTCATCCCACGCGATAAACGGAGGCTTACATAATGGGGGGCAGAAGGTATAAGGCTTTCAAACAATTATACCTTTCCATTTATGTGTTCATTAAGGTATTGTTACTTAACTTTCTCTCTATATGTTCCAAGCTACCGGCAGAGATTTTCTCTACCTTTCTTTTCTTCTTCTTCTCCATTTTCTTGCTATGCTAGGTATGGTAGAAAATATGAGGTACCTGCAGCTGTCAACTTTTGAAAATATCTTATCAAATATGGAATTACCAATAGTGTTAATATAAGGATATCCCCAGAGGAAGAGGTTATTATGGATCTTCCCTCTGGTGAGGTAGCTTTTATGACAGTTGCAATACTGGAAGAGGAGGGTTATTTTCCCCCTTCACCCATCGTTGGTAACGGTGCTCTGTTATTACGAAATACTCCCTGCTTATGTAAATGGTAGCTTCTATCAAACTGTGATGGGCAAAATTGCCATAAACTAAATTTGTGGTACAAACATAGGTCTTGAGGAGATCAAGTATTATTATGACTTGAGGTCTTCCCTAAGCTCAGATCTATACCACTTCTAAGCTAGAGAAAAGTCCCATAATTTGGTAACATATTTGCCCTGATCACAAAAGTATAAAAACAAAATATCCTTATGGTCTTTGATGATCTTTTTGGTGAAGACTACAATGGTTTCAGGGCTCCTACCACCAAGGGGAAAATAGTAGGTCGTCTAGTTGTTTTGTTTTTTACAAGTATTTACAAAAATTTGCTAACCGGCCTGATCTTGGTGCATATCATTTTCTGAATACCAAGTCATTTGATTATTAGGTTAATCTTAAATATTTGTTAAAATTTTAGAGATGTCAAACCCCAGAAGGTGTTTATCCACATTGGAGGGCAACTGACGTTTTTCTCAGTTACAATTTAACCGTTCAATTGCTCACCAACTTTATAGCCATTCCTGATGTTCTGGTCATCGATTACTCTGTGGTCGGTGATGACTTCATTCCAACAACCACCCTGATTCCTAGTGAGACCACCAGGGGGTTTACTTTGGGGAATCTTCTATACATGTCATCTCAACATAGTGAGACTCCGACCAGGAAGAAGAGGATATTAACTCATTATTGGATGATATTTATCCGCTATTTTCTAACGATGATAGCATCTTTGGTCATCATTAGGAAGAGGTTGAAGTCGAAGAGGACTTTTTCGTGGACGATTTCTCATCCCCTACGATTCCCAGCAATTTAAAATACATAACCGATAGACAGAGGAAACTCATTGACCTAGGGACTGCCAGGGACAAACTGAAGAAGCTAACGATCAATAACAGTCGGACCAAATAAAATATCGCTATTAATAAGCGAAATAAGAAGTTGATCTCCCTTAGGGAGAAGAGGACCTAGAGCTGGAATGCCAACATTTGGAGGCCAAACAGGCAAAGAAGAGGGTGACCAATAAGACTCGGGTCGGTGGTATTCCACCTACCCCTGTTGTCTCCAACCAACCTGTTATAATAAAAAAAATCCCAACAACAATAGTTGGAACAATTAAAGACTCATTCCCCCAAGGGAGTCGTGCTCGCCCTTCGGATCTCCCCTTTTACAGGGGGAAGAAGCTAGTGACTGAGGCCGATTCGGCCCATAGGGACTTGGAGGTGACCTTCTCAGTTGCTCAATCGACAATGTTATTGTCTGATATGTTTAAATTAAGAGGCTTCTCCTTAGAAAGGCTATACAAGAGTCTTGTAGCGCAGCTTTTTGGAAAATTATGTACTTTCTTATTTTATTAAGTTGTGCGCCATAGTTTATTTCCCATTCCCCCTTTTCAGATCATGCAAGTTACCTAGGAGCTTATTGACCGAGCAGATGTTTATCAAAAAAGAACCTATTCATTGACGAAGGCCAATACTACCATGAAGATCCAGATCGCCACCCAATTCAAGGAGTTGGATGGTTTCAACATCAAGCTTTAAGCTGAGGTGGATACTAAAACGAAGGCAGTGGAGGAAGATGAGAAAACTCAAAATGAGTTCAGTATGGAAGATACCAAATTGTCCAAGTTGAAGACCTCCTTCTAGCGTAAGGTCTTATAAAATCTAATCCTTTAGAAGCAAAAATATGCAATGGATCATACCTAGGAGGATGACCTGGAGAAGTCCTACAATGAAGGGTATGAGGTATCCGTTTAGGGGGTCACCGCTCAACTAGACTACTATGAGTTTGTTGCCTTTAATAAGGGTTGGGTAGCTGACCTACAATGGGGGAATGTTAATGAAGGCGATCCTTCTTATTCCAAACATCCTCGCTAATAAACCTTGTGACTAACCCTCCTGTCATTGATCCTCCAGCCAAGGTATCCATGGATCACTCTACTCTTATTTCTGTTCTTGGGGGCTACCCCCAATCCATCAACTCATGGTGATGGGGTCGGTATCGAGCAATTCAGCCTTCCTGTTGGCACCGATCAGCATATCCCTAACCCCTATTCATGTTTTATATAATTTAAGTTTAACCCTTAGTGGTCATTTTTATAGGCCTATGGCCATTTCGATTTATTAACAAAAATTCATGTTCTCATTTCATTGATCTCTTTCTATGAGTGTTTGTTTAGTATTTGCCACACAGATAAGTTATTTTCTATTTTGATAGTGATATCCTAATTTGGGATTTTAAGACTATGCCTGGCATCTACCTTATGCTATTTATTTCCTTAAGATTTCTTTTTTCTTAATTGAAATAAAGAGTTCGTCTATGATTTTAACCTAGTCGGCCTTTATAACTTGAATTTGATCCTTAGGTGATATGTTCAATTTTATACTCATTTGAGGTCGACCATAAGTAAATAAAATGCTTAATTTAAGTAGATCTACCTTAAATGGACTTTTATACCCCTTTTGGGCCGATTTACCCTAGATCGTACCACTTCTCAACTGAGTTTTTGCCTTTTCTAGGTCGATTTGCTTTAGACCATACCACTTCTTAAGTGGGTTTTTTCCTTTTCTTGGACGATCTGGTTTTGATCATACCACTTATCAAGTGGGTTTTTGTCTTTTCTAAGGCGATATGCTTTAGATCATACCACTTCTCAAGTGGGTTTTGGTGTCAAACGTAGGCGATTAACTCACGTCTGAGTTGTACCACGCAGTTTTTACATTGTTTTTGCCTCTTTTAGGTTGATCTACTTTAGATCATACCAGTTCTCAAGTGAGTTGTTTGTACCAAATGTGTGCGACCAACTCATACCTGAGTTATATCATGCAGTTCTTATGTGGGTCTTTGCTTCTTCTAGGTCGATCAACTTTATATCATACCACTTCTCAAGTGAATGCCAAATGTAGGCGACCAACTCATGTCTGAGTTATACCATACAGTTTTTATATGTTTTTTGTCGCTTCTATGTGGTCGACATTTCCTATCAGTCGTACAATTACTTTAGTGGGTTTAAAGATTTCAAATAACTTAGACAGGGATTTTGAATAATTTAGATAACAATCGTCGATCGTTTCATTGCGCATAAAGAAAGAAAGAAAATATTTAACTTCATATCTAATGATAAAACTTTTTAACGCTCATTGCACTCCATAGCCTTAGAACTACTCTTCTATCTAATTTTTCTAAATAGAGGGATCTTTTGCCTCCCTTTGAGACTATTCGGTAATGTCCTTGACAGTTCGACGCAAGTTTCCCATATAATGGCTTCTTCACAACAGGAAACATCTTTCGAAGGACCAAGTCATTGACCTAGAATTCTCTGATCTTAACCTTCTTGTCGTGTTAATTTACCAACTCTTGCTTGTAGGCGACTAAATGTATTAGAACTTTTTCCCTCCTTTCCTCCACTAAATCCAATTTATGAGTTATTCGGTCATCATTACGGCCATCTTCAAAGATTTATGATCTGAGTATTAGAAGTCCAATCTCTTAAGGGATGAAAACTTTCATAACGTACGCAAGAGAGTATGGAGTTTCCTTTTTTGTCTTTTTAAGGTCCATACTATATGCAAAAGAATAGAGCTAAACTCGTCCAACCATCGTCCTTTGTCACTCTCTAATCGGTGCTTGATACTTGACATAAGAGTTTTGCTCGTTATCTCTACATGTCAATTGCACTGGAGGAAGATTATCGATGCATAGTGGATTCTGATTCCTTATTCTACGCAGAAGTCATGAAAGGAGTCTTTATCGAACTACGTTCTATTATCTCTGGCCAACACTCTTGGGATTCCAAATCATGTGATGAGATTCCCCCAAATGAATCTTTTTTCGATCGTCACTTTGATGTGGGTGAGGGGTTCATCCTCAACCCACTTTGTGAAGTAGTCAGTCATCATTATTAGATATCTGCAATTCCTTGGTGCTACAGGTAGTGGGCCTACTATCTCCGTGCCCCATTCGACGAAAGGCCATGGACTGGTAAGGGGGTTCAGATCTTCCATAGGTTGCTTGATCTATGGTGTAAACAACTGACACTTGGGGCACTTACGAGCAAACCTTACAGCATCCTTTTATATGAATGGCCACAAATATCCCTGAGAGATCACCCTATAAGAGAGTGATTTCCCACCCGTGTGTGCTTTGCAACTACCTTTATTCATTTCGCTCAAGATTCCCTCCACTTAGGTATGGTAATTTAACCCAACCCGTAGGGTTTCGAACCCGACCCGGCCCTAATGGGGTGGGTTAAAAACCCGTTTAAAATAATGGGGCGAGTTTGGGTTTAACAAAAATATTTATTAAATAGGGCAGGTTCAGGTTTTATCAGAATATGCTCGACCCACCCCTCCCCGCCTCGTTTAGTAAATTTCCTATTATATCCTTATTATACTAAGTTAGTAACACTCTCACCAAATATATAAATAAACTTAATAAAGAAACCCTAAGTCAAACCCATTTCTCAAGCCAGTCGCTATCTTCTTTCATCTCAACCTCAAACCCATTTCTCTCTCTCACTCGGCATCTCTACATTCTCCTTCTCTCTCTCTCTCTCTCTCTCTCTCTCTCGCGCGCGCGCGCGCGCGCGCGCGTCTCACTCTCAGGACGACGCCAGCCACACAACAGTATGTCTCTCTCGCATCTCACTCTCGCGTCTCTCTCGTGTCTCGCCTCTCTGCACTCTCACTCTCAAGTCAATTTTTTAAAGGATTCAACATGAGTTTTTTAAGGATTCGGCGTGATTTGTATACAGCAGCTTGGGTTTTATATAGCGTGTTTTTGTGTTTGTGACGAAGAGGGGGAATACATCAGGCTGGGTTTTTTTTAATATGATTCAAAGACTGTATAAAACTCCACTCCACTCCAGAGTGGGTCTTTTTGGTTCAAAGACTGTATGCATCAGCATGGGTCTAATTGATTATTAACATCACATATTCTTGAATTTATAAATGGACTGCACTAATTGAATTTATTTCACATATTGGCATTCTAAAATTTGTTTTTTGTCTTTTTTTTCTTGCTTTCTCCGATACTTTAATAAAAAAAATAGGTTATTAATTTATATTTATTTCAAAAAATGTGCGAATCAATTCAAGGCGAAAATACCATTTCCAGGGATCAAACTGAATCACCACCAGCACCTAGTTCCACGCCATCCATGCAAACACATGGTATTAATCCAGTTGTTCAATCTTCTCCTAAAAAAATAAAATTCACATCTTCTGTTTGGAATGATTTTGAAAGGATTAAAGATAATTTGGGGACATTTACAATATGCCATCATTGTCATTCAAAACTTAAGGTCAAAAGTAGAAATGGGACCAACCATTTGTGAATGCACTTGACTACGTGAAAGAAACGTCAAAATGTTGATATTCGTGATCAATTTCAGATTCAAACTCAAAAAACTTTCGATGGAAAAGTGCACTTTGGTAATTTTACATTTGATCAAGACGTGTTTAGAAAAGAACTTGCAAGTGCAATTATTTTATATGAATATCCCCTTAGTATTATTGAGCATGTCAGATTTAGGAAGTTTTTTAGTAAACTCCAACCACTTTTTAAAAATGTATCTCGAAACACCGTTAAAAGCGATATATTAAAAATGTATCAATTAGAGAAATCAAAAGTTTACAAGTTATTCGATAATCTTTATTATCGCGTTGGAATCACCATGGATATGTGGTCTTCGAGGCAAAAGAGAAGGCATATTGTTATAACGGCACATTTTGTTGATGAACGTTGGAGCTTGAGAAATTTGATAATAGTGTATGTTTTCTTGTTTTTTTAATAATTATGTTTCATCACAATTTAATATTTTGATATAATTCTTCATGTGTAGGTTTGTTTATGTGCTCGCTCCACATACAAAAGATGTTCTTTGTGAAGTGTTGATAAATTGTTTATTATATTGGAATTTGGATAGGAAAGTTTCCACTATTACGGTAGACAATTGTTCTACTATGATACATTGATGGGTAGTCTTGTGGACAGGTTTGTTGTTAATGATTCCATTTTGTTGGGGGGGAATTGCTTCACATGTGTTATGCCACACATATATTAAATTGTGGTGAAGGATGGCTTAGACATAATAAGAGCTGCCGCGGGTAAAAAATTCGAGATGGGGCAGAATTTTGGACGGCCACTCAAAGTAGGAAGGAAAATTTTAAGGAGGCTACCCGCCAATTAAAAATTCCATATGCTAAAAATTTGTGCTTAGATTACAAAACAAGGTGGAACTTCACTTATTTGACGCTCGAGACAGCCATTTATTATAAGGATTTGTTTCCACGTTTGAAACAACGTGAGACACGTTATACATTTTTACCTATGGAGCATGAGTGGAGCTTAGCCAAATAAATATGTGGACGATTGAAACTATTATTTTTCATCACTAAAGTGTTTTCTGGCACTAAATTTCCAACTAGAAATTACTTATTTCTTAAAGTTTGTGAAATTAAATTGGCATTATGTAGTTGGTACAGCTCTCCAAATGAGGTTTTTAAAATGATGGCAATTAGTATGTTGGAAAATTTTGATAAGTATTGAAATGAGTTTCATTTCGTTGACGACATAGTATTAGTTTTGCATCCTAGGTACAAAATGAAGTTTTTAGAACATTTTCTTCCAAAATTTTATGGCGAGGAGTGTGATACACATATTAAGAGTGTACGAATAGCATGTTTTGACTTACTAAATGAGTACCAATGTAAGGTGAATGTGAGTACCGAGATACCAAATAAGAGTGGGTAAGTGGTGTTACAATGGTTGGTTGGTTCGTTGGAAACTGTTAGTGGGGAGTGGAATGTTGACATTTTTTCAGAATATGATCAACTTGTTAGTGGTATCTCAGGGCGTATAAATGTTAAGTCAGAGTTAGATCACTATTTGGAGGAAAATGTCTTTCCACGAATTCCGGATTATGACATTTTAAATTGGTGGAAAGCGAATGGTGTACAGTATACCACATTGCAACTTATAGTGCGGGATGTATTGGTTATTCCAGTATCAACCGTGGCTTCCGAATCAGCATTTAGCACAAGTGGTCGAATGGTGAGCCCTCATCGTAGTCGACTTAGTGTGGTTGTTTTAAGGGCGTTCATGTGCACACAATATTGGTTATGGAATAATATTCAAGTTATAATTGTTTAAAATAAATTTCTTTAATAATATGTAAGAATTTTTCCTTAATTATTTATTTATTTTTTTGTACATGATGCTTCTACCGCGGATTCAAGGCCTACAGTTTGTGATGAGGAGTCTGATCCCATGGAAGTTTAATGAAGAGGTAATGCAAGTAAAATCTATTATGATTTTTTTTCATTTTAAATTCATGTTTTACTCTTCTAAATATGCTTTATTTATTTTTTTCAGGTTTGACTTAATGATGATGGGGAGGAGAGGGGATTTCAGAAAGATGATAGTCGAGATATTTGAGACTTTTATGTAACATTTTCTATATTCGGGACTTTTGTTTGAAACTTATTTTGTGGTAGTTGATGTTATTTAGGACTTATTTTGTAATAGTTGATGTTGTTTAAGACTTAGTAGTTTGGCATTTTAAATTGTGTTATTTGAGACATTTTAATTATTGAGACTTTTAAGTTGATGTTAAAGTTTTAGACTTAAAAGTTGATGTTGAGGCATTGTTATTTGTTATAAAGTCACCTTTATTTTATTATAATAAAATCTGTTTTTTTTAAATAAATTTCGGGTTTTAACTCTGGGGCAGGTTCCAACCCGTTTAAATCATGCGGGGTGGGGTGGGGCGGGGAGAGGATGTGTCTGAGGAGGTTATACTTAAACGGTTTCGTGTTTAAAACCATAACTCGTTGAGGGTCAGGGGGCGAGGCGGGTTAATATTTTTTTTCGCGGGGCGGGTTTGGGTTTTGACAAACCCGACCCGTTGCCATCCCTACCTCCATTTTTCCTGGGTGAATTCACTTAATAGAGGGTTAGTCAATGATCGTTGATACAACTTTCCATTGGAGTTAAGGCAAAACCTTGTCGACCTGATCCTTAGCTTGTGTGCTTCTTTACCATCTGGAGGCTACTCGTCAGTTTTCAAGTAGGAGATGACGGGATCCCTCCAGGATGGATCTAAATCCACTTGGGCGCAGAGATCCTTTCTAGACTCTTCAATGCTTAGTCGGTCTATGTATTCCACTTCGATCGTCATTTTCATATTGGTATCTATGGCAGAAGCCAGAGGCATCTACATGGATATTGTCATTCCTTGGAAGGTGCTCCACTGAGGTAGACTTGAATTGTTGACGAATACCTCTTGCCTTGTTCCTACAATTTATCATTATGGATTCCCTTGCTTCATATTCTCCGTTGCGTTGGTTCATGATTAGTCTAGAGTCAAAATACACAATATTGTGGAAATAACCCAAATTGATCGCCCTATGGAGATCGTGTACTATAGCCTCGTACTCTGCCTCATTATTTAAACCTTTGAATCTCAATCTGATAGCTTGCTCAATAAAAATGCTTTGCGATGTCATAAAAACTATCCTAACTCTTTTGTCTTTCTCATTTGACGTGCCATCCATGAAGAGCCTCCAAGACCGTTCGTCCTCCCTAATCGCCAATAATTCCAGGATGGGATGGGATTGTTCATCCTCGCCTCTTGGAGATGTTAAAAATTATGACACAAAGTCTACCAAGACCTGACCCTTGATCACTATCCTAGGTACGTACTTAATGTAGAACAGGGACAGTTTAAGGAACCACATAGTCATTCTGCTTGAAGATTAGCCTTTTTGAGTGTATATTTCAGAGGATAGGTTATGGGGACAATTACGGTATGAGCATCTAATGAGTGCCTCGGCTTACTTCCGACAGTCACCAATGTTAGAACCAACTTCTCAATAGACATGTATCTAGTTTCTACCTTAAAGATAGTACGTATCACGAAGTAGACCGACCTTTTCTCTCCATTATGTAAATAAACCAATGCAACGCTGGTTGCATGCCTTAAGACGACCAAATACAAGTATAGATCTTCCCCATTTTTGGGGGTTGGCAATAAGGGAAGAGATTCCAAGTACTACATAATTTCTTCCAAAGCTTGATCGCACTCCTTTATCCAGAAGGTAGGGTTTTCATTCGTCAATGCCTGGAAGAAAGGCCGACACTTGTCCGAAGATCTCAAAATGAAGCGATTTAGAGCAGCTAACATTCTGGTAATGACGTGGATATCCCTGATAGTGGTGTAACACCCCATAAATTCAAGGACCTTTAATTAAATAAAATTTTGGGAGTTGAAAGAATTTATTTCATTGGGAAGAATTAAATTCATGATGTGGGACAATTTTTAATTTGAGGTGGCGAATTCAGGATTAATTATTTGGATTATGTTATGTCACATTTTGAGGTCAAATTTGGATAATGTTATAAATTAATTCGAATGGCAATTCGGAATGCACAGTTGAGTCCGGATGGGTCGAAATAGTTGGAAATGAGTGGCTATAGGTATAGTGTGGATTTCTGGACCTTTCTAGACACATTTGAGCTCCCAAATAAGTGTTTGGGCCCTTTTTAGAAGGCCCATAAGCCCAAAAATGGGATTAGAGTTAATAACCCTAATTGTGAAAGGGTGAGAGAACTTTAATTCATTTTTAGAAGACTAAATTGAGGAGAGCCAAAGAAGAGAGCAACTAGAGGAGATTTGGGGAGATTAATCCAAGAATAAGAGAGGAGACCCTTGAATCAACCCATCATCTTCATGAAAGGATTTGATTCAACAAACCCTAAGGCA
The DNA here is from genome assembly GCA_949130495.1 of Sambucus nigra. Lineage (NCBI taxonomy): Eukaryota > Viridiplantae > Streptophyta > Magnoliopsida > Dipsacales > Adoxaceae > Sambucus > Sambucus nigra. The sequence continues at coordinate 222,356,079 of OX422224.1, forward strand.
AGTGGTTTAACATGCATTTTGATAAATTTCATTTTTCCTATTCATATTATAAAGGGTGCGAATTGATTCAGATATTAGGGTTAGTTCTATAATTTAATATGGGGAAATTGTTGAATAAACACTTGGGTGACAATTGGGTATTAAATCGTAGAAACCCACTTTTGGGATTTGTGACTTTTTGAGAATTAATGATGTTAAAACAGTTAGAGGATGATTAGAACTTGTTTTAATAGTGAATAGTTGATGAAGATGTTTGATTAGGGTTGGAATTTGGGGAAACAAAACCTTAAAATTTCGTTAATGGCATAAACAAAGAACTTGGAGAAGATAGGGTCCTGTTCGATCAATCGATCGACTCCAGAGGTTGATCGATCGACTCCCCATAAAATCTTATAGTGACGCCACTTTTAAATATGGGGAATTTTATTATTAAAGTGTTTATACTTTATTAAATCAACGCAATTATAATCTGGGGTTTGACTCCTAGCAATTATAGGTAAAAATAATTGGGATTTGGGAAGAGTGAATGAGTGAGACGTTAGGAAGGATTTCGGAGAAATAATTCATAAATATTATATTTCGGGCCAAGCGAGGTAGTCCGGGTATTTTTTTTACAGTGACACCAAGATAATGGAATTAATTAGTGCATGATTAATTGAAATTGAGTCGAATTGTAGACTTGCATGTTTTAGGCTAGTGTTACGTATGTAGTACAGTGGCAGCCTGGATTTAATATATATACGCGATGATGTGTAGTATATATATATATATATGATTTATAAATATTTGTGTGTATAATTTTATAATAAACCATACTGATTCTAATGTTATCTTAGGAAGTTGCTCGCTGTGGGTGAATCCCCTGGCTAGTGAATGCAAGGAGAGTATAATCCCCAGGTCATAGCGTCTGTTATTAGGGGTCGGCCGTTATGGTATGGGACGGTCATTTTTGGAGGGAATTATGGTCGCCTCCTATGCGATTATGATAGCATCTATATCTACATTATGTGTGTGAATGTTGTAGTATGATATTATGTATATATGGTGTAGATTTATATACGGGTAAATACATGATGAGAATTGTATTAATGATATAATTTGTGAGATTGTTATATGAGATCAAATGATAAATGATTTAAATAAGTTTATGTGATTACTAACTTATACCTCGTATACTAAAATCACTCAGGATACAGTAGTGGGAAGAGTAGGATTTGTATATATATATATATATATATATATATATATATATATATATATATATGATAAGACTAGTTACGGGGTAGGTAGCTAGATTGGTCATGTATAGGGACATTAGGCGTGCACATTAGTCGAGGGGTGAGGTGTCCTCAAGAGAGTGTGCGGCACTAACTTAAATATGAAGAGCATTCATGCATTTTAATTTACTGCATTTAAACTCACTTGCTAAATATTTTCAATTTTTGGGTTCTAACCCTTGCTATAAAAATCTTTTCAAAACCTTTTAGGTGTCCTACCACAGGGCCGCCACGCCTGATCTTCATGCAGGGTACGTAGTTGTGGTACATGTGGGCGTTGCAAAATATAGCTTTAGACGCCTATCTCATTCTCTTCTATATAGGGATATTCTAGTTGTACTTTGGGCATGTTGCCCTTGGCTTGTACTATTTACTTTTGGTTTAGCATGTATTGGTTTTACTTTACATACTTTGGCCTTTTGTTGGTTTGCTTGTGTTAGTCGATGTTATTCGGCTAACCTTCTAATTAGATGTGTGTGGCATGATTAGATTCGCTTATATGGTGTTGGTTAATTGAATTCTTATTACTTTTTTTGGTTTTGGATTAAATCATAAGATAAAATTTGGCATCGGCTTAATTAAATATTAGGTGATTGGTAATTAATAATGTTGAGACATTGATGCTAAAAATTAACCGTATGTATATCCTGATTTAATTTGATAAAGGACTGATCAATCGGAATTTAATTAAGCGGGGTGTCACAGATGGTATCAGAGCATCATGTTCTAGTGTCCATAGGATATGTGCGGCTTATTATGTTTCAGCACAGTGTTCTTTTGGTTTAGATCCCTATTGTTAGGAATGTTCCTTTATTTTCTCGTATTTGAGTATCGTACTTTTTCTACCTAGTTTTGTATTATTGATGAATTATTTACAACTCGATTAACTTTTTAGATGTCACTTGAGGGAGAGCGACAAACTAGGACCACCGAAGAGTTTAAGTCTGGGCAAGCACAACAAGGACTTCAAGCACCCTAGGTGCGGTGACAGTCACAGAAATGGCCAAAGTTGTAGCATAAGCAGTGACTACCGCACTATTGCAGTGTAATACCCCGTACTTTTATTGATATTTATTTATGGGATTAATTAAATTAAATGTGAATTAATTGAGAATTAATCCGGATATAATACTAACGAGATGTGAGTTGGTATTTGATTATAATGTGTATATATGGCAATATGGTACTTTTATTGATATTTATTTATGGGATTAATTAAATTAAATGTGAATTAATTGAGAATTAATCCGGATATAATACTAACGAGATGTGAGTTGGTATTTGATTATAATGTGTATATATGGCAATATATGAATATTGGAAATATTGAAATTGTCGCGAGATTGAAATACGACAATTTGGGAAATTTTGTTGGGACGCGTGTGACAGTCGCGTCAGAAATGTATTTATTTTAATTAAAAAGTGAATTTTATTTTTATCAACTGTATGGTCATTTTGAGTGCGCCAACGAGTCCGGAAGGATCAAAATAGTCAGAAAACACTAGCCGGGGGTTTAGTTTGGGTCCCGGGGCATTTTTAGGCCATACCGGCAACCCAAAAGGGTACTTTGGTAATTTCAGAATTTTGGGAATTAAAACCCACGAAAATTGGAAGTTAAAATCTGATTTAGTCTTTACCCACTAAACCCACTAACAACACTAAATGACTTAATGGGCTACGGGAGTTATTGGAAGAAATTTTAAGAGGTTCCTAAGGCAACCTCTAAACCACCATTGTCATCCTGGAGAAGAACTTGTAGAGCGAGAAAGAGAGAGGAGAATTCTGCAGAGAGAGAGGAAGCAATTCAACCTTCTTCAACCAACAACAAAAATCTGAAGAAAAATCCGAGGCAAGTGGTTTAATTACGTTAATTTCAAGCGAATGTTTCTTCCATGCTTAGAAATCTACAAAATTGCATTGTTTTGGGAGATTGATAAAAACCCATGAATTTGAGGATTAAAACTATAAACCATGTTAGGAATTGCATGTAGACATATTCTGGACAAATTATGAATCCAAAATATAACCCTTGATGATCTAAAAACGGATTTAAGAAGAGAATTATTATTGTTCTTGAAAGAAATAGAAAACTAGGATTCTTGATGAAGTTTTGATCCAAATAAAGCCCTTGGTTGATGATTTATTGGTTTTAAAATGTTAACAATGTTGTAGGATGGTTGTATGATGATATTATAACGTTAGATTAGAGTTTCATGCATTATAATGGAATTTTGGGGAGAAACTTGGACTGCAAAACAAAGCAGTCCGTAGCATAACTGGTGCGCTCGATCGATCGACATTCATAGGTCGATCGATCGATCACCATCGATCGATCGAACATACAAGGTCGATCGATCGACCTTCCCAGAATGAGTAAAATCTTTCCATTTAAATTTTAAGGATGTTAACCCTAGAAAATTATTGATGGAGACTTTGTGAGTATTCTTAGACTTAAGGAAGACCAGTAGGTATGGTTGTGAAATCGGACCTTAATTAGAATTTAATTTGGGATAGTTGTCTATAATCCAATAAAGCTCGACGAGTGAGATAATGTTAGGGTTAAAGGAGTAAATTTGAATAATTTGATGAAATGAGGTTTGGGGCAGAAGTAAGGATCTAAGAATAATGATGTTATATGTGGGAATAATAGGAGACTTAGTAATCCCTTTGAGATAGGTTTTAAGTACAAGAAACTATGACGTGAGATGTGTCGACAGTCTACATTATATATTATCGGAAGATTTAAAAATGTATAAAATTGGAATAATGGTATAAGGATGTAGAATATACCTTTATTAATAATGAGATATCTAAGATGTGTAAATGCTTAGTATATGATTTTATGTGTATGACATACCTACCATACTCGCTGTCACGGGAGGTTTGCGTTCGCTTAGGACCATCTAATCTTTGTGTGCCTACGGGGGGATATAGATTGGTACCTCGAGAACATAGGTCAGAGAAGGACTTATTGGGAAGTTAATAAGTCTGCTGATCGTGGGAGCATAGGTATGTGCGTGACCCATGTGATGTGACTGTGTTCACCTCCATTGATTGTGATTGTTGTTATCTGAGAACGATTCCTGAGAGATTCGGAATGCGTGATCCTTATGTACGTGAGGTACCGGGATGGATAGCAGAGTATGTGTGCACCGCAACTTTGTCTCGGGGTGCTTGTATTGTATATTTATGATGTGAATGATATACGGTTAAATGAACAGACTTGTCATGTTAAATTATGAGAATAATTTAGAGTAACTCCTTCAGAAGATAAATAAGGGGATAACCTCCAGTAAAGGGTAATGCTAATAATTGAGAATCCAAGTTTAAGTAAAACTATCTATTCAAGTGATAACATTGGGAATTCATGTTGTGAATCGAGTAGATGGGTTAGAACTTATGTCGGTTTAGTTAGATATAAATACCACTTAGATGGGTACCGTACGTTAGGAGTGCACAAGTAGTCGAGAGGTGAGTATTTCATGTGAGAGCACGTCCTAACATGTATTTTGCATTCATTGTTTTAATGTTATTAAAGCACTTGCTGTTTTTAAAATACTCTCCACTTTCGGGCTCTGACCCGTTTGCTTTCAAATCTATTTTTTTGTAAAAACCTTTTAGGTGCCCAGCCACAAGGACACCATGCATAGTATTTCCATTCAGGTGACGAGCTGTAGCTGTTATGGAAGTTACAGGGCCTTGATAGTAGACGCCTCCTTTTCTAGTCTTGACTCTATATTCAGTTTCATCATTTGTAGGGCATGTCGCCCATTTCTATTTAGAGACATTTCATATTTCAGTTATTCAGATTTTGGCATGTAATTAATTGAGGGTACACTATTCTTTTTATTTCAATTGTGGGATTGTTGTGAGGAGTATTTCCTCCAGACTTATTATTATTTGTTGGTTATTCTATTGCTTCTTTATGGTGAATGGTTATGTTATTCTTTCATAATTCTTTTATTGCATGTTAATCAGATTTAATTTAAAATTTGACAACTTACTTTTTAAATACTAGGTGGTTAGTAATCATTAAATGTTTTCGACAGTGATGCTATTAACTGAACCAACTTGGCATTTTGAATTAATTTAATAAAGGAGTAGCTACCCGGTATTTAATTAGTCGGGGTGTCACATGCAGTATCAAGATAGTCAGGCTCAAAGAATTGGGAGCAAGAGGACAAAGGAAAGAGGTCAAGTGGGTGATACCGTGGGTAACAATGATAGTGGGACCCCACGACCAGGACAGTGTTCTCGGCAGAGGGATACAGTCAAGAAACTTCGATCAGTAAGACACCAGCCAGAGGGTTGTAATTCCACAAAGGGCTAAAAGGGTCCTACTCAGCGGTAACAGGTTTATCAGCGAAAATCTCAGGGACATCCGCGTTAAGGCCAGCAAGGCCCGTATCAGGGAGGTGTCCCGAGATGTTGCTACATTTGTGGCCAGCCAGCTACTTGAAGAAAGAGTGCCCACATAGGAGTCGCCAGAGCCAGCATGTGGAAGGCTTTCTGAAGCATTATTTCATTTGTTACCAACCTAGCCATCCGAAGAGAGAATTCCCATAGAGAGGTAGGGGCCATCTCCAAGGTGCCCCGCAGGGCCATCTGGTACAGGGACCTCCAACAGCACCAGCTCCCTAGATTTTGCAGTAGTTGGGACGGTTGCAGTACAGATGTGTGTACAATATTTGAGATGTTCCTATTCCTCCAACACAACTGTCACCACCGAAAGTAGAGGGTATGTTCCTATATCCATGGACATGATGGTAGAATCCTTTTAATACTGGTGCATCACATTCATTTGTTAGGACCCATTTTTATTAGAAACGTTGGATTACTAAATACGGTTGATAGTCTACTCATGTATGTGAAGTCAACAATAAGGGGTGGATCCCTTATTCACTAGATTTGTAGGGGTTTAGACATTGTGATTAGAGGATTGAGTTTTGTGGCAGACCTCTTGGTTTTAGATTTGGAGGGCTATGATGTTATCTTGGGCAGATATTGGTTAGTCGGTTATAGGACAATGGTGTAAGGGCTAAACCCCAAGTGTAGATAACAAGGGGTAAGGGTTGAAGAAGATTTTATTTCAGAATAATGATCCACTAGAATTTTAGGGAATTGTGGAAGGGTGATTTGCCAATAGATGGAGAACATCTAATTGGGATCACATGTGGAGGAGTGTAGTGACACTCAAGTCTAAGTTTCGGGAAAAGAAGTTTGCTCTTAGAAGCAGTATGGGGTGATGGGATCCAGTTAACACATTCATGGGGAGATACCATAGATAACGAAGATTTTAAGGTGTGGATTATTATGAATACTCCCACTGGAGGTAAATGGAGAGGCAAGGGAAATTTTAGAGATTTTTCAAAAAAGGTTTGTAAGTTAATAATAGACCCACGGGTAGATAATACAAGTGAGGATAGGAGATAAGACTAGGATGACTGGTATCGTTGTCGTCAAGGTTGTACATTTACATTTGTATCAATGCTCTCAAGAGAGGAGAGCTAAAGGAAGTGGCTAACATATTAGAAGATTAAGGATGGATTTTTGTGTTAGTGAGGCACCAAGGGAAGGGATATCCAAAACCCATATATATGAGCGAGATCAGTAGAATTTCTACCAAGTGATGGTGGGTTCAGTTAAGGTCGTCATGGCCACCAACAATTCCTAGGGGACCAGCGGAGCCAAAGGGACAATAGGAGTAGCAATCAGGGTCAAGACTACCAGGTTCGTGATAAGGACAACCCTGACACGACCGGTGGGGGAATGTGTTAAAGAGTGGAAACACATGGGGGGATTTTATCCATGGCGAGTCAGTGGACGGGATCTAGATGCCTAGTAGGGGCATCTGTTGGGAAAGTTTTTAGTTTGATTAGGATGAGGGTGTTATGTCTAATAACCATTGAGCCGAAAGTGTTATGGGAAACTGAAACTACAAGTTTTATTCCGAGATGATTGGGGGTATGTTTTGTATGATGCGAGCGGGTCACGGTAATGTATTAGAATTAGATTCGCAAGAAAAATGGATTTAGTGGGAGTATCGTTAATATCACTCGTATGTGTATTTTTACCATGGAGTAGTGGGGTACCCTTCGATTCCACCTAAAAGGAATAGGTGGGTACATTGAGATGATGTATTTCTTGAGGATTAACTCGGTTATGAGGTAATATGTGAGGTGTGGTGTTATCCTGGGTACAGACGGGTTCGTAATGGTGGGTAACCATAGCAAGGCTATCGTATACGTTGTTTCAGTGCAAGATGTATATTCTTGTTGAGCTGTCTCAGCGGGAAGAGGGTTGAGCCCGCGGTAATACCTTGTGAATTAGACTTCAGAGAGTACAATTGTCTAGTTATATTGGATTTCGGTGTGTGGGGACCCATATTGATTTGTTTCAGTGTGTGTTGGGTTGCTGTGGAGTGGAGAGATTTAGTTCGTTATTGATATTTGGTGCTAAGGACGTAGTGGTAGTACGAGCACAGTAGTATATGACTCCTTCAGAGACGCGAGAGTCCATGATTTGACATATGAGTTTAGGGAAAGAGTTTGTGTGTCCTGGTTGTATAGGTGGAAAGTGTTGCGAAAGAAAAACTGTGAGGATTTGCACCACGAGTTGATAAATGGGGAAATATCGAGAAGAAATTATACAGTAATTGGTAAGGTCATCGAAAATATCTAGAGATTATAACCACGCCGGGAATGCGGGAGCTAAACGTGAGATAAATATGGTGACGAATGTGATGATCGGAGGTTTGTACAAATATGCACGAGATATAGGGTGTAAGGGCATTATGTCCCTACTTTATAGATACTTAGCATATTTAGGGAGAAGACTCAAAGGCGATGATGACGGGTATATTCTAGAGGAATGGGATTAAGATGTTCCTCGAATTATGAAACGTTGAAGTGTGGGGTGTGTTTTGAAGGGACATTGAGTGCGTCACGACTTATGGTTTGTTACCTCTAGGATACGCAAATGAGACGGATATTATTAGATGTGTTCGTTGAGATAGACATAGTGTATATATTTAAGTACCGTAAGATAGCAGGGTATAGGGTGTTAACCACAAGAGAATGGAAGGTGCACAAAAAGGAAGGTTGCATTTTAACCGATGTTTCTACTTTAGATAATAATGGAAGTAGTGTGAATGTTTTTCCAAGTTTCAATTGTGTATCTATCGTTTGGGGCTATAGTGGATAGTTATAGTAAGTCTGGGTATTTGCAGTACTAGGGTACGAATTAACGTTGTTAGATTTCACCTGAGATAGGGTCTCGCGTATGTATAAGGTTATGTATGTTAAAACGTGTTGCATATAAGTGTATTAATATTGATAATTGAAATTCGGGGAGTAGGGACATTTTTGAGGTGATCCGGGGTGGTTGGACTTATTATCGAGCGGGGAAATATAGTTCGGGATTTATTTTTGTGCAAGGAAACTAGTGATAGTAAGATCGTGATAGTGTTATGTTGTCTTTTTAACATAAAGGTGGATGTGTGTACTTTTATGCCGGGAGGAGGTTATTTGGAATGTATAACCGTGGGATTGAAGTTATATTACGATTTAAGACTTGGTAAAAGCCAGAAAAAAAAATTCGTGCGGTTAAGCACGGGTACAGAGTGTATGGGCGCTTTGGTTAGTTGCATCTGTTTAAGAACTATATGTAGCAATGATAAGGGTAAGTGATTACAGATCTAGTTGAGACTGGGAGTACTAGGCTTATCCGAATTTCGAGGATGAAATTCCATTGTAAGGGGGAAGTATGTAACACCCCGTAAATACAAGGACCTTTAATTAAATAAAATTTTGGGAGTTGAAAGAATTTATTTCATTAGGAAGAATTAAATTCGTGATGTGGGATAATTTTTATTTGAGGAATTTATTAAGTTGGCGAATTGAGGATTAAGTATTTGGATTATGTTATGTCGCATTTTGAGGTCAAATTTGGAGAATGTTATAAATTAATTCCAATGGTAATTCGGAGTGCACGGTTGAGTCCGGATGGGTCGAAATAGTTGGAAATGAGTGGCTATAGGTATAGTATGGGTTTCGGGACCTTTCTAGACACATTTGAGCTCCTAAATAAGTGTTTAGGCCCTTTTTAGAAAGCCCATAAGCCCAAAAATGGGATTAGAGTTAATAACCCTAATTATGAAAGGGTGAGAGAACTTTAATTCATTTTTAGAAGACTAAATTGAGGAGAGCCAAAGAAGACATCAACTAGAGGATATTTTGGGAGATTAATCCAAGAACAAAAGAGGAGACCCTTGAATCAACCCATCATCTTCATCAAAAGATTTGATTCTACAGACACTAAGGCAAGTTTTTTAACTTGAATTTTGATTAATTGCATTTTTCCTATTCATATTATAGAGGGTTTGAATTGATTAAAGGGTTAATTCTATAATTGAATTTGGGGAAGTTGTTGAATAAACACTTGGGTGACAATTGGGTAATAAACCGTAGAAACCCACTTTTGGGATTTGTGACTTTTTGAGAATTAATGATGTTAAAACAGCTAGGGGATGATTGGAACTTGTTTTAATAGTGAATGGTTGATGAAGATGTTTGATTAGGGTTGGAATTTGGGTAAACAAAACCTTAAATTTCGTTAATGGCAGAAACAGGGATCTTGGAGAAGATAGGGTTTTGTTCAATCGATCGATCGACTCCAGAGGTCGATCGATCGACTCCCCAGAAAATCTGACGGTGACACCACTTTTAAATATGGGTAATTTTATTCTTAAAGTGTTTATACTTTATTAAATCAATGCAATTATAATATGGGGTTTGACTCCTAGCAATTATAGGTAAAAATAATTGGGATTTATGAGGAGTAAATGGGTGAGACGTTATGGAAGGATTTCGGAGAAATAATTCATAAATATTATATTTCGGGCCAAGCGAGGTAGTCGAGGTATTTTTGGTAGAGTGGCACCAAGATAATGGAATTAATTAAGGCAAGATTAATTGAAATTGAGTCGAATTATAGACTTGCATGTTTTAGGCTAGTGTTACGTATGTAGTACACTGGTAGCCTGGATTTAATGTGTATATATATATATATATGTATGTATGTATGTATATATGATTTATAAATATTTGGGTGTATAATATTTATAATAAAGCATACCGATTCTAATGCTATCTTAGGAAGTTGTGCGATGTGGGTGAATCCCTTGGCTAGTGAATGCAGGGAGAGTATAATCCCCAGGTCATAGCGTCTGTTATTAGGGGTCAGTCGTTATGGTATGGGACGGTCACTTTGGGGGGGAACTGTGGTCGCCTCCTATGCAGTAGTGATAGTATTTATATCTACAATATGTGTGTGAATGTTGTAGTATGAGATTATGTATATATGGTGTAGATTTATGTACGGGTAAATACATGGTGAGAATTGTATTAATGATATAACTTGTGAGAGTCCTATACGAGATCAAATGTGAAATGATTTAAATAAGTTAGTGTGATTAATAACTTATACCTCTCGTATACTAAACTCATTCAGGATAGAGTAGTGGGAAGAGTAGGATATGTATATATACATATGACAAGACTAGTTACGGGTTAGATAGCTAGATGGGTCATGTATAGGGACTTTAGGCGTGCACATTAATCGAGGGATGAGGTGTCCTCGAGAGAGTGTGCGGCACTAACTTAAATATGAAGAGCATTCATGCATTTTAATTTACTGCATTTAAACTCACTTGCTAAATATTTTCAAATGTTTTGAGTTCTAACCCCTGCTATAAAAATCTTTTCAAAACGTTTTAGGTGTCCTATCACAGGGGCGCCAAGCCTGATCTTCATGCAGAGTATATAGTTTTGGTACATATGGGTGCTGTAGGATATTGCTTTAGACGCCTATCTCATTCTGTTCTAAATATGGATATTCTAGTTGCACTTTGGGCATGTTACCCCTGGCTTGTACTCTTTACTTTTGATTTAACATGTATTGGCTTTACTTTACATACTTTGGACTTTTGTTGGTTTGCTTGTATTAGTCGATCTTATTCGGCTAACCTTCTAATTATATGTCTGTGTCATGATAAGATTCTCTTATACGGTGTTGGTTGATTGAATTCTTATTACTCTTATTAGTTTTGGATTAAGTCATAAGATAAAATTTGGCATCGAATTAATGAAAGATTTGGTGGTTAGTAATTAGTAATGTTGTGACAGTGATTCTAAGAATGAACCATATGTTTATCCTGATTTAATTTGATAAATGACTGATCAACCGAAATTTAATTAAGCGGGGTGTCACAAGTAGTCAGTCTTCTTATGTCCTACAGAGCCTTAATCTGATCTGGATTCACCTCTATGAGTCACCAAATACCCAAGAAATTTAACAGAGCTGACTCTAAAGATACATTTTGAGGCATTGAGCTTTGTCCTTTATTCCCTGATAATCTTGAAGTCTTCGCGAGGTCCCTTATGTGATCGGCTGCCTGCTTGATTTTATTGTGCATATCATTAATATATACTTCCATGGTTGAATCGATTAGCTTCTTGAACATCTTGGTCAGGAGTTATTGATAGGTTTCCCCTGCATTCTTCAAACTGAAGGACATTACTTTATAGTAGTAAAGTCCTGTGGTTGTAATGAACGAGGTTTTTTCCTAATCTATGTTGAACATGGGTATCTAGTGGTAGTCAAAGTATGCATCTCTCATGCATTCTAGATCAAAGGAATCCAACCCGGATGGCCATAGTGGCGACTTCAGAGGGGAATATTTTTTTAGGACTAGATTATACTTTATATGGGTTTTATTTCTTTTGCTCCTTTCTCCCTTTATACTTTCTTAAAACTGTATATATGCCTCCACTTGTAAGTTTTTCTCACTCTCATACGTACATATTTAATATATTCCTCATTCTTATCACGATGTTTATATTTGTCATGCTCTTTTCTCATCACAAGTATATATTATCTTCTCATCACATGTTTTGCCATTTTCTCACTTGTATATAGTCATCATGTTTCACTCCACACACTCTTACTCATATATAACTTCATGCTTATTCACATGTTTCACACGTCGCTTGTAGATATCCATGCTTAGTCACACTAGAGCACACTTCCACATTTCTCTCACTTGTATATATCCACATATTGTTATCACCCGCACAAATTCACGTGTCACTCTCCCACTTTGCACATATTTCTCACTCACTTATATATTCACATCCCACATTCTTGTATCTATCACCATGCTTTGTATAATCTCCATGCTCATGTACATACTTCCAATTTTTACTCTCCATGTTTATCCCTTTATCCCATGCTACTTGTATATCTTATACTCTCCATCGTAGTGGTAGTATTTTTCTCGCTTAGCATACATAAGTTATTCCATAAAATACTAATTACGACTCATGTATTCTTGCACACTGCATCACTTTAGCATTGCAATATTGATCAAAATTTTGTCCTGTACTAGGTGGTCACTTCGTGATGGTGCCGATCCTGTGAAGCGCAGTTAACCTAAGCAATATTATTCCCACCTTCCATTGGCCTAGTACCTCTGATGTATACCAAACTGTTCCCCTCGCATCGTACCGCTTGAACGAACTTATGATAGGAGGTATATATCAGGGAACTCGTTCACGTACAGTTACGTTTTTACCATATTTTCAACTCTAAAACCTCTAAATTTCAACCCAAACATCAATCAATCAATTCCAATCATCTTCCTAACATCTATATATGACTTCTAACACTATAACATCATTAAATCATCACCAACCATCAATCAAATTCGAAATCCCCAATTTAATTATCAAGAACCCTAGTTCTCAAATTCATATGCATAACTCTAAATTAAAATCCATATTTATTCATAATATTATCATAAATTCGTGGACATAATCATATCTACAAGAGGTAATCAGACTCTTATCAAATCAATCCTAATTTATGATTAATTCTCCCAAATTTTCACCAATATTCATCTTCAAATTAATGGGGTAATTACCAAGTCTAACATGACCACAAATTTTTCTAAAGAAAGAAAGCAATAAACACTTGCCTCGATTATGATGTTCTGATTCGCTGATGAAATTGGTATAGGCTTGTTCCTCCTCTTCCGATCTACGCTTTGGTGGGATTTGTGGTGTGAGTCCTTGAGTTTTGCACCAAGAACACCTATGGACTATCTCCTTCTTCCTCTGTGGTTCTCTCTCTATCTCTCGTGGGTTTAGAAACTGACAAACTTCCTCTCACCCACGTACACTCCCTTTTATTTTTCTAATTTTCGTCCATATTAATTTCCCCAAAATACAAAATATAAAAATACCGGTTTGGCCTAAAAATATTCCGAAGTCCAAATGAAATACACGAGTAGAGTTTTCTGACTATCTCGACCCTTCCGGACTCAATGGCGCACTCTAAATGACCATACGAGTTAGATAAAATTAATTAACTTCTTTAATCCATTAAATTAGTCCCGAAACGACTCACACGCGCGTCCCGCCTTAATATCCCAAACTGTCGTATTTCACACTCTCAACAATTTATAAAATTTCATAATTACATATTACGTATTCACACAGTAATATTAAATAATTCTCATCAATAAGTGTTAACCCTTGGCGCACTAGTTAATATTTATTTTAATCCGGATTAATTAACAATTAATTTCTCACATTTTAATTTAATTAATCCAACAATAATAATTAATCCCATAATGATTTAATATCATAAAAATATAGGGTGTTACATACTCCCCCCTAATAACGGAATTTCATCCCGAAATTCGAAAGGTAAAGCATACCTGGTAAGAATAAGTTTGGATATTTCTCGCGCATATCCTCCTCTCGCTCCCAAGTAGACTCCGCTACATTATGATGCTCCCATTGAACTCGCACAAGTGGAACTACCTTTAACCTCAATCTCCTCTCGCTACGGTCTAAGATATCCACAGGCCTCTCCTCATAAGAACTGTCAGGCTGCAAAATAATTTCCTCTATCATAATGTGAGTGTGGGTCAACTCATCTCGAAGGTACTGCCTCAACGACGAAATGTGGAACACATCATGAATACGGTGCAAGTGCTCCAGCAATCCAAGTCTGTGTGCCACCGGTCCGATCCTCTCGATAATGGGAAATTATCCTACGTATCTCGAAGCTAATTTCCCTTTTTCCTGAACTTCATTACTCCTTTCATAGGAGATACTTGTAGAAACACCTGATCCCCCACATTAAATTCCCTGAAGAACCGCATGGCATCGGCGTAGCTTTTCTGCCTGTCCTGAGCTACCCGAATATGGCTCCTGATCAGCTCAATCCTGACAGACGTGTCCTAATCACCTCTGGCCCGAGTAGTTTATTGTCCCCCACCTCTAGCCTAAGTTCTGTCGTATAACGCCTCAAATGGGGCCATGCCAATCATAAACTAATAGGAGTTATTGTACGCGAACTCCACTAGTGGAAGGTACCGCTCCCAACCCCCTCCAAAATCCAGGACACACATGCGCAACATATCCTCCAACATCTGATTAGTACGCTTAATCTGCCCATTTGTCTGTGGATGATAATCCGTACTCAATCGCAACTCGGTACACATAGCCTCCTGAAAGCTCTCCCAGAAGCGTGACATAAAAACTTATCCCTCTCTGACACGATATCCAGGGGCACCCCATGCAACCTCACTATCTCGGCAATACATAACTAGGCATACTGTCCCACAGTGTAGTCTGTCTGCACCGACAGAAAATGAGCTACCTTGGTCAATCGTTCCACCACTACCCATATAGAATTGTGACCCATCTGTGACATAGGCAACCCAGTGATGAAATTCATAGAAATGCTCTCCCGTTTCCACATAGGGATCTCTAGTGGCTGAAGTAATCCTGATGGTTTTTTATGGTCCACCTTTACTAACTGACAGGTGGCACACTTGGACATGAACTCTGCAATGTCCTTCTTCATCCTACTCCACCAGTACTGTCGCCTCATATCCTGGTACATCTTATCCCCTTCGTGATGTACCGTAAATCGAGATCCATGTGACTCTGTTATCAGCAAATGACGTAAATCCTCCCCCTTCGGTACCACTAATCTCCCATTAAATTGCAAACCCCCATCTGAACTCACTGAATATGACTCTACGCCCTCCGCTAAGAGTCATACAATCTGATCCTGGCAGAACGAATCAGTAGCTTGGGCCTGGATCACTCTCGTGACAATCTCTGGAGTGACTGTCATGACGGACATAAAGGATCGGGCCACTGCATCCTGATATCCCAACTCTTTCCATTTCGCCTTCCACGCTTCCTCCACTTCACCTAGTGGCCTACGGCTCAACGCATCAGCAACTATTTTAGCCTTCCCCGGGTGGTATTGTATCTTGAACTGGTAATCTTTCACAAACTCCAGCCACCTGCGCTGACGCATGTTCAACTCTCACTGAGTGAACAACTATTACAGATACTTGTGGTCTGTGACTAGGCAAAATTTCTCCCCTAACAAGTAGTGACTCCAAATCCATAGGGCAAACACGACTGTTGTTAACTCCAATTAGTGGATGGGGTAATTCCTCTCATGAGGCTTGAGTTTGCGGGAGGTATAAGCTATAGCCTGGTCCTCCCGCTGAAGTACTCCACCAAGTCCCTGTAGGGAAGCGTCAGTATACACCAGGTACTCCACTCCTGGCCTGGGTAAAGCAAGAAGTGGTGTCGAAGTCAACTTATCCTTTAGTTCATCGAAAGCCAACTGACAGGCATCATCCTAGATGAATGGCACCCCCTTGCGAGTTAAATTTGTCATCGAACCCGATATTTTTTAAAATTCACGAATAAACCGTTGGTAATACCCGGCTAAACCCAGAAAACTCCGTACCTCCATCGGTGTTGTGGGTTGTCCCCACTCCCTCACTGCTGACACTTTGCTAGGATCCACAGATATTCCCCTATCGGATACAATGTGTCCCAAAAATTATACTTTTTGCTGCCATAATTCACATTTCTCAAATTTGGCATACATCTCATGCTCCCGTAAGGTCTGTAGAACCCTACATAAGTGATCGGCATGCTCATCCTCAGTCTAGGAGTAAATCAGGATATCATCTATGAAGATAATGACAAACTGATCTAAGAACTCCCTAAACACCCGGTTCATCAAGTCCATGAATACAACTGGAGCACTGGTCAGCCTAAGGGTGTAAATGGGTCGGGTTTGGATCGGGTAAGGGTATATCCAGATCCAATCCGAGTATTTCTTTAGCGGATCGGGTCTTACCCGATTACCCATCCAATCCCATTAAGGACCCGGAGACGCGACTCGAATACTCGACCCGATTAGTTGTAACTAAACTTATTATATATATACTAACTTATACTATATACTAACTTATATATAACTGTAACTTACTAACTTACTAACAGTAACTTATACTATATACTAACTTATATATAACTATAACTTACTAACTGTAACTTACTATATACTAACTTATATATGTACTAACTTATATATAACTGTAACTTACTACATACTAACTGATATATATATTTACTATACTGTAACTTACTATATACTAACTTATATATATATTTACTATATACTAACTTATATATATATATATATATATATATAACTGTAACTATGTACTTATGCATATATATATATATATATATATATATATATATAACTCTAACTGTATATAATATATATATATATATATATATCGTAAGTTATATATATAAACTATAACTTACCAATATATATATATATATAAATAATATTATATATAAATATATATTTATTTTATTATATATATACACATTCAGATTGGGTCCTTATCGGATCGGAGTTATGTATATCCAGATCCGGCGCATTAACTAATCGGGTAATTGAATAATCGGGTCTATAAAATTTGCTCAGATCCGTTAATTCGGATCGGATCCGGGTCGGGTTCGGGTTCGGGTCCAGACCCGGTCCAATGACAGCCCTAGGTCAGCCCAAGTGGCATAACCCGAAACTCGTAAGACCCATATCTCGTTAAGAAAGCACTCTTCGACACATCCTGCTCCCTAATGCATAGCTGATGATACCTGGATCTCAAGTCTATCTTGGAGAAGTAAGCTGCTCCCCTTAGCTGGTCAAATAAGTCATCGATGCGAGACAATGGATATTTATTCTGTATCGTGACTTTATTAAGTTCTCGATAATCAACACAAAGTCGTAAGGATCCATCCCTCTTCTTCACAAACAGAACTGGAGCACTCCAGGGCAAGGTACTCCTATGGGTAAAACCCTGTCCCAACAACTGTTCTATCTAGTTCCATAACTCCCCCATTTCTGTCGGAGCCATTCAGTAAGGCACATGTGCAATAGGACGAGTGATCGGTGTCAAGTCTATCATAGACTCAATCTCCCTGCTCGGCGGTAATCAGGGTATGTCCTGAAACACATCAACGTACTCGCAAACAACTTGAATCGAACTAAGTGGAATCGCTACTACCGTAAAGGTCTCCTTCTCTATGTAATACAAATGGGTGGATGACCCTCCCTTAGGGAGAGGCATAGTCACTATGAACATCTCTTAGCTCGGAATAGTGAACACAATACTCCTACTGAAGCAATCAATCATAGCCCTATAAGTGACTAGCCAATCCATGCCAATAATGGCATCATCCTCAAACATATCTAAGACTAGCATATCTGTAGGCAAAATCAGACTCCCAATCTCTATACCTACTCCCCGGCATATGTAGAAAATCAATGACCCACTACCCAATGGTGAGTCTACACATATCACTATACTCTCTGCCATGCCTAACAACCATGTGACCTGTGCAAAACTAGTGGCTATGAAGGAGTGTGATGCCCCAGTGTCAAATAAAATGCGCCCCATAGTACCATGGATAAAAAACGTACCCTCAACTACGGGTGACGCCTGTGGTGTTGCTGCCTTGTGGACGTTACAAACACGTCCATACTGCAACTGTTCCTGCTAAATTGAGGGTACGGGCAAAGATGGGACTGGTGCTACTGCTGGTAGGGCAGTGGGAAAATAGGTCTTTAGGGTTCCTATTGCTGGGAAAACTTACCCTTGTCGGAGCAATCCTGTTTCCTATGGCCAGTCTTGCCACAAAAAAATACCTGGCGCTAAATTTACCACCCCTCTGACCCTGCTGGTTATTTCCACCTCTAACTTGGCCCTGCTGGCCTGATACTCGCCCTGCTGGCTAGACTCACCTCATCGCTTCTTCCCCTTGGCATGGAAACGGTGGTGATAATACACAATTATTGCGTATTTCTTCCGTCGAACCTACGCATTTTAGCTCCCTCGGGTGCTTAATCTCTAAATTTAAGTCATTAACCAGACAACCTCGGTTTATATTGTTAACATGCTATATGAGGTATAATTGGGCTTTTGTAGGTATTTAGGTACTAAGAACGGAGTTCGAACGCATTCCGCTCAAGTTCCGTACGCATCCGCATGTTCAAGGTCAATTTAGTCATTTCATAATTTGAGCACCTGGACTGACATCTCACGAAAGTTGTAGCCCTCCTCGTTAGCTTCACGTAGCCGCAAACGGTGCGCGATTCCGAGTCCGTATGATGAAGTTACAACGATTTCAGCGGAGGGAAAAACAAGGAAAGCAAAAGAGGATAAGAATAGGAAGAAAAGAATACAGAAGGTGCTGCTTGGCTCACCCCTTCTTGATCGATCGATCGACCACTTTGGTCGATCGATCGATCCTTCTCTGCAGCTGAAATTTTGCCTTGATCGATCGATCGACCAAAATCGTCGATCGATCAATCCCCTATTTTCAGGAGATATTTTGGCATTTCTTTTCTTTTCTCTTTTCTTTTCTAATTTAATTCCTACTTAGTATATATAGCAATTTTGATGTAATAAACAGGTGTGGACGATTTTAGAACGATTTTAGGTTAGTTTAGCTTAGGGTTTTGGGGTTTTTGGTTAGTTCTTCTTCATTTCTCTTTGATTTTACACCCCATTTGGATTGTAAGTTGACTATTCATCTCCCCTACCATTTAATATAGTTGTATTTCTTCATTTCTTACTTTCTAGTGTAATTTACATGCTTTTTAATTTAGGTTTACATGTTTTGATTACTTGCTTTCTAGTGTAGATTTATCGCGTTTCTTTATCGCTTTATTTATCGCGTTTTTATCATGCTTTCTAGGTAATTTAAATTAGGTTATGTTTGAATGGAACTCCCTCAGGTTAACGCATTGCTTTACTTGGTGATAGTGTTTACGGGTTTATTTCGGGTGCGTTGTCCTAGTTATTGCACCTAGGAGATTTGACGGGGCATATCATGTATTTCCCACGACCTTTCGTGTGCAATTTCTGGGATATTTATTGATGCCAAAATCTTATTAGGCTTTTATGTAGATTTAGGGGTGTGACAACCCTTAGTTCAATTAATTGTCGAAACGAGACGCATTCTAAATAACTCGTCTACCCATGTAACCATTTTATACAAATTAACTCGGGTGAGGGATATTCGACGCAACCTATAGTTTTATCCGCTTTCATAATCTAGATTCATTTTTCCTCGCCTAGATTAATCTTTCCCTTTCATGCATCTTTTCCTTTTTAGTTTGTAGTCATCTTTTACACTTTTATTTCGGAATATTAAATCTTATAAATTCTAACAACTCGTCCCTGTGTATTTTCGATACCCGACTTACCGCTGTGCTTGCCCCGCAAGTGTAGTAGTAATTTAGGTTTGTTTGTATAGTCGCGGCGAGACAGAAAACAACGATTGTGCACTTTACATGCGCGAAATTCTCGCATGCTATCAAAATGGCGTCGTTGCCGGGGATGAGTTTGTTTTAGACTTTATTTGATTTAGTATTTCATAGTATTTTCTTTCTATTTGTATTATTTGTTAATATTTTGCAGGACTTCCACATTTGAGCACTTAGAAACGCTCGATTTTTTCTCGCGCGCACTTACTTTGTGGAAGCCGCCACTTCGAGCCATTTTTGGGGGTAAGCATGTCTTATTCCAATTCTTTCGGTAGTCCTTGTTATAATTCTCAAAATTCTCGCAAGCTTATGACTTTCGGTGAATACTTAGAATCCCAAAGTATAACAAATTCAAAAATGACTTTGGGCGAGTATAACGAAAGTCAAAATCTAGGTTATTAATGATTTTGGGCCTTTACCTCCTTATATTAGGAATTTTGAAACGAATTCGAATAGTTTTCAAAATTCCAATCATAATGAGTTTTTGTTTAAGTCCGATGGTAACTTTCAAAGTTCCCATTTTCATGCATCCGCACCTCGACCTATGATTTTTGGTGAGGGTTTGCGTATGTATGAAAATGAGAAAATTGAAACTCGTTATCGGGAAGAAAATCATTCGTGGGAGCACGAGTTGAATTTATTATTTGAGTGAGACGACGATTTTGCTTCCGAGACTTTCGAGGTCGAGGAATGTTTTGAACCAAATGAGGTACTTGTGGCTACTTTGGAATAATCCATTCTAGATTTGCCCATTGCGTAATAGATATGCAAAGTGAGCATGATAATGACATAATATCTATTTGCAATGAAATGATTTCTTCTTTGGCTCCCAGAGAAGAACATTTCATTGAAAATGATATTATTTCCTTTTAAACTCAATCTTCATGCGATGATGATTCATCTCATGAGTTTGAATTTTTTTCATCCCCATTTTCATTCTCTCTTATCCCACCGGAACAAGTACCCGATGATTCGGTTTCAAACTTTAATGTTTTAAACCTTTTCGCCGATGAGGAGTACTTGCTCGAGTCGCCCTCCACTATCGCATCTTTGCCTTTGTGTGCGCCGCCTCCCATTCCAACTTCAAAACCATTAGGAGGATATTCGGCTTTTCTCGGTCCCCACTTTTTTTGTCACCCGTTCAATCCAAATCCCCCATTATCCCATCAAAAATTTTAATTGACGATGGTTCCTTTCTTCCGCCTTACACCACATACCTTCCGTTGTTCAAACGGAATTCATATTTTTCGGAAGTCATGCTTGTATGTGAGGGTACACCGGTTATCCTACAAAGTCAAATCGTTTTCACGGTGGACCCTCAACTATTTAGACTTTTAGTGTATAGTTAGTGTGAAGTCTAAATAGTAGGTTGTATATAGTTAGCTTTTTATTCTTTCTTTCTTTTTATTTCAGTCTAGTGTAATAAGTTAACTTTTGTAGAAGGGTGTATATCTATAAAAAAATATAAATAAAAACATTTTTTTTGGAAATATTGAGAAGGAACCCACCCAGGGTCCCGGCAGATCATATTGAGAAGGAACCACCCCAGGGTCCCGGCAGAAACTCATATTAAAAAGGAACCCACCCAGGGTCCCAGCAGATCATATTGAGAAGGTACTCACCCAGGGTCCGGGCAGAAACTCATATTGAGCAGGAACCACCAGGGTCCCGGCAGAAACTCATAATTGAGAAGGAACCACCCCAGGGTCCCAGCAGAAACTCATATTGAGCAGGAACCCCCAGCGCCACTGCAAGGGTCACTGCAGTTGCAAGGGTCAACGTCACTGCAAGGGTCAGCGCCACTGCATGGGTCACTGCAGCTGCAAGGGTCAGCGCCACTGCAAGGGTCACTACAGCAATGACATTCGAGAGGTGCCTCGCAAGGGTCACCGCAGAAGTCCAAGATTGAGAAGTGCCACTGCAAGAGTCAGCGCCACCGCAAGGGTCACTGCAGCAATAACATTCGAGAGGTGCCTCGCAAGGGTCACCGCAGAAGTCCAAGATTGATAAGTGCCACTGCAAGGGTCAGCGCCACCGTAAGGGTCACTGCTGCAATGACATTCGAGAGGTGCCTCGCAAGGGTCACCGCAGAACTCCAAGATTGAGAAGTGCCACTGCAAGGGTCACTGCCACTACAAGGGTCAGCGCCACTGCAAGGGTCACTGCAGCAATGACATTCGAGAGGTGCCTCGCAAGGGTCACCGCATAAGTCCAAGATTGAGAAGTGCCACTGCAAGGGTCACCGCAGCAATGACTGGAAAGGTGCCTCGCAAGGGTCACCGCAGAAGTCCAAGATTGAGAAGTGTCACTGCAAGGGTCAGCGCCACTGTAAGGGTCACTGCAGTAATGACATTCGAGAGGTGCCTCGCAAGGCTCACCGCAGAAGTCCAAGATTGATAAGTGCCACTGCAAGGGTCAGCTCCACTGCAAGGGTCACTGCATCAATGACATTCGAGAGGTGCCTCGTAAGGGTCACCGCAGAAGTCTAAGATTGAGAAGTGCCACTACAAGGGTCAGCGCCACTGCAAGGGTCACTGCAGTAATGACATTTGAGAGGTGCCTCGCAAGGGTCACCGAAGATATCCAAGATTGAGAAGTGCCACTGCAAGGGTCAGCGCCACTGCAAGGGTCACTGCAGCAATAACATTCGAGAGGTGCCTCGCAAGGGTCACCGCAGAAGTTCAAGATTGAGAAGTGCCACTGCAAGGGTCAGCGCCACTGCAAGGGTCACTGCAGCAATGACATTCGAGAGGTGCCTCGCAAGGGTCACCGCAGAAGTCCAAGATTGAGAAGTGCCACTGCAAGGGTCAGCGCCACTGCAAGGGTCACTGCAGAAATGTTATCTGAGAAGTGCCACTGCAAGGGTTCCGGCAGAAGCTCATATCGAGAAGGAACCCACCAAGGGCGGCCAGGATGAGGGAGTAGCTACCACGAGCAACTCCTCATCCTGAAATGACATTCTTTAAAAGAATAATAGTATTAACACTTTGCTATTCTTGTACAGGTTGCCTAGTTGAGCAAGCAGGGCTCAGGTAGGCCAGTTGGGATCTCTTGGGAGATTTGGCTTGGCGGCTGAGGGACAAGGTATGTTGAGAAAGCTCAACCACTTAGCACTATAGGATTGAGAGAATACTAGTAGGAGACCCTATGGTCGCCCAGTCCTCACACACCTCACACTTAGTCACAAGTGAAGTGAGCAGCCAAAGGGCTGACTGCTCATAAGAAAAGAACTGTTTATAAAATAATTTTAAGGGAGAGGGTCCTCTAAACCCCTCTCAAGAAAAATGATTTTAGAAGGGGGTCCTCAAGACCCCCCTCAAGCTTACAAAGATTTTAGAGGAGGTGGTCCTCGAGACCCCCCTCACGTTTACAAAGTTTGTACCAAAAGTTACCGTTTCAAAAGATATTTAACAAATCAGATATTTTGTCTCCATTAGAAGACATATTTGCTTTTGAACTTTGGTTGGCACCAGGGGGCATCTGCCAGAGGGGACAGGCAGAGCTGCCTGCAGGTAGGGACAAACAGTACACTGCATACTTTGTCCCTCACCAACCCTCTAAGTTTTGGCGCCAAAAGTGCCAACCCAGCCCTAGTGCCCAAGTATAAATAGGACCCCTGGGCAAGGTCATAAGAAAAAAAAAACTCATCAGCACTGTTACTATGTCAAAATCACACCAGAACCTCTCTAGTATTCTCTCCCTGCTCTCTCTTTAGTGCTAAGTGTCTTGTTCCTTCACTCCCCACTGACAGCCATCATTCTTAGGAGCTCCTCTTGAGAAAATTACTACTATTGTTGTGGAAGTTCATCTTCTTACAGGGAGGGTGTTCCAACTTGAACTCCATTTTTACCAAAAGGAGAAGGTCTCATCAGAAGCTGCCACGAAAGTTCTTGAGAACCTTGCAGACAGCGTCCATTGGAGTGGGTCGCGCCTCACCCTTTCCAGTTATTCATAGACCCCAGTCTCACTACCCTCCTACATTTGGCGACTCTGCTGGGGAGATACCCTCACTTCCATGGACAAAGAAGGTTTCCACATTTTTAAGCAGCTAGTTTTTTTTAGGACACTCCATCTGGTAATGAAACTCACGGTGACCAGACTACCCAGGAAGAGGTGGTGGTGATCGGAGCCAAGGCGCCTGCACCTCAGGGAGGGCGGACCAGCTCACCGGTAACGCGAGCTTCGCATGGCCGCTAACGGTGCGCGATTCTGAGTCCGTATGATGAAGTTACGGAGATTTCAGCGAAGGGAAAACAAGGAAAGCAAAAGAGGATAAGAAGAGGAAGAAAATAATGCGGAAGCTGCTGCTTGGCTCACCCCTGCTTGATCGATCGATCGACCATTTTGGTCGATCTATCGATCCTTCTCTGCAGCTCAAATTTTGCCTTTATTGAACGATCGACCAAAATCGTCGATCGATCGATCTCCTGTTTTCAGGAGATATTTTGGCATCTCTTTTCTTTTCTCTTTTCTTTTCTAATTTAATTCCAACATAGTATATATAGCAATTTTGATGTAATAAACAGCTGTGGACGATTTTAGAATGATTTTAAGTTAGTTTAGCTTAGGGTTTTGGGGGTTTTGCTTAGTTCTTCTTCATTTCTATTTGGTTTGACACCTCAATTGGATTGTAAGTTGACTATTCATCTCCCCTACCATTTAAGAAGATGAGGTGGTGGAAGAACTGCCAATGGCCATTAGTTCCAGTGAGGAACCCATAGTCACAGAATCCCCTGGCGAGGAACCGTCAGGTGAGGGATGCCCAAGAACAAATCTGGGCGAGAGACCTCCAGGCAAGGAATCCTCAAGCGAGGGATGGCCAACAGCAACTATGTACGAGAGACCTCAATAAAGGAACCCCAAATGAGGGTCGCGAGTAACTCCAGATGTAAGGAACCCCCCCATATTTCCAACCTGCAGCGGTCGCAAGGAACCCGGCGGTAAGCAGATAATAAGCGAGGGACCCCCAGCGTGAAAGCCCCCGGCGAGGAACCCTTCACGATTGAAGGCGTGATCGAGACCTGAGTTGATCGAGGAACCCCCTATGAGGAGCCACCTCATTAACAATAGCGGCCAAGGAACCATTGGGCAGTAATACCATCGAGGAACCCATGGGCGGTAATTCCGTCGAGGAGCCCATGGGCAATAATGACATCGAGGAACCCGAAGTGATAAGTGAGGAACCTGTCGCCGCGAGCGTTTCGGTCGAGGAACCCTTAGGCAAATAACCAATCGAGGAACCCCTCGCCGTGGCAAAGAGCTCGGATGAGGTACCCCTCATATTCTCAACCTCTGACGTAGCAAAGATGCTGGCGGTCGAGGAACCCATAAACTAGAAAATCATTGGGACAACCCCTCGTCATCACAAATGCCTCAGATGAGGAACCTCCAGTGGATTGGGTCCTCAATGAAAGATACCTAGTAAAATTTAGCAAGGAATCCCAGGCAGCGGGTGCGTTCGTGAGGAACTCCCCATAGTTAAGGCAAGGAGCCCCCAAATTCAAAAAATTTGGTTGAGGAACCCACCCTTCGTTGTCGCGACAGTAGGCGAGGACCCCTGGTGGTCAAAGTGGTAGGCGAGGAACCCTAAGTGCTTGGCGAGAAATTCCATGTGGTCAAGGAACCTCTCGCACTCTACGATAGCGATGAGGAACCCTCAAGTAAAGGACCCCAAATAGAAATTTCAAGGGTGGAACCCCTAGGCGAGGGACCCTTGCCAGTCACACCCCGGTCGAGGAACCCTTAAATAAAGGAGTTCTAAATTTTGAGAAACCTAGATTGGCGCCAGCAGTAGCCTCATGCGGGAGACCCTCGCCAGTCACGTCCCTCGACGAGGAATCCATACTAGTCAATCACAACTCGTCACGACCTTCGACGAGTAACCCACCAGCAGTAGATCATACATGGCGGGGGGTAGAAAATCCACTTCTCCAAATGAGATAGCACTGACGAGGAACCCATATGCAAAAAGTCAGTCGAGGAACCCTTTGCCATCGGGTGGAACCCAAACGAGGAAACCTTGGGTACAAAATCAGCGAGCGAGGAACCCAAAGCCATGAAGAAAAAGAACAGTCGAGGAACCCTCAAGCGCAGAACCCACAGGAGAGGAACCCTCACTTGCAATAAATCCCAAATCACTGGACACAAACTCTGTCGTCGAGGGACTCACTGGAAAACGAGGGTCTGACACATTTTTTTGACGAGCTATCCCCAAGTCTGGGGTGGAGCACGAGGAACCCGGGTTAGAAGTCTTGGTTGACGAGGAACCTATAGGTTCCAAACCCTCGACTGAAGAAACTATAGTTTGTAAAGGAACGTGCGAGGAACACCTGATGGAAAACTCAAATGAGTAATCTCTAATAGACTGGCTCCTCAACGCAAGGCTCCCTGTAGGAATTGTTCCAAGCGAGGAACCCCGGGAAGCGAGTACCTCTCGCGAGGAACCCCCAAAGTTAAGGCATCAGGTGAGGGACCCGTAGTTACAAGAATCACAAACGAGGAACCTTAGGCGGCTGAGACTTCACATGAGGAGCTGTCGCACGAGGAATCCACAACCAAAAAAAAACGTCAAGAGAGGAACCCTCGCTAATTGGAACAGATGGCGAGGAATCATCACCCATTTCAGTTGGCGCCTCAGAAGCAGTACCTCATGCGAGACGGGGGTAAGAAGTCATTTATCCACTCAAGGAACCCTCGGTAACGAAACCAATGGGCGAGGAACCCTTAGCAGTGGCGACCTTAAATGCAGAACCCGAAGTCATGAGGAAAACCCTCAGATGCCGTGGGAGAAGAACCGATGGAAAAATAAGGCTCTTGCATAATTTTCGATGAGGAACCCCCCAGGTATGAGGCGGAGCATGAGTAACCTAGATGCGAAGTCTTGATAGGCGAGAAACTCTCAGATCTCAAAGCACTAGCAACAGAAATTTGGCATCCGAGGATTAGCGTACGAGGAACCCGCAAGTGGCTAGGAACCCTCGTCGGTGATAACCATAGATTAGACGGTCGACGAGGAACCCCCATTATTGAAAGCGCGGAAGATGGCCCTTTGTGGATGCAAGGAACCAAGTCGCGAGGAACCCTTGACGATTGAAAAAAAAACGAGGAACCCTCTGTTAGCAGCAATGCTTGCGAGGAACCACCCGGTGACAGAAGCATTTGCAAGGAACCCCCATCAGCGGACCCCCAATAATTTCAGTTCCAAAAGTGGGACCTATGAGCGAGGACCCCCCCCCCCCCCCCCACCACCACCACCACCACCATTACAAGCAGTGGCGAGGGACCTATTTAGGTCCTCGCCCCAAAATTTAATTCATCGTCAGCGGGCATCCTCACCATTACGACTGAAGAGGTACTAGGCCCGACTCCTGCCAGGTTTCATTTTCTTAAAAAAAAAATTGAATAGCTTGCTCTGATGCATAAAGTCTTTTATACGTAAAGCAATTTTATGAGTAGAAAATGATCACTAGTGATTTTTTTACTAACACTTGTATGCATAATTTATCTACCTACATTGTGGGGTGGGTACACCAGATTTATGTGTTCTTTTCTTAAAAGAAGGGTAGAACCTCTACTAGATTATAAGGGAGGCCATGATATAAGGAACTTTCCTCATTAAACTTGGGGATATATCCAACCCAAAAGTAAAAGTATAGTGAGTAAAGTCCCTACGGACCCGATAGAACAGGAGGTTATCCTCCTAGTAATAATAAAAAAAATTCACTACATTTTTTTATTATTCCATACAGATTTATAGCCTAGAGAACAAGTCCTAACCTCTGTTCTCAAGAAAAATGTAATTGACCAGTTTTCAGAAAATAGGGAGAAGCGGGTCTACCCCCCTCGCTAAACTTGTTATTTTTATAAGACAAAAAGGTTCCTAAGAAAAGTTTGGAACAAGCACCCTTCAGACGAAGGGAAATTTCGAGTGTAAAGAAATAATTATTTCTTTACTTAGGATATATGCGAAATTTTATTCAAAGTTTGTGGGAAGGAGAAGGACTAACCCCATCTCCTAGCTACTACCTAAGAAATGAATGTGCATAACGAAATACCCCATAATCACACGGGGGTGCGCTAAAAAGTACCCCACGGGCACATGGGGCTGCGCTAAAATTTTTAACTACCTCAGCTCATATGCAAGTACCCCGTAGTTAGAGGGGTAGCTTCAAAATTTTTAACTTGCTCAATTATATGAAAGTACCCCGCAGCTGGAGGGGCCACTTCCAAATTTCAACTTGCTCAGTCATATGCAAGTACCCCGCAGTTACAAGCAACTTCAAAATTTTAAACTTGCTCAGCTATATGCAAATACCCCGCAGTTAGAGGGGCAGCGTCCAAATTTTAACTTGCTCAGTTATATGCAAGTACCCCGCAGTTAGAGGGGCAGCTTCAAAAATTTAACTTGCTCATCTCATATGCAAATACCCCACAGTTAGAAGCGGGAAGTTCAATCTTGAGGTTCTCGCATAAAAAAGAACAACTTAAAGTATTGAGCAAGTGCAATTATACATATAAGGTACAACAGTTTAGTACCTAAGGGTCCAAGGGCATAGGAGCGCTCACAGTCTTGAGCAGCTGCCAAGTATAAATATAAGGTGCGACAGTTTAGCACCTAAGGCTCCAAGGGCACCGGAGCGCTCACAGTCTTGAGCAACTGCCAAGTATAAATATAAGGTACGAAAGTTTAGTACCTAAGACTCCAAGGGCACCGGAGCGCTCACAGTCTTGTGCAACCGCCAAGTATAAATATAAGGTACGAAAGTTTAGTACCTAAGGCTCCAAGGGCACCAGAGCGCTCACAATCTTGAGCAAGGGCCAAATATATATATGAGGTGCTCCAGATGAGCCCCTGAGGCTCCAAGGGCAACGGAGCGCTCACAATCTTGAGCAAGTGCCAAATATAAATATAAATATAAGGTACGACAGTTTAGTACCTAAGGCTCCAAGGGCACCGGAGCGCTCACAGTCTTGAGCAAGTGTCAAGTATAAATATAAGGTGCGATTGTTTAGCACCTAAGTCTCCAAGGGCACCGGAGCGCTCACAGTCTTGAGCAAGTGCCAAGTATAAACATAAGGTGCTCCAGATGAGCACCTAAGGCTCCAAGGGCACCGTAGCACTCACAGTCTTGAGCAAGTGCCAAGTATAAATATAAGGTGTGCCAGTTGAGCACCTAAGGCTCCAAGGGCATCGGAGCGCTCACAGTCTTGAGCAAGTGCCATGTATAAACGTAAGGTGCTCCAGATGAGCACCTAAGGCTCCTAGGGCACCGGAGCGCTCACAGTCTTGAACAAGTGCCAAGCATAAATATAAGGTGCGCCAATTGAGCACCTAAGGCTCCAAGGGCACCGGAGCGCTCGCAATCTTGAGCAAGTGTCAAGGATAAATATAAGGTGCGACAGTTTAGCACCCAATGCTCCAAGGGCACCGGAGCGCTAACAGTTTTGAGCAACTGCCAAGTATAAATAAAAGGTACGACAGTTTGGTGCACAAGTCTCTTGACATTGCAAGACACTTCTGCATGAGGGGGCTAATATTGAGAAGTCCTCAAGCAAGTGAACAAATAATAAAGTAGCTTGGAGTGTGGGGATCAACTTAGAGTGGCTCCACCTTCCCAAGATTGCAAGTTTGACAGAAAATAGCCTAGGGCGAAGGGATCCACCTTGAGTGACCCCTCTTCCCAAACTTGATGCTAATGAAAAGAACTCAGGGCGAGGGGCTCACCGCGAGCAACCCCTCTACCCAATATAAAAGGCCACAAAAGAAGGCCAAGGGTGAGGGACTCACCGCGAGTAACCCATCCGCCCAAGATAGAAGGCCACAAAAGAAGGCCGAGGGCGAGGGGCTCACCGCGAGTAACCCCTCTGCCCAAGATAGAAGGCTACAGAAGAAGGCCAAGGGTGAGGGGCCCACCGTGAGTAACCCCTCCGCCCAAGATGAAAGGCCAAAGAAGAAGGCCAAGGGCGAGGGGCTCACCGCGAGTAACCTCTCCGCCCAAGATAAAAGGCCACAGAAGAAGGCCAATGGTGAGGGGCCCACCGTGAGTAACCCCTTCGCCCAAGATGAAAGGCCAAAGAAGAAGGCCAAGGGAGAGGGGCTCACCGCGAGTAACCTCTCTGCCCAAGATAGAAGGCCACAGAAGAAGGCCGAGGGCGAGGGGCTCACCGCGAGTAACCCCTCCGCCCAAGATAGAAGGCCACAGAAGAAGGCCAAGGGTGAGGGGCCCACCGAGAGAAACCCCTTTGCCCAAGATAGAAGGCCACAGAAGAAGGCCAAGGGCGAGGGGCCCACCGCGAGTAACCCCTCTGCCTAAGATGAAAGGCCACAGAAGAAGGCCAAGGGCGAGGGGCTCACCGCGAGTAACCCCTCTGCCCAAGATAGAAGGCCACAGAAGAAGGCCAAAGGCGAGGGGCACACCGCGAGTAACCCCTCCGCCCAAGATGAAAGGCCACAGAAGAAGGCCAAGGGCGAGGGGCTCATCGCGAGTAACCCCTCCGCCCAAGATGAAGGGCCACAGAAGAAGGCCAAGGGCGAGGGGCTCATCGCGAGTAACCCCTCCGCCCAAGATGAAGGGCCACGGAAAAAGGCCAAGGGCGAGGGGCTCACCGCGAGTAACCCCTCAGCCCAAGACAGAAGGCCACAGAAGAAGGCTAAGGGCGAGGGGTTCACCGTGAGTAACCCCTCCGCCCAAGATGAAAGGCCATAGAAGAAGGCCAAGGGAGAGGGGCTTATCGCGAGTAACCCCTCCGCCCAAGATGAAAGGCCACAGAAGGAGGCCAAGGGCGAGGGGCTCACCGCGAGTAACCCCTCCGCCCAAGATAAAAGGCCACAGAAGAAGGCCAAGGGAGAGGGGCTCATCGCGAGTAACCCCTTCGCCTAAGATGAAAGGCCACAGAAGGAGGCCAAGGGCGAGGGGCTCACCGCGAGTAACCCCTCCGCCCAAGATAAAAGGCCACAGAAGAGGGCCAAGGGCGAGGGGTTCATCGTGAGTAACCCCTCCGCCCAAGATGAAGGGCCACAGAAGAAGGCTGAGGGCGAGGGACTCACCGCAAGTAACCCCTCCACCCAAGACAGAAGGCCACAGAGGAAGGCCAAGGGTGAGGGGGCCATCGCGAGTAACCCCGCCACCCAAGACAGAAGGCCACAGAGGAAGTCCAAGGGCGAGGGGCCCATCGTGAGTAACCCCTCCACCCAAGATGCAAGGCCACAGAAGAAAGCCAAGGGCAAGGGGCTCATCGCGAGTAACCCCTTCGCCCAAGATAGAAGGCCACAGAAGAAGGCCGAGGGCGAGAGACTTACCGAGAGTAACCCTTCCGCCTAAGAGGAAAGGCAAACAGAAGAAGGCCAAGGGCAAGGGGCTCACCGTGAGTAACCCCTCCGCCCAAGATGAAAAGCCACAGAAGGAGGCCAAGGGCGAGGGACTCACCGCGAGTAACCCCTCTGCCTAAGAGGAAAGGCCAACGGAAGAAGCCCAAGGGCGGGGGGCTCACCGTGAGTAACCCCTCCGCCCAAGATGAAAGGCCACAGAAGGAGGCCAAGGGCGAGGGGTTCACCATGAGCAACACCTTTAAACAAAGTAGAAGGCCATAGAAGAAGGCTAAAAAATGAGGCGCTCACCACGAGTAACCCCTCCGACCAAGTTTATACCCTGATAAGAAGGTCCACTATAAGTGGCCTCATTTACAAAACTTGGGATGAAGTGACATAACATTTAATGACCCTAAGAGAAATGATGAAGAAACCCTAGGGTCCCTGAAAAAAAATTGAATTTATGGCGTACAAAACCTTTTGGTTTACCCAACACAAAAGACTTTGTACGAGGGGCTAATGTAGAAGGGTGTCTACCTATAAAAAAAATATACATAAAAACATTTTTTTTGGAAATATTGAGAAGGAACCCACCCAGGGTCCCGGCAGATCATATTGAGAAGGAACCACCCCAGGGTCCCGACAGAAACTCATATTAAGAAGGAACCCACCCAGGGTCCCAACAGATCATATTGAGAAGGAACCCACCCAGGGTCCCGGCAGAAACTCATATTGAGCAGGAACCACCAGGGTCCCGGTAGAAACTCATAATTGAGAAGGAACCACCCCAGGGTCCCGGTAGAAACTCATATTGAGCAGGAACCCCCAGCCCCACTGTAAGGGTCACTGCAGCTGCAAGGGTCGGCGCCACTGTAAGGGTCAGCGCCACTGCATGGGTCACTGCAGCTGCAAGGGTCGGTGCCACTGCAAGGGTCAGCGCCACTGCATGGATCACTGCAGCTGCAAGGGTCAGCGCCACTGCAAGTGTCACTACAGCAATGACATTCGAGCGGTGCCTCGCAAGGGTCACCGCAGAAGTCCAAGATTGAGAAGTGCCACTGCAAGGGTCAGCGCCACCGCAAGGGTCACTACAGCAATGACATTCGAGAGGTGCCTCGCAAGGGTCACCGCAGAAGTCCAAGATTGAGAAGTGCCACTGCAAGGGTCAGCGTCACCGCAAGGGTCACTGCAGCAATGACATTCGAGAGGTGCCTCGCAAGGGTCACCGCAGAACTCCAAGATTAAGAAGTTCCACTACAAGGGTCACTGCCACTGCAAGGGTCAGCGCCACTGCAAGGGTCACTGCAGCAAGGACATTCGAGAGGTGCCTCGCAAGGGTCACCGCAGAAGTCCAAGATTGAGAAGTGCCACTGCAAGGGTCAGCGCCACTGCAAGGGTCACTGCAGCAATGACATTCGTGAGGTGCCTCGCAAGGGTCACCGCAGAAGTCCAAGATTAAGAAGTGCCACTGCAAGGGTCAGCGCCACTGCAAGGGTCACTGCATGTTATCTGAGAAGTGCCACTGCAAGGGTTCCGACAGAAGCTCATATCGAGAAGGAACCCACCAAGGGCGGCCAGGATGAGGGAGTAGCTACCACGAGCAACTCCTCATCCTGAAACGACATTCTTTAAAAGAACAATAGTATTAACACTTTGCTATTCTTGTACAGGTTGCCTAGTTGAGCAAGCAGGGCTCAGGTAGGCCAGTTGGGATCTCTTGGGAGTTTTGGCTTGGCGGCTGAGGGATAAGGTATGTTGAGAAATCTCAACCACTTAGCACTATAGGATTGAGAGAATACTAGTAGGAGACCCTATGGTCGCCCAGTCCTCACACACCTCACACTTAGTCACAAGTGAAG
Source organism: Sambucus nigra (assembly GCA_949130495.1). Lineage (NCBI taxonomy): Eukaryota > Viridiplantae > Streptophyta > Magnoliopsida > Dipsacales > Adoxaceae > Sambucus > Sambucus nigra. The sequence continues at coordinate 222,389,255 of OX422224.1, forward strand.
TGAGCAGCCAAAGGGCTGACTGCTCATAAGAAAAGAACTGTTTATAAAATAATTTTAAGGGAGAGGGTCCTCTAAACCCCTCTCAAGAAAAATGATTTTAGAAGGGGGTCCTCAAGACCCCCCTCAAGCTTACAAAGATTTTAGAGGAGGTGGTCGTTGAGACCCCCCTCACGTTTACAAAGTTTGTACCAAAAGTTACCGTTTCAAAAGATATTTAGCAAATTAGATATTTTGTCTCCATTAGAAGACATATTTGCTTTTGAACTTTGGTTGGCACCAGGTGGCATCTGCCAGAGGGGACAGGCAGAGCTGCCTGCAGGTAGGGACAAACAGTACACTGCAGACTTTGTCCCTCACCAACCCTCTAAGTTTTGGCGCCAAAAGTGCCAACACAGCCCTAGTGCCCAAGTATAAATAGGACCCCTGGGCAAGGTCATAAGAAAAAAAAACTCATCAGCACTGTTACTATGTCAAAATCACACCAGAACCTCTCTAGTGTTCTCTCCCTGCTCTCTCTTTAGTGCTAAGTGTCTTGTTCCTTCACTCCCCACTAACAGCCATCATTCTTAGGAGATCCTCTTGAGAAAATTACTACTATTGTTGTGGAAGTTCATCTTCTTGCAGGGAGGGTGTTCCAACTTGAGCTCCATTTTTACCAAAAGGAGAAGGTCTCATCAGAAGCTGCCCCAAAAGTTCTTGAGAACCTTGCAGACAGCGTCCATTGGAGTGGGTCACGCCTCACCCTTTCCAGTTATTCATAGACCCCAGTCTCACTACCCTCCTACATTTGGCGACTCTACTGGGGAGGTATCCTCACTTCTATGGACAAAGAAGGTTTCCACATTTCTAAGCAGCTAGTTTTTTTAGGACACTCCATCTGGTAATGAAACTTACGGTGACCAGACTACCCAGGAAGAGGTGGTGGTGATCGAAGCCAAGGCGTCTGCGCCTCAGGGAGGGCAGACCAGCTCACCGGTAACACGAGTTTCGCGTGGCCGCTAACGGTGCGCGATTCCGAGTCCGTATGATGAAGTTACGGCGATTTCAGCGAAGGGTAAACAAGGAAAGCAAAAGAGGATAAGAAGAGGAAGAAAAGAATGCGAAAGCTGTTGCTTGGCTCACCCCTGCTTGATCGATCGATCGACCATTTTGGTCGATCTATCGATCCTTCTCTACAGCTGAAATTTTGCCTTTATTGAACGATCGACCAAAATCGTCGATCGATCGATCCCCTGTTTTCAGGAGATATTTTGGCATCTCTTTTCTTTTCTCTTTTCTTTTCTAATTTAATTCCAACATAGTATATATAGCAATTTTGATGTAATAAACAGCTGTGGACGATTTTAGAATGATTTTAAGTTAGTTTAGCTTAGGGTTTTGGGGTTTTTGCTTAGTTCTTCTTCATTTCTCTTTGGTTTGACACCCCATTTGGATTGTAAGTTGACTATTCATCTCCCCTACCATTTAATATAGTTGTATTTCTTTATTTCTTGCTTTCTAGTGTAATTTACATGCTTTCTAATTTAGGTTTACATGCTTTGATTACTTGCTTTCTAGTGTAGATTTATCGCATTTCTTTACCGCTTTATTTATCGCATTTTTATCATGCTTTCTAGGTAATTTAAATTAAGTTGTGTTTTAATGGAACTCACTCGGGTTAACGTGTTGCTTTGCTTGGTGATAGTGTTTACGGGTTTATTTCGGGTGCGTTGTCCTAGTTATTTCGCCTAAGAGATTTGACGGGGCATATCATGTATGTCCCGTGCTTACAACCTTCCGTGCGCAATTTTCGGGATATTTATTGACACCAAAATCTTATTAGGCTTTTATACAGATTTAGGGACGTGACAACCCTTAGTTCGATTAACTGTCAAAACGAGACGCATTCTAAATAACTCGTCGACCCATGTAACCATTTTATACAAATTAACTCGGGTGAGGGATATTCGACGCAACCTATAGTTTTATCCGCTTTCATAATCTAGATTCATTTTTCCTCGCCTAGATTAATCTTTCCCTTTCATGCCTCTTTTCCTTTTTAGTTTGTAGTCATCTTTTACAATTTTATTTCGGAATATTAAATCTTATAAATTCTAACAACTCGTCCCTGTGGATTTTCGATACCCGACTTATCGTTGTGCTTGCCCCGCAAGTGTAGTAATAATTTAGGTTTGTTTGTATAGTCGCGGCGAGACAGAAAACAACGAATGTGTACTTTACACGCGCACAATTCTCGCGTGCTATCAGGTGGTCCTGATAATATAGCAATGCATCATTAAGTACGTCTGTATAGGACTGCAAAGACAGATTACCCAGAAGGTGTTGACGGATCCTCTAGGTTAGGCCATCCATGAACATGTTTATTTTCTTCTCTTCAATAGGCACCTCACAAGGTACCAAATTAACCAGTCTGGTGAATTCCTCCTTATATTCTGTGACTGTCTTTCCCTCCTGAGTGAGGTCCAGTAATTTTCACCTCATCTCGATCTGGACGGCGGAAGGAAAATACTTGTGGTCAAACCGCATCCAAAAACTCTGAATCGTCATATTGTTTCTCTCCTCTAAAGTGTTAGTAAACTTCCACCACTGTAAGGCAGCCCCTACTAGCTTGAAGGTAGCCAGTAACTATCTTTGAATATCTGTGCACTCATACATTCGAAGATACCTTTGGATGTCTTTCTTCCATTGGCTCGCGATAACAACGCCAGAACTGCCTAAGAACTCTGCGAGATGTGCCTTTTGAAAGGCATCCCTAACTCTCTCCCATGCAGTGGGAAACTGAACTGGAACTGGCGCCACAGCCTGAACCTGGGATGGGGCTTGTTGCACCACCGCTATAGTTGCATTCACCGCCTAAGCAACTATGGCGGCAACCTCGGTTGCGTTCATGGTTCCCTGAACTTTAGCTGATGGCTGCTCTGGTTGGGCATGTCTGTCTCGTGGTGCACGTCGAGGAGGCATCTGAGACAGGAAATAATTTTTTTTTTAGTCCACAGTTATTATTAAATCTCAAATTGCTGAAGATTTAATCGCATAAATAAGAGTACAACAGTACTATAGATAAGGCTCTTTATCAAAAGACGTTATGCTGAAAGCATAATAAGCCGTAAAAATCCTAAAGGACTCTAGAACCTGATGCTCTCATAGCACCTGTGTTACCCCACCCAATTAAATACCGGGTGATCAGTCCTTTATTCAATTTAAAACAAAGTGTTTGGTTGGTTCATTCTTAGCATCACTGTCGAAAAATATTTAATATTAATAATCACCTGATAAATAATTAAGCTAGTGTCAAAACATATTCCATTTAGTTATACCCAAAGAATACATTAATAATATCTAAGTTATTAAAACGTCACTATTTACCATACACAGGGATACAATAAATACTGAATTATAACTCAACTGCTGAAATATATAAGACTAGATAAAATATTACCGTTTAAAGTCGCAAACCAATAATCCATAAAATACTCAATCCAACCGAAATGAACTACTAAAATAAACTGAGTACAATCTCTCTGATAAAATGATTGAGAATGGGCAACACATACCCTAAATGAAATGTCTGAATAGAACTGAAAGAAATGATATATGTGTGTAAATGCAAAGACCTGCAACTCCCACGACCGTTGCACCTCGCTAAACAATCCAAGCATCTAAGTTTGGTAACCCTGTGGCTGGGCACCTGATATAATACATATATATAGCAAAAAAAAAGAATAGCAAGAGACGGGTCAGAGCCTGAGTTGTAAAAATATTTATTTAGCAAGTATTTAAAACTGCAATAAAGCAAGTATTATGTTCATGTTAGTTTTGAACTCTCACATGAGATCCTCACCTCTCCACTATTGTGCACACCTAACGTACATCTACTCCAACCTATTTATCTGTAATACTCCTAACTAGGTCATAGACTTATACTTCTAATTATATCTCGTACGGGTATCCAGTATTGCCCATATAATACGTTATTAAAAATAGTTTATCCCACATAACTAAATTTCATTATTCACCGTTCGAATGGTTAATCTTTTACCCACTAATATTATTTTATTTATCATCATTACCTATCTACTAGTTTCACATAGTAGAATTATTCACAAGTACATATATACATACAAACCCTGCACCATTAGGTTAAGATCACTTGGCGCAATGCATACTCTGCTATCATGTCCCGATGCATCGCTCACTGCATAAAGGACTGTAGGTTCAATCTCTCACGAACCATAAAATTCAAATAACATATATTAGAGGCGAACATAATCCCCTGTCAAATGGGTCACGCACATACCTACGCTCTCATTCAGCAGTCGAAACTATCCTACATCTCAGATAGCACGTAACTAAGTTCATATGTTCTTGGTACAAGTCAAATATCCCCCCAATGGGAAACACAGAATAAGACTGTCCTCTACGTGAAAACCTCCTCCTGATAGCAAGCAGCGTAGGTATGCTATACACATAATAATAAACATATAATAGGCATTCTCACATCCTATTAAAATCAATAGGTATTCACCCAACCCGTACATATATTATCCATACGTAATATTTTCTCATTATTACTTATAATATAATCATTTCGATTACTCTCTCTCGAAATTTCCAAGATTAACTTATCGTTCCAATATTTAAAGTATTATTTCTCAAATACTTCCCAAGAATTCTCCACTATGTTAAATTCACCAAATAACATTTTTCCTCTCTCAAACTAACTCTATAACTCGAATTGGACTGAAATGGGATTTTTCAGATTTTTGGACCTGTCGTTCGAACCAGATGTGCTGTCATTTGAACAAAATCTCGCGAGAACCAGTCTCGTTCTAGCCATGCTCAATCTCGTTCAAACGAGATTGAGCAGTTCTCTTCCCCAAACAGACCTGCTACGTTTTCCACCATTAACAGTTACGTTTTTATCAGATTTTCAACTCTAAAACCTCTAAATATCAACCCAAACATCAATCAATCAATTCCAATCATCTTCCTAACATCTATATATGATTTCTAACACTATAACATCATTAAATCATCACCAACCATCAATCAAATTCGAAATCCCCAATTTAATTATCAAGAACCCTAGTTCTCAAATTCATATGCATAACTCTAAATTAAAATCCATATTTATTCATAATATTATCATAAATTCGTGGACATAATCATATCTACAAGAGGGAATCAAACTCTTATCAAATCAATCCTAATTTATGATTAATTCTCCCAAATTTTCACCAATATTCATCTTCACATTAATGGGGTAATTACCAAGTCTAACATGAACACAAATATTGCTAAAGAAAGCAAGCAATAAACACTTGCCTCGATTATGATGTTCTGATTCGCTGATGAAATTGGTATAGGCTTGTTCCTCCTCTTCCGATCTACGCTTTGGTGGGATTTGTGGTGTGAGTCCTTGAGTTTTGCACCAAGAACACCTATGGACTATCTCCTTCTTCCTCTGTGGTTCTCTCTCTATCTCTCGTGGGTTTAGAAACTGACAAACTTCCTCTCACCCACGTACACTCCCTTTTATTTTTCTAATTTTCGTCCATATTAATTTCCCCAAAATACAAAATATAAAAATACCCCTACGGAGTGCCGGTTTGGCTTAAAATATTTCGAAGTCCAAATGAAATACACGAGTAGAGTTTTCTGACTATCTCGACCCTTCCGGACTCAATGTCGCACTCTAAATGATCATACGAGTTACTTAAAAATAATTTACTTCTTTAATCCTTTAAATTAGTCCCGACACGACTCACACGTGCGTCCCGACTTAATATCCCAAACTGTCATATATTAGACTCTCGACAATTTATAAAATTTCATAATTCCATATTACGTATTCACACAGTAATATTCAATAATTCTCATCAATAAGTATTAACTCTTGGCATGCTAGTTAATATTTATTTTAATCTGGATTAATTAACAATTAATTTCTCATATTTTAATTTAAAATCCAACAATAATAATCAATCCCATAATTATTTAATATCATAAAAATATGGGGTGTTACATCCGATTTGAAGTACGTTGTCGACTTATGTCTCTATAGATTTCACCTTTTCTAGGGTCAAATATCTGGACTCTTGCTTGATCGGCTTGATGGTTGGATCTATATGCAGTCGATGACAAGTGATCTCTACATTTATTCCTGGAAGATCATACGACTAACATGTAAAGATATTTGCATTAGTTTTAAGGAAATGAGCGGTCTGGTGTGCTTCATTTTTGGGTAGCTCTAACCCGATAAGAAATGGCCCTTTTTGGTTGTGATGAATTGAGAGGAACGGAGATGAGTTCCTCCAACACGCATTTGAGAGGAGTCAGTCGAGTTTCTTCTCCTCTTGTCCAAATGCCCTTTGGTTGCTACTTGGGATGCTCGTCCTCTAAATTTTTATCATCCTGACTCATCTTAGGATGATTTTTCTTTGCTTTGATGGCTGAGACAAAATAACTTCTCACTGCTGCTTGATCTCCTCTAATCTCCACTACTCCCTGGTCGGTTAATAACTTGAGTTTCTTGTGGAGGGAAGAGGGGACAACTTTCATCTCATGAATCCATCATCTGCCGCTATAGCTTTGTAGGGTGACTCTCACTAGATTACATGGAACTCGATTTCTCTATTGGTTGAGTCAACTTTAACTGGCAGTTTGATCTTCCCTAGGTGAGTTTCCACATCTCTATTAGAACTGATTAGTGGGCCCACATTAGTACCAAGGTCCTTGATACTGAAGCCGATTTTATAGAGCACTGTTGCTAGATAATCTTTGAAGAGATTTCTTAGTCCACCAATACTCTCCTTACGTTAAAGTTTGTAATTCGCAGAGTGAGAACTAGGGCGTCCTTGTAGGGCAGATTCATGTCGACCAAGTCGTCATCTATGAATACAATAGCGCGATGAATGTGTAAATCTTTTATTTCCCTCTTGAAAAGGAAAGGCTTGGACAAGTACACTTGAAAAGCTTGTTGGATGTTAGCTGCAATTCTCACCTTTTCTTTGAGATTCTGACTAGTGTGTTGAACTGGATCGGTGTATCCGTGGATGGTTACAACCAGCCCAACTAGTGGAAGGTCTTCGTCCACTTTCTATACTACGTTAATTTTTGTCATAACTTTTAGCTTCGTCGTGCTAATATGCTCCTTTAGGTTCCCTTTTTGGGTGATCTCCTCCAGATGTCTCTTAAACATTTTGCAATTCTTCGTGAAGTGTCCGTGATCCTGGTGATAAGTGCACTTGAGGTTAACGTCTCTATCATCTGGATTGTTGGTCATCTTACGAGGTCTCTTGAACTAGGGCTAGTCTTTAATCTGCAGAATAAGCTTGTAGATGGGTTCTTTGAAGAATGTCTTCAGTGCCTTGTAAATGTTCTCACTAGCCTAAGATCTGGAGTGACCCTTTCACTACACCAAAAAGGTCAAATTGTCACATTTCAACCGACCACCCTTATCACGATCATTGACCGTGACAAAAAAAAAGTGCTTTTTTTCACGGCCAATGACCGTGACAACCTTTATAAAGTTGTCACGGTCAAAGACCGTGACAGGTCCGTGACAACTTTGTGAGTAAAAAAACCCTTCCCTTTTACTTTTTCCCACCGTTTTCACTTCCCTCTTTTTTTTCTCTCTCTAACCGACTACTCTCTCTCTCTCTCTAAGCAATTTTTATGTTAGTCTTTTCCTCTCTTTCTCTTTCCTTTGTATATATATGTGTGTGTGTGTGTGTGTGTGTGTGTGTGTGTATGTGTGTGTATATGTGTGTGTGTGTGTGTGTGTGTGTGTGTGTGGTGTGGGTGTGGGTGGGTGCGGGTGTGGGTGGGTGCATGTGGTTGTGGGTGTGGGTGCGTGTGGGTGTACAGTTTTTTTTGCTGTTTAAACTATTTTTTACAGTTTATTTCATTAAAAACTCTTCTTATTTTGTTAAAAACAGTTTTTTTACAAAAGTTTTTATTTTATTAAAAAATATTTTTTTTTTTTTTTTCTTAAGACTATTTATTTGTTAAAGTTTTTTTTTGTTAAAAACTGTTTTTTTTTAATGTTTTTTTCCGTTAAAACTGTTTTTTTGTTGTTAAAATTGTTTTCTTTTTGTTAAAAACTGTTTTTCCTAAAAAATAATTTTTCGTTATAAACTTTTTTTGTTGTTAAAACTGTTTTTTTTGTTAAAAATATTTTTTTTTATTTTACATTAAAGCTATCAAACAGTCACTTTAGTCACTTTTACCACCTGAAAATTTTATGATATTAAATAACCCTGTGTGGCAAATTATAGGAATTGTCGTCATAAATTTTGTCATTAAAATTTTATCATGAAAAATTTTGACACTCAAATGATTTAGCCACTTTTGTATTCAACGTGGCCTTATAAGAAATAAGTGTAATTCATCCAAATAAAAAGGTTATAGTATCAATTAATAAAATCATATTATTATTAGTTGTACATACGATGTGTAGCCCTTGTGTTGTCCCTTTTCGCAGGTAAAGCTCTTCTCCCACTGCAACATTTTCTAAGTTTTTGTTTATTTTCTTTATTTAAGAGTCCTTACAAAGAAACTTGAGAAGAAAAAAAAAAGGGAACATTTTGATTGAGAATAATTGATGATTTGCTAAGATCAATCAACTTTATTTAATGGGAGTTTCTCAATTTAGTTTCTAATTAATACGATTTTTTTTACATAAACGCCCATCATATGATTGATACTTTGTATGTTAAACTTTGTACACGATACAAATATTCATATATTTTTAACAAAAAAAAAACATACATACACTGTGAAATTTCAGGTATGCATTACCGAAAAAATTAGGTATATGCGAACACGCGTAGATCACATCGCAAATCTTATTTTCTTTTAATATTTTTATCATTGTCTATATTAAAAAAAAATACATACGATGTGTAAAAAACGTTTTTCTTAATATTTTTATCGTTGTCTATATTATTAGCTATACATACGATGTGTAGACCTTGTGTTGTCTCTTTCCGCAGGTATGCTCTTCTCCCACCGCAATATTTTCTAAGTTTTAGCTTATTGTCTTTAGAAGTGTCCCCTTACAAAGAAACTTAAGAAGTAGAAAAAAGGGAACATTTTGATTGAGAATAATCGATGATTTTCAAAGATCAATCAACTTTATTTAATGGGAGTTTCTCAATATAGTTTCTAATTGATACGATTTATTTTTACATAAAGGTCCATCATCTGTGATTTATACTTTATATGTTAAACTTCGTATACAAAGTAAATGTTTATATACTTTTTACAACAAAATCATAGATACACTATAAAATTTCAGGTATGTATTACCGAAAAAATTAGGCATATACTACACACGTAGATCACATCGCAAATCTTATTTTTTTAATATTTTTATCGCTGTCTATATTAATAAAATAAAAAAAAACTTTTTTTTACCATTGAATAAAAAAAATATTTTTTAGGACCCGTTTGATTCGAAATGAAATATTTTTTACTCCCTTGAAATGTAAAATGGTGAAATATTTTTCACCTCATTGAAATATAAAATGGTGAAATTAATGCATACCGTTTAGTTCGGATGTGCACTAATTCATAATTTTAAAATAACAAAAATTTAACCTTAAATATATGAAAAAGAACATTTCATCAATTTAATTTTGACCAAGATTAAAATTATTTCAGTCGGAACCAAAGGGACCTTTAAAACATCTTTTACTAATTTAGTGACCAAGTGTTGATGTTCAAACAGTTTGTTCACATATATCAAATAGTATCAGTATTTTGTTGAAATTTATTATATTTAGATAGTTGTAAATAGGCTTCTCAATGGGTCGTGTCGAGTTGTATTCGTGTCATTTTTTATCGTGTTCGGATTTTATTGGGTTTGTGTCTAAACGGGTGATTTTTTTATCGTGTGAAAAAATCATATTCAAACCGACCCGTTATGTTATAGTATCGTGTCGTGTTCACTCGTTAATATTCATTAAAATAATGAATTATTTTTAATTGAATACAAGTTGACATATTATCTCATTTTTAAACCCAAATAAACTTATTAATTTATTGACATTACTAAATCTCTCATTTAGTAGATTCATTATGATTAAATTAACATTATGCTACTATTTATCAGTTCCAAGAGTATATCTTATTTATTTAAATTAATTGGTCATAACGAATTTTATTGAGTATTTACGGGTGAAGGGGGTTAATTCTAATCCGATCCATTAACTATCTTATCTTATCGAATTGGCACTGATATGATTCGAACCCATTAATTTATATCTTCATATTCATTCGTGTCATGTTACCGTGTCGTGATTCATTTTGTAAGGTTTTGTTGTTGAGTTGGGTGTTTATAGAATTGAGCTAATTGGCGGAGTTCGCGTCCGTCAGAAATGGCGCGAAGCAAGCGCCGTCTAACGCCGGCAATGGGAAAAGGACGGATGGCAGCAGAAAAAGACAGCCGTTAAAACAAACGGAGGAAGTTTGACCAAGGCTAGAGGGCAGTTTAGCTGCCGAATCTGCCTTGTGCCACGTCACCCAAGATTCAGATCCTTTGCTCACTTGCAGAAGCAACATAACATGCTCCGTGATTTTATTTAATTCACTTGGAACAATTTTGGGGGGACAAAAATTCATAATTATTTTTGCTCCTCTTTCTTTTGCTTCTTTTTAGTTACCCTCTTCAATTGGAGAGAGACAGAATTTTTATGGGTTTTTTCTTTCTTTCTTTTTTACTACTAAAGGGTGCAAATGAAAAAAAAAACATGTGAATTTACGAACCTTTTAAAATTGGGTCCATCTATAATCAATTAATTAATTAATAGAGAATTAAGCTCAAGAACATATTTCATCCTATATTTGAATTTATAAGATACTGATTTTTAGGTTTATAAATCTAATTCATGTGGTGCAATAATATTTATTTGTGTGGTCCTTTTAGAATTAGGATTACACAAAACAAATAATTTTATTTATTTTAGTTAAAGAGATATTTATATTTATACCCTTATTCATACTCATTTAAAATTCATTCTAAAAATAAGCACATAACTCTACCTCCACTCCACCACACCCCATCACCCACCAAAATCCTGGTCGGAACGTCGGAATTCTCGCTGGATTATTTCTGTCTCTCTTCGTCTATTTCTTTCATTTTTTTTATCCGCGCCAGCGGTACCATTGTCAGCGCTGAAAAAGAAGGTTGTTCGTCCAAAAAAATATAGTGTTTGCTGAAAAAAATAGAGTTTTTAGTGAAATAATAATTTATCGGTTTTAATTTTTTGTCAAAAAATATCGAATATGAGTATTGTTTGATGGATCACGACGAGTAGATTTCAAATATATATTTTTTGTGAATTTTGAATTTATAGATTTGAAATTAAGGAATTTTAAAATTTTGATGGGTTTTTTTGTATGAGTTATCAAATGATATATTGATCATTTTTCATTGTCTTTTTAGTATATGGACTAAATTTATACAATTGTATAGTATGTCATATTTTTACACACATTTGGATTTGGTTGGACATTTTCCCAAAAGTCCTATTAATTAATTAGGGGGATCACTCTCCAAATGATCACCATTTTTAAGGGTCAATACTCAAATGACTCTCGTTTAATTTATAGTGATACAAAATTAATATAGCATTGTGAGTACAAGAAATTACAAATAAATATTTCTACAAAGCAAGGGGACTGAAATAGTAAAGAAAATAATCACAACACACAATATTTACGTGGTTCGACAATTGCCTACGTCTACAGAGGGATTTCTCAACTCTTATTAATTTCTCTGAGGTTCGAAATTACATGTCCATTTATCCCGGGATGAGAGTTGTATTTATAACAGTAAAAAGTAGTTGAGTCGTATAAAAAACTCTCTTAGCTCCTCATTGGCCCTTGGTGATTCCTGCTTATCTCGTTCGAAAATTTAGGTAACTAGTTAAGTCTTTAATTATCCATGTGATAAGCTCTTGTGATTATCCATGCAACGCTGAATTTGGCTGAGGGAGCGTATGATTATTCTTGTGTGGCATATTTTTCACGTACTCTTAAATATAATTTAATTAATTTTAGCCTTTTCATTTCTCACCTTTACTTAAAATACTTTACATGCAAAAAAGAATATACTTGAATAAACACCTCGTTTTGGGCAATTATAATCAGACAAACCAAATTACACCCTTGTATTTACGGTGTCATATTTAATTATATGTTATTGATTTAAGGAGGGTTTGAGTATTTAGTCAAATAAGTTCTACTTTTTTTTGTCCAACATGTTTTTCGATTTTTTTTTTTTTTTTTGCTCCAATAGGTCATATTATAAATCAAGTGGTGAATATTTAATACATGTATGGATAAGACATATTAAGAAAAAATTGTTTTTTATTAGACTAATGAAGAAATGTGTTTATGTAAACGAGACTTATTTGCCAAGCTACACTAAATTCAGAATACCTGAAATTAATAAGAATTGACAAAGCCCCGTGCAAATATCGTAAAATCGATGTGTATTGATATAAAATATTGGATCGTACATATATAAGTAATAACAAATGAACTAGCAGGGGTCTTATGCGATTGTTTACTTGACACATGCTCTGGTCACTCATACCTGATTTAATATGGTTCAAATTATAATAATAGTAGCAATAAATCGGGAAAAAAATATATAATATTCTTTTACCATAGAAGGACTTGATAGAGTTCGATCTTAGCTAAGGGTCCGTTCGATAGAGAAGTGAGAAAATGCATATGATTCCAAGTCATTTGATCCTAGGGCAAATAATTACAAGGCAAATGAATATTTTCCAACTTGTGTCTATTTGATACAAGTTGAAAAATCATTAATTTTCCACATATTCTATCAAACACAAAAGCTGGAAAATAGATATAAATGTGAAAATTTTATTTACGGAATATATATATATATATATATATATTATTTCTGGAATATATACATACACACATTACAAAATATATACATATATGAAATATATGAAATATGCGAAATATATACAATTATACATACACACATTACAAAATATATACATATATGAAATATACGAAATATATACAATTATGAAATGCACAAAATTATTTTCATATATATCGTATATGTATATAATTGTGTATATTTCATAATTGTATATATTTCGTATATTTCTTATATACATGAAATATAAGAAATATATGAAATGCACAAAATTATTTCGTATATTTCATGTATATAAGAAATATACGAAATATATACAATTATGAAATATACACAATTATATACATATATGATATATATGAAAATAATTTTGTGCATTTCATAATTGTATATATTTCGTATATTTCATATATGTATATATTTTGTAATGCGTGTGTGTGTGTGTGTGTGTGTGTGTGTGTGTGTGTGTGTATTAACAATATGTATTTATGAAATATATAGAGTTTAAAAAAAATTGGTTTTGAATGATTTGCCATCCAAAGGTGGCAAACAAAAACCTGATCCCCAAAAAATTGAATTCTACCCAAAAGTGACAAATTGTGCTTAAAGGGTGTTGTTCCTCGAAAATAAATTAACGCTGTTAAACAGTCTAAAAATTAAAAAAATTCCAACTTTTTAAAATTTACCTCAAAATCATTGTGCTATCAAACTGCCCCTATGTGATATTGAGACAATAATTATCTTAGCGTCCGTTTGATAAAAAACAGGAAAAATGCAAATGATTTCAGGACATTTGATTCCAGGGCAAACAATTCCAAGGCAAATGAATATTTTCCAACTTGTGTCTGTTTGATACAAGTTGGAAAATCATCAATTTTCCACATTTCCTATCAAACGCAAAAGTTGAAAAATAGATATTAATGTGAAAATTTTATTTATGGAATATATATATATATATATATATATATATATATTTTGTATATATTATTAATATATATATTATTTGCGGAATATATATATTTTGTATATATTATTTGCGGAATATATATATTCGGATATATATATATTCATATATTTTGTAATATATATTCATATATTATATATATATTATTAATATATATATTCGGATATATATATTATTATTTGCGGAATATATATATATATATATATATATATATATATATATATATATATATATATATATATATTATATAATTATTTATGGAATATATGAATATACATTATATCATATAATCATTTATGGAAAATATGAATATATATTATATTATATATTGAATATAATAAATATATATTATTTGCAGAATATACCCATATATTATATATATTCAGTATATATATAATATATGTGTATATTCTGTAAATAATATTATATATTGAATATACTAAATATATATTATTTACAGAATATATCCATATATTATATAATTTAGTATATATGTAATATATGTTTATATTCTGTAAATAATATATATTCAGTATATATATATATAATATATACGAAATATATAAATATATGAAATATATATAAATATACGAAATATACGCAATATACATATATGTGCTAAAATATATAAAATATACGAATATATATATATATATTAACAATATATATTCGTATATTTATGAAATATATAGAGTTTACAAAAAAAAAATAGTTTTGAGAAAACCTCCCCCCAAAGAATTGAATTTCACTCTATTGTGCCAAATTATGCTTAAAATGTGTTGTACATATAAAACAAATTTCAAGATAAATAAAGGCTATTAAACAGCCTAAAAGTTGAAAAAAACGAATTTGCCCTAAAATAAGAGACTATCAAACGGACCGTTAAGGTAGCCAAATCATCATGAAAGAAATGCACACTTTATTTATCTTTTAGAATCAATTTGGAGCCCCTCTCAAACAAAATTAGTTTTCTTTTAACATCTATTTTGGACATATTTGAATTCAAAGCATTTTAAATCATACAAGCTCAACAAATAATCCAAAACCTACCGTTGAAAATGAGTGAGATTTGATTGACAGGAGAGAAATTTGAAGATAATCACGTAAATACAAAAAATGCCAGGAATGAAAATGAAGAGACCATAGTCTGTAGGCATAAATAGGTCACATATCAACGACGAGCAACGGGCAAACTTTAACCGTGCAATTGCCCATCTCCAAGTCTCCTGTCACACATGAAAAAATCTTCTGCAAACAGATTTTTGCACAGGCCTTTTCTTAAACACCCAGCATACATATGTCCCCATACACTCTTTAGCTCGTCCCACCAGGTTTTCACTACTTTACAAATGCTTCCAAAACACATACTTAGACTTTTGTTTAATTTTTTTTTTTTTGGTATGTAACATATATGTCTAAATCACTTTGATGTGCCATATGTCAACAGGATGATAATGTATATGGTTAAAAGGTAAGAGGAAAATTTTACAATATCCTTAAATTATTTGAGCATTTTTAAGTGCAAAAATATTTAACTATTAATTTGTCAAATAAAAAATGGTTCAGCCCCAAAGTAACGGGTATTTTGAAAATTTGCGGGACTTTCAAAATTATGTAGGATTATTTTTTATAATGTTATCAATTATGAGCCTCTAAGATGATTTACCACATGTAATTTTTTATCACAATTTAGAGTGGCAATCCAAACGCCATATAAAGGTCTCTTGTCTCGTGCATTATCAACGCAAGATTTTCTTTATCAAACTAATGCGCCAAATCTAGTACCAAATTACTTATCAAAAGAAAAAAAAAACTTTAGATTTGCCAAAATTTGACATAAGCTTATTTGTTTAAAGCTTTTTCCCGTGTTGTTTTAGTTATGGTCTTTTTGATAAAAATTTTGTTTAATAATATAATATTTGATTTAATCCTAATTTTGACGATAATTAGACATAACCCAAATTACATGCTAATCAAATGACATTTTATGCAAATTGATACCTATTGCATGCAAATCTACGGCTAGATGCATGAAATTAGTGTTATGATTAATTATTTTAAAAAACTAGGGTTAAAACAAATATTGTATTATCAAATTAGATTTTTGTCAAAAGACTCTCTTAGTTAAAACCATTGTGCAAAATGTCAAATGGTATTTTGCATAAGGCTTTAGAGCATCCACAACGGTGGATGCTCTCAATATTTAATATTACCAATTCAAAAAGTTGCTTTAGCTTTCGTTAGTGATGAAAGGTGCGATAGGCAAATAGTTCCTACAAACTATATTAGTTCGTTGGAACATCTTATGAACTAACATAGTTCGTAAGAACTTAAATATACACTATAAATTAATTATTTGTACTTCCAACGAACTTCATTTGTTCGTAGGAGTTCCAACGTGAAGTTCGTTGGAACTCCTACGAACAAATGAAGTTCCTAGGAAGCTTTACAAATTCAGCACTCGTTCCCTAAAACTAGCAAACCTCTACTATTTTGCTTGTGGAATTTGTTCCCTTTCGTCCACAGTGGAGACCTCTCAATTTGCAACTTTAACATTTTTTGTGTGTCTTCTTGCTCCACCATTACGGATGCTCTTAAAGATGGTCTTAGGTTACCCTCTCTCCTATCATATCATATAATTGTGTATCATATAAATGTCATTTCAGTTTTGTGTCAAAATTGATATCACGCAAACCAAACTCACTTATAATTGTGTATAGTCCGTTCGTGTCATGTGTTGTTCATATCATGTTAAGTTGTGTAATTCAATCTTAGGAGGTTTATATAGTATTTAATGGGTTTATGTGACCCACGTATACCATTTTGTCTAGTAGATCAGCCCTTAAAGACAAAACTCAAATTTGGTCAAATATAATGTTAAGTAACGTGTTGACAGACGTCAACATTTGAAAATAATAAAATGTGGTTTCGGCATTATTGTCTTATAAAAATATCGTACAAATATATAACTTATAAAATAGATATAAACACTTATAAAGATGCTTTTGTTAGACAAATCTATGAAATAATATATTAAATTTAAATTACAAAATAGTTAACATGTTATTTATCAAAAAAACATATAAAATAGAAAAGTTTTCTTTAAGAATATAATTTAGAATTTTAAAAATTAGATTTCTATGTTACTAGTAAATAATGAGAGTATCTTGAGGCCATTATGCCAAATTTAGCATTTATATGTGTGTGTATTACAGTGTAAATTAAACTTTTCTCTAAGTTCAAAAATTATATTTACCCACCATCCATGTCCAACATCAGGGTGGAACTACTCCGAGGATAAGTTTTGAACTTCAATGGGTAAGTCTTATGCAATTATATAATGGGTCAAAGTAATAAAAAAATTTCAATTTTAAAATACCCTAAAATATTGTTTATAGTATTTTAAGCACCACAAAAATAAATATAAATATCACTCAAAACTATTTTGATGGCATTAAAGTAATTGTTGCTAATATAAGTTTTATAATTTTTTTGATGTTGAAATAAAAACCACTAAAACTAGTTTTAATAATAATTCTTGGAATGTTTATTTCAGTGTCACTATTATCCTCCACTTCACACACCATTAGACCTCCATTTAACATCGATAAGATGTTGTTAATTGTTAGAAAGGCAATGTCATACTTTATTATTTTTAATGAGAATACACTACTTTAACCTTATATGAACTATTATTGTAAATAACATGTAATGAGTAATATTTCAAATTGTGGATTTGAAATACTTTTAAAAGAGATTATTTATGTTTAAGTATGAAAACTATTATGTTGTTATGGAAATAACAATTACTTGGTGGTATATTTTGACGTAGAGTTAGTTTATGTAAGTTATGGTTTAATCATGCTTAATTGGAATTCAATTTTTTGAAGAATTATTAAAATATAGTAAAACAAAGTATTAAGAATGAATATTTATAATGGAAATTGAATTGTAATTTCGTACAATTATAATAACAATTAGTGCAAGAAATTAAATTGGTTAAGTTTATTGCACATTAATTTGTATTAAGTTGCATTTTGAAAGATGCCTCATTAAGGTCAATTTTTTTAAAATTTAAGGAGGATTTAAATTTGGTTAATATGAATGTGAACTTGGAAAACATGAGAATCTCATTCGGGGGGAATTTGAGGTGCAATTTGCTTTAGTTTACATTTTTCATATCATTTCATTTGGGTTGAAAATAGGGATCATTTTAAAGGATATGAGGAAAAATTTAGAGAAAATAAAGATATAACGGGTTTAAGAGGGACCTACCCCCCCCCCCACACACACACACACACGCCTAGACTTAATAGCACTTATGGAGTGGGGAATGACTACCACATTAGGTCATTAAAATGACATGTAAGTCATTCGAGTGATACAGTCGCATAGATTTGTTAAAGTCTACAAAAGATAAACCTTTCCTATAACCTTTTTTACACCTCTTTTAATCAGACTTCGGAATCCTATCAACCTTCCTTCGGCCTTATTTGGGGGACTAAGTATATGAGTAAGATGGGAATATTAGAAAAGACTAGGGGAGGTGGGAAAATAGTGTTCCATGAAAGATATGAGATGGAGATGGAAAATTCACGCTACTTACTGAGTTTTCACCTGCGTCGCTACTAATGAAAGGATTTGGGACTGGGTTTGTTTTGGTTTCGAGTTTGGGTAGTTTCTAGTTTAAGAGTAACAAAACTCATCTTAGCTAGCTTATACATTTATTAGCAAAAAAAATATGTTTTTAATAAAAAATACACTTAAATAAATAGATTTACCTTATATGTCTTCATTACTAATTATATAAGTTTAAAATTGTGACGGTGCACCTATACGTTATTTTTAATATGTAAAAATCTATGTCTATTAATTTATGTAAATATAATAAATGGAGCAGGAGGTCGGGTTTCATAACTATAATTTAGGGGCGGATATAAGTTTTATAAACAAATTCCATTATCAGTTCGGGTTCATTACTTTTCTTGACAAAGTGGTTTCGAGTTTTATGATACCAACCACAAATTGCAACTCACCGCCATTCCTAGTTTGGGAGATTGAGAGTAAGAATATGAAATATAAATCAAAATAGGTTTAAAGGTAAGGTCCATTCAAATGTGAAGATCCTTATAATTTTGTGAATGGTGAAAGTACAATAGTTTTATAGCTCTTTAAAGGAGGTCGTAAAAATATCTTCAAGTATATAAACTAAGGTAAGATATTTGAGCTCTCCTATCACTTATTTGTAAGTCGTGATTAGGCGGACTCAATTTTGGCAAATATATATATTTCTTAACTAGGGACTTGGTAAGATTGCGATGCTGGAGGTTTCAAGACTAACATCACTGTCATTTCCCTCTCATTTTAGCTTTTTGGGTGCATGGGAGATGTGGGGGCAAAAAATATTCCTACATAATAGCATGACACGTGGCAAGCACCCCGGTTAAGATGGCGAGCAACAGACGCTCCAACAAGATAGGGACGACTAGAGTCCTTGATAAACTAGAAGACCGAGGAGCAATATCTGATTGGAATCAAACTCCACGAAGATAGGACTCATTCATATTTGTTACTCATCCATATTTGTAACCCTAATGTAACCCCTAACTCTATGTAAAGGGGACACCCCCCATTGTGAAAGGGGGCTTAGAAGCTAGAGAAACACATTCATGTAAAACTCTCTCATCATTCTAATGGAACACAGCACCAACCCCGTGGACGTAGGTCATTCATGGTCAAACCACGTAAATCTTTATCTCTCCTTTATTTATTTTTGTGCATACATCATGGTATATGGGCACCCCCCCATATCCCAGATTTTTTGACACCACAATTGGCGTCGTCTGTGGGAATCGACACAAAAAGTCTTTCCTTCCTGTTTACGAGATGGAGATTTACGTTGCGACCTCATGGTGTACATGCACGATAATCAAGAGCTAAGTTTACTTTTTTTTTATCTCCGTATAAATGATTATATATTTTTTTGTATAAACATCGTTCCATTCATGCACGATTCTTTGCACATTTGTATTCATTTTGTGTATTCAATTTTTATGCATCTGCAAATCTGCACAACACCTTTGATTCTAGATAATTTTCATTATTGGTTTCAGACAAAATTTACTATCGGAGATGTCTATGAAGACTCTCCAAATATCTGGACTCTTAACGAGACTTTTCTGGGCAGTTATTTACTGGGTTACATCATAATCTTGATTCCCATATCCGAGATTCTTCGGCAGGGATAAACGTCTAAAACATTTCTCACTCATCAAGAGGCATGGGGACCACATCTTTACAAAGATATTGAACAGTTATGTTTTCACATAGATGTACAGAGAAAAATCAATGGTAGGCCCAGCTGAAACCCTTCTACCGACCTGTGGGTCATGGAAATTTCTCCAAATATACAATAAGTCTCACACTATCAGCAAGCGTATAAACCACATAATAAGGTCACCGGAATACCTTTCTGGTCGTAAACCATCCAGCGAACAAAGTACATCACTATGCGATGTCGTCGAACCACCCATTGTGGTCGGCGACCACTGAACCACTGCTACGCGACGGGAAGGACCATCTCTTTTATTGCGACCATAACCAACGATATTTGGTTCGTATCCACCAAACTGCCAACATTTTTGTTCAAAAATGGTACAAAGCATGTTAACTTACTCCAACCCGACAATCAAAGAAAGTACAGGCAAAGAAAAATTTATGTCCCTCTTCCGGTCTCCCTTTTGGACACTAGGGACACTGCGACCTGGGACTCTCCTCTGACCACCAATAGCTGGTCGGCGGCAGGCACGAGCAAGGACGAGCAGTGACGACATCAGGGGAGATCACCACTGGACCAAACTACCGGTCATCAGCAACCTTGCCGAACAACCCATCGTGATCGACGGTCACTGGGCAACCAATTTGGCTGGTCGGCAACAAAAGAAAAAACCCAATGTCAGGTCTTTGTGAGTAGACCTCTAAAAAATCATATAGCACCAATCGAGCATCAGCGAGCTCCCCCATCTTACCTCCGGTTACTCTCCGACCTGAAAACTTCCTGGCGACTTGTTTGCGACCTACCGGCGAACTACTGGCGACCTGTTTGCGACCTACGGACGAACTATCGGCGAACTACTGGCGACCTGTTTGCGACCTACTGGTGAGCTACCTGCGACCCCCTGGAGACCTGTTTGCGACCGACCAGTAAGGAAACCCAAAAGTTTCTTGTCGTAATTTCTGATCATCAGGCATCATCGGCTCTGCCCCAGCTGGTCGGCGAGCAGAGACAAGTGGCGACGAGCGTAGCATCCGCTCAGCACACTCAGTGTGTGTGGGTAAACATGAACATAGTAACTCTGGGGCTTAGGTTCCCAGATCTATTTAACTTCGTTAAAACCCAACTTACAGTTCAGAGGATTTTAGTATAACTCCCTATACTTTCATGATTCACAGATTTCTGTGAAAATAATTTTTTTGAAACCAAACTTATATTTGAGTATTCACTATTGGACTTCAAATAATTTCGCGAAAATTCCAAATTAACTCCTTGTCTTACAATTGGAATATATTTGACTACTTTTTGCATTGCTCGGTTCTCTCTAAAAATAAAATTATTTTAAGGGACCGTGTGATTTTATTACAACGATTTTAGTTGGCACTTTTTTATGCGGCCTTATTACGAATTATTTTGCTCACATAAATGAGTGGGGCGCAATTATAGAGCACTCATGTCATTTATTCGAACATTTTAATTTTCAATATTGTCATTCAGCTACAACAATTTAATCTCACAAGAAGAAGATTATTGGTTATTTAGCTTAGCCCCGACGGATGCTCGGGCACGGTTATCTCAGTGAAATTTCTATCATAAAAATTATTGGATCATTTATTACATTCAGGCGCTACTATGAATTTTTTCCTCGACAAATGGATGAGCGAATGCATATCTTATATACTTTGCTGAACATATCATTCTCATGATAACTTTTATTTTGATTTAGCCTCAACGGATGGTCGGGGAATTTACTAACTTCCACAGGTACAAGATTCAGTCCTGACGGATGCTCAGCAACAATTTTAAGTCCTTGGAAATCTCATCAATTTTTCGACAGATACTCGAGCATGAATTGCTCGCTATATCTACTCGGTATTCTACAACTTTGCCCCGGCGGACTATCCAGGCACCATTTATTTTATTAATGCTCCAACGGAAAATCAAGCGCACTATAGCACTTTAAACCCAAAGAAATGCTTGGGCTAAATTATTATTACTCCTACTGAAGCTCGGGTTCTATGATTCTTAACCTGAAGGACGGTCAGGCACACTCAAGATTCATCTCAGATAATCGGCAAAATATTTCTATATATTTAGTCCCGAAGATATTTGCCACACATGTCACACTTTATCCCCAATGGATGGTTGGTCAGGATAATTCTTATATTTAGCACAACCCCAATTGATGGATACGCACATTTATTTGTGCATTGTTCATTTCTGTCTCATAATATTTTATTTGCTCACAAATTATGCTCATGATCTTTATCATCATAAATTTGTCAGCAGGGGGCTATCTATACTGCATACTTCACAATTGTGTCACTACACAAATTTTCTGAGAAAATAAATTTTTAAAACCTACTTACGATTGAGTATTTGCTTAGAACTATTTACAGAAATTCCAAATTAACTCTTATGTCTTACACTTGGAATATATTTGACAAATTTTACATCTTTTATTCGACTTTATTACAAATTATTTGGCTCACATAAATAGTGGGGCGCACTTATAGAGCACTCATGTCATTTATTCGATCAATTAATTTTCAATATAGTCGTCTAGCTATTATTGGTTATACCAATGGATGGTCGGTGTAATATTTTTACTAATACCTAGCATTGCCCCGACGGATGCTCGGACAAGGCCATCCTCGTGAGATTTTGTCATAAAAATTATGGGATCATTCATGTCATTCATTCAATACTATAAATCTTTTCCTCGACACATGTTCGAGCAGATGCACATCATGTATTCCTTAACTGAATAAATGAATTGCATGATAAATTCTATTTGATTTAGCCTCGACAAATGGTCGAGCAACTTATTAACTTCCACGGGTACAAGATTCAGTCCCGACGAATGCTCGGCCACAATCTTAAGCTCTTGGAAATCTTATTAATGTACCGATAGATACTCGAGCACGGATCGCCCTCTATATCTACTCGGACCTGTACAACTTCGTCCTGGCAGACCAGCCTGGCACCACTTATTTTGTTAATGCTCTGACGGATGGTCGAGCACTTTACGCCACTTTGGACCCAACAAATACTTGGGCAATATTATGTATGATAACTAACGGATGCTCGGACGTTGATATTTCTTCAATTTCAGTATTGATGACTTGGCTCTATGATTCTTGACCTGAAGGATGATCAGGCATATTCGAGGTTCATCTCGGCAAATGATCGACAAAATATTTCTATATATTTAGTCCCGAAGATATTTGCCACACACATCGCATTTTATTCCCAACAAATGGTTGATCAGGGTAATTCTTATATTCAGTCCCGATAAATGGATCGTTTGTAATACTTGCTCGGTCCTTTTTGCCTCGACGAATGTTCGAGCATGGATCACTTGCAATATCTACCAGATCCTCTACAATTTTCGCCCCCGACAGGCCTTCATGCATCATTTATCTTATCAATGCTCCGACAGATGCTCGAGCATGGATCGTTCGCAGTATCTACTAGGCCCTTTGCAATTTTGCCTCGACGGACCCTCAGCTTTGATGGATAATTGACATTATGTGATCACGTCTCAAGCTCCAATGGACAGTTGGGCAATACAATTATTATTTAATTCAACCGCGGCGAATGAGAAGTTGGGCGATCTGTATAACAAAGATCTAATAACACATAAAGCAGCATGGAGAGCAACGATCAGCTATATTTATTGACAAGGACGAATCCAACACGTAAGAAGTCACTTATCCAGCAAGATCACAGTTAACGAACAGAACATGTTGATAACAACACTAGACCACCCTGAATGTATCAAGAAACATCGTCAGACAACCCATGGTGATCGGTGATCACTAAGCAACAAATTAATGCATCATCAACACTAAGATATCCACTCCAGAGGAACGGTGTTTCTTGAGTGCCATATCATATCAACGCATTTCTGCGTAAAGATGCTTTGAGCTCATATCAATTTTTTTAGGTGCACGATCTATATGGAGTCTTCCAAAGCCTCCTGGAACCACCATGCATGGTCAACGAATAAGTGTGCCCCGACGAACGATACATTATATGGAGCTATATGAACAAGACAATCCTGAATTATATCCTGCTCGACGAATGACCAATGTGACACTCTTCAACATAATAAAGCCCCGAGGAACGATCGGGAAGACTTATCATCTCAGTTAGATAGATCAAATAAGTCGATGGATGGTTGGGCAGTCTTCTCTTCACAGCTCGATTGGGGGCTCCATGGCAACGATGACACATGAATAGATTCACTGCAACATTTAAAGCAAAATATAAGAGGTCAACTCAGGATGGATGCCAACATGGTTAACACCGGAATTAGTCTTTTAAATGACGATCAAGACTGAGCTTGATTTAATTACAACAACCTTCTAGCTTGTTACCGTTAAATTAAGTACGTCCAAAGGCCTTTGTCATCTCCAAACACAAATGGCCTCACGAGTTGCCCCGATAACAATGAAAGCCCTACGGGGGATCCTTAGGCAAAAAGCCAACTCAGGTTGGTCGCCAACTATGTTGGTCGGTTAAAATCCTGCACGAGTGGATGGCCCTTAAACCAGGTGCATTTTTGCCATCGCTTTTTAGGCCTAAGGAAGTGTGACGGCACAACTTAAAAGGTAAAATAGGCGAATATTTACATGCAAGGCATTAGAAAATGGAAAAATGCAAACGTAATTAGTATTACATTGACATGCGGGAAAAGCCTAAGTATAGTAAACATACCGATCACATATCACATGTTATAAAACCTAATGTAGGGTCTTACCCTTACTAGGTACATGCTCGAGGAAGGCTCGACGCATAAGCTTCTAGTCGGTCTCTCCAATTAGACCATATGAAAAACCTAATGTAGGGTCTTACCCCTACTAGGTACATGCTCGAGCAAGGCTCGATGCATAAGCTTCTGGTCGGCCTCTCCAATTGAACCATATGAAAAACCTAATGCAGTGTCTTACCCCTACTAGGTATATGCTTGAGCAAGGCTCGACGCATAGGCTTCTGGTCGGCCTCTCCAATTGGACCATATAAAAAACCTAATGTAAGGTCTTGCCCCTACTAGGTACATGCTCGAGCAAGGCTCGACGCATAGGCTTCTGGTCGGCCTCTCCAATTGGACCATATGAAAAACCTAATGCAGGGTCTTACCCCTACTAGGTACATGCTCTAGCAAGGCTCGACGCATAGGCTTCTGGTCGGCCTCTCTAATTAGACCATATGAAAAACCTAATGCAGGGTCTTACCCCCACTAGGTACATGCTCGAGCAAGGCTCGACGCATAGGCTTTCGGTCGACCTCCCCAATTGGACCATATAAAAATCCTAATGCAAGGTCTTACCCCGACTAGGTACATGCTCGAGCAAGGCTCGACACATAGGCCTGTGGTCGGCCTCAACAAATGGATCATACAAGATCAAAATACAGGGAGATGTCCTACACTCGATGCACAAGAAAGCCTCAGTAAACGAATTCTGAACAGGCCTATCGTCAGCCTCACAAATTGGGCCATGCAATAAAATAGAACAGTGAACTACGTTCGACCTGATCCCATGAGGGTACGTAGGAAGCTCGACACTCTCGAGTCTGGTTCCCATATCAACTGAACGTCTCTCAACTCAAGCCAAGCATTCATCTAAAAAACTTATAAAGAAGAATAACCAAAGAAGGCTAAAAGTTGAACGACAACTCAAAGAACGCTAGTCCAGTTCACATAAACAACTACATACGTTTAAAGAGATTATGGACCAGCTCCCAGATCATCTCAAAATCAACTCAGCTGAACTGCGACTTGTGGGGCTATTGTGGGGGCAAAAAATTTGCCTACATAATAGCATGACACGTGGCAAGCACCCCGGTCAAGATGGCAAGCAATAGACGCTCCAACAAGATAGGGACGACTAGAGTCCTTGATAAACTAAAAGACCGAGGAGCAGTATCTGATTGGAATCAAACTCCACGAAGATAGGACTCATCCATATTTATTACTCATCCATATAAATAACCCTAATGTAACCCCTAACTCTATGTAAAGGGGACACCCGCCATTGTGAAAGGGGGCTTAGAAGCTAGAGAAACACATTCATGTAAAACTCTCTCATCATTCTAATGGAATACAATAGCAGCCCCGTGGACATAGGCCATTCATGGTCGAACCACGTAAATCTTTATCTCTCATTTATTTATTATTGTGCATACGTCGTGGCATATGGGCACCCCCCATATCCCAGATTTTTTGACACCACATGAGATATTACTTGTTTTTTAAAAACTGATCAAATTTGCATATACACATTTTACGAGAATTATCCTTTATATATTTTTAAATATGTATATTTTGACTCCTGAAACTAGTGTTAAAAAGTTAAAAGTATTCATATTAAAGGGATTCCCATTGTATTCTAAGGTGAAGCTGCATATTTCTAGAGGGACCTACCCCCTGCCTAAACTTAATGACACTTACAAAGTGGGGAATGACTACCCCCATTAGGTCATTAAAATGACATGTAAGTCATTCAAGTGATAAGGTCGCATGGATTTGTTGAAGTCTACAGAAGATAAACCTCTCCTATATCCTTTTTTACCTCTTTCAATCACATTTCAGAATCCTTTCAACCTTCCTTCGACCTTATTTGGGGGACTAATTATATGAGTAAAATGGGAATATTAAAAAAAACTAAGTGAGGTAGGGAAATAGTGTTCCATGAAAGATATGATACGGAGATGGAAAATTCACGTTACCTATTGATTTTTCACCTGCATCGCTACTAATGGAAGGGTTTGGGATGGGTTTGTTTTGGTTTCAAGTCTGGGAAAATGAAATGGAATCAAGTTAGGGTAGTTTCGGGTGTAAGAGTAAGAAAACACAACTTAGCTCGCTTATACATTTATTAGCAAAAAAATTATGTATTTAATAAAAAATACACTTAGATAAATAAATTTACCTTATATGTCTTTGTTACTAATTATATAAGTTTATAATTGTGATGGTACACGTATACGTTATTTTAAATATGTAAAAACCTATGTCTATTAACCTATGTAAATCTAATAAATGGAGCGGGAGGTCGGGTTTCATAACTATAATTTTGGGGCGGATATAAGTTTTATAAATAAATCCCATTATCGGTTCGGATTCATTACTTTTCTTGACGAAGTGGTTTCGAGTTTTATGATACCCACCATAAAATGCAACTCACCGCCATTCCTAGTTTGGGAGATTGAGAGTAAGAATATGAAATATAAATCAAAATAGGTTTAAAGGTAAGGGCCATTCAAATGTGAAAGTACTTATAATTTTGTGAATGATGAAAGTACGATAGTTTTAGAGCTTTTAAAAGGAGGCCTTAAAAATATCTTGAAACATATAAACTAAGGTAAGATCTTGGAGCTCTCCTATCACTTATTTGTAAGTTGTGATTATAGGGACTCAATTTTGGAAAATATGTGTATTTATTAACGAGGGATTTGGTAAGATTGGGGTGTTGGAGGTTTCAAGACTAACATCCCCGTCATTTTCCTCTCATTTTATCTTGTAGGGTGAATGGGAGATATTACTTGTTTGTAAAAAAACATGATAAAATTTGCATATACACATTCTACGAGAATCATCCTTTGTATATTTTTAAATATGTATATATTGATTCTTGAAACTAGTGTTAAAAAGTAAAAAGTATGCATACTAAAGGGATTCCCATTATGTTTAAAGGTAAAGACTGCATGTTTCTGACCATTCCTTCCATGATAATAATGTCATGGTTAACTTTGATAAAATCCCTAAGATTGCTTATTAACATCTGAGAGTGTTGATAAGAAATAATTAAGTTCATGGTCGTATGGGTTTAAACACTATAAATATAGTAAAAATATGTAGTTCAAATATATATCACAAATACTGAGAAGAGTTAAAGTTGGAAAGATGATTTAATCATGTTTAACCAATTTAAAAATGTCTTAGAGTAAAATAATAAATACTTCAATGTATTAATAAAGGTTGAGGGATTAAAAGATTTGTTAAACTCAAAATAAATGAATTGTTAAATAAGTGGAGCTTGACAATTCGGGAATTAATTAGTTAAGGATATGTGTATCATTAATAAGTGAAAGTTGGCGCACTCCAAGTAAATAATGTTGGAATTGAAGAAAATATAATGTGTCGTATATATTAAGAGACGACGCACCCCAAGGAATACTTACATAGTCATTAATAACTGTTAACGATTCGGGTATGAGGTAAGTCAATTGTTACGGGCTTGTAACTCGAGTGAGAGCGATGCATAATGATATCATCTAGATATTTATAGTGTAAAAACATATATCAATTATTGAATATAGAAGTAAAGGATATGCGTGTATTCCCAAACCATAAATTGGTGGGTAGTGAGGCTTGCGAGTTATGACATGTTGCGGAGGACAACAACCGAGACTAATGTTCCAAAGGTCTCAAGCTATAACACAAAAGAAAACTCTTGTGAAATCTAGTTATCGTATGTAATTTCTGAATTTATTATATCAGTGGATTTGAAGTATGGGGTGAGAGGTTGCGATTTTTCCAGCACGGATTTTCACGTTAAATACTAATGTTGTTTGATTAACTTCAATTTTCTACCATACTATTAATTGAAATTAGATCTTGATAATTAAATTAGGCAAATCTTAAATTTGGATCCAACTAAACCTTGAAACGAATAAATTAATTTGGACATTAAGTTTTCACCTAAATTTGATTTCAATGGGTTTAAATAATTTTTCGCAAAACATAGATAAGCACATTGTTTTATAAGGTTAAGGATGCAATTAATGCTCTAATTATTAGGTTTTGCCACACATTACCCAATGGCTTGTATTTCATTTCGATAAAAATGCAAATTAACCCCCGAAGTTTGGGTGAGTTTTAATTTTAGACCCAATTTTAAAAATTACTTCAATTTGACCTATTGTTATATTTCCGTTATGAAATATATCGAAATGTGTTGTGTAGATATCATACGTGTCAAAAAAAATATTGTCAAATAAGAGTTTGACACCTTACAACTCATTTTAACCTTAAATAATCTGCTTTTAACATTAAAATAATTGAAAAATACTTCACCACCCAAAATTCTCTCTCTCTCTCTCTCTCTATATATATATATATATATATATATCCTCCACTTTTAAGCCCATTCAACACAAGCCTTTCCACCCACCTCTCGCTCCACTCCACCCTCCGCTACCCACAACATTTCGTCACCGACCCTCCCCCACCCATAACAACACGTCATTGCCCCTACCACCACTGTCACCTCCTTCTACATATAACTCATCCCACCCTCACCCATTATCAACCGTATGTAACAACCCGTCTAATAAAATACCAGGCGATCACTCCTATATCAAATTAAAACATGAATCTCATATGGTTAATTCTTAGCATCACTATCGAAAACCAATTTAATTACTAATATCCTATTAGGTTATCGTCAAATTTTAATTAACTAATCCTTTTAACCAAACCATTCAAATAAAACTATTACAATAGTTGTATGCAATAACTGAAATGAAATGAAGTAACCGAACACGCGGTACAAAATAATACAACCGAATCGAATGCCGCACAAAAGGCGATAAAGGAATAAATGAGTACAGTTGGGCCATCAACCCGAATGTTTTTACAATACCTCCTATCTAGATCTCAATGATAGAAGCGTCTACAATAAACCAACTTGCATCCACAGCTGCTGCAGCAAACGTCTGACTCGAAGGAATCATTATCTAGGCGTCCCTGTGTCTGAATATCTCTCTCTATATATATATATCAAGAGAGGGGAAAATAGAGAAACAGGTCAGAGTCCGAGTTTTGAAAACATTTTAGTAAGTGCTTAAAATCCATATTGTTAAGATATGATATTTCTCATATTTAAACTGGTATCGCACTCTCATAAGATACACCTCACCCCTCTTCTAATAGTGCACAACTATCGCATATCTTTTAAACAACCTAGTTAAGCTACCCTGCCTAACTAATGTATTTATCATCTTTTCATAATCCTTATTAATCCGAGTACGAAGGACTAAACTTCTCCCCATTCCCAACATTATGTTACGTTCGTTCGTGGGGTGTCTCGCGAAGCGAAATCCAAACAAGGAACCCTCCCGATACACTACTACGTGACAATGTTGATCGTCGGGATCCATTAGGCCCTCAATACATAAAA
Source organism: Sambucus nigra (assembly GCA_949130495.1). Lineage (NCBI taxonomy): Eukaryota > Viridiplantae > Streptophyta > Magnoliopsida > Dipsacales > Adoxaceae > Sambucus > Sambucus nigra. The sequence goes on from OX422224.1 coordinate 222,419,608, forward strand.
CATTTTATACTATCTCGTATATATATATATATATATATATATACACACACACACTGGAATATCACAAGTATACATATATGTTATTCTCAATACATATATTCATAGCTGGCACCCCTAGGCTAAGCTGCGGTGCACACATACTCTGCTATCAAATCCAAGTACATCATGTACATAAGATCACGCGTTCCGAATCACTCAGGAACCGTATCAATATAAATCACACATATTGGACGCGAACATAGTTCTCATACCCATGGGTCACGCACATACCTACGCTCCCACAGTCAGTAGACTTATCAACTCACAAATAAGCCCTTCATAGTCCTATGTTCTTGAGGTACCAAATCTAAATCCCCCCGAAGGAAACACAAGATAAGATTGTCCTCTTTCGAAAGCCGTCCTCCCGTGATAGCAAGTATGGTAGGTATGTCATACACATAATAAACAATTATATAGGTACACATTCCACCTATATAAATATAACATCAATGAGGTATTTACACAACCATATGATAACAATAGGTATTTATCTCACCTATACATAATTTCCCATAGGTAATTATTTAACACATGTATATAATAACATTAGTGCATACGCATAGCCCCTATAATAAATTCCATACGCGGTATATTTATATCTCGAATATCCTACGCAATTATTGATTATAACCAATCCTCGATATATTATTTCCTAGCTTTTCTCACCTTACGATGACAATACCAATAACATCGTTATGTATTTATATATATATATATATATATATATATATATATATATAATTTAACGGCATCTTCTATACAATCTAAATCACTTCCCAATATAATATGGCTATAAATTCCAAACTCTATAGCAATAGCCAATAACCTCAAGTGTTTCCCTTCCTTAATAGTATAACCCCAATACGTACTCTCTTCTTTAATACTCAAATCACTTCCTAATCACTTCATAAAGATTTGTACATATAATTCCCTAATGTACCTATTCATAATAATTAAATAGCATACGCACTACGTCTTTTAATTCCTTAGGTATCTCCTCACTTATAATAATAATCATCGTTTATAGACGCGTAGGGTAATTGCTAAATTCTTTGTAGTACGTATCCTAAATTTCATCCTAGTCTCCTCTAAGGATTTTACTTAACCAAAGTCGGTATATAAATACCTTTTATACACGTACCATTACTTATATAAAATTACCCACCTAAATACCTCTTAAAGTATTACTCCTCACGAACACCCCTATTTGGGTAAGTCTTAGATTTTACTTTCAACTAACCTAAAATATACATCTCACTTGAATAATCATTTATAAGTCCATATACTATTTTTAGGAACCCCAAATATCTTACTCTACAATTTATTTTCCTAAAAAATACACATTATGTGCCATACTAGTTTTACACTTTCCTAACCCCAATTATCTTCCTTAAATGGTTAGAAATAATTTCCCCTTGTTGTATATTTATTTTCTCAAACAACCAAGGTAGGAATAATTATATTTGGAATTTAATCCATATATATTTTACCAACTGAAACTGCCAAAAATCCTGTAGGGTCGATCGATCGATCCCTAGCCATTTTCGATCGATCTGGGCAGCTTTTTCTCCGAGAAGTTGTCCGGACATTAAAGCTTCTACCAACTTTTATTTCTTCTTCTAACATCATCCAACCTCAATCAACAACATATACATACATCAAAGGGGTTCTAATCATCCTAGAACCAATTTTCAACAATTAAATTCAATAAATTCCAAGTTTCTCAAATTGGGTATTAATCGAGTTATATCCGTTTTAATCTTCCGAAAACCCATTTGATCCACAAAATTTCAGCCCAAAAATCTTTAGTTTTAAACCAACTACAATATGATAAATTAACACACTCAATCGTAAAGCAAGTTAAACACTTGTCTCGTGGATTAAATCCGATGATCCCGAGTCGAATCACGCGAAGTTTGGCCCGAAAAATCATTTTCTTCCTTCCTCTCTTCTTCTTCTTTCTTCTCTTCCTTCTCTCTCTTAGGGAAGATTTTGGGAAAGGAATGAGGGCTGCCTTTTCTTAAACCCGAAATTGGGTGTGCACTCAATTATAAAATGACTCGTGTACTCAATTACGAGTCCCTACTAGTCTAAAAATCCCTGGAACCTAAACACTACCCCCGAATACTCTATTTTGACTATCTCGGTCATTCTAAACCCAACGGCGCAATCGAAATCTCCATTCGAGTTACTTAACTAAAATTCACTAATTAAACCCAATACGTTCAATACGCGTATTTTTTAATTAAAATATTTTTCTTTGTCACTTTACCCAACTGCAACATGTAATAAAAATAATCTACTCATATACGTAGTCTCGTAAGAAAATATAATCCATGTAAATATTTATCCGACACTCGAAAAACTAATATTTACTATTCACTTTATATTATTTAATTTATTTAATTTCACTTATAAATTCTAGAATTACTATTCATAGAAATTCCTCAGATTACCAAATCACGTCTACAGTGTAATTTAAATTCTTTTAAAAGTACTGGGTATTACATACTTCCCCCCTTACAACAAAATTTCATCCTCGAAATTGAGATATAACCTATACTACTACTCTAGGATCACTATATACACTGTGTACTAGTTTAACCAAATTTAGCTATAGCCTAACCCAATGGTCTCTTACCACAGTCCACCTATCTCAAGGCGTATGCTCTAATGCACTACCCTAATCACAAGCTTAACTAAATCTCTATATGTTACAACGCTACCTCGGTCGTAAGGTTGACTTTAACATCATATTGCGCCTAGTGCTTCTTTAAGTGCATATAGAGAAAACTATCATATAACCACCGCTTTAACTTATTGGTCATATCGAAGGTCCGTTACTCTAAGTATTCACTCATTTACGTTAGGACATTTAATTTCCCTTAAAAAGAAAACTACATTAGCACTCGACTATTCCTGTCAGTCTTCTTGTTTATCTTATGTGTGCTAATTCTTATTGCACAAATATAATTGGATCATTGCGTACTTCCTGTGACGTTCCACCCAATCCATTTCAAATCCCTTAATAACTGCCTTGCAGTATAAACTCTAGCTTTATATATTACGTCCCTTCTATTTCGGGCGACATGTAAAATCAACTTAACAAGGTTCCCGTACACCCTTTTAATATGTGCCTTTCTGCACAACCATTGTAAAAGTCTGATACGCAACACTCTATCTAAATAATGGGACTCATTTCCTCGGCCTAGTACTAACACCTGGGTACCCTTAACCCGAATAATTCAAAATTTGATTCTCCCGAAACCTGGAAATCCAATCCTTCCTAAGGTTAACCCACCAATCTCCTTGTGGTTAACTCACAGTAGTCTTCCTATATCAGCGCCACTAGTCTTATTGACCTTACTTCGTGGTAGTCCTAAGATCAAGGTGTTTTTAACACACGCAATAAGAGTACTATCCTAACTATATCCCTAGTGCCCAAGACCTCTCTCTACTTCCAACATTTGCTCAGTTTTGTGTTGGGACGTCTCGCAAAGCGAAATCCAAACAAGGAACCTTTTCGATACACTACTCCCTCGCTTTGTCGGTCATCGAGATATAACGGTCTAAGGGACACCAACGGGACGTTATAAATCCTACCTCGTTAACCTACTAATGTACTTTTACCACTATATTCTTCCATCTTGACCAAATGGAAAGTCCAACTAATCAAGGTGCCTACTCTCTGCAAAAGTATTATGAACATCATACCCAAAATGTATTTTCTTTGAATTTGCCTTTTATTCAAAGTCTGGCTATAAGTCTCAAATCAATTTCCTTTACCTTATCTCACCCACATACTTGCGGTGAGAGAAAATTTTTAGTGCTTTTCCATAGCACTTATATCTCTATATGATTATAGAGTCATCAAACGGCTCTCACTCTATAGTGTTTCCTCTACACTAGGTGACTTATCATCAAATCAACCTCCTTGCATTTTATAACATCTCTCCACTCCCGACGTCGTTAAGGCTCGTGCGTGGACCATCTCGCAAGAGAAATCCAGACAAGGAACCCCTCCAAAACACCGCTACTTAACTTTGATAGTCGTGGAGGTCCGCTAGTTCAAATATGCCACTGGGATAATCCCATCTCTCCTATAGTCAAAAGTGTTGCCAGAACTTCTAATTCTGCCAAGGAGTCATACTATAAGTGCTTGCATTAACACTAAGTCCTTAGAGCAAACAACAAGGAGCTTGAACTTACAGCTCAACAGTAAATTTTGCATACCTTAAATCATACCTATAAGGTCCTCATGCACTATGATCATGGCAATGAAATATCTACTTATCGAAGTCCTACCTAATCATATACTAAAGCGAGCTCATCTAGAATTTATCTTGCATTCAATTATTTATTATGTCCGTATATATATATATATATATATATATCACATCTCATATAGATATATATACAGTATACTATACACATCAAGTATATCTATACTTATATATTATACACTATATAAGTATAATAACCATCCCTCAAAGCTATAACTCAATGAATGCAGTGTCTCAATGCTATCATCTTCTAGGGAACTAATTACACATCATCTTGGGTACCAGTGGTCGGACCATCACCTCGACTCGGTAAAAATCAAATCATATAAGTATACCAATCACACACATATACATTTATTAACATATCACATATATACGTCTCAATATGGCCGTATATATATAATCTGGCTAATCGTGCGTATATCTCTCATAACACTAGTCTGTATTTCCCGAATATAAAATTCGATTTAATTCCCAATAGTATAAATAAATATTAAGCTTATTACGACTAGTTTGTATCCCACTTATATCCGAGATTCTTATTCGAGTCCCAAGGGTCCTTTTTCTCATAAGAACTATAAAAATATCACCAATTCTCATAAGCTTAATTTATGGTAGATTACATACCTTGCCCTAAAATAGTTGTAACTTACTCTACAGAAATCCAATCACTAGTGATTTTATCATTCCATAGAAGAACCCTCTGTCTCTATTTTACCCCCCCTACTTTGGTACTAAGTTCACTTAACCATGTCACTCTTCATTCACCGTCGGTCTCTTGCGCGATCTTTATGTGAATTACTTAGAAACTGAATTATTTTTATTCTTACTAACTCAAAGGAATTTGTAGTTCAAACCATCTGTAAGATTAATTTATGAGCAATACGTCATGCTCCCCCAAATATGGTGACTATCTCCCCCACCATTTCAGCATTGCGCTCACGAGTGAATTTTTTTTTCTCAAATTTTCACATATGGGTATTTCCATACCCAACGCTAAGCAAGAGCTTCCGAGCCTTCTACTTCCTTTGGATGAAACTACACTACTTTTGCCTAGCTCAACTTCAACGTACGATCCTCATCAAAGACCTTTCAAGTTTAGCACCATTCTCTACTACAGCGGTACTTGACAATTATAATTACTATACTTTAGTAGTCGTTGCAGCAATTTATGAAAATGCCACAAGAAAAGTGACCTTTACCGCGGTCCTTATTTACAACATTAACTTACATTTCTAACTAAGCCCCGCCTCGTGCTACCCTCACAATGGACTTCCATGGTCGCCCTTCGTCGATCAGCACACGAACCCCGAACGAGCGCGCAAAAGATTTACGATAATTTTGCATAATGGCAGGAAAACGAAATCTCACAAGAGTATATCAACAATCCTAATCATAAGGCTCTATGTCAAATCAAAAGTAACGCTGAAAGCGTAGTACGTCCTCACGAATTCCTAAAGGACACTAGAACCTGATGCTCTGATATCACCTGTGACAATCCGCCTAAAAAAATACTGGGCGATCACTCCTATATCAAATTAAAACAGGAGGCTCATATGATTAATTCTTAGCATCCCTGTCGAAAACCAATTTAATTACTAATATCCTATTAGGTTGTTGTCAAATTTTAATGAACTAATCCTTTTAACCAAACCATTCAAATAAAATGATTACAACAGTTGTATGCAATAACTGAAATGAAATGAAGTAACCGAACACTGGGTACAGAATAATACAATCAAATTGAATGCCGCACAAAAGGCGATAAAGGAATAAATTAGTACAGTTGGGCCATCAGCCCGAATGTTTCTACAATACCTCATATCTAGATCTCAATGATAGAAGCGTCTACAATAAACCTGCTTGCATCCACATCTACTGCAGCAAACGTCTGACTCGAAGGAATCATCATCCAGGCGTCCATGTGTCTGGACACCTATATATATATATATATATATATATATATATATATATATATATATATATATATATATCCATAACTGGCACCCCTAGGCTAAGCTGCGGTGCACACATACTCTGCTATCAAATCTAAGTACATCATGTACATAAGGATCACGCGTTCCGAATCACTCAGGAACCGTATCAATATAAATCACACATATTGGAGGCGAACATAGTTCTCATACCCACGGGTCACGCACATACATACGCTCCCACAGTCAGTAGACTTATCCACTCACAAATACGTCCTGCATAGTCCTATGTTCTTGAGGTACCAAATCTAAATCCCCCCGAAGGCAACACAAGATAAGATTGTCCTCTTTCGAAATCCGTCCTCCCGTGATAGCAAGTATGGTATGTATGTCATACACATAATAAACAATAATATAGGTACACATTCCACCTATATAAATATAACATCAATGAGGTATTTACACAACCATATGATAACAACAGGTATTTATCTCACCTATACATAATTTCCTATAAGTAATTATTTAACCCATGTATATAATAACATTAGTGCATACGCATAGCCCCTATAATAAATTTCGTATGCAGTATATTTATATCTCGAATATCCTACGCAATTATTGATTATAACTAATCCTCATTATATTATTTGCTAGCTTTTCTCGGCGTACGATGATAATACCAATAACATCGTTATGCATTTATTTGTTATATATATATATATATAATTTAACAACATCTTTTATACAATCTAAATCACTTCCCAATATAATATGGCTATAAATTCCAAATTCTATAGCAATGGCCAATAACCTCAAGTGTTTCCTTTCCTTAATAGTATAAATATTCATACACTTAAAATACTATCCCAATACGTACTCTCTTCTTTAATACTCAAATCACTTCCTAATCACTTCATAAAGATTTGTACAAATAATTTCCGAATGTACCAATTCATAATAATTAAATAGCATACGCACTAAGTCTTTTAATTCCTTAGGTGTCTCCTCACTTATAATAATAATCATCGTCCATAGACGCATAGGGTAATTGCTAAATTCTTTGTGGTACGTATCCTAAATTTCATCCTAGTCTCCTCAAAGGATTTTACTTAACCAAAGTCGGTATATAAATACCTTTTATACGCGCACCATTACTTATATAAAACTACCCACCTAAATACCTCTTAAAGTATTACTCCTCACGAACACCCCTATTTGGGTAAGTCATAGATTTTACTTTTAACTAACCTAAAATACACATCTCAATTGAATAATCATTTATAAGTCCCTACACTATTTTTAGGAACCCCAAAATATCTTACTTTATAATTTATTTTCCTCAAAAATACACATTATGTGCCACACCATTTTTACACTTTCCTAACCCCAATTATCTTCCTTAAATGGTTAGGAATAATTTCCCCTTATTGTATATTTATTTTCTCAAACAAACAAGGTAGGAATAATTATATTTGGAATTTAACCCATATATATTTTACCAACCGAAACTGCCAAAAATTCAGTAGGGTCGATCGATCGATCCCAGGCCATCGATCGATCGATCTGGGCAGCTTTTTCTCTGAGAAGCTGTCCAACCATTAAAACTTCTCCCAAATTTTTATTCATTCTTCTAACATCCTTCAATCTCAATCAACAACATATACATACATCAAATGGGTTCTAATAATCCTAGAACCAATTTTCAACAATTAAATTCAATAAATTCCAAGTTTCTCAAATTGGGTATTAATTGAGTTATATCCGTTTTAATCTTCCGAAAATCCATTTGATCCACGAAATTTTAGCCCAAAAATCTTTAGTTTTAAACTAACTAGAATATGAGAAATTAACACACTCAATCGTAAAGCAAGTTAAACACTTGCCTCGTGGATTAAATTCGACGATCCGGAGTCGAATCCCGCGAAGTTTGGCCCGAAAATTCCTTTTCTTCCTTCCTCTCTTCTTCTTATTTCTTCTCTTCCTTCTCTCTTATCTTTATCTCTCTTAGGGCAGATTTTGAGAAAGGAATGAGGGCTGCCTTTTCTTAAACTCGAAATTGGGTGTGTACCCAATTGTAAAATGACTCGTGTACTCAATTACGAGTCCCTACTAGTCCAAAAATCCCCGGAACCTAAACACTACCCCCCAGATACTCTATTTTGACTATCTAGGCCATTCCGAACCCAACGGCGCAATCAAAATCTCCATCCGAGTTACTTAACTAAAATTCACTAATTAAACTCAACACGTTCAGTACGCGTATTTTCCAATTAAAATATTTTCCTTTGTCGCTTTACCCAACTGCGACATGTAATAAAAATAATCTACTCATACACTTAGTCTCGTAAGAAAATATAATCCATGTAAATATTTATCCGACACTTGAAAAACTAATATTTACCATTCACTTTATATTATAAAAATAATCTACTCATACACTTTGTCGTTTGTTGTTTATATTGTTTAATATTCTTAAACATTTCAAATCTTACTGCTTGAACTTCTTTATAATCTTTATACAGAGATGAATCATGAACCTATGAGCTCTTGCTTGCATTCCTTAAGATCAAGCTTTTAAAATTCGACCTCACTTCTTACCTATCACATAACTCATCTCATTAATTTGTGAACATAAGAAAAAAATATTTTTTCATCCTCTTTTTCTTTATTTTGTTATTTATCAGTTTTCATGTAATTAGCTTTGATTTAGGATTTATTCATTGAAGGGGTGTTTTAGTTAAAAATGTCATTAGGGATTATGTCTGGTTATTGATTAAATTTTTTTCTTCAATAAAGTTAGTCTTTAGTTGGAAAAATTATGGGGTAAGTTACAAGGACTATAATTTTTTGGGTGGTTTGACTCTAATGCGTATTATTAACTCGAGTCAAGTCAAAAAAATTATAATTTTTTTTTATGGTTTTCTTGACTTCACCCATGAGATTACTACACATTTAGCTTACTCCTTAGAAATTTACAATTTAGACTTATCGTCTTGTTGCTCAACAGAGGTATACCATGGTGAACGAAAAATCCTAATTCAAAAATAGACTTCCCCCCCACAATTTTGGAAAAAGGAAACCCTCATCTTCTCCCATGTTCATATGATTTTCCAAAACTCTATTACCATGTATGAATGAATAATTTGATTTATTATATATACATCAATCCAAATACACATATATAAAACATACTGAATATATGTACACACATACATTTATTAATTTGTGTTCAAATTTGATTTATTGAAAATGTCCCGAACCATTCAAATTTGTGTTTGATTTATGCAAATTGAATTTCTATGGGTTTTATACATACAACGCAAACGATTTACAACTCTCAGCAAAATCGCACCTACGATGAACAAATGCTCCAGTGACCCGACAAGCGTGAAGTGAATGGCAACATTAATTCAAGTGATTATTAAGTTAAAATACTTATTTGAGTTTGATATAAACATTCAATAACGATTAGGGTTACGACTTATTTTTTAACTTGATAAATCTAAATAAACAATAATTTTGGGGTGGAAGTGAAAAATTTATGTATTTATAGTAGATTGGACATGTGGCCCACAATGAAAATCTAAGAAGTTGGAAGTCCTCCTTCACACACAGAGCAAATACAGTTCAGCTATAATCCAGGTCCCACTTCGGCTCACATGCAAGTCGAGTGACCCTTGTCAGACCCGGCCCCACCCACACACCCCACCCCCCGGCCATTTCTGCCCCATATATCCACATTCTTACCTGGCCACAATTCACAATCCCCTTTTTCCCTCTCTTTCCAGCGCGTGTCCCCACTTCCTCTCACTACACGTGATCTACACGCCCCCTCCTAGGGTTTCCAATTCCTTCCCCCCTCCCATTCCCTATAATAATACACTCTTTCAACACACACTGCCTCTCCTACACCCAAAATAAAAAAAAAAGAAGCCCCCCAAAACTTCGTGCTCTCAACTCTCCCTATAACTGAAGCTTAAATACCCCTCCCCCCCCCAACTTGATATTTTTGTGTATTGAGATGGCTGAGGATTTAATAGACAATGGGGAGTTTTGGTTACCGCCTCAGTTTCTAACCGACGACGATATTCTCATGGACTTCAACACTCTCAAGAAGACAGATTTTGGGTATGGCTTGTTTGGACCTAACTCAGATCTCAGCTCCCCCGTTGAGTCCGTGGTTGGCTCTACCGAAACCGAGAGTGACGAAGAAGATTACCTAGCCGGCCTAACCAAAAAGCTCTCCCTTTCAACCCTTCAAGATAATTTCTGGAAAATAGACAATACCCATGAAAATCCCACCTCCAAGGTATTTTTATTATTCAATAGAAAGGTACCTAATACTCGTACGTCTAATTTTATTTATAAAAATTAACTGTGTACATATTTTTAGGCATGGGGTGTGTCCGGTTCGCCTCAATCAACTTTGTCCAACGTTTTGGGGTCTAGCAAGGGGAGCCCCAACTGCCCTTCCCAGGTTTCTTCACCCCCTCCTGGGATAACCCGGAACGACGCCGCTTGGGATCTGCTCTATGCTGCTGCTGGGGAGGTTGCTAGGATGAGAATGACTGAAGAAGGGGCTGGGTTTTATCACAACCGTGGTTTTTTAGGACCGGCTAGAAAACCGAGTCCTATTGCTGTACCACAAAAAAGCCCCAACCCTAACCACAACTTTGGGTACCAATCTTACCATCAATTGCAAGCGGCACATGTAAGTTGTTGCAACTTGAGTTTTCTTTGCCCCTCTATTTACTAATCTATTTGAGGGTTCATGTTTTTTTAACTTTTTTTTTGTACAGTTTCAGCAGTTGAAGCAACAACAATTGATGAAACAACAACAGTACCAACAGAAACAAGCGCAACAAATGGCCCATAACAGGGCTAGGAACAATAGTGGACGTCCTCTGGGTTTATCTCCATCTGCCTGGCCTACTCTTCAACAATCTCAGCAACAACAAACCCCTCAACCTGGTTCTGGTATGAGAGCCGTTTTTCTAGGAAACCCATCTGCTAAACGTGAATCTACTGGTACTGGAGTTTTCTTGCCTAGGCGTATTGGTGCCCCTATTGAAACCCGAAAAAAACCAGGTCCAGTTTTGGCCCCTTATTTTTTTCCCATGGGTAGATATAAAGGGGTTGGGTTGTTTTTGAGTTGGTTTTATGTTAGTTGGCTAGTGGTTGGGTTTCTTTTCTGAGTTTGACTAGATCTAGTTAATATGTCTTGTATATTTTTATATATTTTGTGTTATAAACTATGTTATGGTTTATTTGGCTTACATTATTTTTGTTTTTTACTGCAGCTTGTTCGACTGTTTTACTACCTGACAGAGTAGTCCAAGCACTCAACTTGAATCTTGAACCCATGTCATCCCCAGCTCAGATTCAGCTTCCTCCTCGCTGTAATGGAAATTTACCAGACTATGGTCAGAATAAATATTATTTACTCCGTTTTATTGTGTTTTTGTGCATAAATTATTTATGTCTTGCTGAAGTGGAATTTTGTGTAATTGTAGATGAAGCATTGAAGTATCGGAATAATGTGATGTTGGCACAACAGCGACGTGGAAGTGTGAGGCCACCACCGGTGTTGAGCACAAATGAAGTACGGTTGCCTCAAGAATGGACTTATTGACAGGGTTATTAGGAAGGGAAGAAAGGTTGTTTAGTTAGGTTTTGTGATAGAAATTAGTATAGGGATAGGATGAAGAAGATGAAGAAAGAAAATATTTGAAGAATGAAAAATGGTTTTTTGGTTAGTGATAGGGAAAATAAAGTGGTATGTGATGAAGAAGAAGAATGCTAAAGAAGCAGCTTTTGTTCATTTTGAATGGGCTCGGGGTACAAGAAAGTGGTGGATGGCAGTTTCTTTTTTGTCCTTTTGGGAATGGTTAAAATAAGTTTGTAGATGAGGAGATTTGAGGGTTGGGTCATGTTTTGGTTGGAGTTACAACCCTCTTTTTTCTCAACAGGAAATAGAACCCACATAGCCCATAGCTATGATGGTGCTATACTAGTGTATTTGACCGTTTATTTTGCTATTAGAGATTAAATCCTAACCGTCCACCCACCATGGCCGGTAATCATCAATAATAATAATATAGTACAAGATTTTCAAGTGTTCCCTTCTTGTCAATTTCTTTTGAATAATGATATGTACATCTACTCTTAGTACCAATCAAGTATCGAATGTGCTTTAAATGATTGTACAAAAGTATAGGTCCCATGTATTAAAGTGTAGGTCTCATGATGGTACAATGCATTTAAAGCACAATCGGTATTGGGTTGGTACTGGGAGTTGGTGTTTGTAGCATTGTCCCTTTCTTTTTATTTCTTTTGCCTGTCAACAGTGCATCAATGGTAATAATATTATTTGATTAAACTTGTTTGTGGGGGTAATGTGATCATCAGCAACTAGGGTCAAAGTATGTACGAAAACCCCAAAATGCACTTGTAGCTTTCTTCCCATTTTAAAATTTGAATTTCAGTATTAAGATCCCTCCCGTTTTTCTTAATATAATAGGAGGATTGAAATAGAGTGCCACTAGGTATTAGGTAACATCCAATTTATGTTGTGTTTGTGAATAATTAAATAAGTTATGTGCGGTCTGATGAGCTTGGGGAAGAGAGCTAGAAACAGGGCTTTCTTTACGGAGGAATGTGCTATTCTTCCTTGAATGTTGTGTTTTGTCTTTTTATCTGCACAAAGGGTATGGTAAATAGAACAGTGACTTTTCATTAACTTGAACAATGTATTAAATGTTTCTTTCCACAGTATCATTTCTCCTAGAAAATGTCTCAACACACCTCAGAACAAATGCAGTATTTTATACCCAATTTGTGTTTTGTCTCAATAACATGCCAAATAATCATGAAGATTGTGCACAATGTGCATAATTAGTTTAATAACCCTGGTCTAGTTGCATGGGAGGGTTGTTCCTGTGGGGGGAGTGCAATCAGGATCGAAGATGGTATATGAGGAGAGACGATATGAATCTTCTTGGGATGCTGTGTATTAGACGAAGTGTTGGATCAGTAGATTTTAGTGAGACAATGATCACATTCAAAAATTCATTGGTCAATTTTTAGATTAATTTTATTAAGGGTGTTTGATAATATGTGCCATAAGCATACACATTAATATTTTAAAAATACTAGGGGTAGGGTTTCGACATATATTTAATAGGGAGCATAGGAGCTTTAATACTTAATATTTTAAGGTTCAAAACATGTGTTCTAAGAGCATTCGTAGTGGTGGAGAGTCATGAAAGGCAAAGTTGCCTCTTCATTTGAGCAGTTACCTTTCGCTAGCTAGGATGGTTTGCAGTGGTGGAATTCCTACTTCATTTGTTTGTAGGAAGTTTCAACGAACTTTTTATTCGTAGGAACTTCCTACGAACAAATGAAGTTCGTAGGAAGGTAACAACACTATAACAGCTAGTTTCTCTTCTGATATATATATTCCATCTTCCTCTCTCTCTCTATATATATACTACGAGGGTGTACCCGTGCCGATGGCACGGTGAAAAATTTGCTCCCGAGTATGTGGTTATAACACACTCATATATCCGTTCAATCATGCTGAGGCGTGATGATAAATTTGCTTTCCAATATTTGTGGTTATAAAACACGCACTCTCATAAATCAATTATCTATAAATCAATTATCTATCAACATCTGATATTTAAAATTGATTACAAAGTAATAAAGCGTAACATGTGACATAATTTAAATACAGTTTGAACATTAAAATTCAAGATCTAGCCACATATTTAATGTCAAATTACAAAAAAAATGTTGTCGACTGATTTTCTTAATGATTAAGGGCAATTTGTTCTCGAGTCAAAATTTATCCTACGAGTGTGCGTGTTTAGTTACATTGGTTGGCAACTTCAAGCACATAACATATAAATTTTGAAATATATAGAAAATGTAAAATTGTAATTTTCTTGTATGTATTCATAATTGTGAAATATTCATAATTAATACACATGTTAGATTAAAAGTATAATTAGCCATACACGTATTTAAATTTTGAAAAATGTTATTTAAACTCCATCGAAAAATTTAAACAATTTTACTGGACTTGGACAAAAAGAATGAAAGGAAGATTTTTTATACCTCACCACCATGTGGCTACGATAAAAGGCCCACTTCATATTACTCGTGTTTGTTTGGTAAAAAAATTAGAAATTATTGTTACGTCATGTCGTGTCCTTATCATATCGAACGTGTTCATTCTATTTAAAAATATGGTGATTATTGAATTTTGTTCATATTTAAAAATAGCTTGTTCATGCTTTATAAACATGTAAAAGCATGGGTACGTAAGCACCATTAATACACAAAAATTCTGACACAATTAATTGTCTTCCCGAATTGAGATCCTTGGTAAACACTTATATTAAACTCGCTTTATTGCATTCGGTGCGTTCATCAAGTGTTAATGTTGTAACTCTGTAGACTGTATATTAAACATCTCTTGCATAAATTTTATTATTTAGATCATCTCCAATGGATTGTCTAAATGTGCACATTTAGATTGTTTGAGTTCACACAGTGGGTATCATATTGTGCACATTTGAGAGAGAAAATGTAATGATAATATAAATTTACATTGTCGATACACATCGTGAAAATAGTGGGACCCACAGCTGGATGGCTACAGTTTTCTCGCCCAACATGTGGGCCCGCGCAAGGTGGGCACCTCAACTTGTCACCTCAAATTTGCATCGTCCCACCGTGAGATATGCCCAAACAATCTAACCACATTTGCATTTTTTTACACACTCGCACTACATATGGCCTTCCAGTAAAAAGAAATGTCTCATTTCCTTATAAACTACCGAACGTGTCCGATCAAATCAAATCAACTCTTGAATGATCTCCTCGAGCCATTCAAACTTCCATTACAGTCTGACGTTTTCACAAAAATATATCAGTGAATGTCAAAATTCAAAAAATACCCATAAAATATACAAAGGATAAAGCTATAAAAAGCTTTGCCACCAACCATGATGAAGAATAGATGGGGGGTAACTGAGAGAGAGTAAATAAAAAAGTCCACATTATAAAAAATTGTGTAACAGTGTTTATGTTAGCAGAAAAATATGAGCATATTACCAAAAATTTTTTAAAAAAAAAGAAAGAAGAAAAATCAGAAGATTATGTGCGTGTGTTGTGTTTGTGTGTATGTGTATTGATGTTGTGTGGGTGCATATGAGTACCAAAATAAATTTTAAAAAAGAAGGAAGCTTCAAGCCGCCGTTTGGAAGCAAAATCCGGTGAGAAGTCGATGTATCCCCAGAAGCAGTAGACGTCGCTGTATCTCCCGTGTGTTTGCATCCTTATTACCAACCAAAAAACAAAAAAATAGGAATAATTACATAAACACACCCAAATACACAAATATAAAAATAGTAATAAGATTCGCGAGAAGAGGAAGATGGTAAAATATTTACCTGTTAATGAAACAACATAAACACGGCCTGACGATGATGAGCAGATCTGCTACCATATGAGTTAAATGAACAATAAAACTACAATATAAAAAAGAACAAAAACTACAAAACAGATCCATGCCGAGAGAGAGAAAAACGCACCAAGATACATATTTGCTGCCCCAAACCTAGAGATTGAAGATAGCTGGAGATTGAAATGTTCCTTGTTTTTCTCAAGGCATGGGCCCTTGTTCTGTTTATTCAACAGTAGGAATCAGATAACTATTGTAATGCCTAAGTAGCACTTGATGTGTTCGTTAATTAAGAAAAAATACAATAATATAGATCAAAGTATAACGTATCAAAACCCAAATATCAAAAACCCCAAATACACAATGTGCTATTCACATTGATCTCTCACACCCAAATATCAAAAACCCAATTAAATTAGCAACGAATACTGTTTAGATGAACCTGACTGGTTCACCCGACACCGAATACCGTTTAGACGACCCGCTCCGGGTGAGACCACCCCAATCGAGTGAGATATGAAAGCAGTGGACCGAATCAGTTTTGAAAAAACTGGGAGAGATGGAGATTTGGCTATGGACGATGATGAAGAGAGGAGGCGTTTCAAAATAAGGAAAGTATTGTCCAGTTAATGCAACTTCTAATCAAAATGTAAATAAACCCCGGTTCTTGTTTTTCAGCAACATAATGGGTTAGTAAAGAGGCGTTTCAAAATGCGGTGTTTTAAAATGGGGAAAGTATTGTCCACTTAATGGCTAAGATTTGTTGGTTCCTGGTTGTTTTAATTCGTCAGATCCGGTCTCTTGAGTGGTTGTAGCCTAAGATCTATTGGCTTGAGTTTAGCTTGGTGGTTAGAGTTGTGGTTGATTTCTCTCTTTTTCTACAGGTGTCTTCTGCATGCAGAGTTACCCTTTGGGGCGGTGTAAGAGAGGGTATGCGTTGTAGAACTGAGAATGTGAAGAAGAGAGAAACACAAATAATTTCACTTTCTCGGGAATATGAGAGATGGAGGCATGAAAGATAAAAGATATTCTTGCCTTTCGTTTGAAATTCAAACGAATCAATTATGGAGCCATTTTGTTTTTGTTTTGAGGCTCGTGTACTTAGTAGGTAGGCGTAATGTTAGGTAAGCTATATACAGAGATATTCAGTATGAAAGACGTGTGAAACAAAATTACTAAAATGACCTCCTATTATTAGATACAAAATTTGTTTATATAGGTTTTGTATAAGCCTTATGACATGGCAAAAAAACCCTCCTCCTTTATTATATATATATATATATATATATATATATATTATGATATAATAGCCAAATACAATTTTTTTCTCCTCTCAATTTCATCCTCTTCCCAATTCATCATACAGTTCAATTATTCTCAAACTCTCATTTGCTAAATATTCCAAATTATCCCAAATTTCATAATAAACAGTCCAATTATTTTATTTTAAGTTTTCCATTTTATTCATTACGGAAGGTAGAAAATGGAAAAAATATTTCAATATTGGGAAATCCAAAAAATTCGGGTCCACTTCAACATCAATTCTCGCTCCTTCCGCGCCGATTGAACCGTCGAACCCTGTTTACAGTAACTATTCGCGTATTTACGACGTAGTAACACGCGTCGGACGGGAAAACTCCGATTATAAACGGAAATAAATTCGAATTCCATGGGAATTGGGCGGACGCAATGAAATTGTACAAATTGATTAGAGAGAAAAAACCGACGATCAAATTAATTATCGAAATTGCCGATTATATGTCGAACATATTTTTTATCCAATTTCGATCAATGTATTGTGACGGCAATGATTGAACGTTGGTAGGATACGACGCATACCTTTCAATTACCATACGTCGAGCTTGTCTTCACTCCGGTCAACGTCACAATGCTTTTCGGTAATTATATATATTTTATTGCGTTGTACTTATATTCATAATTGTTTCAATATATTTGTTGTATTTTATTATATTTATATTCATAATTATTTAAGTATATGACAATAATTTTAAATTTCGTACTGGCATTCCGATTGGACAAGGGAGACCCATTATAAATCTCCCCAATGAAAATTATACCAATTTTGCAAATACCATAAATCAATTTTTTCCCGATATTCATATCCATAGATTTACCGGTGCGGGGATTGCAGTTTCCGACATTAAAAAATATATAGAAAATTTTGTCAACGCTGGAGAAATACCAAATTATATGTGCGTAATCATAGCCTGAGCATTTCGGTTATATGTTATCGGGTATTTTTTCCAAATGTCAACTCCACTTCCGACATCGGCCTTTTACATTATTTGGAGGATATTAGTACTGTCTCCACATACGACTGGGGTTCGGTTATTTATGCCCGGATTATATGATCTTTGGACAAAGCGAATCGTCGATCGTTGAATGCATGTGACAATTACTCGAGGTATATTTTCGTTTAATCTTATTTAACCGCATATCTGAATTTATTTTTCAGTAAAATAATAGTCAACTTATTCTAATGAATAAAATGTATTGACATTTTTTTTACAGTATATACATAACGAGTACATGGCCACGACATGTCCAATACTAGTCGATCCGTCCATCGATATGTGGCCCCGCATATTCCGTTGGTCGAGGAGGAACCGAAAGAATGTCAAGGGAGCACATCGGTTTAATATCTCACGCAATCAACATCAGCTTGAGATGCGATCACCCGAGTCCATTATATGGCAGCCATATGAGACTTCTGCCTACCGTGACACCGATGTCATCCTTTATGCTTATCATTTATCGGATTTACGGATGATTTTTTTTGAATCACTTATTTAAGGGTTTTTGGTACTTGGGTGACCGGGCCATCCAACAATTGACTGGGCAAATATGTATAGCAGACAACCCGCCTACGAGTTTGTGTTGTGTCTCCGTACATAAATTTCAAGCTGCAGCTGGCCAAAATTGGCCTGTCATAAATCAATTCACTAGAGATGTATCCTAAGAAGAGTACAATGCCTATTGGAAGGCAGTAGCACTCGGGCCTATACTATCGCCGATTGCGAGATATGTAAATGTTGTTTTGATTGGAGTTGGTTCAGTGGCACCTTCAACGTTGCGAATCCCACGAGCAACAACACCGACAAATGAACCGCATGTATATGAGATAGTTTTCGCTGGTGGTTCTACGCACGTCCAACCACCGAGACAGAATTGGACGGTAGACGTCGGCCTACCGGAGGGGGCTTAATATACGGTTGATGTCCCGCGACCCTAGTTTCCCACTAACGCACCTCCAGCTCAATCTTTGACGCAGTTAAAATGGCGAGAGTCCTACATCGATGCAGTAGATATAGGGCTGTAAACGGATATTCGAAAATCCGCATCCGTCCGATATCCGAATCCGAATTTGCGGATATTAATCCGAAAATATGGAAACTGATACGAATATGGATGCTCTATAAGAATATCCGAGAAAATGGTTACGGATAGTACTAATATCCGACACGGATAATTCGTATCCGATGCGAAGTATCCATTTTATCGGATATCCGTTTTTTCGGATATCCGTATCCGTCAAACATATATTTAAAATATTACTAGTAATATTAGTACTAATATTACAAATAAAATAATATTAAAAAAAACTTAATCGTTTATTCCCCCAAACAAAATAAACACATACTCCACTCAAAACAAAAACACCCTAAAGTTATTATTTTATTGGGTATTTTATAAAATGTCATGTATTATTATTTTATTGGGTATATTGTCATGGAGTTACACTAAAGTTACAAACAATACACCCTATCACACACAACATACACCGACTAAAGAACATATACTCTACTCAAAACAAAAACGAAAAACTAACTTCGTTTCATTTCTCTTTCGTACAAAACAAGAGAAAAGAAACTCTCATGTGGTTGTTCGTTAGTTTCCTTAATTATAAATAAATGTAAGAGAGAAACAGAAAAGAATATAAGAGAGAAACATAATAGAATGTAAGAGAGAAACAGAAAAGTAAAGAGATGGTTTTGATTGTGATGAGAACTGAAGCTAACAACATGTATATTATATACAAAATAAAAATGTATACTTATTAAAATAAAAATATCAGTATATTTTGAAGACAAAAGGTCCATGATGTTATCATTCTCAATAAATTTGATTAATCTAAAAGGTACATATTTATTTCTACTATCATGGAATGCGACTGTTATTTTTTTTGATGGATTTAAGCTTATATGGTTGTAAAGTATGGATGGCTTTAAGCCATATTATCATTATGGAATGATACTATTATTATGGAATCCATAATTGTTGATGTTAGGAGGCGGTAATTTTGTTATATATTTATTTGGATTGGATTGGATTTAATTGGATTGAATATTTTAATTGTTATTTTTTGCGATGGCTAAATAATGTAAACGGATACAGATATTATCCAAATTCGAGGTATCCGAACGGATACAAATATGGATAGTTGTTTTAACTATCCGGACGGATACGGATACGGATACGAATAGTACATTCAGATAGCGGATACATATATGAAAAATATGGTATCCGATCTGTATCCGTCCGTTTACCACCCCTAAGTAGATAACAATCGAGGTCTCCGTCATTTATTATTATTCGAGACACGACAGTGAGAGGATCAACTCAAAGCACGTGATGACCGCATTGAGGAGTTGGAGCGTAGACCAGCATGCTTTACTATGCCTGGTCATGGGTTTGAGTAGGGTGGTACGAGTTCTAGCCATCCTAGTGTTTACATACCACAACCCTCCGACCCGATCGCCGCATATCAGTCGCAACAAAGTTGGGGAAATTTATTTGGGTCTGACCCAACTACGGGTTCACATGTGGACTTAGGTGCGGATTATGAGTTCGCTCATGAGCGCCCGTGATGTATAATGTTGTATTTTACAAATTTCATGAATTTATTTATAATAGTTGTGGGAATTTAATTGCATTTTCTTTTAAGTTTTGTTGCATTATATTATTGTTTTACCGCATTGGAATGAAGGCAACCAATTTATTAGCCTCCTCTCATACTTTATTAATATTTTAAAATAAAAGCGATTCTATAAAATCAAAGTTAATAAATTTATGCATTCCGGCACTTAAAATGTGAAATTCAAATTTAAATCACAATAGTTATATTATGAATAAAATTTGATCATTTACGACATAAATAAATCAATCACTAGTACAAACATTCGTAAATGAAATAAATGATTATTAGGACGCGTAGTTAACTAGTTCAAACACTAAAGTCGAACCTTATAGAAGTACAACAAAATGGTTTTCTATTGCGCACTAAACATTTTGGTAAGTAAGACCGTTGTGTATCGGAATCAACGTATTCTTTGTTGTAGTTCGATATATTTGGTTCGTAGTCTTACCCGTCATATTCAGTTATGCATTCCGAAAAGTAATCATACCCAGAATTAGTGTAGTCGGAAATATCGTTATCTGAAGCTATCGTTGAGTCGTTATATATATTAAATAATTGTTCCTGGATCTGATGACCTGATAACATCGCGCGTTGTGCGCTGTGATAATGTTGTAAACGCCTCTCCATTTGCCATATCTCTTCCTCCAATAAATCAATACAAAATATATCCGCTTCTTCGGGATACATTATGGGCTAAAGTGCGGCAACACGATTTTTCGGCACGACCAGGTGATGATAATGGCAAAGCACCTTGAGGTCATCCCTTTCATCATATTTATCTGCCCATGTGAGTTGTTCCCAATGGTACTCAACTCCGTATTCAGGTTTCGAAGTGGGAGATATTAGGAATATATGACCAAAGTCATTAAGAAAACGTCGAGATGTATTAATTGAATGAGTTTGGAAAATTAGTTTCTTCCCATACCAGTCGTTGCGAGCAATATCTGTGTATGATCCATTGTAAATGGATGAGTTGTAGGGAGAAGATGCCATCTTATAATTGTAAGAATATGGTAGAAGATAACACTATGGGAAGAATCGTTCCAAACCTTTATATAGACAACTTATAACCAAACAAGTTAATTTTTATTTACTGTGCAACTTTATGTAAGTCTGTCATTACTATATAACTGTACTAGTAAATATATATTGACGTATTAATTTGGTACTAGTTAATATACAGTGGTAATTGTAAATCTATATAGTTATTATATATAACTATACTAGTAAATATATATTGACGTATTAATTTGGTACTAGAAAATATATAGTGGTAATTGTAAATCCATATAGTTATTATATATAACTGTACTAGTAAATATATATTGACGTATTAATTTGGTACAAGTTAGTATAAAGTGGTAATAGTAAATACATACAATTATTATATAAAACTACAGTAGTAAATATATATTGACGTATTAATTTGGTATTAGTTAATATACAGTGGTAGTAGTAAATACATACAGTTATTATATACAACTGTACTAGTAAATATATATTGATGTATTAATTTGGTACTAGTTAATATACATAGTAAATACACACAGTTATTATATATAACTGTACTAATAAATATATATTGATGTATTAATTTGGTACTAGTTAATATACACTGATAGTAGTAAATACATACAATTATTATATATAACTGTACTAGTAAATATATATTGACGTAGTAATTCGGTACTAGTTAAAATACATAGTAAATACATACAGTTATTATATATAACTGTACTAGTAAATCTATATTGACGTATTGATTTGGTACTAGTTAATATACAGTGGTAGTAGTAAATACATATAGTTATTATATATAAATGTACTAGTAAATATATATTAACGTATTAATTTGGTACTAGAAAATATACAATGGTAATTGTAAATCCATATAGTTATTATATATAACTGTACTAGTAAATATATATTGACGTATTAATTTGGTAATAGTTAATATATACAGTGGTAGTAGTAAATACATATAGTTATTATATATAACTGCACTAGTAAATATATATTGACGTATTAATTTGGTGGTAGTAGTAAATACATATAGTTATTATATATAACTGTACTAGTAAATATATATTGACGTATTAGTTTGGTACTAGTTCATATACAGTGGTAGTAGTAAATACATATAGTTACTATATATAACTGTACTAGTAAGTATATATTGACGTAGTAATTTGGTACTAGTTAATATACAGTGGTAATTGTAAATACATACAGTTATTATATATAACTGTACTAGTAAATCTATATTGACGTAGTAATTTTATATAGTTAATATACTTTGGTAATTGTAAATAGTAAATACATATACAGTAGGCACACATCCCAATTTTCACCCAGGTACAAATTCAAATGTCTACATCCCAATTCTTATGCAGGCATATAATTATTACTAGGGCTGTGTTTCGGCCGGATCGAATCGAAAAATGACTCTTCGAAAAAAATTCCAATTTTTTCGGAAATAAAATATTTGTTCCAATTTCCTATCCAATTTTTTCGAAAAATATTTTTTTTTCGAATTCGGAAAAATCGAAAAATCGAAAAAAATTTGGATATTCAAAAAATATACTAAAAATTCAGAAATTTTGGAAATTCCAAAATTTTGAAAAAATTAATATAAGATTTTCGATTACTCGAAATTCTCATTTTAAAGAAATCGAAAAAAATATTTAACCCAACATGTAAATATATAAGGATTTAACCATTTTTTTTTATTTGTGCAGAGGATATAGGAATATTTTCCTTTTATAGAGGACTTTTTTGGCCTCTCTTCCTCTCCTAGCCGATGTGGGACACATGAGAATGTTTAAAAAATTGAAAATCGAAAAATATTTCGAAAAAAATCGAAAAAATTGGATTGGCATAGTTTTGAAAAAATCGGATCGAAAAATCAAAAAATCGAAAATTCAGAATTATTTCCAATTTTAGATCCGATTTTTTATCGAAAAAATCGGAAATCGAAACCTTATATACATTCCAAAATCGGAAAATATCGAATCAGATATCGGAAAAATCAGAATGTTCGGAAAAAAAACACAGCCCTACCTGGTACACATCCCAAGTTGCACACATACCCCTGTAATAATAACTGCAAATATATAACATGACACTGGGTACACATCCCAATTTTCACCCAGGCACAAATTCAAATGTCTGCATCCCAATTCTTACGCTGGTATTTATTTATTTACCTGGTACACATCCCAACTTCCACAGATACCTCTGTAATTATGACGATACAAATTGAACATGATACCAGGTACACATCCTAATTTTCACCCAGTCACAAATTCGAATGTCTGCATCCCAATTCTTCCACTGACATTTATTTATTTACTTGGTACACATCCCAACTTCCACACATACCTCTCTAATTATGACGACACAAATTGAACATGACACCAGGTACACATCTCAATTTTCACCCAGGCACAAATTCAAATGTCTGCATCCCAATTCTTACGCTGGCATTTATTTATTTACATGGCACACATACCAACTTCCACACATACCTCTGTAATTATAACGACTCAAATTGAACATGACACCAGGTACACATCCCAATACTGATCAGCATACCACATTTATAAATAGATCAATAAATCTTGATAAATTATAATACAACTTATTAAACTTCTAAGCAAAAAAAAAATCATGGACTCCACCAGTTCTAGCGATGAGGGCCGAAATCTTATGCTACAGTATGCTCAATTTAATGAAGGTGGATCATCTGATGATTCAGACGAGGAGATGATAATTATGATGGAGATTACGCGGTGGTGTGCTGAAAAAATATAATTCGCGATGGGAAATAACTCGAAATTAGACGTCGAGTTAATCGTAGGAGAGAAAGGGGTCATGCAACAATATGGGAAGATTACTTTGGTGAAGATAAGTTATATAATGAGTATTTTTTTCGAAGGAGATTTAGGATGCGGTATAGTGTTTTCAATCGCATCCTTGAATCTGTTTGCCATTATGATAACTACTTTGTTTAGAAGAATGATGCTTGTGGTCGTACAGGTTTAAGCTCCTATCAGAAAGTGTTGGGGGCAATTCGACTATTAGCTAATGGGGGTTCCCATGACGTGTGGTCTGAGCAGTACACCATGAGTGAAACCACTCTATTAGAAACAGTTATTAGATTCATAGAGGCAATTGTTAGGATTTTCGACCCCCCCCCCCCCAGTATAACAAAAATCTGACCGAAGGCGATGCCACAAGGTTACTAGAACAAAATGCTAGTAGAGGTTTTCCAGGAATGCTAGGTAGCATAGATTGCATGCACTGGCGTTGAAAAAATTGCCCAACAGCATGGCACGCTCAATATAGTGGTCGTAAAGAGTCACCTACTATAATCCTTGAAGCGGTTGCCTCATACGATCTTTAGATTTGGAAATCATTCTTTGGGGTGCTTGGTTCTTATAATGATTTGAATGTCTTGCACCGATCTAACGTCTTTCAGGAATTGCGCAATGGGACGGCAGCTCCCGTTAATTACAATGTTAACGAAAATTCTTACGATATGGGATACTACCTTGGAGATGTCATTTACCCTCCATTCGCTTCAATAGTAAAAACATTTAGGAACCAAAATGGTATTACACAAAAACATAAATTATTTTGCAAGTACCAAGAAGCGTGCAGAAAAGATGTTGAACGTGCGTTTGGTGTATTACAAGCTCGATTCGCTTTTATTCGGGAACCTTGTAAATTATGGAATAGGGCGTCACTATCAACCATTATGAAATCTTGCATTATAATGCACAATATAATTATTGACGATGAACATAGAGACTGTCCATGGAAAAATGAGTACAAACACAATAACGAAACACCTATAATTACGAGGGGGTAAACTAATTTCTACAACTACCTCATATGGGATGCTAAGAGAAGAGACGTAACTAAACATCAACAGTTACAAAATGATTTGTTAGAGCACATTTGGAACACCCACGCTGATGAAATGGTCGGTTTATGAATTTATTGTATTTTTTTTACCGTGGTTAAATGTTTTGTTTGTTCCATTATTAATTTGTATTTGTAGGATTGTCGTAGTGATAATATAAATGCTATTCTATATAAAATAATGGTTTAACCGACAATATTATATAAGCAGAAAATTATTAAACAATACTCACATTTCATCTATTTAAGGGTGGCATTTCATTTATTAAGATGGATAGTGAATCACTCTCCATATACCGAAATAAAAAAACGAAATACAATTACGAGGGTTTAATACATCTATTAAAAACACTACTGGTCATTAATTGAACCGCTTAGACCAGACGACCCGACAAAGTTCGACTGCAAGTCAGATATCGCAGCTTCGATCGCTGCAACCATCGCTGTTAGGTCGTTGAACCTATTAAAATGAAACTGCTTTTATATTTCATTCATATGGTTCATATCCAGCTTCATGATATACGATTTCTCTCGTCCTAGGCGTACGAGCTGATCTTGCTTTTTGGTGAGTTGATCAGCTCGCTTCATCTGAATGAATGCATCCATTTGCGAGTCAAATTTATGGGCACGATTGAGTGTAATAACTACAGATTCTTGTATAACACGTATAATTCAACTTGTACATATCTTTGGTTGACTGTTATAACATACGTGCTTTCTAGGTGCTTTCTTTTATGTAGCACAAGCGCACATGTATAACATGCACATTTGGTGGATATATCATAATTTTAGGATTAATTTAAGTAAAATAAACTTAATTTTCGACTTACCGATGTTGTGGAGGTGAATAATATGGATAAATACCGTTTGGTTGACTATTCCAATCGTGTTCATCTCCTCCTTAAGAGTTTGTTATTTGGGTGACCAAAAATTAGTGGAAGGGATTGCACATTTGGTGGACTTATAGTAATTTTAGGATTAATGTAAATACAATGAATTTAATTTGGACTTGCTGATACTGGTAGGGTGAATGCAAATAAGCGGAAGGATGCATAACAATGTTATGATCAAATAAAATAAGATAAACTTAAATTGGATCGCTTAAAAAATAATAACTAGTTAATGATTAATTAGAGACATTACTTGTATGACTCATATTCACACCCTCATATATTTTTCTCAGAAAAGAATAGGCATGGTGATAACCACTAGTAATAAGAGTACGAGAGGTTGTAATTGGACCACACTTATACACCTTTTATTAGTGCGCACCATACAGAGGGTACTCCTATTTACAAGTATGGGAATAAGAAGATTGAAAATTTCAACTACGTTGCAAATTGTAGAGTTCATCTCTTGCAAGCGTACCTATTCCATCGTATTCAGTTTTCCATACTAAAAAGCTGGGATGAGGCAGTAAAAGTAGCCCTGATGTTACTTACACTATTAGAGAAGGAAAAAGAAAACATTCACCCATTGTAGATACAACTACGTAAAGAGAGCATTGACCAAGACAAGGATGTCTCGCGACATGTACACGTTAAATTGAATCTTGATAATAAGTTGATGTAGAAAGGATTTCGAGTTCATGTTACAGACATATATACATCAATCATTGATATGCTTCCTCCTAGTTGACCAAATGTAAAAATCCATAGATTTTTAAAAAGTAATACTGAATGAATGGAGATTAGACATATTGAATATATTTTAAAGTCTTATTATGAGAAGGCATATAAATATATATAGTCATAAACATGAGTAGTTAGTAATAAACATGTTAGTATAATGAATTCGTTGCTATTTTTTTTATTGTAGGTAAAGTCGAACAACAATGGAGATAACGTACCAAATGACGATGAGACACCTCATGGATTCTCATCTCTTGCACCCCAACCTGGATTCTCATCAACACTAGGTGAAAAATACTTTTCACTAATGTTTCACTCTACCACTCCATTTACGAGTAGGAAACAAATGCCTATGAATCCAACACCTCCACCCCTGCTACCGAAACATCCCCAGAGAATGAGAAGAATCCCATTGGGTTCTCTATTCTCAGGAATAATCACGCTGAAACTAAAAATGATGTCCATATCTTTAAATCCCACTGTTTGTCGCTTGAGAAAAAGCATGTGGGAGTTGGGACAACAGACAAATGGAATGAAGTTGATCAAGCTATGACGTATGACCTTTTTGAACAACGTTTATAGAGTTTTTTATTCCCTGATCGTTCAAAGCAAAAGGTTCTTTCCCGAGTTACCGAACAAATAAGAACATATCAGAGGAACCTTCAATATAGGCATTACCTGAAGGGGGCATTTAGCTCTAACATTTTGGCTATGAAAGACTGAGTCCCTCCGAATGTTGAAATGATGGTCGATTAATGTCACAGCTTTTTGAAAAATAAGGCGATGGACAAAAAATTGGGTCAGGGGGAGAAAAATAAACAAAACAGAGTGAATAAAGTTGATGTCTAGAGGCTCGGGTCTAAATCATATGAATATTTGAGGAGTGAGTGGTCATAAAGGAGAAAAGGAGGTCCAAATGCCGGTAAAACACCTAATTGGGGCAACTTATATGTGCATGTCCGATGGGAAAAAGGTAACAATTTCCCACCATACTTGGCTTCGACTATGGTGAGTATGATGAGTTATATATATATATATGCACACACACACACAAGTTATATAAAATTATATTTAAATTTTAAGACTAAATATAATTTCACGCTTCATGAATTGATCGAAACCATTAGCAGTTAGTATGCTTCGTGCCTTAGGATGACATTGAAGATTATTCCCTAACCCAAACCTTTGGAAATGACAAAAGGGGGAAGATGAGAGGTTTCAGATGACATATTCTGAAAAACCAAATTACAACACACCGCACCTCTCGTGGATGAGCTCTCTTCGGTGAGGAATCACATCTCGAGCCAAGAGGAAAGTAAGTCCAAGATAGATAGGGATGTGCAAGAGATTAAGAGTAACTTAGGAGTGTTGGATAGTGAAATCAAGCGCCTCGTGTCCCTATTTACTCAAGGTTTCGGCCCCAAATTACTTCTCAAGGTTAACCCTACCTTTCTTATCAAGGTTTCCCCTCCAAAATGTCACCTCCTACAACATTCCCCTCCTCAATGCCTCCTCGTGCCACATTCCCCTCCCAAATGCATTCTCCTTTCACAGTCCCAATATCATGATCACCCACTCACAATGACTATGGCGAGAAGTACTATATAATGGACTTGCCAATACTAGAATTATTGCAAAATGTACACTCGTTTCCTTGAATGTCGAAACTCCTGTTCATAATCGCCCCTTGCAGATGAGTGAGACTCAGATACCGGTTGATAACATATGCACTGATTGCGGAAAAGAGCTTGTGTACATTGATAGCGAAGAAGGAACCTTGCTGAAATACTATCAGAATTGTTTTATTACTTGGCCAGTTTATTTATTAGTTAAGATTAGGCTATGAACAATGTTTAATTTGAGAACAAGTTGTAATATTTTATTTACTTAAGTTATTTTAGCTTTGTGGGTCATTTTTTGATAATTTTAGTGTATGCAACATGAATTTAAGTTTAAGTTGTATAATTTGAGTTATATTGGACCTTGATAATCATTGGACCTTGACAATCATATTTGTATTCAAATTGTATCCTATTATGACATTGGCGCTAAAATGACGCTTTTGTTAGATTTATGAATGTTTAGTTTGATTTATGAAGGTTTATTTTGAATTATGAATGCTTAGTTTGAATTATGAATATTTAGTATGATTTATGAATTAACTAGGATGGCATAGTGCTTTACTCTAAATTGTCAACTCCACGGTGTAAAATTGGTTTGACTATATTTATCTTGTCATTCTTAACACAAATGCAATTTGTATATGACACGCCCATAGATTTTAGGCTTGAGTATCATTTTTTTCCCAGTTGACGAAAAAGTAACAGTTCCTTGAAGACCTTGTTGGTCTTTTCATACATTTTAGGCTAAAATATAACTTTCCCCCCACTTTGTTCATATTAGAACTCCCAAAATGCATATCAAGATAACACGAGATTGACATTAAATTTACATCAACTTGAGGCTGATATGTTGACTTGGCATTCAAAAGTCACACAAATAAATAAATTATTAGGATGGATACATAAATTTATAGTTCAATAAGTGATAAGCCATAAATTTGAAAAAAAAAATTCACTGAGTGGAAGTAAAAATAACAAATGTTGTACATAACTAGTATCCACGTCTCTATAATAACGTTGCAAGTTTTGTTAGTTTGCAGGTTAGACAACTACGGTTGGTCCCCACATATGAGTGCTACTCTAGTTTGGATCAATTAATCATAAGCCATACTTACATGCAAGACAATTAGTGAAGTAGCCATTGGTGATTATAGTTTTCTTTGTTACTTACAAAATTTTTAAATAGTGATGGCATTTCCCGCATTTCATTGTTTTAAAATAATATACTCAGATAAAAGGTCAATGTGATGCGAGTATTATAAAGTAGTCACAATATTGCTGAACTGTATATGAATTGGTTGTTGAATGCATTTTTTTTGGGGCCTGTATTTTTTTTATTAAACGAATATGGTCATGACCCTAATACGTGACCCCCATTATTTTTAAAAATAAATAACTAGTTATGGTCCCATATTGTGTTCGATTATTTATTTATTTTTAATTTTTTTAGGGATCACGAATTAGGTCCGTGACCAAATTTCAACATTATCCCACACTGGTCACGGATTATGTCCTTGACCATGGAGCCAATATTGTCTCACGCTGGTAATAAATTTGGGTCGTGACCATAGGGTCACAGATTAAGTCCTTGACCGTGGAGCTAATATTATGTCATGGGAGAGACCGTGACCCCCTATTTAGGGTCACAGATGAGGTCCGTGACCCCTGTTTTTGGTCACGGTAAAAATGGTCACGACCGTTGTCTAGGTCTGTGACCATCTTTAATATACGGTTTAGTGCCCCCCCCTTTGACTATTTCGTGGGAACACCCCCAAACCTAAAAATTATTGATTACGACATCCAAATTTACTCCACATTAGCCATACAATGAGAGTAGAGTATCACAATACACATGAAATCCATAATTCAACCGACAACCCAACAAGTCGAGTCTGAATCAAGGATTTAAGTTGCAATATCACTACGATAGCTGAAAAGCTTGAAACATAATCAAAAGATCATGCATGTATGACATGCACAAAGAAAAACTCCCATTTCTTTGGGAATTCTCTAATAAGACATCAATATGAACAATAAAGATGGAAATAATCATGTAAGCATAAGTAATATGGAATACCTCTAAATCACATCATTCTCAACAAAGTAATGTAATCAATAATCAAGATTTCTCCCTTTTTAAATATTATTTTTTCTCCCACTTAATCAAAAGTCTATCTAAAAAGACATTTACCCCACTTAATCCTACCAGTGGCATCAAGAGATAATAACTCCCCATATCTTAGAAGTTTCTCCTCCTTTTGACACGAAAAATTCAAAGAGAAGTAGAAACGACATAGACATTGGGTATAACATGGTATAGAAGTAAAATTACAATGAACACGAACTAGCAAAGAAAAAGCTAGATAATTGTGTAATAAAACCAATGCTAATTTGAAGGTAAAACATTTATCATCAATAATGTGAATATGATAAGCCTCCCATTAAATTTTTAAATCAGATTAAAATTAGTTAATCTTGATAAAAGTCCATAACACTACACGAGTTTATGCAACTTAGATATTAGTGTGTGTCCGACATATTGCACGAATTATTTATCAAACAACTAGGAAATTACTTTAGTGTGGGGGGTGAAACATATATTCTGTACACATGCCATCTAAATTAGGACACATATCATAATAAATTTTTGACACATGTCACCGCAACATATTTGACATGTGGTAACCCACTTGTGCTTATATGGCTATAAGCAAGCCTCCCCCTCTCATTATAAATAAAAATCCTTAGAGGAGGAAACCTGATAGCTCTCTCCACCATTATTATGGCATAAACCATATATCAAAGACAAAATAAATAGGTTTCTCTCTTCCAACACCCTCTCATGTCTCTAAAAATTATCAAAATGACGAATACGTAGGTGCAACTGTTGTTGCACAAGTAAAAAACATACCAAAACTACGATATTCACCTATATTAAACTACTCTCCTACAATCGTAAAGTATAACTATATGATATCACAAATATAGAGCAAGATGATATATAAATGTCCAATAGAAAAAGCTCTAACCAAATATCCATCCACAAAATATAATATCCACAAAACACAACTCCAAAGCAATATAGGAGTGAAACAAATATAATCTAAGTATCTCACAAGTACTAAAAATTGAAAAGTAAAAGATACATAAAAAAAATAACGATAAACAAAAACATATAATCCTTATAAGACGAACCCTCAATATAACTCTCGATATCATTAAATCCACTATCACCATAATCATCCTCAACATCACCTATCCTTTCACCATCTCTCACATCCTCAACAATATCATCTGTCTAAGCAGGTGCAAGTGTAGGAGTAGGACCAAAATAATATCAGATAGGCCTTTGTACCTTCTATTTTCGGGATTTTGCACAATCCGTCTGAGTTGATGTGAGTTGTGTATACTCACATATATTTCTGGATTATGTGATTAAGTGTTAGTGTAACTTGAGATGATGGTACTATAACACCCCGCAAATTCTGGCATCGGCCGCCACCAAAATACGTCGGATGTTACTAAATTAAATATCATTCTTAGCATGCGATAGATGTATGAGAAATTAAAATTTTGTTCACAAGATATCCTCAAATTTATAACAAATATAACCATTCATGAAATGTTAAAATCCATCACCATGCTATCTCCAAAATAAATCCAACTAAGATTTTATAAAATAATATCCAATAAATAATTCCATTACAAATATCTAACTGAAATCCATTTTAGAACCGAATGGACCACCAAAAATCCATAGATAACTGTCTTAAAATAAAACAGAATGGAAAGTAAATCTAGTCTACTAAAGAAGATAAAATAAAGCTCCAACTTCACTCCAAAGATCTCCAGTACATCCTATGCAGTTCCTCCCATAACAATACCTGAAATGTTAGTCAATGCAACGAGTCAGAGCCCACCACATAAATACTAGCTACTCTTACCAATTAGAGTTCGTAAATCCAAATAATAACATTATACATGATAA
Source organism: Sambucus nigra (assembly GCA_949130495.1). Lineage (NCBI taxonomy): Eukaryota > Viridiplantae > Streptophyta > Magnoliopsida > Dipsacales > Adoxaceae > Sambucus > Sambucus nigra. Next base: position 222,452,442 of record OX422224.1, read on the forward strand.
ACATCAAAATAGACTATTTTAATTTAAACGAGATATAAATTAATATGTGACTAAAATAATGTAATACCCCGTATTTTTATGCTTTCTTAATTTGGGGATTTATTAAATTTAATGTAAATGAATTATTTAATATAAATCTGGAAATTAATTATTTTATAATTATTAACGTGATGTGAGTTAGTAATTATGGAAAACTTGTTGAATATTACTAATGAGCAAAGTAATATATAATATTGGTTCTATTAAATGTCACGAGTGAATAGAATGACAATTTTGGAAATTTAAGTCGGGACGCACTTGTGTCGCGTCGGGAATAAATATTGATTAATAAAAGTGAAATATTTTTAAGTTATTCATATGGTCGTTTTGAGTGCGTCAACGTATCCGAAAGGGTCGAGATAGTCAGAAAAGTGTACCCGGGGGTTTAGTTTGAGTCTCGGGGAGTTTTTAGGCTTACTTAGTACCCCAGGAGGGCATTTTGGACATTTTACATTTTTGGGTAATTAAACCCACGAAATTTCAAGGGATATATCAGATGTCTAAGGTTGTCTTCTAGGGTTAAAAAAACCAAAGACAAGTGACGGCCATAGGAGAGGGGAGGAGAGAGCTTCAAAAGAAATCCAAGGCCAAAAAGTCACCCGATTGCACCGCCACCACCACCAACGCGTAGATCGCGCGACGGGGAACGCAACCACACCAAAATCGTCCGCAAATCAGAACGCCAAAAATCCCAGGCAAGTGTTTATCTTTCTTATTTTCGTTAATGCATTACGCATGTTAGTCTAGGGATGATTAGGATGAGTTTTATGGAAGAAAACCCAAAAATTGTGAGAGAAAATCGCATGTAGTCATGATTAGAATGTTATTCTGGAAACCCCTTCACATGTAGAGGATTAAACCACGAAATTTTGATGTTTTAGAAGAAGAAAATTCTGGAAAAGATTGATTAGAACCATGTTTAAGGAATTCTAGGGTTCTTCAGATTTTTATGAAGTTTTGCCTATAAATCCATGATTGGTGACGGAAATTTACATGCTTTACGTAGAAGATACATAAAATGAGATTATAATGTTAGTAGTACAATTTTCTGGGCGATTGGGAATGAAAAGTTTGGATTTGGAGGAGGTTATGTGATAGAACCCGTAACTGATTAACTGCAGAATTCGCCATACCTGTTTGATCGATCGATCGAGCCAAGAGCTTCGATCGATCGAGCCCCAGACCTCGATCGATCGACCCTTTCTGGCAGACTCATATTTCTCCTTTTTAAAATTAGTTGAATTAAATTTAATGAGAAATAATCCTTGGATACCCTTCTTAAAATGTCTTGGGAGATAAAGAAGACCAGTAGGACCTATAGATAATTATGGGACTTCTAATGTAAGACGGGAGTTGTATTTTTTGGGATGTTTTCATATAAGGGACGGTGAAAGTACGAATTAAGGGGAGAGACGCGTAAGATAGTTACGTTGGAAATTAGACAAGTACCTATTGAATTCTACACTTGAAAGGATAGAGTCCATGAGTGTTACGTAATAAGTTGAAATGATCCCTCAAATTAAAGTAAGATATGAACGGTTATACGTGATAACTAAATAATGAGAAATAAGGACAAAAGTCGCAATTATGGGATTTGAGATGTACCTAATTTGATATGGTATTATTAGTATAGTTATATGACTGTGTTTAAGCATATACTATCTATGTGTGAAAATCGTGTCCGCGCTACTTGCTATCCCTGAGGTTACCGCGCTAGGACAGTCTTATCTCGATGGGACCTTTATGGGGTATATTGACTCATACCCTAGAAGATAAAAATCCTTGGTATAGGCTATCGAATCGGTTGTTCAGACGGTTCTAAGAGACGTGGGGTACGTACTGACCTCTTAGAGACTTGGAATCTATGCTTCACCTCAATATTGTTTGTGTATGTATTAATACAGTTCGAGAGTGATTCCGAACGTGTATTTCCCTTAGTACGAGTGATACGGGGATTGGATAGCAGAGTATGCCGACACCATAATTTTTATGTGGGGTGCTGTTAGAATATATATATATATATATATATATATATATATATATATATATATATATATATATATATATTATACGAGTATTTAATATATATATGAAATTATGAAATTTGGAACTGCCTACTGTGTTATGGTAAGTAAGAAATGAATAATGACTTCATATTGGAAATACTTGTTTTGAAAAGTATAATATGACACTGGGAAACTTTATTAATAAATAAAGTTAAAATGAGAGCTTTGTTACAAAATGAAATTTTCCTTTTAAACAATTATATTGTTCAGTTTTAAATCTTACGAGTAACCTAAGATAAGTTAATCCATTGGGAAGTTTAGTGCGATATAAGATAAGATAATCCGTTGGGAAGGTTAGTACGATAGGCGTGCACATTAGAAGATAGGTGAGAATTTCTCAAGAGAGTGCCGCACTAATATGTGGTTGCATTGGCCTGTAAACATTTTAAATACTTGCTAAACGAATTTTAAATCATTTACACTATCGGGCTCTGACCCGTTTCTATTTCTCTTTCTTCTCTTGTATATATATGTATATATTACAGGTGCCCAGCCACAGGGGAGTCTTGCGTAGGATCCCTTGGAAGGAACGCCCTGCAGCTTAGGTGGGAGTTGCAGGCCTCTTGCTTAGACGACTTCATTTATTTGACTCCATTCCTAGCATATTCATTTAGTGGGGCATGTGTCGCCCTTTCCATTATTCAGTTGTTTATTTGGACATTGTGATTCAGTTATTTCTAGTATTATCACTTTCGGATTTATTACTGTCTGGATGTTTTACTCTAAGTTTTAATGTTGGGATTTAGTTATTGAATGTTTAAATTATTTGGATTATATGTTCCAGGATTATCGTGGTGTGATTCTTTAATATTGAATTGTTGTAAATAATTAAATCTTTGTTTTTTTTAAAAATAAAATTTTGAAAGTAATGTTTAAAAATGGTTTTGACACTTAGCTTAATTAATTAGGGTGTTTAAACTGGAAAAGTTATTTTTACGACAGTGATGCTAAGAATGAACCAACTGTTCACCTTGATTTTAATTTAATAAAGGAGTGATCGCCCGGTATTTAATTAGGCGGGGTGTCATAGGTGGTATCAGAGCATCAGGTTCTAGTGTCCTTTAGGATATGTACGTCTTATTTCGTTTCCAGCTTAGCATCTTTGATATAGATCCATAATACTAGGAATGTTGTGTTCATCTCTATACATTGGGAATTCGTACTTATGCGATTTGTTTATGCGAATGATGAACTCATCCAAATTTATTGAAATTTTCAGATGGATCGTCAAGAAGAACTAGCTAAAACGGTTAGGGGAGTCAATGAGCAAGATCGACTCACACCTCAGGTATCTCCAGAGAGAATATCAACCACCGAGTTAGCAGGTATTGTGGCACAGGCAGTTACCACTGCGGTCTTGCAGTATCAAGAACGCAACACACAGATCATGGGGGGAAAAAGATCTAGAGAGTACAGTCAGTCTCTCATGACTGGAAATAACAAGTGTGCGAAGATAAAAAAATCGTAACAACAAGCTCCTCAGGTCCGTAAAAGCCACGAAGGTAATGAATTGTGCGGGGAAGCCCAAAAGCGTCAGGGTCAACAAAGCCAGGGTCCGAGTGAAGTCATGAAGGAGTGTTTCAGATGTGGAATGGACGGTCATGAACGTCAAACTTGTCCAGATCGGTCTAAAAAGGAACTCCAAATCAACTAGCGAGAAATTTCGGGACTCTGCTATATATGTGTAAAGCCGGGTCACAAGTGGAGGGATTGTCCTCACCCTGACATAGTCTTTCCGCAAATTTCCCACCAAGGCCAACAAGACCAGGGAAAAAGCGAGAATAGTCAACAACGTAGTGAAGCGAAGCAGTTTCGGGGGAGGTGCTTCCAATGTGGCAGAAATGGCCATAGGCGTCAGGATTGCCCAGAGAAGAATAGGGCCCCACGGCAGGAAGGCGCTAGTAATAAACCACAGAAGACAGCTCCACCACCCTTTCCAACAGCCCCAGTTCAGTAGAGATAGTTACAGTATGGACGTGTCTATAACGTCCACCAGATAGCAGCATCTCAGGCCCAACCGAGAAAAGAGGTATGTTTCCTATCCATGGTGATATGGGTCGAGTTTTATTTGATACTGGGGCGACGCACTGTTTTATAGCTACTCATTTTGCGAAGGCCTTAGGGCTTTTAGTCACAGCCGAGAGCACTGTGACGTGTGTAGACTTACCACTGGGAAATGGTTCACTTATTTTTCTTTATATGCCCGGGTGTGGGAGTAGATATTGATGGCTTAATATTACCAGCAGACATTTTAGTATTAGATATGCATGAGCATGACGTTATTATCAGTATGAATTGGCTCGTAGCTTATAGAGCCATGAGATATTGCTTTGGTGAGAGTAATTTCTTTGCCATTCCGGGGCAAGAAAGGTTTGAGTGGCGATACCTCTCCCAGAAGGGGGATCTTACACCTATTTTTATTATATAAAGGAGGATACCTCAAAGGAAATTGTAATTCTCCTGGAATCGATTCCAGTAGTTCGTGAGTTTTCGAATGTATTTCAAATGGTAAGTGGATTAAATATCGAAATATCTTGCAGAGGGTGAGATCACACGTGCTAAAATATTTTCCGAAGCAAGTATGGAGACAAAGTGTGGTGTCTAGTAAGGAACAACGATTATAGTAGTTTTGTTTTGGTTTGGGCAGGCATGTTACATCCGGAGTCAATTTGTACGGTCAAGATGATTGGCAAGGCAGAATTATAGGTTTTATCCTCAGAGGGTGAAGCATGTTTTCTGTGACACGAGCGAGTCATTGTATTATGTTCATTACTAATTTGGCATGTTAGACGGGTTTAATGTGTATAACTACGAGAGGTATTATCATGTGAATATTTTTCCTAGTGTAGTGGGACTTTCTTTAGTGCTATCCGCGGAGGATGAATTAGTATATTAATAGTGTTATATGCTTTATTGAGGTTACTCGTTTTAGTGAGGTGATATACGAGTATAGTATGGTATTGAATACAACTTTATAGAAATGGTCAGTACAATAGTAGGCAGTTATTGCAAGGCTATTAGAGTGGTTGCTTTAGTGCAACGTGTTCTGTTTTGGCGAGGCCTCACCTGCAAGAGGGTTGAACCCGCACTTATATATTATCTATCCTAGAGACTTCGGAGGGGATATTTAGTTCGAGATGTTCGATACCGGCGCGAGGGTACTTGGTTGTTATGATTCAGTATGTATCGGGTTTACGGTTGAGCGAAAAGTTTTAACTCAGTATTATGGGTAGTGCTCATGGCTTGGTGATAGAAAGGATACATTATTATATATATCCTTTAGATAGGAGGGCAATAAGAGTGATACCCCTATTATTAGGGGAAGGAGTTTCAAATTTTGATTATATGTATTCGAGATTCATGGAACACAATTTCAACACCCAATTCTGAACGATAGTACAATTGGTGAGATGTTATTTGTTAAGTGTAATTACGGGAGGAAATGTAACTTTTCTTCCAAAAGACGGAGTAAAGGGGTAAATGCTATGGAAGGAGGACCTAACGGATCTCGATAATCGACAATACTAGGCAGTAGTGTATCGGGAGGGTTCCTTGTTTGGATTTCGCTTTGCGAGACATCCCAGGCATGAAACTTAGTGTACGGTTGGAAATAGGGAGACGTTTGGTCACTATTCCATGAGTTCGGAACCCCAATCGAAAGGGGATCAAGTGATTATATCTTTAAGTGGGAAGTTAAATTTTGATTTAAAACCAGTAGAGCCATTTGTGTGGTTAGAAAGCATTAAAAATTTTGCTTTGTCACCACGAGTTAAGGGGGCGAAATGATAATAAGGAAGATTTAAAATTTTTATTTTTAGGGTGATTAAAGTGTTGTAATCACGCTGCAAGCACCAGGGAAAACAAAGAATTTGTTTATTAGTATGGAGCGTATGTGATGCTTACGCTAGTATGCACGATTTAAAGGGTGTGTAGACATCCTGGTTAACTGATGATAAAACTCGTCCGAGATGAAGGGGCGTGGCGATGGACGTGTGAAAATATGTTTGTGGGGCTAACAGAACGAAGTGGAAGTGATAGAGTGGATTAAACGTCACATAAGGGGCGATAATCCATACGTAAGTGTGCAATTAAAATAGCACAACCTAATTTGATGGGAAGGCTGTGGGAAGCCATTTAAGAAAGGGTATCCCTTGAATAGAGTAGAAATTTAATTATTATGAAGAACCCTCGGAGCGGAGTAGTTATTAGTCAAGTGTGAGAGCAAACTGATGCATGCAAATAGTGATGATGTTAGTATGGTGTAAAGGATTCAGAAGTGCGCTTCGTGGAGGAAAAGAACACGGGTAGTAACTTTCGGCATACACCAAGGAAGGAAAGCTAATGTTACGTGTCACATAATGTGAGACAATTCAAGGAAAGATCGATGTTTAGCGGGACGTAGTAAGTAGTCCCAACATGCACTGCCCATGGGTTGGGTTCGGTTGCAAGAGGAAAAGCGACCAGAGAATTTTGTGTTTGTCGACAATTCCTGAAATGGGAAGATGTTGGTAAAGCCGATAAAGTTCTTGGATGGGTTACCACCCTCAGAACAAGATCAAGGCAATGTTAACTAGTGCACCCCAGACTTCCTTTAAAAGGAAGGATCGCGCCAATGCATGGTCTGGCGCAACATTAATTCCTGAATCAAGATGAGATTTGTAAATCCCACCTTTAATATGGGATCTTAGGAACCGACGGAGATAAGGTTTCATTTCGAGAAGGATGTATCACCCCTAGCCAGGAAATAGGCGCACGGTGATTAGAAATTAGTGGAACCACGTGAAGGAAATTTTTAAATCTTAGTACGGTGTTTTTAGGAGTGCTCTGAAAAGGTACTCGTACCTGTTAATCGCGTATGAGGTGCTTATTAAGGTTTTGGTATGGAAGAACCTCGAATATTCTCCTTTCGTATATTTAGAGGGGAGTGGATACTCAGAATTTTGATCGGTCAGGAATACTCCGATGACTATGGTGAAATTCCACGACTGTTTTAGGCGAACAAGAGTGGTCGGAGGTTTGTATGGTTTTCTCAGAATGGGAGTTTTGTATATAGATAAATCCGAGTAGCTTCCATGTAATGAGGCACAAACTATGCGAATGTTGTCAGTTAGGAGCACCATGTAAAGTGTCTCCTATAAGAATGTTAATCAAGCTTGCTGTGAGGCGGGGATTATAGTGATTAACCGCCTTACTATGTAGATAGTCTGCGTACAAAGAGAAATCCAGAATTGTTCTACCAGTTAGGCATTATTTTCCGAATTTCGGGACGAAATTCCGTTATTAGGGGGGGAGTATGTAATACCCCGTATTTTTATGCTTTCTTAATTTGGGGATTTATTAAATTTAATGTGAATGAATTATTTAATATAAATCTGGAAATGAATTATTTTATAATTATTAACGTGATGTGAGTTATTAATCATGAGAAACTTGTTGAATATTACTAATGAGCAAAGTAATATATAATATTGGTTCTATTAAATGTCACGAGTGAATAGAATGGCAATTTTGGAAATTTAAGTCGGGACGCGCCTATGTCGCGTCGGGAATAAATATTGATTAATAAAAGTGAAATATTTTTAAGTTATCCGTATGGTCATTTTTAGTGAGCCAAAATGTCCGGAAGGGTCGAGATAGTTAGAAAAGTGTACCCGGGGGTTTAGTTTGAGTCTCGGGGCATTTTTAGGCTTAATTAGTACCCCGGGAGGGCATTTTGGACATTTTACATTTTTGGGCAATTAAACCCACGAAATTTCAAGGGATATATCAGATGTCTAAGGTTGTCTTCTAGGGGTAAAACAACCAAAGACAAGTGATGGCCATAGGAGAGGGGATGAGAGAGCTTCCAAAGCAATCCAAGGCCAAAAAGTCACCCGATTGCACCGCCACCACCACCAACGCGTAGAACGCACGACGGGGAACGCAACCACACCAAAATCGTCCATAAATTAGAACACCAAAAATCCCAGGCAAGTGTTTATCTTTCTTAATTTCGTTAATGCATCACTCATGTTAGTCTAGGGATGATTAGGATGAGTTTTATGGAAGAAAACCCAAAAATTGAGAGGGAAAATAGCATGTAGTCATGATTAGAATGTTATTCTGGAAACCCCTTCACATGTAGAGGATTGAACCACGAAATTTTGATGTTTTAGAAGAAGAAAATTCTGGAAAAGATTGATTAGAACCATGTTTAAGGAATTTTAGGGTTCTTGAGATTTTTATGAAGTTTTGCCTATAAATCCATGATTGGTGACGAAAATTTACATGCTTTACGTAGAAGATACATAAAATGAGATTATAATGTTAGTAGTATAATTTTTTGGGCGATTGGGAATGAAAAGTTTGGATTTGGAGGAGGTTATGTGATAGAACCCGTAACTGATTAACTGCAGAATTCGCTATACCTGTTTGATCGATCGATCGAGCCAAGAGATTCGATCGATCGAAGGTTCGATCGATCGAGCCCCAGACCTCGATCGATCGACCCCTTCTGGCAGACTCATATTTCCCCTTTTCAAAATTAGTTGAATTCAATTTAATGAGAAATAATCCTTGGATACCCTTCTTAAAATGTCTTGGGAGATAAAGAAGACCAGTAGGACCTATAGATAATTATGGGACTTCTAATGTAAGACGAGAGTTGTATTTTTTGGGATGTTTTCATATAAGGGACGATGAAAGTACGAATTAAGGGGAGAGACTCGTAAGATAGTTACGTTAGAAATTAGACCTGTACCTACTGAATTCTACCCTTGAAAGGATAGAGTCCATGAGTGTTACGTAATAAGTTGAAATGATCCCTCAAATTAAAGTAAGATATGAACGGTTATACGTGATAACTAAATAATGATAAATAAGGACAAAATTCGCAATTATGGGATTTGAGATGTACCTAATTTGATATGGTATTATTAGTATAGTTATATGACTGTGTTTATGCATATACTATCTATCTGTGAAAATCGTGCCCGCGCTACTTGCTATCCTTGAGGTTAACGCGCTAGGACAGTCTTACCTCGATGGGACCTTTATGGGGGATATTGAGTCATACCCTAGAAGATTGAAATCCTTGGTACAGGCTATCGAATCGATAGTTCAGACGGTTTTAAGAGACGTGGGGTACGTACTGACCTCTTAGAGACTTGGAATCTATGCTTCGCCTCAATATTATTTGTGTATGTATTAATACAGTTCGAGAGTGATTTCGGACGTGTATTTCCCTTAGTACGAGTGATACGGGGAATGGATAGCAGAGTATGCCCGCACCATAATTTTTATGTGGGGTGCTGTTAGAATATATATATATATATATATATATATATATATATATATATATATACGAGTATTTATTATATATATGAAATTCTGAAATTTGGAACTGCCTACTGTGTTATGGTAAGAAAGAAATGAATAATGACTTCATATTGGAAATACTTGTTTTGAAAGTATAATATGACACTGGGAAACTTTATTAATATATAAAGTTAAAATGAGAGCTTTGTTACAAAATGAAATTTTCCTTTTAAACAATTTTGTTGTTCAGTTTTAAATCTTACGAGTAACCTAAGATAAGTTAAACCATTGGGAAGTTTAGTGCGATATAAGATAAGATAATCCGTTGGGAAGGTTAGTACGATAGGCGTGCACATTAGAAGAGAGGTGAGAATTTCTTAAGAGAGTGCCGCACTAATATGTGGTTGCATTGGCCTGTAAACATTTTAAATACTTGTTAAATGAATTTTCAATCATTTACACTATCGGGCTCTGACCCGTTTCTATTTCTCTTTCTTCTCTTGTATATATATGTATATATTACAGGTGCCCAGCCACAGGGGCGTCTTGCGTAGGATCCCTTGGAAGGAACGCGCTGTAGCTTAGGTGGGAGTTGCAGGCCTCTTGCTTAGACGACTTCATTTATTTGACTCCATTCCTAGCATATTCATTTAGTGGGGCATGTGTCGCCCTTTTCATTATTTAGTTGTTTATTTGGACATTGTGATTCAGTTATTTCTAGTATTGTCACTTTGGGATTTATTACTGTCTGGATGTTTTACTTTAAGTTTTAATGTTTGGATTTAGTTGTTGAATGTTTAAATTATTTGGATTATATGTTCCAGGATTATCGTGGTGTGATTCTTTAATATTGAATTGTTGAAAATAATTAAATCTTTGTTTTTTTAAAAAAATAAAATTTGGAAAGTAATGTTTAAAAATGGTTTTGACACTTAGTTTAATTAATTAGGGTGTTTAAACTGGAAAAGTTATTTTTACGATAGTGATGCTAAGAATGAACCAACTGTTCACCTTGATTTTAATTTAATAAAGGAGTGATCGCCCGGTATTTAATTAGGCGGGGTGTCACAAATAACAACCACTATCGATCCATATCATTAAGCCACCCGATGTTTAAATCCAATTTATGATATTTCAACATAACATTAGATCCCATAATTTAATTTAATTAATTAAATCCAAATAATTTATGCGACACCAAAAAGAATTCAAATAATTGAGAAATGAGAAAACACTCTCGAGATATTTAGAGGAACATATTGTGTAAACCCTGTACCTTAAAATCACCACTCAAAAACTCATAAAATCCTTCCTCCAAATTCTGATTACACGGTTACGTTCCTCTCGCGAAAATAGTAAAGATACCTTCTGGGTTGTTCTTTCGAAAACTTGATTTAGATCTTTAAAATTTAGGCTGAAAGTTGTGTTTAACGGGGTTTAGGTTTTTTAGATGAGAGGAGATAATAATTTGGGAGGCTACTGCTTTTTGAGAAGGGTTAAAAGTGTTTTAAAAAGTCTAAACCCATCCATTATATAAAGGATTTAATTAAAGAGTCCTAATCAAACACAAACTAAAAAATACATTACGAATTATCGGACCATCGGAATTGACTGAAACTTTGATATGTTATAGTTGATGGCGAGACGAAGCTGCTGTACAAAAATCAGCTCGATCGAATTGTCGAAGTTTTTTTCTCCTTAGGTCGGATCCTCCCCCAATTTTTATGTAAAAGTTACAATTTCAAAATTTTAATCCCGATTTAAGTTCCACTTAAAACCTTATATTTATATTTAAAAACCAATATTTTTACATACCAAAATTAAATAGATTAAAAAAAATAATTTTTCGTAATTTTTAATTTAACAAAGATTTTTACGGCTAAAAAATCACAGGGTGTTACATACTCGTCCTCGAAATTCGAGGAAGTGTAAATGTACAAAATAAAATAAGTCATACATATGTCTACCCATAGAATGCTACGATTGGGCGCCCATACACCCAATCCTACATGCACATACCCCACGAACAAAGATACAATATATATCCTAACTATATATATACGCATAACTATGAAAATAACGGTGTACCATGCTCTCTCACCAATCACCCCTCGATTCTATCTCTAAAATACATCGCAAGCTTAAATCCTCAAATCAAATCACATATCAATACTAGATATACCAAAAATTTATAATAATGATCTTCCAAGTAAATTTCGTTTTCAAAATCAACTCTAAGGATCCTCACATCAAGATTACTATTTCTAACCTCAATGCCTATAACGTTCTTAACACAAAACTTCCTATCTTCAAGGAACACATCTAACACGTATGCTAGACCCAGTACCTTAAGGAGTACGAATCTACAAATGGGATCAAAGATCGATAATGTGGAAGCTAAACGAACTCACAACCTATGATACCTAAGACCATGCTCTGATACCATCTACCATACCCCGCACATTCTGGCGTCGACCGCCACCATAATACGTCGGGCATTACTAAATTAAATACCGTTCTTAGCATGCGATAATTGTATAAGACATTTAATTTTTTTCACTAGATATCATCAAATTTCCAACAAATGTAACCATTCATGAAATATTAAAATCCATCACCGTGCTATCTACAAAATAAATCCAACTCAAAATTTATAAAATAATATCCAATAAATAATCCCATTACAAATACGTAACTGAAATTCATAAACAATTGTAGAACTGAATGGCCCCCCAAAAATCCATAAATAACTGTCTTAAAATAAAACGATGAAATGGAAAGTAAATCTAAACTACTAAAGCAGATAAAATACATCTCTAATAGATCCTATGTAGCTACTCTCGTAACTATACATGAAATTTTAGTCAACGCAATAGGTCCGAGCCCACTGCATGAATACTAACTACTCCTCCCAATTAGGGTCCGTAAACCCATACAATAGCATTATATATGATAAACATCACAATAGAGTATTTTAATGTAACACCCCGTAATTCTGCTAAATCCTAAATTACGTAAGTAGAGTAATTTAATGGGATTAAATACGCTTTAATTAAATTACGTGAGTAGAGTAATTTAATGTGATTAAATATGTTTGATTTAAATTATGCGAGTAGAGTAATTTAAATAGATATTATGTTAATAAAGATGAATATGTGTTATAGAAAATTTACTAAGGTGAATATAAATTTTCAATGTTAATATGTACGGTCTAGTGACTATATGGACGTACCGGATGTAACTCGACAAAATTAAGGATGAGAGTAGAAAAATATTTACGAGACTCAAATGATAATTTAGAGTCCACGGTTGATTCCGAAAGGGCCGAATTAGTCAAAATAGTGTACCCGGGGGTACTAGTTGAGTGCCGGGTCATTTTAGGGCTAAACCGGGACCATTCGGGGGCATTTTGGTCTCTTTACAATTATGGGAAAGAAGACCTACGAATTTTTGTAACCCTAAATCTGATTATAAGAGTGGTGGCTAGGGTTAGACAATGGGAGTTACACCATAGCCATTAGAGAGAGAGAGAGAGAGGCAAATTCCTTAGGCAAGAAGGAAGGATGGATCATCTTAGGAAGTTTTCACCATAAAGATTGTTGGGAAGAAGGATTAAGGCACCAACATCATCAAGCATCACCAACAACCACGAAATCAGACCCTACAAATCTTAAGGCAAGTGGTTATTTGCAAAATAATTGAGTTATACTACCCATGTTTAAGCTTGAGGAAGAACATGATTTTTATGATATTCTTGGGAATAAACAGTTGATAATAATCCATGATTGATTAAGATTTGCATGTAGGACGTTTTTGAATTACCAAGTAGGTTTATATCATAGAAAATCTGATGAGAAATTCGTATGAAAATCTGGTATTTTGATGAAAAATATAAAGAATGCAGTTTTAGGGTTCTTGAATATTATGGATATTTTCAGTGAATTTGGCCAAGATTTATAATGATTTTGTTGTTTTAAACCGTTAGTAATCATCCCAGAACATGTAGGAATGATTAGAAATTGTTGGTTGTGAATTTGATGGCTTATCATGAAAGTTAGAGATGTAAAAATGGTGAAACCCGTAGGAAGAAGATGAACTGGGTCTGTCACTGCTTGATCGATCGATCGACCCTGGAGTATCGATCGATCGAAGCAGTCGATCGATCGATCATCTTCCTTCGATCGATCGACCCTGTCTGAACTATAGAAAGTTGTGTAGAAATTTCTTTAATTGCCGTTACTTAATGGGAACCTTAGAATTGATATTTTTCCTATGAGGGGACTTGGAAATTACCAGTAGGTGTACCATTAGGTTCCTCCACTAATGATTGAGTAGGAATGTTGGAGAAATGGAATGACGGTAGAACGATTGACTTATCCGTGAGTTGAAATGGTTAATTTAATTACGGAAAGAGTGAGACTTAATTCCGGAAAGAAAATACCAGTAGGTTAAAGTTAACTTAACTACTGAATTAAGGGAGGGGTAACTAGGACCCTTAGAGTTACGCGAATACTCGAATAAATACAATAGTGAGATATGTTGTAATTAATAAGTACGGAAAATATAAGAAAAATATATTACGTACGGGTATGATTTACTAGGTCGTGTGCGTACCTACTAAATTTATATAAATAGTTTGGGTTAAGAGAATATTACCTAAATTAATTATGTTAGGGTCGATGTGACATTCCGAACTAACATAAGACTATTATAAATTTGGGGTCGATGTTTAATGCCGAACCAAACTTTGAACTGGTGCCGCGATGAAAGAGTCCCGAACCAGAATATGTGTCTATATTTATATTTATAGATAGTTGGGGTCGATGAACCATTCCGAACCAACTTTCACTTGGAGTCGATGAATTATTCCGAGCCAAGGGTCCTTTGTGTGTAATAAAAGGATATATTAGTGGTAACTAATATTATATACATTGTTGTGGGATAAAATGTTTTATGTGCTAAATCTACAAATTGAGAATAGTAGACAATGAAATGATAAGTAAATGTCGCAGTAATAATTTATAGCATGATGTAATTATTACAAGAATAAGGTAACGAGCATTTATTGAGTTAACTACAGTTATGGACAGTATAACTAGGTAGACCAAGTTTCCTCGATAGTTATATACTATGTAAGAGAGGTGAGGAGGTTCAAGGGAGAGTGCGAAACCTTAATATGTGTAATCAATAACTTAATTGTGATAACCGTTTGCAAAATATTTTCAAATGTTTTGAGTACTAACTCTTGCTATGTAAATTTTTAAAAACCTTTTAGGTGCCCAGCCACAAGGACACCCAGCTTGATTTCATGTCAGAGATTTGGGAGCTGCAGCCAGTGTGGAGGTTGCAGGGATTGTTTAGACGCTTCCTCTTTTTCATTTCTAGTGCAGGATCTCAGTTTTATTATTTCTAGTTGGAACATGTCGTTCCACCTTTACTATTACAGTTTATTCTAGTTATGGATTTGTAGTTGTCTTTGGGCCGTGGTTTACGGCAAGACTTTATTTGCTTTCAGATTTTTATTTACTGAGCATTCATATCTAGTTTTGGTTATGTTTGGTTTGGATTATTTATTGTTTTAAGAAAGATAAAATTTGGCACCCGTTTTAATTACATTTAGGTGGTTAGTAATTTTAAAAAGGCGTTCGACAGTGATGCTAAGAATGAACCATTTAAGAAACCTGTTTATATTAAAATAAGGCTTGATCACCCAAGGTTTAATTAGGCGGGGTGTCACATTTAATTTAAACGAGATATAAATTAATATGCGACTAAAATAACTACCACTATCTATCCATATCACTAAGCCAACCCGATGTTTAAATTTAATTAAGATGTTTCAACATAACACTAGATCCCATAATTTAATTTAATTAATTAAATCCCATTAATTTATGCGACACCAGAATAATTCAAATAACTGAGAAACAAGAAAATACTCTCACGAGATTTAGAAGAGCATATTGTGTAAATCCCGTACCTTAAAATTATCACTCAAAAACACATAAAATTCTTCCTCCAAATTCTGATTACACGGCTGCGTTCCTCTCGCAAAAATTGTAAAGATACATTCTTAATTGTTCTTGAGGAAACTTGATTTAGACCTTTAAAACTTAGGTTGAAAGTTGTGTTTAATGGGGTTTAGGTTTTGTAGAGTAGAGGAGATAATAATTTGGAAGGCTACTACTTTTTAAGAAGGGTCAAAAGTATTTTAAAAAGTCTAAACTCATCCAATATATAAAGGATTTAAAGAAAAAGTCCTAATCAAACACAAATACTAAAAAAATACATTACGGATTATCAGACCGTCGTAACTGCTTGAAATTTTGATAGCTGATGGCGGACGAAGCTGGTGTAAAAAAATTAGCTCGATCGGATGGTTTCCTTTGGTCAGATCCTTCCTCGATTTTTATACAAAAAGTTACAATTTCCAAATTTTAATCCCGATTTAAATCCCACTTAAAATCTTATTTATATGTATATATCCCAACATTTTTACTTACAAAAATGAACTAGATTCAAAAAAATTATTTTTTCAAAAATTTTCATTTAACAAAGATTTTTACAGCTAAAACATCACGGGGTATTAGAGGTACTAGATTATAACTTATACTAGTGATGTATAATCATAAGTTTTTGACTCAGGAACATTGTGGTAATAATCTACTAGAGGTGTATATGCTGCGCTGTGACTTGAGAACACTAAAGATTGATACATTAGAGATGTATACATGTAAAATATTAACTTGAGATTGTAAAAATAAGAGAATAATGTTTAGTAGGAGAATTATTATTAAATGTTGAGTTATCTTAGAGTGCAAGATCCTTAATAGAAGAGATTAACTTAAAACGGTTAAAGTAGAGATACTTAATTAATAATGAAATTATCTCACATTGGGCCTCACTTAGGCTTAGAAACGCATGTTTTTTGAGGTTGTTTGGGGTTGGGGTGACTTGAATAACTTAAAAACCACTAAAATATGGGATGAATAGATTTCGTTGTTATTATTTTCTAAATGAAATTATATTCTTACTATAGACCTTCTAGGTTTAATCCTCATTATTAAACAATTTTCTACAGGTCTTAGTCCATTGTCGCTGGCGCAAATTTGGGTTGTTTGTTGGAGGAGTATCTCTAACGACATTCGATTCATCTTTCTTAAGATGTAGGCTACTAGTAGTATAGATACTTTACATCTTTGTATTTATTTTTATTTCAGTTCATGCAGTTGTATTTATTTCAATTTTTTTTCGAGTCAGAGATTGTATGAGATGCACTTGTATTCCTAGTTGAAAATTATACTTTCATTTTTTTTGAGTTATAATATATGGATTATTATGTGTATGACATACCTATTTGCTATCACATGAGGTTGTAGGAGAGGACAATCTTGTCTTGTGTGCCTTCGGGGTGATTTAGATTTTGTACCTCAAGAACATAGGACTGTGAAGACTTATTTGTGAGTTGATAAGTCAGCGAACCATAGGAGCGTAGGTATGTGCGTGACCTATGAGTATGTGCACTATGTCCGCCTTTAATATGTGTGATTTTTATTAATACGGTTCCTTAGAGATTCAAAACTCGTGATCCTTATGTACGTGACGTACCGAGATCCGATAGCAGAATATGCATGCACCGCAGCTTAGCCTAGGGGTGTCATATCTGTATATATGTACTGCGAATGATATACATATATACTTGTGATCATTCACTGTTACTTAGTAGATGAGAATGGCTAAGATATTTAAATGATATAAATATGTGGGAACTTATATAATACATGAGATAATTGATTTAATTGATGAGTAATTGAAATGTAATTATGTCTTAATTTGGTAATATGGGTAGGCATCGTAAATAAGTCTGTATAAACAAATTTGGTACAAATTGGTTAGGTAGCGGTATAATTAGGATGGGTTAAAAGAATGTGTTAGGCGTGCACAATAGTTGAGGGGTGAGAATCTCAAGTGAGAGCACATGACTAACATGTATATAATATTTACTATTTAATACAATTAAACACTTGCTATTTTTAAAATATTTTCACCTCGGGCTCTGACCCGTTTTCTTCCAAATCTATCATGTTTTTTGTAAAAACTTTTTAGATGCCCAGCCACAGGGACGCCAAGCATAGGAGTTCCATTCTGTTGGCGTGCTGTAGCTACTGTGGAAGTTGCAGAATCTCGGTATTAGACGCATCCACATCTATCTTTGATTCCTTCAGAGTCATTCATGTTAGTTAGGGCATGTTTCCCGTTCTTATTCAGAGATAGCAGTTTCAGACTTTCATTTATTTCAGATGTTGGATTTATTTATTCAGACTCTTCTATTAGGATTATTTGGCAATGAGATTATATTTGGAGTGTTACTCCAGACTTTGTTATTTCTTTATATTAATTATTCCTATGAGATTGTTTATGTGAATGTTGAATGGTTGGTTATTCATTACTTAGTTGTAAGTTAATTTAATTAATAAAATTTGTCATCTCACTTTTTAAATATTAGGTGGCTAGTAATTAATTAAATGTTTTTCGACAGTGATGCTAAGACTGAACCAACTTGATATTCTATATTAATTTAATAAAGCAGTAGCTATGCTGGTATTTAATTAGACGACGTGTTACAGGTGGTATCAGAGCATCGGGTTCTAGAGTATTTAGAATCTGTACGACTTGTTATGCTTTTTGCGTAGCGTTCTTTGATATAAAGACCTATATTTTAGGACTTTTGTAATCTTTATTCGTGCATTTTTTGTCTTCAGCCATTTTGTGATAATAACTGTAGAATCATAAAGCTTTTGTCTCATTTTAGATGCCTCCTCGACGTTCACAATGAGTTCCCATGGGTGCCCAACTCGAGCCTCAGCCAACACCAGTTTAGGGTATTATGAATGCTGCTGAAGTTGCCGCTATAGTAACACAGTCGGTAAATGCAGCTTTAGCAGTAGTGCAGCAGGTGGCACCTCAGGCACCGGTGGGTTCTCCAGTTCAGGCTCATGCATTCCCCTATGCTTGGGAACATGTCAGAGATGCCTTTTAGAAGGCACATCCTCTGGAGTTTGCAGGGAGCTCCGATGTTATAATGGCGAGCCAATGAAAGAAGGACATCCATAGGCACTTGAGGATATATGAATGCATATATTTACGGAGGCAGATACTAGCTACGTTTAAGCTAGTTGGAGCAGCGCTGCAGTAATGGGAGTCTATTACCAGTGCTGAGGAGATAGATGTCTTTACTATTCAAGATTTATGGGTGCGGTTCGATTGCAAACATTTCCCTTTCGCCGTTCAGACTGAGATAAGGAAAAAATTACTAAACCACACCCAGGAGGGGAAGACCATATCTGAGTAAGAGGAAGAGTTTAACTGGCTGGTTAATCTAGTACTAGCAAAGGTGCCTACTGAGGAGAAAAAATATAGATGTTCATGGATTGCCTTACTTGGATAATTCGACAGCATCTTCTGGGTAACCTCTTATTATAAAACTATAATGATGTGATTAATGCAACACTATTTCACTTCCAGGACCACCGCTTCCATCTAACAGGAAGAAAGCAAGTAGAGGAGTCTAGCTAGCAGGGCAGGATAGGAGGTAATGGTGCCAGTGGGGCACAACCAACTCCGGGCCAGTAGAGGCAGGGTGATCAGAATTCCCACCATGGGGATTCTAAGAGTTTCATATTGGGAGGTTTTCGACACGTTCAGGGAGGTTATAGACATGTCCAGCAGGGTCAGCATGGCCATCGGGGTCAACAGGGATAGCAGGGCCGTCAGGGCTAGCAACAGTATTCGTAGGGCCATGTGAGAGGTCGTAACGACCAGCTGGGTCGAGGGCAGCAGGGACATTGAGAGGGTAACTTTGGTGGAAAATATTTCATATGTGGCAAGATTGGACACAAATGCTATGATTGTCCTAAGAGGGGAAGGGCCCCGTAGCCGCAGCAGTAGGTTGCTAGATAGGTGCCTCAGAGACCGATATTTCCCGCCGCCCTCCCAGCACCACCACAGATGCCAGCTTTACCAGCAGTCCCAGTTCAGCAGGGGAAGTTACAGTATGGGCGTGTTTATAACGTTCATCAGGCCGTAGTCCCACAGGTTCCACCCGCGATTGAGGGTATGTGTTTTTTATCCAGGGGACTTTGGGGCGTATTTTGTTCAACACGGGGGAATCACATAGTTTTATTGTCACTAGTTTTGCACGCACCACGGGGTTATTAGACACGATAGAGAGCACAATTACTAGTGTAGATTCACCGTTGGGCTATGGGTCATTGATATTTTTTATATGTCGAGGAGTGGGCATAAAGATTGGGAGATATTTATTACCAGTAGATATGCTTATCTTAGATATGCACGAGTATGATGTGATTATCGGTATGGATTGGCTCATTGCGTATAGGGCTATGATCGATTGCTTTATTAGGAATATTATATTTCCTATATCGGGTCAGGATATGTTCCTGGTGGAGATGCCTCATCCTGAGTGAGGATCATCCACTCACTTATATTACATAGAGGAGGAGACCTCTAAGGAGGTGGTAATGCCGCTTGATTCGATTCTTGTTGTTCGGGAGTTCGTTAATGTATTTCAGGATATACTAGGATTTCCACCTAGTAGATAGATAGACTTTGTTATAGATTTGACACCAGGCACTCGGCCGATAACCCGCGTGACTTACAGTATGGCTCCGTCGGAGATAAGGGAGTTACGAGATCAGATTGAGCAACTGTTGGGACAGGGGTTCATCCGGAGGAGTACCTCACCTTGGGGTGCTCCCGTGGTGTTTATGAAGAAAAGGGATGGATCTTTAAGGTTGTGTGTTGATTACCAAAAGATGAATAAAGTCACGATACAAAACAAGTATTCGTTATCCCGAATCGATGACTTATTCGACCAGTTACGAGGAGTTGCCTTCTTCTCGAAGATAAACTTGAGATCGGGATACCATCAATTGCGTATCAGGGATCAAGACGTGTCGAAAACTGCATTCTTGACAAGATATGGATCGTACAAGTTCAGGGTTATGCCATTTGGGCTAACCAATGCACCAACTGTATTCATGGAATTGATAAACAGGGTGTTCAGAGACTTCCTTGATCAGTTTATCATTATCTTCATAGATGACATTCTGATATATTCTCAGACTGAGGATGAGCATGCCGAGCATTTGCGATAGGTGTTGCAGACACTACTCCAACATGAGTTATATGCCAAATATGAGAAGTGTGGGTTTTGGCTGAAGGAGGTCTAGTTTTTGGGGTACATAGTATTAGATAAGGGTATATCCATAGATCCGGACAAAGTGTCAGTGGTGAGGGAGTGGGAACAACCCACGACACCGACGAAAATACGTAGTTTGTTGGGCCTATCAGGATACTATAGGAGGTTTATTCAAGAATTATAGAAGATATCGGGTCCGTTAACACACCTGAATCGCAAAGGGGTGCCATATATCTGGGATGACGCCTGTTTGTTAGCCTTTGATGAGCTGAAGGACAAGTTGACTTCGGCACCCATCCTAGCGCTGCCCAGGTCGGGAGTGGAGTATTTAGTCTACACTGATGCGTCTTACAAGGACTTGG
Organism: Sambucus nigra; assembly: GCA_949130495.1. NCBI lineage: Eukaryota > Viridiplantae > Streptophyta > Magnoliopsida > Dipsacales > Adoxaceae > Sambucus > Sambucus nigra. The sequence goes on from OX422224.1 coordinate 222,473,426, forward strand.
GGGTGTGCTTCATTAGGAGGATCATGCTATAACTTATCCTTCCCGAAAGCTTAAGCTTCATGAGAGGAATTACCCCACCCACGACTTGGAGTTAGCAGCAGTCGTGTTTACACTTCGGATTTAGAGAAATTATCTCCTGGGGGATAAAGTTTTCTTATTCACAGATCACAAGTCACTACAGTACCTCTTCACCCAGAAGGAGTTGAATATGCGTCAACACAGATGGTTTGAATTTATGAAGGATTATCAGTTCGATATCCAATAACACCAGGGGAAGGCTAACGTGGTAGCAGACGCGTTGAGACGTAGGCTAGCAGGTAAGGTGGCCTAAGTGTGGAAAGTGAAATGGAAGGAGTTGGGACAACTAGATGTAGTGGTCCGATCATTTATGTCTGTTATGGCAGTTACGCCTCAGATTATTATGAGGGTGGTACAGGCTCAGGCAACAGATTCTTTTTTCCAGGATCGAATAGTACAACTTCTAGCATAGGAGGCCAAGTCTTACATTGTTGGTTAGGATGGAGGGTTGCGCTTCAGTGGGAGACTGGTTATTCCTGAGGGGGAGGACTTACGACACGAGGCGATGGCAGAGTCGCACGATTCATGTTTTGCGGAACATCCCGGTGGGGATAAGATATACCAGGATATGAGGCGACAATACTGGTGGAGTGGAATGAAGATGGAAATTGCCGAGTTTGTTTTGAAATGTGCCACTTGTTAGCTGGTAAAAGTGGACCACTAGAGGCCTCCGAGGCTACTACAACCATTAGAGATCCCTATGTGGAAATGGGAGAGCATTTCCATGGATTTCATCATGGGTTTGCCTACATCTCAGCGAGGTCACGATTCGATATGGGTGATTGTGGATCGTTTAATAATGTAGTTCACTTTCTTCCAGTTTGGACCGATTATAGTACGGGACAATACACTCAGATCTTCATTGCGGACGTAGTGAGACTTCACGGGGTGCCCCTTGATATTGTGTCTGACCGGGACTAGATTTTTGTGTCCAGATTTTGGGAGAGCTTCCAGGAGGCCATGGGTACGTAGTTACGACTGAGTTCGGCCTATCACCTGCAGACTGATGGGCAACTAAGCAAACAAATCAAATGTTAGAGGATATGTTGCAGATGTTTATCCTAAATTTTGGCGGGGAATGGGAGCAGTATCTCCCACTAGTGGAGTTTGCCTATAAGAACTCTTACCAGTTTACGATTGGCATGGCTTCATTTGAGGCATTATACGGTAGACCTTGTCTTTATCTAGCGTGTTGGTTAGAGGTGGGGGACAACAAGCTACTTTGGCCGGAGGTAGACCTAGCAATTTTTGACACGACCCGAAAACCCAACTCGAACTCGGCACTATTTTTACTAGTCAGGTCATGTCTAAACAGGTCCGGGTTGAAATCAGTTCAAACCCGTCTAACCCATTTATTAAACAGGTGATGTTTCGGGTCAACCCTCGAACCCGCAATTGACCCGATTATTTTTCATGTTCATTTCGGGTCACATTCGGGTCAAAAACCTAATAAACCCGTTTAGACACGATTAATTTTAAACCATTGATTTTTTAATCTAACGATAAAAAAAAAATGAAAAACCCAATGGGTTAATAAAAAACCTAACCTAAGTAACTCATTTTGCAGTAGGTCTCTCATTCTCTAAAGACTAAACCTAACTCTCTTCTCTCTTTCCTTTGTACCGGCACCGGCCTTCAACACGCACCGCCTCAGGTCTTCTCCATTCTCTCTCTTCATTTCTCCACACACACACACACACACACACACATCCACAACATAACACACACACGCACACAACACACACGAATTTGCACAGAACACATGCACACAACACAACACACATATTTTTTTTTTGCGCAGAACACACCTACACAACACATCACACTATGATTATTTTCTTCACTGTATATCTGTTAATTTTTTGTTGCCATGCCAACTCTTTTTCCCAATTCAAACCAAACTGAACCTAAGGTTTGTTCTATTTCTTATTGGTTTTGTAGTTCTGGAAATTTATATCTTTAGAAATTGATTCCAAGTTTTGTATGTTGTTGCTTTACCTAAGTACTATTAAGATGTTGGCAGTACTGCCCATATTCATGCCCATGAAAAGTACATTAACGGTTGAAGCACCTCTCAAAACAATTTGGTGAGGCCTTTTTTGAAAAGTATATAAAATTCCAGAATATGGTTTTTTGGTTGCTCTCGTTAAAGTTAATGATACCTTTTTAACTTAACTTTAAGAAAAAACTAGATCTTTAGAAAACTCTAGATGCCACATATATGTTCTCACTTCTAGTTTTAGTTAAAACACTTAATGCTCTTTTTCCTGATGAGTCGTTTATAATTATGTATTAGAGTAATGCAGTTAATAATAGCTAGACACACAACATAATTATGTTCACAAAACAATGTTCTAGCAAGTACAATTTGTTAAATAGTTGTTAAATTTTACATTCAATCACTATTAAACCAACCAAATCAACACTGTGGCAGAGCTACATTCTTTTACCGCCAATTACAATTAACTAATACATCCACATTGCATTAAATCAGATTCCACAATATTTTCATATTTTTCTTGTTGCATAGAACACACACGCACACAACTAGCCTTTGACTGACCATGTTAATTTTTTGGATAGTTTGTTTGGAAGTTTTGCACCTAAGGTGTTACAAGAAATGAACGTAATGAAACTGTAGAAACACAAATGTAAATGAAAATATGTTTCTTTAGAGAGCTCACTAAATTGTTTTTGTTCTCCTCATGAAATTGGTAATAAACAATTTTGTATAACTACTAATAAATATGCCTATGTATTTAGTAGCCTTTTCAGTGATTGGGGAAATTGCAAACTGTTAACCAATACTCAACTTCTTTTTCAGTTTCAGGTGTGTAATTATCATATTTTAGTAGGAAAAATCGTATTATAGCTACTTTAATAAAAAAAATCTAATTGTTATTTGAACATTGAGTGTGCAATAATTGATTTTCATGACAAAAAATTCATGAACCTAAATCCGTTCGCATATTTTCATGAAAAAATTTTGATTTTTCTTTTTTAAAGTTATAGTATTTCAACATCTATTCATTCAAATAATTTCTAATGGATACTTACTTTTTTTTGTAGGTATATGAGTTGAAGGGTTCCTTTTTGGCGTATATTGAAGTCTTGAAGATTAAGTACACATCTTTGTTGTTTGGTTGTTTATATTTTGGATTTGGATTGTATGATGACACGTTAAACCTTTTATGGATTCGTTTAAGTATCATTTTGTACTTGTTTATGGATTCGTTTAAGTATCGTTTTGTACTCGTTTAAGTATCTTAAAATTAGTATGTTACTTATGTTATGTATGAACTTAAGTTAAATAAATAGCTTAATGGTAATGTGCTACATACGACTAAGGACCATTTTTATAAAATATTAAACATATTTTATGAATATGTTATTAATATCGTGTTAACGGGTTGAAAAATAACCAGTTTATTGGTTGGGTTATGCGGGTCGGGTCAGGTTTTCGTGTTAAACACGACCTGTTTATTAAACGAGTTATGCGGGCTGTGTTAGGTTTTCGAGTCGAAGATGACCCGTTTATTAAACGGGTTATCCGGGTCGTGTCGTATAACCCGTTTATTAAATGTGTCATGTTCTAGTTTTATCTTTTGACACGATTAATAAATGGGTCGTGTTCGGGTTGGTTTTTTTATCAGAATACATGTGTCTCGACACGACCCGAACCCGACCCGCAAACACGAATTGCTAGGCCTAGCCGGAGGTGATCAGGATACTTCGGCCAGGATAAAGATGATTCAGAGTCGTATTCAGGTTGCTCAGGATCGACAGAAGAGCTACGTCGATGCTAAGAGGTTCTTTCAGGATTTCAATGTGGGAGACCAGGTGTTGTTGAGAGTATCTCCTATAAAGGGGATAAAGCATTTTGGTAAGAAAGGGAAGTTGGCACCGAGATATGTGGGGCCATTCCCTATCATTGAGCGAATTGGGCCAGTTTCTTATAGACTGTGTGTATCAGAGCATTTGTATAGGATTCATGGCATGATCTATATTTCTTTGTTGAGGAGATATCTTCGGGATGAGTTGGACCATACTCACATTGCTTTGAAGGAGATTGATCTGTAATCCGATAGTTCATACGAGGAGGGGCCAGTTGCTATCCTCAACCATTGCGAGAGGAAATTGAGATCGAAGGTAGTACTACTAATACGCTTTCAGTGGCGACATCGTAATGCCGAGGAGTTTACCTGGGAGCGCAAGGATGAGATGCGAGATAAATATCTCGAGTTATTTTTAGCAGGTATACCTTTATTTTCGAATTTCGAGATGAAATTCCATTATTAGGGGGGAAGTATGTAATACCCCGTATTTTTACTGATTTTAATTATAGGATTAATTGAATTAAAAATGAAAAATTATTTGGTAATTAATCCAAATTTAAATACTAGCGAGACGAGAGTTAGTATTTGATTATGATAATTATGTTGAATATTAGTGAGCGAGTATAGTAATATATGATTATGAATTTATTAAAATTGTCATGAGTGAAAAAGATGACAGTTTTGGAAATTAAGTTGGAACGCGCGTGTCAGTCTTGTCAAGACCAATTTAATGGATTATAAAGTAGTTTATTCTCATGTTATCCTTATGGTCATTTTGAGTGCGCCAGTGTGTTCGAAAGTATCGATATAGTTAGAAAAGTCTACTCGGGGGTCCCGGGGCAGTTTTAGGCCAAACCGGCAATGCGAGAGGGTATTTTAGTCATTTTACTATTTTATGAATATTGACCTACGAAATCTAGAAAGATTTATCAGCTGCTAGGTTAGATCCTTAGGGTTAGGTTAGAGACTTAGGGTTTTCACCACCAAAACTCACAGATGACCATTAGAGAAGAAGTGGAGGAAGTTTCCAAATGAGAACCACCATTCTTAGGCTTTTTGCACAACTGTCACCACCACCAGATAGATCGAGAAGAGACGATCGCTCCCATATCACCTTCTCCAAAGGATCAGAACTTCCATTTAAGGCAAGTGATTTAACTTGTTATGATTCAACAAATATATTATCCATGTTAGTTTAGAATTGGAGACTAAACTTGAAATATTGTTAATTTCATGAATTGGGAGAATTTAATCTTGAATATAGCTAGGTTTTGCATGTAGTTGAACTTATGATACGTAGAGACAACGAAATCATGATTCATGTATAGAAATTCATGAATTAATGTTGAGATATTTGATGTTCTTGAAGAAAAATTCATGAACAAGGGTTTTATATGAAAAATACATGATTTGATCCAAGATAATTATTCCCCGTGATGATTTGATGATTCAGATGTTAGAAATTATGTAATTATGTTGGTGTAACCTTTGGCATAAATATTTGGGAGTTTGGGACATTATAATATAGGATATGAGGGTTAAAATTGATGAAATCTGTAGGCAAAAATATGCAGAAATCATAGGCCAATATCTTATGGATCGATCGACCGACTCAAGAATGTCGATCGATCAATTGGATCGATTGATCAATCCTTTCCTTCGATCGATCGACCCCCCCTGTATTTCAGATAAAATTTCCTTTTAAGGTTTAATCCAATCACAGCTCTTAAATTTTTTTGGTGTGGACTATTTGAACATATTGGGACTTGGGAAAGGTCTGTAGGGGTGTATTTAAGGCCCGAAAAATATTAGTTTGGTTTGGGATAAATGATAAACTTATGAGTGTCCGACGAGAGTGTTACGGTTATAAATTATGGAAACTTGAATTTAATTCGGATGAACAATAACTTAAGGTTAGAGACAATAGTAGGGGGACTTTAAATTACTGAAAGAACCTTAAAGACAGGTGGGAAACTTGGTAACCTTTTGGGATAGGTTTAATTACTCGGATTTATACGAAGAGAGTTGTCGAGCTAAACATATTACGTAGAATAATCGGGATGAAACTATACTATGTATGAGACTTGTAATATAGGATAGGAGTATACCTATATTGAAATGATGATTATTTAGGTTGTGTGATTACCTAATATATGGATTATTCTGTGTATGATATACCTACCATAGTTGCTATCACATGAGGTTGTAGGAAGAGGATAATCTTATCTTGTGTTCCTTCGGGGGGATTTAGATTTGGTACCTCAAGAACATAGGACTGTGAAGACTTATTTGTGAGTTAATAAGTCAGCTGACTATGGGAGCGTAGGTATGTGCGTGACCCATGGGTATGTGAACTATGTTCGCCTCCAATATGTGTGATTTGTATTGATACAGTTCCTGAGAGATTCGAAAATCATGATCCTTATGTACATGATGTACCGAGATCCTATAGCAGAGTATGCATGCACCGCAACTTAGCCTAGGGGTGCCATATGTGTATATATGTACTGAGAATAATGTGAATATATACTTGTGATTATTCACTGTTGCTTAGTAGATGAGAATGTTTAAATGACTTAAATATGTGGGAACTTATATAATACATGAGATAATTGATTCCATTAATGAGTGTTTGAAATGTAATTATGTCTTAATTGTGTAATACGGGTAGGGCTGTAAATCGGGCCGTGTGAGCTGGGCTTGGGCTTGCTCAGGCTCGGCCCAAACTCACATACCCATGCTCAAGCCCGAGCTCGGCCCGAACAAAGTTTTCCAACCTAAGCTCGAACTCGGCTCATAAATGTTACGGGCCTCGCGCAGGCCCGATTTTAATTTTTTTTGTTGAAAAAGTTTGAATTTGTCTTTTTTTCTTGTATTTTCATCATGGACAAAATGTACACACTAAAATCTAATTGATAATTCATAAAATAAAATATATATTTATGAAATATATTAAATTAAAACATGGTAAATAAGAGTGAAAACCTAAAAATGCTTATTAAATTTCATACATTTAGCATTGTTTCACCACTAACAAGGGTCTACTATGACTTGAGCAATTAATAAATAAAATAATCATAATGAGATTAAAAATAAAATCACAAAAATGAAAATCTCATGTAATTTAGTGGATTATGACAAATGAAACTTAAAAAAAAGTAGTAAATGAAATAATAGAACGAAACCTAATTAAACAATGTTAACATAAATATGTTATATTATCTAAATTATTTCTTTATAAATTCAAAGTTCGGGCTTCGGGCCTAATTCGGGCTTGGCAAAGTTCGGCTCAAGCTCGGCCCAAAATTCATTTGGGCTTGAAATTTTTGCTCAAGCCCAGCTCGATTCAAACTAAAATAAAGCTCGATCCAAAAATAACGGGCCGAACGGGCTGTCTTCGGGCCTCGACAGCTCAATTTACAGGCCTAAATACGGGTAGGCATCGTAAATAAGTCCGTATAGACCGATAAGGTACAGACTGGTTAGGTAGTGGTATAATTAGCTTGGGTTAAAAGAATGCGTTAGGAGTGCATAATAGTTGAGGGGTGAGAATCTCAAGTGAGAGCACGTGACTAACATGTGTATAATATTTACTGTTTAATGCAATTAAACGCTTGCTGTTTTTAAAATTTTTTCACCTCGGGCTCTGACCCGTTTTCTTCCAAATCTATTTTGTTTTTTGTAAAAACCTTTTAGGTTCCTAGCCACAGGGACGCCAAGCATAGGAGTTCCATTATGGAGATGTGTGTAGCTGCTGTGGAAGTTACAGTATCTCAGTATTCGACGCCTACACATATATCTTTGCTTCCTTGAGAGTCATTCCTATCAGTTAGGGCATGTTGCCCATTCTTATTCAGAGATAGCAGTTTCAGACTTTCATTTACTTCAGATGTTGGATTTATTTATTCAGACTCTTGTATTGGGATTATTTGGCATTGAGACTATATTTGGAGTGTTACTCCCATAACAACAAAAATGAATATTAGGGATGGGAGTATTTGGAACGGCCATGTCATTGTGTCCCTTATGCTATACCAAAAGGGACGGTTTTAATTACCGTCCTTTTTGATAGTATCAAAAGGGACAGTTTTAATTACTGTCCCATTTGGTATAGTAAAAGAGACGGTTTAAAAATCTGTCCTTTTTGGTATATCTTGAACTTTTAGCTTTTTTCCAAACAAATATAAGGGACGGATTCTAAAACCGTCCCTTTTAGTATATCAGAAGGGACGGTTTTAAAATCCGTCCCTTTTGATATACTAAAAGGGACGATTTTTTTCAACCCTTTTGGTATTTTCCCTCAATTTCCCATACATTTTCCCACCCTTACGAAATTAAAGTCGGACTCCCTCATTTGTGCGCGACCTAGGTCTCATGGACCTTTCTCTATCTCTCGTGATCTCTCTTCCCTCCCACTCTCTCCACCTCCCCCACCCACTGTGCTACTTTCTCTCCCTCTCCCTCTCACTGTTACAACTCTCTCTCTCCGTCGTGGTCCCTGCGCCGCCCCACCCCTGGCCCTGGGGTCGGTATGATCGGAGATGGGTCGCGACTGGAGCTTGGGTCAGATTTAGGCAGGTGGGTCTGGACATCAGGTTATGGCAAGGGCTTGGGTTCGTAGACTGGAGGTATATGTTGGTCTGGCCGGAGGTGGGAGTAGAATAGAGGTTCCGGGTCACCTTCGTTTATGGTTTGCTGGAAATATTGTTTCGGTCATTGTGGGTATGAGGTTCGTTATTTGCGGTTTAATTCGGTGTGGGTTTGGAGGTTGGTTTGTTCTGGATTTGGTTATGGCAGGAGCTTCTATGGAGGTCGACAAGAGTTGCGGTGGAGACGGGTGGTGACCGGGTTGGGGGTTAGAAGCAACAAATAGTCACTTAAGAATTCTGTAAGTGTTAATTTTGTTCTTGGCCTTGGTATTTTCAATTTGGTTTTAGATTTGTCCTTGTGAAAAAAAAGGAATAGATATATACCTGGTTTAATTAGATTGGTATTGGTTATATTATGATATACCTGTTACACCATTTTATATTGTTGTTGAAATTGAATAAGTATTGGATTTTGAAATGTAATCAAAATCAATTGCAATCTTCTCAATATGTGTGCATCTTATTTTTTTCTCAGTAGTAATCCTTATATACCTGAAAGAAAATATCAACAGTTTTGAATCCTATTTTGTTTGCCCAATTTTTGTTGCTCTAACTTGCTCAACATCTCCTACATAGAGCAAAATTGATACAAATAATACCTTAATATGGAAACGATTCACAGCATAGGCAATACACACTTGGATGGGGTGGACAAGAAAGCTGGCGATTTCGTATAGCCTCTTGGAACTTTGATAATTCTGACCCATGCATGTGGTCAGGTTTTCATTGTGTTGACGATGAAGTGCAATTGTTTTAAGTCCCTGTTATATTTCTTCTCCAATTTATATAAAATCCCATTTATTTTAGTGTCTTTTTTCATATGTAAAGTTTTTTTTGTACTAATATATAGTTGGGTAAGTTTGAAATTGATATGAAATGCTTTCTTCTTGAAGATGTACTAATCTCAACGAGCATTCTTTGCGAGTACTCGCACCAAAGCTTGCAAAACTCACTCACTTAAGAACTCTGTAAGTGTTGATTTACATAGAAATTAAAAATATTTATACACAGTAATCTTCTGGATTAAATTTTTATGTTCTAAAATCTCTCTTTTGAAGTTATTTTTTGGTTCAATTGAATGACTAATATGGTAAATGTGTTAATACCTTCTCTCCCGATGCCTCTTCATTTCTAGTTGATTATGATGTTGAAGTGAAAGTAACCTACTATTATTCTAAACATTTTTTTCTAATGAAAATATTATGTCATAATTTATGTGGATTTAAATTATTTTCACTGGTTATGTGTATGATTTACCTTAGAATTTATCATTAGTTGTTTGATTTTTTGGATATTGCATGTGAGGACATATTTTTATAAGTCCGTTATCAATTTATTATGTCGTATACCGCTACACCGTCGAAGAGCATTCAAGAACATTCAAGCATCAAAGACGGATCTGAATATCAAGGTTCTTCATAAAAAATACTCCACAAAGTTTACTTTTCTAAGGTTTTGTTTTAAATACCTTAATTTTCCACTTAGAGCTTTTGGGATATTTTTACAATATATTTTCAAAGTGTTGGAGCGGATTTCTTCGTCAAAATTTGAGAATGAGTATTTTTTCTAAGTATTGGAGCGAACATTAAAATATTTTTTTTGACGCAACAGTCGTTCAAACGACTTTGTACTTTCGTTCGAGCGACACAGCAGTGTCGCGCGATGTCGTTCCAACAACATCTGTTTCTCGTTCGCGCGACATCCCCTTCTCGTTTGAATGAGCTCGTTTTTCGAGGCAACGCGATTTTGTATGAATACTCATTAAATGGCTTTGTTTTCATTAAGAAGTCCCAGCATTTTACAGAACAGAAAAACTATGAAAGCAGAATTCTTTTTGACTTCTTCTTTTAGGGTTTAATCCCTATTTGTTTACAATTCACAAAAATCTCAATATGCTTTGGTGAATTGTTTTGGTGTTGAAGAACACACCTTGATTTTTTTTACCTTTGTGGGGAGAACTCTATAACCGGAGAGCTACGTGCTATTGTGGAGGGAGTCCTTATAAAGTTCACACTTGTAGAGAAGCCATTTTCGTCTTCATTCCTGACCATCTGGAGTTCTTGCGGGAGATTCCAGCCGACGACGTTTCTAGCCTTTGCTTTGAAGGTTTGACGAAGACACCGTGCATTACACTTGTGGGCGATTATCAGGTTGTATGTAAGTCAATGGTCTTGTGAATTCTTCAAAGTTCTAGAAATAAAAGGTTTTGCCCTTCGGGGATTTTTCTTAACTGTGTGTCGCATGCTTTATCTATTTATGGGTTGACACATGCACACACATAGATGCATGTTTAGGGGTTAAATTAATTTGGTTTATATTGACTCCAATTATATAAGCGTGCCAAATTAGTAAGTTGCGAATTAATTTAAATCGGTATCAAACATCGCGTTTACACATTTTACAAATTGTTATCAAAGTAGGTTGCGCTAATTTATTATGTATTCCTATTTTCAGAAAAAAACGTGTGATATTGATTTTTTTTTGAAAAATCAGTTTTGTGAAAAATTGTAATATTTCCTATGGAGCACTTATATAATCAGATGCCTATTTTTGATGGGTCTAATTATGCCTACTGGAGAGCTCGCATGAAATCGAGTTTAAAAGCCATTGACGAGCGTGTTTGGTTCCTTTACGAAAATGGGTGGACTCCTCTCACGGTCACCGTTGATAATATCACCGCTTTAAAACCCGTGTCAGCCTGGACTAAAGATGATTTTAAAATGTCAAAATTTAATTCACGTGGTTTGTATACTATTTCTGGAGCTTTCACTCCCGACGAGTTCCGTCGATTTATGACGTGCACCATGTCTAAAGAGGCATGGGATGTTTTGAAATTGACACATGAGGGTACGAACGAGGTTAAAGTATCAAAATTATTAAATTTGGCCACCCAATTTTAGACTATCACCATGTTTGAGTCTGAATGCTTTGATGACTTTTATGCACGTTTGTCGGACATTGTTAACACCAGTTTTAATTTGAGTGAGGTGATTGATAACACGCATGTCATTAAAAATATTTTGAGATCTCTCCCAAAATGCTTTATTCCTAAAGTCAACGTTTTGAACTCTTTGGGAAATTTGAAATCACTTAAGTTGGAAGAACTTGTAGGAGACCTTCAAACCTATAAGATAGACATGTTTCCCCAAACCATTAAGGCTAAGGATAAAGGTGTTGCTTTAAATAATCATTTTAAGAAAAAAAAATAAAAAGTTTGTGAGTCTAATTCTGATGGTGAGTTTGCTTTTGATGATGTGGCCATGCTTGTGAATTTTTTAAAAAAGTTTATCAAAATGAAAAAGGAAAATTCTTCCAATAAAAATAAATCCTTTGAGTCAAACAAAAAGAAAGTAGAGGCCAAAGATAGTGATAAGTAGGATGAGATCAGGTGCTTTGAGTGTGAGGGAAAAGGGCACATAGCTAAAGAGTGTCCTACTAGGATAAGGAGAAAGGTCAAAGAGACTGCTATGCCCGACACACTTAGTGATAGTGAGGGTGATGTGGGTGATGAGGGAGATGAGTTTGATAAAGGTTTAGCACATGGTATGTGTATTGCTTTTTTGAGTCACGTCAGCACACCCACTTTGTCTCACGTTGATAGAGGTCATGAGAGCACCAATGATGACCCGAGTGTTTCTAGTGGAGATGAGAGCGAATTTGAGAATGGAGATGAAAGTGAGCTCCAAAAATCCTTTTGAGATTTGTACACCGAGTCCTTGAAAACAAAGAAGTATAATAGAGATTTAGGTCTGCGGGTTTTAGATTTGGAGAGAGAGAAGGATGTTTTAAGAAAGTAGAAGTGTGATTTGACCAACACGTTGTCTAGTCTGACGACATGTGTATCCAAACTCGAGAGTGATCTCAAACGTGCCAGGGAGGTCAAAGTCAATTTTGAGAACGCACCTAAGAAGGTTGAAAAGGTGGTTCTTAAGGGTAAAGGTGATAAGTTAGGAATAAGTCATGACGGTGCTTCTACTTCCCAATCAGCACCCGAGACGGTTCTCACTTTAGTGTTAGATTCACGTAAGTCTCACCGTAACCCACCTAGGCGTCCCATTCCTGTTAGGAGAGAGCATCTAGAGTGTTTGAGAAAGGTGTTCCTAGGCCTATATATGTTTGTTCCCATTGCAAAAGGAGAGGAAACCTTAAGGAATTTCGTTTTAAGTTGGAATATGTGTCAGGTTTTGCTACTACACGTGTTTCTGCCACACATGCACCCACACATGATACTTTACATGCTCCTGGAGACTACATGAGGGAGTTCGCACATTTAGATGAGCAAGTTAAGTTTTTAGTCAAAACTTTACAAGACTTGATGGAGGTTTTGCAAAAGTTGGCACCACCTTTGGAAAACCCCTCCGAACCTAACGATTGAGGTTTGACTTGTTTACTAGCATAGGATGTTTTTCATGATCTCATTATTTTCCTATTGCTAGTATGTATTATTTTTGTATGTTTTACTTTTTTTTGGAAAATTTTTGCAAAAAATACAAAAAGATTTTATTTTTGATAAAATTTGTTAGTTAATTAAAAAAGATTTTTGTATTTTATTTACACCATTTATGAATGGACACTTTGGATGATCGAGTCACAATTTCATTCCATTTATTCATGTGACTACTTGATAGTGTTTTGAGACAATATATCATGTCATCTTTGTGCTTTATAATGTTTGGAGTCATTAAGATGTAATTAAGTGCTACTTCCTACATGTTTGACTCATGATTTCCTTTATTGCACACATGCACGGATTTGGTTGATTATCATATGTTGGTTGGGTGTTTTCATTTCAATCCTGTCCTTAAAACGAATCAAGAGCGATAAAACAAGACAATAAAAAGTTTGCACCTTTGAACCCTGTTTGTGAGGATTTGTGTGTTTTGTTTCAAAATGGTGAAGAGCTACGAAAGGTTATTATTTATTCTTTGCGATTAGGCCACCGTTTAATTGGACCTAAAAAATTGAGCAACTTTATTATCCGGAGTCCAAAGAGGTTTAAAAGAGCCCGAAACAATTTATAGGCAGTAAAAAAAATTCATGCCAATTATGGGCCATTTAGGTTTTTGCACCAATTCTCCAAATTTTGAGAATTTAGTTTATTCACCTCTAAAAGAAAATATATATGAGGGAGTTTGGATGGAGAATTAAAACGGGTTTTCACGTCCTTGAAAGTTGAAAAAGCGCTAAATAGTTTTGGACGTTATTGGTGTGGAAATCACTTTGACTTTGATTTGTTGATTTGCATAAGATGAAGTCATCTAAATTCAATAATTTTTACACCTAAGGATACTTTTGATGTTCATTCATTAGGAGTACACGCATGCATCATGCACATATGATTGATTGAGTTGATTTTCCTATCGAATGTATTTACACCCATTCATTCCATTTTCATGACTTGATTGTTCTAGTTTAAATCCATGGTGTGATTTTTAGCATCTTATTTTTGTATAAAAAATAAAAATAAAATCCAAAAATAGTTTGTGGATGTTTGTGGGGCATACCTTTGCATGAACGCAGTGATCCATGTTTGCTATGCATTTTATCGTGACACTCCATGTTTTGATTGTTTCTTCTTATCTGTCTATTTGGGGACATCATAAAAAGGGGGAGAAAGAATTATCATGTTATGGGGGAGTTTTTACATTATGGGGGAGATTTGATTTATTAATGATTCATTCTTATATCATTTCAAACTCGATGCGTCACGGAAGTTTTTTCTTTATCTCATGTGTGTAGGTACAAAGATTGATGATCATTATGTTGCACACCCTGATGAGAAAAGCTTTGAGATTTGATGAAACTTTTTGAAGAACAGTTTGAGATCTTGCAAATTTATTCAATGGGAGGGTAGATTTGTATATGCATTTTGTTTTTTGATAATTCAGATATTTTTATGTATGTACCGGCATAGACATAGGGGGAGATATGTAAGGAAATATTTTTATAAGTCCGTTATCAATTTATTATGTCGTACACCGCTACACCGTCGAAGAGCATTCAAGAACATTCAAGCATCAAAGACGGATCCAAATATCAAGGTTCTTCATCAAAAAGACTCCGCAAAGTTTACTTTGGTAAGGTTTTGTTTTAAATACCTTAACTTTTCACTTAGAGCTTTTGGGATATTTTTACAAAATATTTTCTAAGTGTTGGAGATGACTTTTTGGTCAAAATTTGAGAATGAGTATTTTTTCTAAGTATTGGAGCGAACATTAAAATATTATTTTTTTGACGCAACAGTCGTTCAAACAACTTTGTACTTTCGTTTGAGCGACACAAATGTGTCACGCGATGTTGTTCAAATGACATCTGTTTCTCATTCGCGCGACATCCCCTTCTCGTTCGAACGAGCTCATTTTTTGGGGCGACGCGATTTTGTATAAATACTCATTAAATGTTTTGTTTTCATTAAGAAGTCCCAGCATTTTGCAGAACAGAAAAACTGCAAAAGCAGAATTCTTTTTGACTTCTTCTTTTAGGGTTTAATCCCTCTTTATTTACAATTCACAAAAATCCCAACATTCTTTGATGAATTATTTTGGTGTTGAAGAACACACCTTGCTGTCGTTTACCTTTGTGGGGAGAAATCTACAATCGAAGAGCTACGTGCTATTGTGGAGGGAGTCCTTATAAAGTTCACACTTGTGGAGAAGCCGTTTTCTTCTTCATTGCTGACCACCTGGAGTTCTTGCTGGAGATTCCAACCGATGACGTTTCTAGCCGTTGCTTTGAAGGTTTGACGAAGACACCGTGCGTTACACTTGTGGGCAATTTTCAGGTTGTCTGTAAGTCAATGGTCTTGTGAATTCTTCAAAGTTCTAGAAATAAAAGTTTTTGCCCTTCGGGGATTTTTCCTTAACTGTGTGTCGCATGCTTTATCTATTTATGGGTTGACACACGCACACACATAGATGCATGTTTAGGGGATGAATTAATTTGGTTTATATTGACTCCAATTATATAAGTGTGCCAAATTAGAAAGTTTCGAATTAATTTAAATCGGTATCACACACCGCGTTTACACGTTTTACATTGCAGATAACAATGACCACATTTGAATGATACAAGTTGATTACAACCTTTAAAGGCTGAATTCCTAGATCATTTACCTCATTTTAGTAATATATTAGTTTAAATATCAAACAATCACCTTTGAATTGACCTTGAGACAGTGACCCCAAATTGCATCTCACATTTTTTATACTTTTTGGATCTAGGTAAGATTTGTAGATGAAAAATCAGAAGAATAATGATACTTTAATTTCCCTATATTGTTTCTTGTTCAATATTATTTGCAGGTTGATTTGCAGTCTAAAGAAAATCCCTAGTGGTTACCTCATTGATGGATCATGGTAATCTCGTTTAACACCTCCATGAATTTTTTAATAATTTCTTTCAGCTTATGCGGGTCAAATTTGTTTATAATAAAATTCATCAATAGTTTTGAAACGTAATTTTTTTGATTGTGTTTACACCTAGCGATTGCCCATGAGCAGTGGAATTTTCCACCCCCATATGATCTATTCTGTAATTAAGGGCAACTAGTAGATTATATTGGTTATAGTTTTGCTAATTATTGTGTTATGCTAAAACTTAAGTATAAGTTAGTTCCCACACATTGTTATAGGAATTTCAAAGATGCATACTGCTGAATCATTTTTTAAGTTGAACACTTTGTTAGTATAATTGATGTCACATATAATAAGTGTGTTCTTTGCAAATATTTAAAATTATGGTGAGTTTTAATTTGGTGGTAAGCAGGACACACATTAGAATACATGTAAGCGTGACAGATGGGATGAAAATGATGCTTTCATTGAGTTCTTCATTTTTCCCAGTTCTGTTTACAGTTCACGCATCCATTTTCTTAGGATTAATACTATATTTAGACCTTAATGTGTGATAATTTCTCATTCCCTAATTCTTTTAGGCATCATTTATCACCTATTAATCTGTTTTCTTCTTTTTCATGATTTTTGGCAGGAGATAACAAGTGATTTAGGCAAAAATGTGATGAAGGGTGAAAAGATAAGTAATTGTATTACTAGCATGCATATAATATAATTCGTACAATTTCTAAGTTTTTACATATTTATTTTTATCACATCTCTCACAGAATAATATTTTAGATTAATTAAGGCAATTCAAGCTCTTCAAGATCTTTAGATATCTCTAAATAATAAAATCACGTGTTATTTATTATAGGATCTACTTTTAGTTGGATGAGTTATGGTATATTTTTTTGTCAAAAGGTGAAAACATAAAAAAACCACAAAATGGTCCCGTAAGAGGCATGAACACCTCGCACGAGACCAATGTAACTCATACGAATCAGCCGCGTAATCACCGGACTCTCGGTTTGAGTATATACAATGAGAATTTGCAAAACTTTACACTTATGCTTAAAAACATGACGTCAAGGGGTGAAAATGTAAAACAACCACAAAACAGTCCCGTAAGATGCACGAGGACCTCACACAGGACCAATGTAACTCGTGGAAAATGATCGTGTAGTCACCGGACTCCCCGTTTGAGTATACGACGAGAATTTGCAAACGGTTAAACTTAGGCTTAAAAACATACCGTCAATGAGAGAAAACGTAAAATAGTCCAAAAATGGTCTTGTAAGATGCACGAGCACCTCGCACGGGACTAATGTAACTCGTAGGACTGACCGCGTAGTTATCGAACTCCCGGTTTGAGTATACGATGAGAATTAGCAAAAAGTTAGACTTAGGCATAAAAACATGCTGTCAAAATGTGAAAATGTAAAACCGCCACAAAACGGTCCCGTAAGAGGCACGAGTACCTCGTACGGGACTAATATAACTCGCAGGAACCGATCGCATAGTTACCGGACTCTCGGTTTGAGTATACGATGATAATTAGCAAAAAGTTAAACTTAGGCATAAAAACAAGTTGCCTGATGGTGAAAATATAAAACAGACACAAAACGATCCCGTAAGAGGCACGAGTACCTCGCACGGGACCAATATAACTCGTAGGAACTGACCGCGTAGTCAACGGCCTCCCGATTTGAGTATACGATGAAAATTTGCAAAATTTAGACTTAAGCTTAAAAACATGGTGTCAAGGGGTAAAAATGTAAAACAGCCACAAAACGGTTCCGTAAGAGCCAAGAGCACCTCGCACGGGACCAATGTAACTCGTAGGGACCGACTGCATAGTCCCCGACCTCCCGATTTGAGTATACGATCAGAGTTTGTAAAATTCAGACTTAGGCTTAAAAACATGGCATGAAGGGGTGAAAATGTAAAATAACCACAAAATAATCCCGTAAAAGATACGAGCACCTCACACGAGACCAATGTAACTCGTACGAATCAGCCGTGTAGTCACCGGACACCCGGTTTGAGTATATACAATGAGAATTTGCAAAAATTTAGACTTATGCTTAAACACATGATGTCAAAGGGTGAAAACGTAAAACAACCACAAAATAGTCCCGTAATATGCACGAACACCTCATACGGGACTAATGTAACTCGTGAAAAACGATCGTGTAGTCATCGGACTCCCTGTTTGAGTATACAAAGAGAATTTGCAAACGGTTACTCTTGGTCTTAAAAACATGCCGTCAAAGGGTAAAAACATAAAACACTAAAAAAAAGGGTCCCGTAAGATGCACAAGCACCTCGCAGAGGACCAATGTAACTCGTAGGAACCGATCGCCTAGTTACCGGACTCCCAGTTTGAGTATACAATGAGAATTAGCAAAATGTTAGACTTTTAGGCCTGAAAACATGGCATCAAATGGTGAAAATGTTAAATAATAACAAAACGGTCCTGTAAGAGGCACGATCACCTCGCACGGGACCAATAAAACTCGTAGGGACCGACCGCATAGTCCCCGACCTCTCAGTTTGAGTAGATGACGAGAATTTATAAAATTTAGGCTTAGGCTTGAAAACATGATGTCAAAGGAAGAAAACTTAAAACAATAACAAAAAAGTCCCGTAAGAGGCACCATCACCTCGCACGGCACCAATGTAACTCGTACGAACCGACCCCATAGTCATCGGCCTCCCGACATGAGTATACAACGAGAATTTGCAAAAATTTAGACTTAGGCTTAAAAACATGACATAAAAGTGTAAAAATGTAAAGCACTCACAAAACGGTCCAGTGAGAGGCTCGAGAAACTCGCACGAGAGAAATATAACTCGCACGAATCGACTGTGTTGTCCCTGACCTCCCGATTTGAGTATAATATGAGAATTTGCAACATATATACTTTTAGGCCTAAAAACATGGCATCAAATGGTGAAAAAGTAAAATAATAACAAAACGGTCCCGCAAGAGGCACGACCACCCTGCACGGGACCAATGTAACTCGTAGGGACCGACCGTGTATTCCCCGGCCTCCCGGTTTGAGTATACGATGAGTATTTGTAAAATTCAGACTTAGACTTAAAGACATGGCGTCAAGGGGTGAAAATGTAAAACAACCATGAAACGGCTCCGTGAGAGGCACGAGCACCTCCCATGGGACCAATGTAACGCGTACGAACCGATCGCATAGTCCACGGCCTCCCGATTTGAGTATACGATGAGAATTTGCAAAATTTAGACTTTTTGGGTTAAAACCATTGCGTCGAATGGTAAAAATATCAAACAGCCACAAAACGGTCCTGTAAGAGGCACGAGTACCTCGCACGGGACCAATGTAACTCGTAGGGACTGACTGCGTAGTCCCCGGCCTCCCGGTTTGAGTATACGATGAGAATTTCTAAAATTCAGACTTGGGCTTAAAAACATGGCGTCAAGGGGTGAAAGCATAAAACATCCACGAAACGGTCCCATGAGAGGCACGAGCACCTCGCACGGGACCAATGTAACCCGTACGAACCTACCGCGTAGTCCCCGGCCTCTCGATTTGAGTATACGACGAGAATTTGCAAAATTTAGACTTTTAGGCCTAAAAAATGGTGTTAATGGGTGAGAACCTAAAATAACCACAAAATGGTCCCGTTTGAGGCACGATCACCTCGTACGGGACCAATGCAACTTGTACGAACTGACCCCATAGTCATCGGCCTATCGGTTTGAGTATATGACGAGAATTTGTAAAAATTTAGACTTAGGCTTAAAAACATGACATAAAAGTGTAAAAACATAAAACAGTCAAAAAATGGTCCAGTGAGAGGATCGAGCACCTCGTACAGGAGAAATATAACTTGTATAAACCGACCGCATAGTCCCCAACCTCCCGATTTGAGTATATGACGAGAATTTCCAACAGTTAGACTTTTAGGCCTAAAAACATGGCGTCAAATGGTGAAAATGTAAAATAATAACAAAACGGTCTTGTAAGAGGCACGATCACCTCGCACGGGACCAATGAAACTCGTAGGGACCGACCGTGTAGTCTCTGACCTCTCGGTTTGAGTAGACGACGAGAATTTGTAAAATTTAGACTTAGGCTTAAAAACATGACGTCAAAGGATGAAAACTTACAATAATAACAAAAAAGTCCCGTTAGAGGCACCATCACCTCGCACGGCACCAAGTACTCGTACGACCCGACCCCCATGTCATCGGCCTCCCGACTTGAGTATACGATGAGAATTTGCAAAAATTTCGACTTAGGCTTAAAAACATGACATAAAAGTGTAACAACGTAAAGCAATCACAAAACGGTCCAGTGAGAGGCTCGAGAACCTCACACGAGAGAAATATAACTCGTACGAATCGACCGTGTTGTCCCCAACCTCCCGGTTTGAGTATACGATGAGAATTTGCAACATATAGACTTTTAGGCCTAAAAACATGGCGTCAAATGGTGAAAAAATAAAATAATAACAAAATGGTCCTCTAAGAGGCACGATCACCTCGTACGGGACCAATGTAACTCGTAGGGAACGACCGCGTAGTCCTTGACCTCCCGGTTTGAGTGTACGACGAGAATTTGTAAAATTCAGACTTAGACTTAAAGAAATGGCATTAAGGGGTGAAAACGTAAAACAACCACAAAAGGCCCCGTGAGAGGCACGACACCTCGCATGGGACCAATGTAACTCGTACGAACTGACCGCGTAGTCCCCGGCCTCCTGATTTGAGTATACAATGAGAATTTGCAAACTTTAGACTTTTTGACCTAAAACCATGGTATCGAATGCTGAAAATGTAAAATAGCCACAAAACGGTCCCGTAAGAGGCACGAGTACCTCGCAGGGGACCAATGTAACTCGTAGGGACTGACCGCGTAGTCCCCGGCCTCCCGGTTTGAGTATACGATAAGAATTTCTAAAATTCAGACTCGGGCTTAAGAACATGGTGTCAAGGGGTGAAAACATAAAACATCCATGAAACATTCTTGAGAGAGGCACGAACACCTCGCATGGGACCAATGTAACCCGTACGAACCTACCACGTAGTCCCCGGACTCGCTGTTTGAGTAAACGATGAGAATTTGCAAAATTTAGACTTTTAGGCCTAAAAAATAGCGTTAAAGGGTGAGAACCTAAAACAACCACAAAATGGTCCTGTTAGAGGCACGGTCACCTCGTACGGGACCAATTTATTTTGTACGAACTGACCCCATAGTCATCGGCCTCCCGGTTTGAATATATGACGAGAATTTGCAAGAATTTAGACTTTGGCTTAAAAACATGACATAAAAGTGTAAAAATGTAAAACAATCACAAAATGGTACAGTGACAGGCTCGAGCACCTCGCACGAGAGGAACATAACTTGTATGAACTGACCGCGTAGTCCCCGACCTCCCAATTTGAGTATACGTTGAGAATTTGCTACATTTAGACTTTTAGGCCTAAAACATGGCGTCAAATGGTGAAAACGTAAAATAATAATAAAACGGTCCTGTAAGAGGCATGATCACCTCGCACGGGACCAATGAAACTCGTAGGGACCGATCGCGTAGTCCCCGGCCTCTCAGTTTGAGTAGACGATGAGAATTTGTAAAATTTCGACTTAGGATTGAAACATGACGTTAAAGTATGTAAATGTAAAACAATAACAAAATAGTCCCATTAGAGGCACCATCACCTCGCACGACACCAATGTAACTCGTACACTGAGCACCTCGCACGGGAGAAATATAACTCGTACGAACCGACCCCATAGTCATCGGCCTCCCGGCTTGAGTATACAACGAGAATTTGCAAAAATTTAGACTAAGGCTAAATAAAATGACATAAAAGTGTAAAAACATAAAGCAGTCATAAAACGGTCCAGTGAGAGGCTTGAGCACCTCGC
Organism: Sambucus nigra; assembly: GCA_949130495.1. Lineage (NCBI taxonomy): Eukaryota > Viridiplantae > Streptophyta > Magnoliopsida > Dipsacales > Adoxaceae > Sambucus > Sambucus nigra. Next base: position 222,495,232 of record OX422224.1, read on the forward strand.
ACAGGAGAAATATAACTCGTACGAATTGACCGTGTAGTCCCCGACCTCCCGGTTTGAGTATACGACGAGAATTTGAAACATTTAGACTTTTAGACCTAAAAACATGGGGTCAAATGATAAAAAAGTAAAATAATAACAAAACGGTTCTCTAAGAGGCACGATCACCTCTCATGGGGTCAATGTAACTCGTAGGGACCGAACGCATAGCCCCCAGCCTCCCAGTTTGAGTATACGATGAGAATTTGTAAAATTCAGACTTAGACTTAAAGAGATGGCATCAAGGGGTGAAAATGTAAACCAACCACGAAACGGCCCTGTGAGAGGCACAAGCACCTCGCGTGGAACCAATATAACTCATACCAACCGACCGCGTAGTCCCCGTCATCTCGATTTAAGTATACGGTGGAATTTGCAAAATTTAGACTTTTAGGCCTAAATCCATGGCGTCTAATGCGGAAAATGTAAAATAGCCACAAAACGGTCCCATAAGAGGCACGAGTACCTCACAGGGACCAATGTAACTTGTAGGGAGTGGCCGCATAGTCCCCAGCCTCCTGGTTTGAGTATATGGTGATAATTTCTAAAATTCAGACTCGAGCTTAAAAACATGGCATCAAGGGGTGAAAAGGTAAAACATCCACAAAACGGTCCAGTGAGAGGCATGAGCACCTCGCACGGGACCATTGTAACCTGTACGAACCTATCGCGTAGTCCCCGGCCTCCCGATTTGAGTATACGATGAGAATTTGCAAAATTTAGACTTTTAGGCCTAAAAAATGGCGTTAAAGGGTGAGAACATAAAACAACCACAAAATGGTCCCGTTAGAGGCACGATCACCTCGTACGGGACCAATGTTACTTGTACGAATTGACCCTATAGTCATCGGCCTCCCGGTATGAGTATATGATGAGAATTTGCTAAAATTTAGACTTAGGCTTAAAAACATGACATAAAAGTGTAAAATGTAAAACAGTCACAAAACGGTCCAGTGAGAGGCTCGAGCACCTCGCACGGGAGAGATATAACTTGTATGAACCAACCGTATAGTCCCCGTCCTCCCGGTTTGAGTATACGATGAGAATTTGTAACATTTAGACTTTTAGGCCTAAAAACATGGCGTCAAATGGTGAAAACATAAGATACTAACAAAACGGTCCACTAAGGGGCACGATCACCTCGCATGGGACCAATGAAACTCGTAAGGACCGACCACGTAGTTCCCAACCTCTCGATTTGAGTACACGATGAGAATTTGAAAATTTAGACTTAGGCTTGAAAAAATGACGTCAAAGGATGAAAACATAAAACAATAACAAAACAGTCTAGTTAGAGGCACCATCACCTCGCACGACACCAATGTAACTTGTACGAACCGACCCCATAGTCATCGGCCTCTCGGTTTGAGTATATGACGAGAATTTGCAAAAATTTAGACTTAGGCTTAAAAACATGACATAAAAGTGTAAAAATGTAAAGCATTCACAAAACGGTCCAGTGAGAGGCTCAAGCACCTCACACGGGAGAAATATAACTCGTACAAATCGATCGTGTAGTCCCCGACCTCATGATTTGAGTATACGATGAGAATTTGCAACATTTAGACTTTTAGGCCTAAAAACATGGCGTCAAATGGTGAAAAAGTAAAATAGTAACAAAATGGTCCACTAAGAGGCACGATCACCTCGCACGGGACCAATGTAACTCGTAAGGACCGATCGCGTAGTCCTTAGCCTCTCGGTTTGAGTATACGACGAGAATTTGTAAAATTTAGACTTAGGCTTGAAAACATGACGTCAAAGGATGAAAACGTGAAACAACAACAAAACGGTCCAATTAGAGGCACCATCACCTCGTACGGGACCAATGAAACTCATACGAACCGATCGCGTAGTCACGTGACTCCCGGTTTGAGTATACGATGAGAATTTGCAAAAAATTAGAGTTGGGCTTAAAAACATGGTTTTAACGGGTGAAAATGTAAAATAGCCGCAAAATGGTCCCGTGAGAGGCAAGAGCACCTCGCATGGGACCAATGTAACTCATACGAACCGACTGCGTAGTCCCCGACTTCCCGGTTTGAGTATACGACCAGAATTTGCAAAATTTAGACTATTAGGCCTAAAAATAAGGCGTCAATGGGTGAAAATATAAAACAACAGTAAAATGGTCCCGTGAGAGGTACGAGCACCTCCCATGGGACCAAAGTAACTCGTACGAATCGACCGCATAGTCTCTGGCCTCCCAGTTTTAGTATACAACGAGAGTTTGAAAAATTTAGTCTTAGGGTGAAAAACATGGCGTTGAAGGGTGAAAACCTAAAACAACCACAAAATGGTCCTGTTAGAGGCGCAATCACCTCTCAAGAGACCAATGTAACTTGTACGAACTGACCGTGTAGTCATCGGCCTCCCGATTTGAGTATACAACAAGAATTTGCAAAAATGTAGACTTAGACTTAAAAACATGACATAAAAGTGTAAAAATTTGTAGCAGTCACAAAACGGTCCTGTAAGAGGCATGATCACCTCGCACATGACCAATGTAGCTCGTACAAACCGACCGCGTAGTTCCCGGCCTCTCGATTTGAGTATACGATGAGAATTTGTAAAATTTAGACTTAGGGTTAAAAACATGGCAATAAAGGGTGAAAACCTAAAACAACCACAAAATGGTTCCGTTAGAGGCATAATCACCTCACATGGGACAAATCTAACTCGTACGAACTCACCCCGTAGTCACCGGCCTCCCGGTTTGAGTATGCAATGAGAATTTGTAAAAATTTAGACTTAGGCTTAAAAACATAGCATCAAAGGGTGAAAACCTAAAACCACCATAAAATGGTCCCGTGAGAGGCACGATCACCTCACACGGGACCAATGTAACTCGTACAAACTGATTGCGTAGTCCCCGACCTCTCGATTTGAGTATACGACGAGAATTTGCAAGAATTTAGACTTAGGCTTAAAAACATGATGTCAAAGGGTGAAAACGTAAAATAGTAACAAAACGGTCCCATAAGAGGCACGATCACCTCACACGGGACCAATGTAACTTGTACGAACCGAACGCATAGTCCTCGGCCTCTCGGTTTGAGTATACGATGAGAATTTGTAAAATTTATATTTAGGCTTAAAAACATGGGGTCAAAAGGTGAAAACCTAAAACTACCCCAAAATGGTCACGTGAGAGGAACGAGCTCCTCGCAAGGGGCCAATGTAACTCGTACAAACTGACCGCGTAATCCCCTGCCTCCCGGTTTGAGTATAGGAGGAGAACTTGTAAAATTTAGACTTTTAGGCCAGAAAACATGGCGCCAACGGGTGAAAACGTAAATTAATCGCAAAATGGTCCCGTGAGAGGCACGAGCACCTCTCACGGGACCAATATAACTCGTAAGAATTGACCGCATAGTCCTCGGCCTTTCTATTTGAGTATACGATGAGAATTTACAAAATTTAGACTTGGGGTTAAAAACATGGGGTTAAAGGGTGAAAACTCAAAACCACCACAAAATGGTCTCATGAGAGGCACGATCACCTCACACGGGACCAATTTAACTTGTAGGGATCGATCGCGTAGTCCCCTGCCTCTCAGTTTGAGTATACGACGAGAATTTGTTAAATTTAGGCTTAGGCTTGAAAACATGACGTCAAAGGATGAAAACGTAAAACAACAAACAAATGGTCCCGTTAGAGGCACCATTATCTCGTACGGGACCAATGTGACTTGTACGAACTGATCCCGTACCTCTCGATTTGAGTATACGACGAGAATTTGTACAATTTAGAATTGGGCTTGGAAACATGACGTCAAAGGGTGAAAATGTAAAACTACCACAAAACGGTCCCGTTAGAGGCACAATCACCTCGCACGGGACCAATGTAACTCGTACAAATCGACCGCGTAGTCACCGACCTCCCAATTTGAGTATACGTCTAGAATTTGTAAAAAATTAGACTTGGGCTTAAAAACATGGCGTCAACGAAGTGAAAACATAAAACAGCCACAAAACGGTACCGTGAGAGTTAAGAGTACTTCGCATGGGACCAATGTAACTCATACGAACCGATCGCGTAGTCCCCAGCCTCCCGATTTGTGTATACGATGAGAATTCAAAAAAATAGAATTGGACTTAAAAACATGGCATCAACGGGTGAAAACATAAAACAATTGTAAAATAGTCCCGTGAGAGGAACGAGCACCCCGCATGGGACCAATGTAACTCATACGAACCAACCGCGTAGTCCCCGACCTTCTGGTTTGAGTATACGTCGAGAATTTGCAAAATTTAGACTTAGGCTTAAAAACATGGCGTCAAAGGGTGAAAACCTAAAAACACCTCAAAATGGTCCCGTGAGAGGCACGAGCACCTCGTACGGGACCAATGTAACTCGTACTAATCGACCGCGTAGTCCCTGGCCTCCCGATTTGAGTATACGATGAGAATTTATAAAATTTAGACTTAGGGTTAAAAACACGGCATTAAAGGGTCAAAACGTAAAACAACCACAAAATGGTCACGTTAGAGGCACGATCACCTCGTACGGGAGCAATGTAACTCGTACGAACCGACCCCGTAGTCCCGAGCCTCTCGATTTGAGTATACGATGAGAATTTGCAACATTTAGACTTTTAGGTTTAAACATTATTTTATTACTGATATCTTTTTTGTTTTGTTTCTTATATTTTTTTTGCAGGATAACATTTTAGGGTTATATTTTATTCGCGTGGAACACATGAACAAAGCAATGGTTTGGGACAGGTAGATTGTTTATTTATTATTGTTGTTGATATGCGAGATTTTTGTTTTAATTTTTTTTTCTGGCCGTGTGGACTTTTGTGTTGATTAAAGAGGTTGGTTTTCATGTATAAACAAAGGATATTCTGTCGATTTTTTTTAAATTGTAAAGAATGGTTGATATGGGAGATTTTTCAAATTTTTTATGGCCGTGCGGGTTTTTGTGTTGATTAAACAGGTTGGTTTTCATGTATAAGCAATGGATACTCTGTCGAATTTTTTTAAAAATTGTAAAGAATTATTGATGTGCGAGATTCTTATTTTCAATTTTTTGTATGGCCGTGCAGGCTTTTGTATTGATTAAACAGGTTGATTTTCACGTATAAACAAAGGAGTCTCTATCAAAAATTTCTAAAACTTGTAAAAAGTTGATACGATTACCTAATATATTTGGATATTTTATTTTACTATAATATTATTTTGATAAAATCATTATTTATTGATTGCAGGTTGTGCACAAGAAGTTGAAGAGACACGTTTTTAAGTGTGTCTACTATATGTGACACTAAGAGAAGTTTTTAAAGCGTGACAACCATGTTTATCATCTTAATTTAGGGAGGATATTTTTTTTGACAATTGTCTATCTTATTAATTAGTATGATTATGTTCTCATTTAAATATTTTGACTTGAATGTAGTTAAATGGAAGAAATTGTTATTGGATACGTGCTTCAATGAATGTGGTTGATATATTGCGTTTATGATCGAATGATTTGATTTATAATTCAAATTAGACGTCATTTATGATTGCAACATAAAACATATAATGATATAACGATTATAATAATTTTTTATTTATCAATTGGGACGGTTATAAATCGTCCCTAATACATATTTGTATTAGTTGAGAATACCTTCTGGGACGATTTTTACCGTCCCTAATACCCATTTTTATATCAATTGAAATTACCTTTTGGGATGGTTTTTATCGTCCTAATTGGGTTGCCAGAATCTGAGTAGTATTAGGGATGGTTTATCTGTCCCTAACACTATTGACTGGAGTGGGAATTTGTTCGCGAGAACACAATTTGGGATGGAAAAATCCGCCGCTAATGCCAAATGTAAAGCATCCATGAATTAATATTTAGGATGGTAAAATCCATCCCTAAACTATTTGCGACGCCTAGTATAAGGGACTAATTTTTTCCCTTCGCAAAATTCGTCCCTAATACTCTTTAGGGACGGTTTTGTACTTTTAGGGACAAATTTTTACCGTCCGTAATACTCGTTTTTCTTGTAGTGTCCAGACTCTGTTATTTCTTTATATTAATTATTCCTATGAGGTTTTTTATGTGAATGTTGAATGGTTGGTTATTCATTACTTAGTTGTAAGTTAATTTAATTAATAAAATTTGGCATCTCACTTTTTAAATAATAGGTGGCTAGTAATTGATTAAATGTTTTTTGACAGTGATGCTAAGACTGAACCAACTTGATATTCTGTATTAATTTAATAAAGGAATATCTACCCGACATTTAATTAGATGGGGTGTCCCAGGTGGTACTAAAGCATCTGTTTCTAGAGTCTTTAGGATCTGTACGGCTTGTTATACTTTTTGCGTAGCATTCTTTGATATAGAGCCCAATATTTTAGGACCGTCATATTCTTTATTTGGGAAATTTTTGTCTTCAGCCATTTTGTTATAATAACTGTAGACTCGTAAAGATTTTCTCTCATTTTAGATACCTCCTCAACGTGCACAACAAGTTCCCAGGGCGCTCTACCGGAGCCTCAACCATCACTAGTTCAGGGTACTATGAATGCCGCTGAAGTTTTTGCTATAGTAACACAGGCGATAAATGTAGCTATAGCAGTAGTGCAGCAGGTGCCACCTCAGGCACCTATGGTGGCCCCAGTTCAGGCTCAAGCATTCCCGTCTGCTTGGGACTGTGTCAGAGATACCTTTCAGAAGGCACATCCTCCGGAGTTTGCAGGGAGCTCCGATGTTGTTGTGGCGAGCCAATGAAAGAAGGACATACAGAGGCACTTAAGGTTATATGAATGCACATATGTACATAGGCAGATAATAGCTACGTTTAATCTAGTTGGAGCATCACTGCAGTGGTGGGAGTCTATTACCACTGCTGAGGAGAGAGATGTCTTTACTATTCAGGATTTCTGGGTGCGGTTCAATCGCAAATATTTCCCTTCCACCATTCAGACTGAGATGAGGCAAAAATTACTAAACCACACACAAGAGGGGAAGATCGTAACTGAGTACGAGGAAGAATTTACTAGCCTGGTTAATCTGGTACCAACAGAGGTACCTACTGAGGAGAAGAAAATACAGATGTTCATAGATGGCCGTACCTAGAGGATTCGATAACATATTTTGGGTAACCTCTCATTGCAAACCTATACTGATGTTCTTAATGCATCACTAATTCACTGCCAGGATCACCACTTCCATCTGATAGGGAGCAAGTGAGTAGGGGAGTCCATCTATTAAGGCAGGACATGAGGTAGTGGTGCCAGTGTGGCACAACCAACTCATGGCTAGCAGATGTAGGGTGATCAGAATTCCCTCCATGGGGATTATAAGCATTTCAGATTGGGAGGTTTTCAAAATGGTCAGGGAGGTTATAGACATGGCCAGCAGGGTCAGCATGGCCATCAGGGCCAGCAGTAGTATCGGTAAGGTCATCAGGGCCAAGTGAAAGGTGGTAACAGCCAGCAGAGCCAAGGGCAACATGGATAGAGAGGGGGAAACTTTGGTGGAAAATGTTTCATATGTGGTAAGACTGGTAGTAACGCCATGATTGTCCTGAGAGGGGCAGGACCCCGCAGCCGTAGTAGCAGGGTGCTCGATAGGAGCCTTAGAGATCGATATTTCCCGTCGCCCTCCCAGCACCACCACAGATGCCAACTTTGCCAGCAGTCCCAATTCAGCAGGGGCAGTTACAGTGTGGGCGTGTTTAAAACATTCATCAGGCTGCAGTCCCACAGGCTCCAACCACGATTGAGGGCATGTTTTCTATCCAGGGGACTTTGGTATGTATTTTGTTCGACACGGGGGCATCACATAGTTTCATTGCCACTAGTTTTGCACGCGCCACAAGGTTATTAGACACGACAGAGAGCATAACTATTAGTGTAGATTCACCATTGGGCAATGGGTCATTAATATTTTTTATATGTCGAGAAGTGGGCATAGATATTGGGATATTATTATTACCGACAGATATACTTATCTTAGATATGCACGAGTATGATGCGATTATCGGTATGGACTGGATCCTTGCATATAAGGATATGATCGATTGCTTTAGTTGGAGTATTATATTTGCTATACCGGGGCAAGCTATGTTCCTGGTGGCGATGCCTTGTCCTAAGGGAGGATCGTCCACTCACTTGTATTACATAGAGGAGGAGACCTCTAAGGAGGTGGTAATCCCACTTGATTCGATTCCTATTGTTCGGGAGTTCACTGATGCATTCCAGGATATACAGGATTTCCACCTAGTAGAGAGATAGACTTTGTTATAGATTTGACACTGGGCACTCGGTCGATAGCCCGTGCACCTTATGATACGGCTGCGATACAGATGAGGGAGTTATGGGATCAAATTGAGAAACTGTTGGGACATGGGTTCATTTGGATGAGTACCTCACCTTGGGGTACTCCCGTGGTGTTTGTGAAGAAAAGGGATGGATATTTACGATTGTTTGTTGATTATCGAGAGCTAAATAAAGTCACGATACGAAATAAGTATCTGTTGCCCGAATCGATGACTTATTCGACCAATTGTGAGGAGCTATCTTCTTCTCGAAGATAGACTTGAGATCGAGATACCATCAGTTGCGTATCAGGGAGCAAGACGTGTCTAAAATTGCATTCTTGATGAGATATGGATCCTACAAGTTTTGGGTTATGCCATTTGGGCTAACCAATGCACCACCCGTATTCATAGACTTTATGAACAGGGTGTTAAGAGATTTCCTTGATTAGTTTGTCATTATCTTTATAGATGACATTTGGATATATTCTCAGACTGAGGAGGAACATGCTGATAGTTTGTGATAGGTGTTACGGATACTGCGTTAGCACGAGTTGCATGCCAAATATGAGAAGTGTGGGTTTTGGCTGAAGGAGGTCCAGTTTTTGGGGCACATAGTATCAGACAAGGGTATATCCGTAGATTCGGGCAAAGTGTCAGCGGTGACGGAGTGGGGACAGCCCACAACACTAATAGAAATATGTAGTTTCTTGGGCCTAGCAGGATACTATAGGAGGTTTATTCGTGGATTCTTGAAAGTAGCGGGTCCGTTGACATACCTGTAATAAAATGAGGAACTTATTCTCGAGACCTCATCTGGGTGAGTGTGTGGTAGCTAATATGAGGGGGAGACCAACTATTTTTCTCTTTTTACACATGGAGATATTGATAGAGTAGTAAAGAAGGTTATTCGTGTTATCAACAATCATATGAGAAGACATACTACGTTGGTAGAAACCTTACGTGAATGATTCAACTGGCGTTATTGGGTAACCGTCCTTCACCACTTGTGTCCTCCTACATGGAGATAATCACCACAACTATGTGAAGGATGGAGCTCCCAAGATTAAGAGTATTAGGTCCGAATTTGGCACACAAGACTAGAGATGGTGTAGGTGTTGCCCCGATAAGGGGAGACCCTCCCCACCCTAAGGAACCACCCAGGGGTAAAAAAACCTAAGAGGTTGATAGGAGAAGACAATCAAAGTTATTACGAAAATTAGATCCAGGGTCATTATGACCAGTGGGGCCACGACTAATGAGAACAGGGCTGACGAGGTCAATTTTAGCAGAACCAACCATAGAGATATGATCAGCAGGGCCACTAGTAGGGCTCCCATTCCGATAGTTCATTTAGATAAATGTCTTACATTTTGGCAAGGGTGACCACTTAGTTTGTAGAATCCAAAGGGAAACAAGTCTTATTGGGGCAACACTGGGAGATTTCTATGTTTATGTTTATATCTCACGCGTATGAGTCTATTTGGACTCCATGGGGTTCTCATTCTTTTATTAGTAAAACAATCATTAAGATTTTAAGATATATAGATTTTTATCACTGATTTTTCTTTACATGTGAATACCCCAGCGTGTATGGGAGTTGCCTTACGTTGTGATAGTGGAGACGTAGTAATTGTGTTTGGTCGGCTTGATTTTCAGCCGCATTATTGATATATACATGTGGTCTTATGATTTTATTATTGAGAGTTTGTTTATATCATTATATTAATCTTATATATTAACTACCGCTGCTAGGCTTTTATGTTTACCATTTTCGAACATGGGATGTTTTCTATAGTTATAATTAGGCTCGGGGGAAGGTCTTGCGATACGAGTATTTGTTCAGATGTGAGGACATAAGATGGGATGATGGTTTCTTAGACATTTCACCTATAATCTGAGGTTATTTTTAGTGGTATTTGCGTACCGAGTTACCACGTACATAAGAGATTATATTTAGTCTTAGTATTGTCACTAGTATTAGGGCCATTGAGAGGACAACTTATTTGGTTAATTCCATTGGAGACGATAAAATTTTTGTAAAAGGAACATTGTATTTTCAACTAAGAATTTATTCAGAAGAGTACGTCACCTTAGAGAAGCTCTAGTCCTCTTCGTTAAAATATGGATGATAAAAAGTTAGTTTGTGTGGATCACCAGGAGTTAGAAATGTCACGATGCAGAATAAGGTGTTCGTTGTCGAGACCAATGATTGATTGGATCATTTGAAGGAAGTGTATTTATTACAATGATTATACTATGATTAGATTATCATTAGTTGTGGAATCGAGAGAAGGATATCTTGAAGGTAAGTTTTTGACATGATATGGAACATGCGTGTCCAGGTCATTCTAGTGGGTTAACAAATGCTCCATTTATGTTTATGAATTGGTCATGTTGTGCATCTTAACCGTGTGTGGATCAATTTGTTGTGTTTAGTGACAACATCCTGTTGAAGTGGAAGATTTTGTAGAAGTAGTCGCCATTACACCCAATTTTGTGTCATGGGTGGTTCAGGACCAAGCATTGAACATTTTACCAAAGGATGGTATGAAAGATGTAATTGTTAGGAGTTACCTGTATTATTTTTCCTTAGGAATAAATTGTGTTTTCTAAGTGAGATTGTTTGTATTAGAGGTCCCCAAGCTACGACAGATAGTTTTGGACGAGACATGTGTTTCGTGGTTCACTTTAGATATTAGAAGTGACTGGATGTACAGTAATTTGATGAGTCAATATTAGTGAAGTGAAGAAATTAGTAGTATAGTTGGTGTCTAGGTACTTTTCTGCCAGTAGAGAAGGTAAAGCATCAGATACATTTGAAGAATTATAGTTCTTAGTGATTCCAGTATAGAAGTGGGATGGTAAATCCTTTGATTTTCTCGTTGGGTAGAGGGGTACCAAAGGGGACATGGGGCCATCTGGGTCATTTAAGTTATCAGGTTATTCATATAAGGAAGTATTTAGGGAACTTAGAGGAGGTGGTGATATGCCCAAAGTGTACCCTCGTACTCAGGTCACTAACCTCGGCCTATCTCACAGTCGAGTTGACAGGAAGCATACAATAACCATCAGAAAGGTCATCTTCTGCAAGGTTGGCTCCTCATTGACCAACCTCGTATGGCCATTAGCCGAGGCCAATAGCATCTTATGAGCTCAAGCTATTTCCAACATCGTACCTCAGCCGACGTTACATCCTACCTTATGCCTAACCTCGACCAGTCTCCCAGGCCGAGTTCATGCTGATGATTGATAGAAAAAATCACTATCGGACTTCCCCAACCTTGTACTCGGCCAAGCCGAGGTTACGATAGATAATATCATAAGTTAGAGCACACGCAAGCACATGAAAGACTTGGAACACGTGAGCAAATCAATTATAACCAAATCATTCCCCTCACGTGAGGGAATATTTAGTCGTCATTCCTTACGTGTGGACCAGCCAGGTTTCCACCCATGATTAGTGTATTCAACTCACACATGCTCATGGCATGCTTGGGGGGAACACTACACCCCCAAGCACTATAAATACATATCTTCTCCTACCTTGGAGGGGGATCGATAAATGCAACCCTAGCAGAAATTCTGTTTGTATACATAGTAGAGAGAGAAAGTGAGAGATTGTGTCACAGGCCATTAGTGCCCTCATTTTAGTGTTTCTTACTCACACACTCACAGTGGATGTAGGCCAGATTGGCTGAACCACTTATATACCAGTATTTTCTCCTCTTCTCCTCACCTCCTTCTACTATATATATATATATATATACTCTTGTGTTGCCATTGTTATTACTAGCTTGATCTTATCAACACCTCATATGGTGGTGCTGTATACGGTATCATCAGGTGGTATTATAAATAGAGTATATGAAGACTACCAGAGCAGGTAAAATGAGTTTTTGATATAAAACGAGGTATGGTTTGTGGTCCCCAAAGGTAGATCAAATTTTTTTGAACATCTCCCCGATGATAGTAATTATAAAGTTCAGGGTCCAAAGGGAAGTTATCACCCCAGTACGTCAGTCCTCGTCATTATCTTGGATAAGGTGAGGATGATGTCAATTGACTTTACCCAATCACCGCCAGCGTGTCCACATTGTCTTCCACAGGTAATTGACATAGGGAATTCACGAGGAACAAGTTGATGTTTCAATGGTTAAAATAATTTAGTTCGAGTATTATCCAAACACAATTTATGACAAGTGACCTTAGTGTGTATTAGGTCAAAGAGATAGTGGATTCCAATATATTAGAGTGAGTACGCTATGTGGGCAACATATTTTTAGACTTACGAGTTATGCATATGAGGGAATCATATTTTGAGGTAGAAGATTACGAAGAGAATATAGCTATGGCAACTCTCACTGGGGGTATGCAAAAGGGAAAATTCTTATGGAAAGTAGCCGAGGATCCTCCTAAGTCAATGGCCGAGTTGTTGGAAACAACTGGAATGGTCATGAACGCAGAGGAAACTATGGCTGCAAAATACGAGGATAAAAAGGGGAGCAGCAATGGAGGCAAATTTCAGAAGAAAAACAAAGTTGATAAGAAAAGATCTACAAACGATAAATTTTAAGACTACACTCCACATCCTCAATGAGATAAAGAATGATTGCTCTCTGAGGTGGACAGAGAAGCTGAGATCTCTTCAACATAAGAATTTTTTTTTATGGTGTGAGTTTCATCAAGATCTTGGCCATTTGACTGAGAAGTGTTTCGCTCTGAAGGATGTGATTGAAAAAATGTTAAAGTCTGGAAAGCTCAGAAAGTATGTGGATAGTAGAGCTTCTAAGCGAGGAAGAGACGACCCTAAAAAGAAAATAAATGATAAATGCCAAGAAGATACCAATGAGAGAAGATATGATGCCTCAAATGATGATGCCGATGACCCTGACCTCCCACCAAAGGACGACAATGTCCATGTAAAGAGATTCGGTATGATCTCTTTTGGTATGAGCAATATTTGTGGAGGACTAGCAGGGAGTGTCTTAGAGGTAGCTGATCGTAAGGCTCATGTGGCTGAGGTCAAAGAAGTGACAAAGGCCGAGGTTGTGAACTTGGCTTCTATAGAGGTTAAACATGAGAAAAGAAAGAAGGTAGATATGGACACCCTCGTAGTCGTCTTCTCACGACTTGATTTTAAGGGTATCTTAGCTCCCCATGATTTAGTCATCAAGATAAGGGTGCATGGGTGTGAAGTTTAGAGGATCCTTGTTGATGGGGAAAATTTTGCAGACGTTATGTTCTGGCCCTATTTCAAAAGCTTGGGCCTCTGCAGAGATAGGCTTATCCCTTATCATCACCCCTTGATTGGCTTCAGCGGTGAGAAGGTCCATCCATTGGGTATGTATGAGATGAATGTGAGAATGGGAGATGAATGGCCTAAGAGGTTGACCAGAAAAATAAATTTCTTTATGATGGATGAAAATGTCTTCTCAGCCTACAACCTCATCATGGGACGAGTGGACCTGAGTGAATTTGAGGCCGTGCCTTCAACAGTCCATTAGATGCTAAAATTCTCGCCCCCCTATAGGGTAGGGTAAGTGTAGGGTGACCACTGTCGGCACGCAAATGCTACTTCATCTCTACAGAAGAGAGAAAGGCTCACAAGAGGGCAACATCCACTTACAACATTGACACCCTTGACCCTAGAGACGAAACAAAGATAAAAAAGGGAGTGACTACGAAAGAGTAGAATACATCCCCCTCAACGAGGATGAACTGGAAAAAACCATCTAAGTCGGTAGAGCCATAAATCCTGAGATCAAGGAGGAGCTAGTGAAATTGTTATGGAAGAGACATAGTATCTTTACCTGGAGTCATGGAGACATGCCAGGCATTAATCCAGAAATTATATGTCATAAACTCAATGTCAAAGAGGATGACAGACCCATCAAGCAGAGAAGAAGAATATACTCAAGAGAAAAGTAAGAAGTCATCAGAGTCAAGGTTCAAAAGCTTAAAGAGGCCGAGTTTATTAGGAAAGTTATATACCCGGAGTGGCTGTCTAATGCTGTCGTAGTGCCTAAAGCTAATGGGAAATGGAGGATGTGTGTACACTTTATCGATTTAAACAAGTGTTGCCCAAAGGATATTTTTCCTTCGCCTCATATAGATCAGATGGTGGATGCCACAATCGGACATGAACTCATGAGCTTCAAGGATGCATATTCCGAGTATAATCAGATCTTCATGGACTCGGCTGACTTAGAGAAGATAACCTTCATTACAGACAAAGGGACCTATTACTACAAGGTCATGCCCTTCGGCCTAAAGAATGCAGGGGCTACATACCAGCGTCTTGTAAATAAGATGTTTGAGGATCAGATAGGCAAATTCATGGAGGTTTATGTGGATGACATGCTAACAAAGAGTCTAAACGCCGACACTCATGTGGTCGACCTTGATAGAACTTTTAATAACATGGACAAATACATAATGAAGCTCAACCCGACCAAATGTGTCTTTGGGGTCGGAGATGGAAAGTTTTTGGGATTCCTCATCAACCAAAAGGGGATAGAGGCTAACCTTGATAAGATCAAGGCTTTGTTGGAAATGAAGACACCTAGAACCATCAAATACATTCAGAGGCTAATCGGATGAGTTGCTGCACTTAAAAGGTTTATCTTTAGAGCTACCAATAAATGTCTTTCTTTTTTCAAAATTATTAGATAGCCTTCGAATGGAATGAGGAATGTGACAAAGCTTTTATAGGGCTGAAGTCCTACCTCGGATCCCCTCTACTACTATCTCGGCCAATTCAGGGTGAGAAGCTATATGTATATTTAGCTATCTCAGAGTCAACCATCAGTGCTACAATAGTAAGAGAAGAGGATGGAGTGCAGAGACTAGTGTACTTCAATAGCAAGGCACTCCAAGGGTCTGAGCAGAAGTACCTCCGGATGGAAAAGTTAGCCTATGCTTTGATACATTCTTTCAGGAAAATAAAGCCATACTTCCAGGCTCACTCCATGCTCGTCCTCACCGATTCCCCACTCAGATAAGTCCACCATAAGCTTAAGAAGTCAGGAAGGATAATGATCTGGGCAATCGAGTTAGGGGAGTACGATGTTGTTTATCAACCTAGGGTTGACATTAAGGGATAAGCTCTCGTAAATTTTATGGCCGAGTTTACCTGGGATGAGGTCGAGGTTGGGAAGAATCATGAGGCTACAGATGAGCCAATAGAGAGAAACGTTGGCAAAACTTCGGACGAAGACGAGACAAGTACTGTCAGACAAAGAAAAATTGAGAATGAATAAGTGAGATACCTTTTTAAGTTGGGGACCTATTAGAGGATAACTTCTCTTCAAATGAAACTATCCGGACTCTCTTCGTTGATGGGTCGTCCTGTGAAAGCAGAAGTGGGGCAGGTCTAATAGTATCGGCACCTGATGGTACAGATATTGAGTATGCACTAAGGTTCAACTTAAAGATTACAACAACGAGTTAGAGTATGATTTATTAATAGCAGGTCTCTCTTTAGTAAAATCCCTCAGTGTCGGCCAGCTCCTAGTCCACAATGACCCAAGATTAGTCATGAACCAAATCCTGAGGGTATATGAAGCCAAAGACGAAAGGATGGCTAGATACTTGAGAGGGTGAGATCGATGCTAGAAAGCTTCAAGGAAGTAAATATGAAGAGGATACCTCGATTAGACAATAGCCGAGATGATTCACTCGCAAGGTTGGCCTCAATAATAAGAATAGACATAAGAAGAATAGTGCCAGTTGAGATTCTGCTCAAGTCGTCCATCGAAGAGGAAGATGTTGCTAAACCTTGCTTAAATCTGAGTTTGGGGGCCTCATGGATGGACCCTCTTATCAAATACATCAGAGAGGGAGAACTACTAGAGTCAAAGTTAGAAAGGAGAAAGCTAAGGTTCAGAGCTGCTAAATTCTCTATTGTAGGAGATGTCTTATATATAAAGGGATTCCTGCACCCTCTCTTCAGATGTGTCCACCCTTAAGAGGTTTCACACATCTTGTACGATGTGCATGAGGGCTCTTATTCAAGACACATAGGAGGGAGGCCGTTGGCTAAAAGGATAATCACTTAGGGGTACTCGTGTCTGAGCATGGATAAAGATGCAGCCGCGTATGTGAAGAAATGTGATCAGTGTAAGAGGTTCTCCACCATCTCCCATCATCCACACCAACCTCTGACTTCTATCAGTTCCCTTTATCCATTTACAGTATAGGGTATTGATTTGGTATGACCCTTGCTAAGAGCTGTAAACAATTATCGGTTCTTAATAGTGGCAATTGATTATTTCTCCAAATGGGTAGAGGCCGAGCCAATGATCACAATCACTGAGCAGAAGACTTTCCAGTTCATCTGGAAGAATATCATATGTAGGTATGGCCTTACAAGCACCCTCATCTCAGAAAATAGAGCCCAAATCAAGAATGTTTCCTTAGAAAAATATTGCAAAAGAGTAAGGATCAAATAATTATTCTCTTCTCCTGGACGATCCCAGGCAAACGGTCTGACCAAGGTCATAAATCGAATGATCCTTTATGGGATGAAACAAGGCTGGAAGAAGCCAAAAGAAGATGGATAAAGGAGGTATATATTGTGCTTTGGGCTTACAGGACCACGGTAAGGACACCTATAAGGGAAACCCCATTTATGCTAGCCCATGGATCACAGGCTATCATCCCAACAGAGATAGGTCTCCCCACTCATAGAGTCCATACATATGACCCTCAAATAAATGGGGAATATTGAAGATTTGATATTAATTTTATTGAGGAAAAAACAGAAGATGCAGAGATAAGACAGACAGCCTATCAGCAGAGAACTGCGAGGTTCTATAATTAGAGGGTAAAGTCAAGGCCGATTGCTATGGGAGATCTGGTCCTGAAGAAGATGTGGCAGAAAACCAATAAGCTCCATCCTAACTGGCATGGTCCTTATAAGGCCATTGATGAGGTCGTACCAGGCACCTATCGACTAGAAAATCTTGAAGGAGAGCCTTTCTCCAACCCTTGGAATGCCGATCACTTAAAGAAATATTACTTATGATGTTGCAATCGTTCTTATCTTTTTGTAATACATGTATCAATTTATACAGAGGATGTTAATGAAAAGATAGCAATGTTATCCTGATAGTTTTGTTACAATGTATATGCTTTAAACATCATTTATTTAGTGGGGTATGAGGTGAAACATCATTAACTTAGTGACCTCAGACCTTTACCATCATTTAATTGGTGAAAATATGAGGTGAAACATCAGTAACTTGGTGACCTCAGACCTTTAACATCATTTAGTTGGTGAAAATATGAGGTGAAACATCATTAACTTGGTGACCTCAAACCTTTAACATCATTTAGTTGGTGAAAATATGAGGTGAAACATCAGTAACTTGGTGACCTCATACCTTTAACATCAGTAACTTGGTGAAAATATGAGGTGAAACATCATTAACTTGGTGACCCCAGACCTTTAACATCATTAATTTGGTGAATTATGAGGTAAATATCATTAACTTGGTGACCTCAGACATTTAACATCATTAATTTGGTGAATCATGAGGTGAACCATCATTAACTTGGTGATCTCTTACCTTTAACATCATTTAGTTGGTGAAAATATGAGGTGAAACATCATTAACCTCATGACCTCATAACTTTAACATAATTTGTTTGGTTAATTATATATGTCTGCCGTTACTTGCTTTGATTCCCATTATCCAAATTTTATGATATGGTGGATAAAAGAAACATCGTAGACATGAAACAACAAAGCAACAAGTAAAGCAAATCAACACAAGTGAAGGAAATGGAATTGCATTCATTTGAACCAAAAAAGTATTACATCATTCCAAGGGAAGAGGTCACAGTTCATTAAATAAAAGTTACGTAAAAAGCTTCACAAAAGTTCAAGCATGCAGAAGAGATGCTCAGAGTTCAACTTTAACCTCAGCTTCAGTCGAGCCACCAACAGCAGGGTCGTTTGGCTCTGGGACTTGATTGGTAATTTCAACCTCGTCATCCTAATTCCCTCCATCCTTGGTCTCAGTCACCTCAAGCTGGATCGTCTCGGCTGGTCCACCCTTTTCAAACTCCTACAGGGCCTTAGTAAGCTGAGCATTTCCAAAGTCGAGGCCAAAAAGTCTTCGACCGACAGACTACCAGAACTTTCTTGCTTCATGGAATCCCATCGACTGGTTTCCTTTATGCCCCTCTCGAGATACTCGAGGTTGAAGATGATAAACTCATCCGAGACTTGGTACTTTTGGACGAATTTCTCTGAGGCAGCCTGGATAGCAGAGCCAACCTTGGATTGAAGGATCTGATCTTTGTCCCTCAGAGCCTGGGTATGATCAGTCTTCATCTTAGCAATCTTATCATCTCTCTCATTCTGACCCTGCTTCAGGTTAACGATCTCCTTCCTGAGGTTCGCTTCAAGCTTCTCAGAATCCTCCCCTTTCTGAATCAGACGTAACCTCTTCAGAGTATAGCTGGCTAAGCGGTGGAGAGAAAAATCACCCTGCAAAAAGAGGTTAGACACGTTGGTAAGAATGAATGCCTAAAATAAGAGGTAACATTTGAAAAAGAACTTCAAATAAATACATGAACGACCCTATGAATAGCAAACTCGACTAGCAGAGGTACGTCCAGTGATTGCAGGAAGCATTTGTTATCTAGGGTAACCATCTGTCCGAGGGCATCAAAAGCCTTGGTACTATGACCAATGATGCTATCTACGATCTTCAAAGCAGAGAGACGAGCAACCAGAGCCTCTTTAGTAGAAATGGGGATGCCACGATCCATGGATGGAGTTTTGTGAGGTCTCGTATATGAAGGGTTGGACGTAGCCTTTATCTTATGTGTTGCATCAGCAAGATCTTTCCCATTCTTTGTGTGGGCAGGGGGATGTGGTACAGTCTTGTCACCATGCTTCTCCAGTAGTTTTATGATGCTTAGAGCACACATATTACAAAGATCTTCAGAAACGCCCTCTGATCTCTCTGTAAAAATATAAATATCAGAGTGAGAAGATCAGACACATGAAAAGTACAAGACTAAACTTGGTGTAAAAAAGTTTTATTCTAGAATACTTACAAAGCTCAGCCAAGGAGCCACTCCCAAGAACTGTCTGAGATAAATAGTAAGGGGTCATCAGATGGTCGTATTTGATGAGGTTGCTATCTTCACCATGACTATGAAGGTCCTCAACGCTTTTACTGTTCTCCTGGCTTAGTACATGATCGGTATTGGCCGAGACAGAGACCTTGTCCCACCTAAGGGTAGTCCTTGTAAATAATTGTTCCACTAGCCTCATAAGGTCCAAACTCCCAAGCCCCTGAGGCAAAGAAGAATCGAGGCTTCCAGTTGTGGTTAGAGGTTTGGATCACCAACAACATCTTCTTCTCAGACTTCCTGGCTATGAAGTGGTAGCATCCAGGATGATTTTTAGCAGATGAGGGTATGTAGCAAGCTAAGAATACCCTAACTGGAAGGTTAGTATGATGAACCACCTTCCAAAGAATGATAGCCCTAACCAATACCCTCCAAGCGCTGGGTGTAAGTTGAAAAGGAGTAAGGTTGATATGAGAGAGGAAAACTCAGATAAAAGGGTGGATTGGAAGATGAAAGTCGAGTTTGAACATCTGCTCATAGACACAGAGCTCTCCCTCTCGGTCGTCGATTGCCCTTTCATCCTTTAAGGGTTTCCTTAAAGTAATGGCTAAAGGAATGGCATACAGTTGTCTAAAGATAAGAAAGTCATACTTAGTGACAGAGGTCTGATGACCGTCAACCTTAGAAGTGTCAAGTACACTGCCTTCATTATCATCATCATCATCGTATCCCTTAGCGGTCTGAGGATGGGCCTCAGAGGGGGCTTCAAGAAAATCTGTTAAAGGAATTGCCTCAATAGGGGCATGGAAAGCTACACTAGGTTCTAAGATTTCTATAAAGGGAGACCTACGAGAGGTGCTAGCATCTCGGTGAGACAAAAAATGATCATAAATCTCTGCTTCTTCAGAGATTCCACTTCCCTTGGGAGAGCAATCCTTAGCCTCTTAGAATGAGTCTACGGACTCAGCAGCCTCAGAGGTGGACATAGGATCGGAAGAAGCAAACTCAGACATTGCCTCAATAACCAAAGGAACTTCAGCAGGTTCAGTAGGCTCAGGGTAACCTTCAAAGGTGGAGGAATGATGGGTCTGAGGGGAAAGGCCTAGACCCTACGGGCTTCTGCTTGGGGTAGGTCTATCTGTCTAATCTTCTCAAAGGTCTTCTCACGCAGAGTTTTCAACTCTCCAACAAGCTTATACAAAGGTCTGAGCATATGGCGGACGAAACTACACGTGGGAAAAACTCAAACTACAAATAGGTACACAACTTATGCTACCTAAACTAAAGATGAAAGGTTAGAAATTGAAAGGTTTCGAACAAGAACACCAAGAACACTCAAAGTTGGGTCACCGAAAAAGATAATCGGAAGGTCATCGAAGGGCAGAAAAGAAGGGGTTTTGGTTAAAATAACATCAGAGCAGCCTAGAAGAGCCCCCAAAACACCTAACCCTACCAATCTTGACCTAATAATCGCCAGACAGTGGTGGTTTTGCTCGCCAAAAAATCAAAAAACCCAACAAAAAAGGAACCAATGTGTAAATATACCCAGAAAGGGGAGAGCAAGGTGTGATAACCCGAGATCCGAGATAAGGGGTGGCCAACCCGAAACTCAAATATAACAGGAATCAGGGATGGATATCATTCTCAGCATCACAACAATAAACTGAGTATACGGAAAAACCACCCAATAAATCAGAAAACGGGTTGCCAAAAAGTTTAGAATTTAGTTTAGTTTTAAAACCGTTAAGAAAATTAAATTAAACGACCCAATCTGACAAGCAAGTGGAATTTCCAAAAGAGTATATATAATACATTTAAAACGAATATAAAAGAAAATGACCGAATATACTGTCGATCCACAGTTACATACAACGTATTACAACAGTTTAATATCATACGTAATACATTCATTAATCAAATGCAAAAATTTGGGCCACACGCCCGAGTAAAGACCAGATCATATCTAGAACACAAAAATGGAAGCGTTTAATACAACGCCCTGTAATACCCGCAAAACCTTACAGCCCGTCAAAAGTACTGGAATGGGAATAATCACAACGGGCGCCCTTGCGGCTGAACACCTGAGCGGAGACAATAACATACACAACATATAAAATGTACGGGTCAGGGCCCGATTTTTATATGATCACCAGAAGAATAAAAAGCATGATAGGAATGAACAGTTATGCATGGATGATAAGGATGAAAATCTAGCGTGTTATCTAGCATATTGAACTTATATTACAATTTAAGACATTTTAACAAATTATGAAATGTAAATCATTTACACAAAAGAATTATAAGTAAACATCTTTAATTAAAAACCTATTCTCATTAATCAAATTACAATCTCCTCGTTACATTCCTTAACTGGAATACAATCTTGCATTCGGTTTAATCAAGAAGGTATAATTTCACTTCATTAATTAAAACTTTCGTCATTAATCATCATTTCCATTTTATCTTTCCATTCCTTAACAGGAATACAATTTCTATCAAGTGCTCTTTATGGCACATATCTCAATCACATGCTCTTTGTGGCACGTATCCATGCTCTTTATGGCATCAATATCCATCGAGTCCCACTTGATGCAGAAAAGTTATATTCTCATACATATAACGATTCTAAGACCGCCCCTCGGAGTTTCCCCACTGGGCGCGCCCCTAAATAACAATCATCTTCCAGGGCCTATTATATATAAGACAACCTGGGATCATAACGCAACCTCGGGAAGCGGCCATATGCCCGCGGGGTAGTCAAGACCACACCCGGAATCTCCAACCCATCGCAAAAAAATATATATACATAACAGCGCTCATATGGCCTAGGACTATATTCACCCTGCCTTAATTTGTCAGGGGGCATCACCTCGCGCGCGAACTTCCCTTATGATAGTATTTAGAGAGGTGTGTATAAGTAAATTAACATTTACCATTTTAAATACCATTTTCATTTTCAATTTTCATTACCAATTTCCATTTCCATTATCCATGTGTTTGGTTCATTTTATTTGAACCTATCCTCATTGAATAGTTTGGTTCATTTTATTCGAACCTATTACCATCGAATATCATCATTAATATTCCTCAAATTACAAGTCCCGACTTAGTCTCTAAATAATCAGTATGATTCTACAATTCCCAAAGTTCATATAACTCCGATAAGCCCCTAAACTCTCCAAGCATGGGCATTTAACTTCCGAACTCCTAAAAGTTAAAATAAGAGAAGTAATGCCTTAACATTACTTTAAACATCCCCGGAATAAACCCTAGATGACCCAATTCTAGTCTAGGGTGACGACCAAACTCAACTAAAACTCTAGGACTCTAAGTTTACTTCATTCAAGAAGGTTCCTAGGTCCTAAGCCTAGAGAAAAAGGTTAAAAATTAAATAAGAAAATAACTTAAAACTGCAGGACCCTAATCGATTCGCCCTGGCGAATCGATTCGCTCTGAAAGCGAATCGGTTCGG
Source organism: Sambucus nigra (assembly GCA_949130495.1). NCBI lineage: Eukaryota > Viridiplantae > Streptophyta > Magnoliopsida > Dipsacales > Adoxaceae > Sambucus > Sambucus nigra. The sequence goes on from OX422224.1 coordinate 222,518,091, forward strand.
AGAACAAACCTAACTTTCTGCAAATGCCGAATCGATTCGGGTACACAGACCTGGAGAACTGCTTCTATGCGAATCGATTCACCCCAGGGGCCAAATCGATTTGCCCCAGCGAAAATGCCAAGTTTGGCTATGAAGTTTTAAACTCCAAATTTCTTCCCAAACCCAAATTCAACCAAACCAAAATCATTTAATGGAACTAAAACACCATAAATACACCTAACTACCATCATTTAGCAGATTTATCATCCAAATCATCTTCTAAGAGTTACGATACCCATAATCTAACAAAACCCTAAAATGACAAACCATAACAATTCATAACTATCAATACTAATTATTCTCCTTAAATCACATAGTAGCAAGTAGATAACTTGCCTTGATCTTGAAAATTCAGATTTGATTTGGTGGAGGCAACAATCCAAGCTTGAATCTCCAAATATCTCTTTTTCTCCAAAGTTCTCTTCCTCTCTCTACTCTCTCTAGGGCTATAAGTGTGACATGGAAGAATAGAAATAGAGTTGGGGGACTTAAAATTTGGCTTAAGTCTAAAAGCCCACTAAAATGATCAATACGCGATATAATTACTCGCAACTACACATTTAAGCTATAACCAGTCAAAAGTGCCCGAAATACCAAAATGCAATATGGGACTTATTTTGACTGTCTCGCACCTCCCGAGACTAACTACACCCTCCAAATTATCATTTGGAAATTTTATAACTTATTTTAACTTCCGGTTTCATGTTAAACCAAAATATCATTTTAAATCTTATAACACCATAAATCACAACATGGATACTTTTACCTACTCATAAGGTAATTATAAAACATTTCAGTAAATATTAACCTTTTCCACATTAAATTAATATTTACTCCACATTCCGGTATTTTATAGATAATTACAACACATAGTAAATAAATATAAAATAGGCTTTCAAAAGTGAGGGTTGTTACATACTCCCCCCCTTATGAGGGAATTTTGTCCCCAAAATTCAGGCGTACCTTGCAAGAATTAATGCAGATACTTTTCCTGCATGTCATCCCCGCGCTCCCATGTCGATTCCTCGACGCTATGATGAATACATTACACTATAACCAAAGGTACTACCCGCAATTTCAATCGCCACTCTCCATGCTCTAAAATAACAACCGACTCCTCCATATAAGAAACGTCGGGTTGCACTCAATATCTTCAAAAATGGATGTGCCAAAGGGCACCTTCACACCTCTTGTACTTCTTTAAAGAGGAGATATGGGACACGTCATGAACTTGCTGCAAGTGTTTCGGTAAAGCAAGTTAAAAGGTTACCAGACCCACCTTAGCGATAATAGGTAAAGGTCCAACCTAACGCGGTGCAAGTTTCCCTCTCTTCCCAAAACACTTAATGCCCTTCATAGGCGACACTCGCACCAACACTTGGTCCCTGACCTCCATCTCCACATACCTTTTCCCCGCATCGACATAGCTCTTCTGTCGATCTTGGGTTATCCGAATGTGATTCCAATGAGCTCAATTTTTGAAAAAGCATCCCGTATCATTTCAGGTCCGAGGAACCTATTATTTCCCCCTCTAACCAACAAGCGAAAGATCCACAAGGCCTACCATACAAGGCTTTATAAAGCGTCATCCCAATAGGGAATTGATGCGAACTATAATAAGAGAATTCAACTAATGGGAGACACTGTTCCCGACTACCTTTGAAGTCAAGCACGCACGTAAGGGGCATATCCTCCAACATATAGTTTACTGTTTCGGTCTGACCATCTATTTGAGAATGATAGGAAGTGATTAACCTCAATTCGATCCCCATGGCCTCTTGAAAACTTGCCAAAAGTGGTAAAACGAAAATCTTGTCTTCGTCGGAAACTATAATCAAAAGCACCCCATGCAATCCAACAACCTCTTCATGCCCGGCCACCAATACTGGCGACGCATATCTTGACACATTTTGTCGTTACCCTGATGTACCGCAAACTTAGAACCGTGAGATTTCGCAATTACTGCCCTTCTTAAGTCCCTCTCATGCGGGACAATAAATCTTCCGTGGAAACGCACCCTACCCTCAGAACCAATAGATTACGATTCTGTTCCCTCGGTCAGCAGCTTGTATATGTGGTCTTAACAACCCTTGTCCCTCCTACCATATCCTGCAACGAATTATTGCTCGCATAAAAGGCTAAATTTCTGCCCAGGAAGTAGTACCTCCTTTCTATACGGCGATCACCCCCACGATGAATTTTAATTCAAACATGGGATAATACTTCCCACAAGTCTTAGCTTATGAGGCGCATAAACAATAGTTCTATGCTCCAGTATTATTACTCCCCATCCTGGCAGAGACTTGTTAATTGAATCCACCCTCGAGCTTAGCAACATGGGCTCAGGAGTGCAACTCAATTCACATTTTTAGCTCCCCGAAAGCTACGTTACCTACAGAACACTCTAAGTATGAGAGGCCTCATCTCCTTCGGCCTAACCTACCAAGCCTCTCGAAATCCCCAACTTCTCTTTACTAGGGAACCAATCCCTCTTAGAGTTAACACACAACCTATTCGTGGTCAACTCCCAACAACCTTCCTAAACTAACGTCACCTTCCCTAAAGGCCTGATGTCCACAAAATCCTAAGGTCTACTTACATATATCCTATCTAAGTCGTGTACAGATAATACTAAGAATATCCCTAGTGCCCAAGACCTCCCCAACTTCCAACATTGCTCGGTTTCATGCGTGGGACGTCTCGTCGAAGCGAAATCCAGACAAGGAAGCCTCCCGTTACACTACTACCTCGCGTTATCGGTCATCAAGATATAAAGGTCTAAGACACATGTTCGGGACCAAAAAGTTTTTAACTCTCAACCCTATTAATAAGATTCTACTTCTATAACTTACCACTTAAATAGTTGAATATTTCAACAAATTAGATATTCACTTTCCGTAAAGTCTTATAATTATTTACCTCACAACATATATACATTTTTTTAAATAGCCTTCTTATCAAGGCATAACCCGGTATTTCTGAAATACATCATAACAGTCTCTAACAACCGGAATAAAATCCAAGGGAGCAACTACATCCCGAGAAAACCCCTCCGCAATACAATATAAGTATGTGTTAGTACCCCCTTTTCAAGCGGGGCATAACCACTAGCAACATCTCTTGCCTCAGAACGGAAAACACTATGCTCTTACCATAGCAATTAATAATAGCATGATACTTTACTAACCAATTCATGCTCAATATCTCATCATTCCCGACCATGTTAAGGATGAGTAAATCGGCCATCAAAGCACAAATTACCAAGAGAAATTCCTATAAGTTTACAAACAAAGAAAATGAGCGAACCATTACTAAAAAAAAATCAACGTTAGTAAAAGTACTCTCAGCAGATTTTATCAAATCTGTAATCTGAGCAAAGCTCCTAGAAATAAATGAGTGTGTAGTACCCGTATCAAATAACACACAACTCAAGTACCCTTGAATTAAAAACTTACCCTCAATAGCGGGCGGTGCCTGTGGAGCTGGAGGGAACATAGCCTCCTGAATTTGATAAACTCGCCCATACTGTTGCTGTCCCTCCTGCGGAGGAACAGTCGGATTAGGTGCCTGAGGAGGAAACTGAACATATGGCTGCTGCGGAGCCCTAGGAAACCGACCACCAATCAACTGAGGACACTCCATCTTGTAATGACCCACCTCCCCATATTGGAAGCAGCGTCCCTTCATATCCTCCTGACCACGACCCCTGTTATTTCTAAACTGGGTAATTCCTTGGCCCGGATGGCCTTTACCTCCATGACCACCCCGACCTACATGTTGTTGAGCATCCTGACTGTGCCTGTTATTGTTATTGCCACTCCCAATAAACCTTCCAAAACGTTGCCTTTTAGGTGAATCCCCTTGCTGAGGGTCCCTCTCTTTCTGCTTACTACCCGAAGATTGGGATAAGGGAATTACTTCTCCTCCAATCTCATGCCATCCAGACTTTCCTGCTTGCCCCACAACAGTAGATTTCTTGCTACCTTGCGTATATAACCGATGCTCCTGGCAATAGAGCAATGCTGTATTCATAATCTCACCAAAAGTTTGAAAAGATGGATTACCCTGCAGGTGTTGTCGGATTCTCCAGTTTAGACCTCCCATGAACTTCGAGATCTTCCTATCTTTCAAAATCACCTCATCCGGTACAAAACTCGCTAATTGGGTGAACTCCTCTTCATACTCCGCCATAGATCTCTCTCCTTGCACAACGTCCTGGAGCTTCATTCTCATCTCCCCTTGAATTACGGGAGGGAAGTACTTACGATCGAACAAAGCCCAGAACTCAGTGATCGTCATTGTGTCTCTCTGCTCTGGTGTGGTCGTCGTCTCCCACCAGTGTAACGCAGGTCCGACAAGCTTAAAAGTGGCAAGGATTTGTTTCTTCTCTTCGTTACATTCTATCATTCAAAGGTAGTGTTGCATGTCCTTTTTCCATTGATTGGAGTTAATAACATCAGCACCTCCCTCGAATTTCGGGGGATTTCCCTTTAGAAAGAACTCTCTAACCCTTTCCCACGGAGAAGGTCCCGTAGGATCTTGAACATCGTGAGCCCGTTGTTGAACCTATGGCAATTGTTGGACCCCTGCGGTCATGGCGGCGTTAACCGCTTGTGCCACTATGTTTGCTACATCCGCATCGTTAATGGTCCTTTATAGCGGTGGTGGAGGACCTACCTCCTCTTCTACAACCCTATTACGTCGCGCTGGGCTACCTCTCTTGGCCGACATCTGAGATAAAGAAGCAATAAAGTCAGAATACTATTTAAAACAATCTATCTGGCAGTAGATCGCAAACATAAGTAACAAAGAAGTCCTTACATTAGACTCTACATCAAAGAACGCAGTAGAACGTGACAAGTCCGCATAGATCCTAAAGACTCTAGAACCTGATGCTCTGATACCATCTGTGACAACCCGCGATCCGAGACAAGGGGTGGCCAACCCGATACTCAAATGTAACAGGAATTAAGGATGGATGTCATTCTCAGCATCATAATAATAAACTGAGTATACGTGAAAACCACCCAATAAATCAGAAAATGGGTTCCCAAAAAGGTTAGAATTTAGTTTAGTTTTAAACCGTTAAGAAAATTAAATTAAACAACCTAATCTGACAAGCAAGTGGAATTTCCAAAAGAGTATATATAATACATCTAAAACGAATATACAAGAAAATGACCGAATATACTGTCAATCCACAGTTACATACAACGTATTACAACAGTTTAATATCTTACGTAATTAATTCATTAATCAAATACAAAAATTTGTGCCAGACGCCCGAGTAAAGACCAGATCATATCTAGAACACAAAAATGAAAGCGTCTAATACAACGTCCTGTAATAGCCGCAAAATCTTACAGCCCGTCAAAAGTACTGGAATGGGAATAATCACAACGGGCGCCCTTGCGGCTGAGCACCTGAGCGGATACAATAACATACACAACATAGAAAATGAACAGGTCAGGGCCCGATTTTTATATGATCACCAGAAGAATAAAAAGCATGATAGGAATGAACAGTTATGCATGGATGATAAGGATGAAAATCTAGCGTGTTATCTAGCATATTAAACTTACATTACAATTTAAGACATTTTAACAAATTATGAAATGTAAATCATTTACACAAAAGAATTATAAGTAAACATCTTTAATTAAAAACCTCTTCTCATTAATCAAATTACCATCTCCTCATTACATTCCTTAACAGGAATACAATCTTTCATTCGGTTTAATCAAGAAGATATAATTTCACTTCATTAATTAAAACTTCCGTCATTAATCATCATTTCCATTTTATCTTTCCATTCCTTAACAGGAATGCAATTTCTATCAAGTGCTCTTTATGGCACATATCTCAATCACATGCTCTTTGTGGCACGCATCCATGCTCTTTATGGTATTAATATCCATCAAGTCCCACTTGATCCAGAAAAGTTATATTCTCATACATATAACGATTCTAAGATCGTCCCTCCGAGTTTCCCCACTGGGCGCCCCCTAAATAACTATCATCTTCCAGGGCCTATCATAAATAAGACAACCTAGGATCATAACGCAACGTCGGGTAGCGGCCATATGCCTGCGGGGTGGTCAAGACCACACCCGGAATCTCCTACCCATCACAGAAAAATATATATACATAAAGATGCTGATATGGCCTTGGACTATATCCACCCTGCGGTAATTTGTCAGGGGGCATCACCTCACGCGCGGACTTCCCTTATGATAGTGTTTAGAGAGGTGTGTATAAGTAAATTAACATTTACCATTTTAAATCTCATTATCATTTTCAATTTTCATTACCAATTTCCATTTCCATTATCCATTTGTTTGGTTCATTTTATTTGAACCTATCCTCATTGAATAGTTTGGTTCATTTTATTTGAACCTATTACCATCGAATATCATCATTAATATTCCTCAAATTACAAGTCTCGGCTTAGTCTCCAAATAATCATTATGATTCTACAATTCCCAAAGTTCATATAACGCCGATAAGCCCCTAAACTCTCCAAGCATGGGCATTTAACTTCCTAACTCCCAAAAGTTAAAATAAGAGAAGTAATGCCGTAACATTACTTTAAACATCCCCGGAATAAACCCTAGATGACCCAATTCTAGTCTAGGGTGACGACCAAACTCAACAAAAACTCTAGGACTCTAAGTTTACTTCATTCAAGAAGGTTCCTAGGTCCTAAGCCTAGAGAAAAAGGTTAAAAATTAAATAAGAAAATAACTCAAAACTGCAGAACTCGAATCGATTCACCCTAGGGGCCGAATCGATTCGCCCTGGAGAATCGATTCTCTCTGAAAGCGAAATGGTTTGGAGAACAAACCCAACTTTCTGCAAATGCCAAATCGATTCGGCCTTAACCCGAATCGTTCGGGTACACAGACCTGGAAAACTGCTTCTATGCGAATCGATTCTCCCCAGGGGCCGAATCGATTTGCCCCTGCGAAAATTCCAAGTTTGGCTATGGAGTTTTAAACTCCAAATTTCTTCCCAAACCCAAAACCAACCAAACCAAAATCATTTAATGGAACTAAAACACCATAAATACACCTAACTACCATCATTTACAAGATTTATCATCCAAATCAACTTCTAAGAGTTATGATACCCATAATCTAACAAAACCCTAAAATGACAAACCATAACAATTCATAACTATCAATACTAATTATTCTCCTTAAATCACATAGTAGCAAGTAGATAACTTGCCTTGATCTTGCAAATTCAGATTTGATTTGGTGGAGGCAACAATCCAAGCTTGAATCTCCAAATATCTCTTTTTCTCCAAAGTTCTCTTCCTCTCTCTACTCTCTCTAGGGATAGAAGTGTGAAATGGAAGAATAGAAATAGAGTTGGGGGACTTAAAATGTGGCTTAAGTCTAAAAGCCCACTTAAATGATCAATACGCGATATAATTACTCGCAACTACACATTTAAGCTATAACCAGTCAAAAGTGCCCGAAATACCAAAATGCAATATGGCACTTATTTTGACTGTCTCGCACCTCCCGGGACTAACTACACCCTCCAAATTATCATTTGGAAATTTCATAACTTATTTTAACTTCCGATTTCATGTTAAACCAAAATATCATTTTAAATCTTATAACACCATAAATCACAACATGGATACTTTTACCTACTCATAAGGTAATTATACAACATTTCTGTAAATATTAACCTTTTTCACATTAAATTAATATTTACCCCACATTCTGGCATTTTATATATAATTACTACACATAGTAAATAAATATAAAATAGGCTTTCAAAAGTGAGGGTTGTTACATACTTCCCCCCCCTTATGAGGAAATTTTATCCCCAAAATTCCGGCGTACCTTGCAAGAAGAAATGCGAATACTTTTCCCGCATGTCATCCCCGCGCTCCCACATCGATTCCTCGATGCTATGATGACAACATTACACTCTAACCAAAGGTAATACCTGCGATCTCAATCTCCGCTCTGCACTCTCTAAAATAGCAACTGGCTCCTCCATATAAGAAACGTCGTGTTGCACTCAATATCTTCGAAAAGGGATGTGCCAAAGGGCACCTTCACACCTCTTGAACTTCTTTAAAGAGGAGATATGGAACATGTCATGAAATTGCTGCAAGTGTTTCAGTAAAGCAAGTTAATAGGTTACCAGGCCCACCTTAGCTATAATAGGAAAATGTCCAACGTAACGCGGTGTAAGTTTCCCTCTCTTCCCAAAATGATTAATGCCCTTCATAGGCGACACTCGCACCAACACTTGGTCCCCGACCTCCATCTCCACATAACTTTTCCCCGTATCGACATAGGTCTTTTGTCGATCTTGGGTTATCCGAATGTGATTCCAATGTGCTCGATTTTTGAAAAAGCATCCCGGATCATTTCAGGTCCGAGGAACCTATTATTTCCCCCTCTAACCAACAAGCGGAAGATCCACACGGCCTACCATACAAGGCTTTATAAAGCGTCATCCCAACAGCGAATTGATGCGAACTATAATAAGCGAATTCAAATAATGGGAGACACTGTTCCCGACTACCTTTGAAGTTAATCATGCACGTAAGGAGCATATCCTCCAACATATAGTTTACTCTTTCGATCTGACCATCTGTTTGAGGATGATAGGAAGTGCTTAACCTCAATTCGGTCCCCATGGCCTCTTCGAAACTTGCCAAAAGTGGGAAAATGAAAATCTTGTCTCCGTCGGAAACTATAATCAAAAGCACCCCATGCAATCCAACAACCTCTTCATGCCCAGTCACCAATATTGGCGACGCAGATCTTGACACATTTTGTCATTACCCTGATGTACCACAAACTTAGAACCGTGAGATTCCGCTATTACTGCCCTTCATAAGTCCCTCTCACGCGGGACAATAAATCTCCCGTGGAAACGCACCCTACCCTCAGAACCAATAGATTAGGATTCTGTTCCCTCGGTCAGCAGCTTGTATATGTGGTCTTAACTACCCTTATCCCTCCTACCACATCCTGCAATGAATTGTTGCTCGCATAAAAGGCTAAATTTTTGCCCATGAAGTAGTACCTCCTTTCTATACGGGGATCACCCCCACGATGAATTTTAATTCAAACATGGGATAATACGTCGCACAGGTCTTAGCTTATGAGGCGCGTAAATAATAGGTCTATGCTCTGGTATTATTACTCCCCATCATGGCAGAGACTTGTTAATTGAATCCACCCTCGAGCTTAGCAACATAGGCTCAGGAGTGCAACTTAATTCACTTTTTTTAGCTCCCCGAAAGCTACGTTACCTACGGAACACTCTAACTATGAGAGGCCTCATCTCCTTCGGCCTAACCTACCAAGCCTCTCGAAATCCCCAACTTCTCTTTACTAGGGAACCAATCCCTCTTAGAGTTAACACACAACCTATTCGTGGTCAACTCCCAACAACCTTCCTAAACTAACGTCACCTTCCCTAAAGGCCTGATGTCCACAAAATCCTAAGGTCTACTTACATATATCCTATCTAAGTCGTGTACAGATAATACTAAGAATATCCCTAGTGCCCAAGACCTCCCCAACTTCCAACATTGCTCGGTTTCATGCGTGGGACGTCTCGTCGAAGCGAAATCCAGACAAGGAAGCCTCCCGTTACACTACTACGTCGCATTATCGATCATCAAGATATAAAGGTCTAAGACACAAGTTCGGGACCAAAAGATTTTAACTCTCAACCCTACTAATAAGATTCTACTTCTATAACTTACCACTTAAATAGTTAAAGATTTCAAGAAATCAGATATACACTTTCCGTAAAGTCTTACAATTATTTACCCCACAACAAATATACATCTTTTTAAATAGCCTTCTTATCAAGGCATAACCCGGTATTTCCCGATATACATCATAAAAATTTCTAACAACCGGAATAAAATCCAAGGGAGCAACTACATCCCGAGAAAACTCCTTCGCAATACAATATAAGTATGTGTTAGTACCCCCTTTTCAAGCGGGGAATAACCACTAGCAACATCTCTTGCCTCGGAACGATAAACACTATGCTCTTACCATAGAAATTAATAATAGCATGATACTTTACTAACCAATTCATGCTCAATATCTCATCATACCCGACCATGTCAAGGAGGAGTAAATCGGCCATCAAAGCACAAATTACCAAGAGAAATTCCTATAAGTTTACAAACAAAGAAAATGAGCGAATCATTACTAAAAAAAACTCAACTCTAGTAAAAGTACTCTCAGCAGATTTTATCAAATCTGTAATCTGAGCAAAGCTCCTAGAAATAAATGAGTTTGTAGTACCCGTATCAAATAACACACAACTCAAGTACCCCTGAATTAAAAACTTACCCTCAATAGCGGGCGGTGCCTATGGAGCTGGAGGGAACATAACCTCCTGAATTTGATAAACTCGCCCATATTGTAGCTGTCCGTGCTGCGGAGGAACAACCAGATTAGGTGCCTGAGGCGAAAACTGAGCATATGACTGCTGTGGAGCCCTAGGAAACCGACCCCCAATCAACCGAGGACACTCCATCTTGTAATGACCCGCCTCCCCACATTGGAAGCACCGTCTCTTCATATCCTCCTGACCACGACCCCTGTTATTTCTAAACTTAGTAATGCCTTGGCCCGGATGGCCTTTACCTCTATGACCACCCCGACCTACATGTTGTTGAGCACCCTAACTGTGCCTGTTATTGTTATTGCCACTCGTAATAAACCTTCCAAAATGTTGGCTCTTAGGTGAATCCCCTTGCTGAGGGTCCCTCCCTTTCTGCTTACTACCCGAAGATTGGGATGAGGGAAATAATTCTCCTCCAATCACATTCCCTCCAGGCTTTCTTGCTTGCCCCACAACAGTAGCTTTCTTGCTACCCTGCGTATATAACTGATGCTCCTGGAAATAGAGCAATGCTGTATTCATAATCTCACCAAAAGTTTGTAAAGCTGGATTACCCAGCAGGTGTTGCTGGATTCTCCAGTTTAGACCTCCCATGAACTTTGAGATCTTCCTATCTTTCGGAATCACCTCATCCGGTATAAAACTCGCTAACTGGGTGAACTCCTCTTCATACTCCGCCACAGATCTCTCTCCTTGCGCAACGTCCTGGAGCTTCCTTCTCATCTCCCTTTGAATTGCGGGAGGGAAGTACTTACAATCAAACAAAGGCCAGAACTCAGTGATCGTCATTGTGTCTCCCTGCTCTGGTGTGGACGTCGTCTCCCACCAGTGTAACGCAGGTCCGACAAGCTTAAAAGTGGCAAGGATTTGTTTGTTCTATTCGTTACATTCTATCATTCGAAGGTGGCGTTGCATGTCCTTTTTCTATTGATTGGCTTTAATAACATCAACACCTCCCTCGAATTCCGGGGGAACGCCCTTTAGAAAGGACACTCTATCCCTTTCCCATGGAGACGGTCTCGTAGAAGCTTGAACATCGTGAGCCCGTTGTTGAACCTGTGGCAATTATTGGACCACTGCAGTCATGGCGGCGTTAACCGCTTGAGACACTATGTTTGCTACATCCGCATCGTTAATGGTCCCTTATAGCGGTGGTGGAGGACCTACCTCCTATTCTACAACCCTATTATGTCTCGTTGGGCGACCTCTCTTCGCCGGCATCTGAGATAAAGAAGCAATAAAGTTAGAATACTATTTAAAACAATCCATCTGGCAGCAGATCGCAAACATAAGTAACAAAGAATTCCTAACATTAGGCTCTACATCAAAGAACACTACGGTAGAACGTGATAAGTCCGCATAGATCCTAAAGACTCTAGAACCTGATGCTCTGATACCGTCTGTGACAACCCGCGATCCGAGATTAGGGGTGACCAGCCCGATACTCAAATGTAACAGGAATCAGGGATGGATATCATTCTCAACATCACAACAATAAACTGAGTATATGGGAAAACCACCCAATAAATCAGAAAATGGGTTGCCAAAAAGGTTAGAATTTAGTTTAGTTTTAAAACCGTTAAGAAAATTAAATTAAACAACCCAGTCTGTCAAGCAAGTGGAATTTCCAAAAGAGTATATATAATACATCTAAAACGAATATACAAGAAAATGACCGAATAAACTGTCGGTCCACAGTTACATACAACATATTACAATAGTTTAATATCTTACGTAATACATTCATTAATCAAATACAAAAATTTGGGCCACACGCCCGAGTAAAGACCAGATCATATCTAGAACACAAAAATGGATGCATCTAATACAACGTCCTGTAATACCCGTAAAATCTTACAGCCCGTCAAAAGTACTGGAATGGGAATAATCACAACGGGCACCCATGCGGCTGAGAACCTGAGCAGATACAATAACATACACAACATAGAAAATGAACGGGTCAGGGCCCGATTTTTATATGATCACCAGAAGAATAAAAAGCATAATAGGAATGAACAGTTATGCATGGATGATAAGGATGAAAATCTAGCATGTTATCTAGCATATTAAACTTATATTACAATTTAAGACATTTTAACAAATTATGAAATGTAAATCATTTACACAAAAGAATTATAAGTAAACATCTTTAATTAAAAACCTATTCTCATTAATTAAATTACCATCTCCTCATTACATTCCTTAACAAGAATACAATCTTTCAGTCGGTTTAATCAAGAAGATATCATTTCACTTCATTAATTAAAACTTCCGTCATTAATCATCATTTCCATTTTATCTTTCCATTCCTTAACAGGAGTACAATTTCTATCAAGTGCTCTTTATGGCACATATCTCAATCACATGCTCTTTGTGGCACGTATCCATGCTCTTTATGGCATTAATATCCATCGAGTCCCACTTGATGCAGAAAAGTTATATTCTCATACATATAATGATTCTAAGATCGCCCCTCCGAGTTTCCCCACTGGGCGCGCCCCTAAATAACTATCATCTTCCAGGGCCTATCATATATAAGACAACCTGGGATCATAACGCAACGTCGGGAAGCGGCCATATGCCTGCGTGGTAGTCAAGACCACACCCGGAATCTCCTACCCATCGCAGAAAAATATATATACATAAAAGTTCTCATATGGCCTAGGACTATATACACCCTGCGGTAATTTGTCAGGGGGCATCACCTCACGCGCGGACTTCCCTTATGATAGTATTTAGAGAGGTGTGTATAAGTAAATTAACATTTACCATTTTAAATCTCATTTTCATTTTCAATTTTCATTACCAATTTCCATTTCCATTATCCATGTGTTTGGTTCATTTTATTTGAACCTATCCTCATTGAATAGTTTGGTTAATTTTATTTGAACCTATTACCATCGAATATCATCATTAATATTCCTCAAATTACAAGTCTCGGCTTAGTCTCCAAATAATCATTATGATTCTACAATTCCCAAAGTTCATATAACGCCGATAAGCCCCTAAACTCTCCAAGCATGGGCATTTAACTTCCTAACTCCCAAAAGTTAAAATAAGAGAAGTAATGCCGTAACATTACTTTAAACATCCCCGGAATAAACCCTAGATGACCCAATTCTAGTCTAGGGTGACAACCAAACTCAACTAAAACTCTAGGACTCTAAGTTTACTTCATTCAAGAAGGTTCCTAGGTCCTAAGCCTAGAGAAAAAGGTTAAAAATTAAATAAGAAAATAACTCAAAACTGCAGGACTCGAATCGATTCACCCTAGGGGCCGAATCGATTCGCCCTGGAGAATCGATTCTCTCTGAAAGCGAAATGGTTTAGAGAACAAACCCAACTTTCCGCAAATGCCGAATCGATTCGGCCTTAACCCGAATCGTTCGGGTACACAAACCTGGAAAACTGCTTCTATGCGAATCGATTCTCCCCAGGGGCCGAATCGATTTGCCCCTGCGAAAATTCCAAGTTTGGCTATGGAGTTTTAAACTCCAAATTTCTTCCCAAACCCAAAACCAACCAAACCAAAATCATTTAATGGAACTAAAACACCATAAATACACCTAACTACCATCATTTACAAGATTTATCATCCAAATCAACTTCTAAGAGTTATAATACCCATAATCTAACAAAACCCTAAAATGACAAACCATAACAATTCATAACTATCAATACTAATTATTCTCTTTAAATCACATAGTAGCAAGTAGATAACTTGCCTTGATCTTGCAAATTCAGATTTGATTTAGTTGAGGCAACAATCCAAGATTGAATCTCCAAATATCTCTTTTTCTCCAAAGTTCTCTTCCTCTCTCTAATCTCTCTAGGGCTAGAAGTGTGAAGTGGAAGAATAGAAATAGAGTTGGGGGACTTAAAACGTGGCTTAAGTCTAAAAGCCCACTAAAATGATCAATACGCGATATAATTACTCGCAACTACACATTTAAGCTATAACCAGTCAAAAGTGCTCGAAATATCAAAATGCAAAACGGCACTTATTTTGACTGTCTCGCACCTCCCGGGACTAACTAAGAGCGAAGAGCGAAGATCGAAGGCTTACAAGCCCAAGATGCGAAGGAAACCAGATAAGTGATCAAGCTTTGCTATGGAGGGGTTGTAAGGTTTTTGTAGCAAATAAAGCCTTGGTGGGAGAAGTGAGGAGAAGAAAGAGAAAGAGGTTTTAAACCTTCTCAATGATGGGGAGTAAGTTCCAATACCCGCATCATTACCCTACGAAACCCAAAAGGTGACGCCAAAACTGTCATATCTTGTGGAAAATTCTAGTCACTTCAGTGAATGATATGGGTGTTCAAGGAAACACTCCAAACCCCAAGACATCAAAATGTCTCTTTATTAACCTGACTCTTATACCCCTCAGTCACCTACTCACACATAATACTAAGGGATAGGGGGTGATTGATATGCCCAATGTGTACCCTCGTACTCAGGGTCACTAACCTCGGCCTGTCTCACAGCCGAGTTGATAGGAAGCTTACAACAGCCATCAGAAATGTCGTCTTCTATAAGGTGGGCTCCTCATTGAACAACCTCAGCTGGCCAATAGCCGTGGCCAACATCATCTTATGATCTTAGGCTATTGCCAACATCGTACTCTGCCTAAGCCGATGTTACATCCTACCTCACGCCTAACCTCGGCCAGTCTCCCAGGTCGAGGTCATGATGATGATTGGTAGGACAAAGCACTATTGGACTTCCCCAACCTCATAATTGGCCAGGCCGTGGTTAAGATAGATAATATCACAAGTTCGAGCTCACGCAAGCACATAGAAAACTTAGAACATGTGAGAAAATGAGTTATAGCCAAATCATTCCCCTCACGTGAGGGAATATTTGGTCATCATTCCTTACATGTGGCCCAGCTAGGTGTCCACCTATGATTATTGTATTCAACTCACACATGCTCATGGCATGCTTGGGGGGTACATTACATCCCTAAGCACTATAAATACATATCTTCTCCTATCTTGGAAGGGGATCTAGAAATACAACCCTAGCAGAAACTCTGTTTGTATACACAGTAGAGAGAGAAAGTGAGAGATCGTATCACAGGCCATTAGTGCCATCATTTTAGTGATTCTTACTCACACACTCACAGTGGATGTAGGCTGGATTGGATGAACCACTTATATACCAGTGTTCCTCCTCTTCTCCTAACCTCCTTCTACTAGATATATATATACTCTTGTGTTGCCATTCATATTACTAGCTTGAGCTTATCAACACCTCATTTTTTGGTGTTGTTTATAGTATCATCAGGTGGTATTATAAATAGAGTATATAAAGACTGCCAGAGCATGTAAAAGGAGTTTTTGAGACAAAAGGAGGTGTGGTTTGTGGTCCCTAGAGGTAGATCAATTTTTTTTGAACATCTCCCTGATGATAGTAATTATAAATTTCAGGGTCCAAAGGGAAGTTATCACCCCAGTACATAAATCCTCTTCATTATCTTGGATAAGGTAAGGATGATGTCAATTCATCTTACCCGATCACTGCAGCGTGTCCACAATGTCTTCCACGGGAAATTAACATAGGGAATTAACGAGGAACAAGTTGATGTTTCAATGGATAAAATAATTTGGTTCGAGTATTATCTAAACAAAATTTATGACAAGAGACCTTAGTGTGTATTAGGTCAAAGAGATAGTGGATTCCAATATATTGGAATGAGTACGATATATGGGAAACATATTTTTAGACTTACAAGTTAGGCATATGGGGGGGCCACATTTTGAGGAAGAAATTGCTTATTTAAGTGGGATGAATGTAATACCCCACATTTTTTTATAACTAATTAATTGTTGAAATTGATTGTTTATTAATGATGAGTTGTTATTCGCTTGTGACATGTGGTATGCCACTTATTATATATATTATATATTGATATGTGATTAGAATATATGATTTTATATGTGTTACATGAATTAACACCTTTTTGAAAATTGGCATAATATACAATAATACATTAATTAAATATTTTGAGTGACTTAGCATTATGGATGATTTTGGAATGGTCAAGGAATATGTGTCGGGAGTTTCCTTGTTTGAATTATTTCCTGAGTATCGGATTCCACCAATGGTGAAGTAGTTTCTTATAGTGTCGAGTCACACGTAAAAATTTAATATTTAAGTTTTAGCTTAATTAACTCGTATTGGGTTAATAAATTAACAAATTGAGGAAAGTAAATAATTAAAAGATGTTATTTTTAGGTTGACTTTTGGAACGCCTAGGAAGTCCCTTTTTGACTTAAAATAGTGAAATTTAAGTCTGTTTGATTAGTATATGGTTTTGGTGAAGTTTCGGGACATATGGAACAGGATTCAGGCCTTTATAGTTAGAGATACTATAGACACCCCATCCTAATACCCCCCTAAACACCTTCTTAGGGACTAACACTCCTCTACCCACTGTAAACCCTAGATCACACTTTGAGTACTGATCTAGAGGTCATCTGGTGATCTCAGGCCTCGTTTGACTCTGGTAAACTCTCAGACCTGAGTGAATTCAAATGAAACCTCTATGGGCTTTGAATAAAATTTTCAACTATCCATGCCGTGCACAAATCGACCTCACGATTCTTTCGAACAATCCATTTTACACCAAGTATTGATGTTGAGGCAACATGGAACTTTTAAACCCCATTTGAATTCGTTTAACTCTCCGACCTGAGAAAATCTCAATAAAAAGTTTAAGGCCTCTTAATTCCATTTCCACCGGTCCGTGTCAGGCACTAATCAGCCTGAATCATAGCACGAACGATCCATTATACTATGAGTATTGATTAGGAGGCCAGTGGGCGATCCTAGCCCCCATTTGACTCTGATCAACTCTCCAATCCGAGAAAAGCTCAATAAAACTTTTAAAGGCATTAGATCCCCTTTCTAATGGCCCTCTCCAGGCATAAATTGGCCTTACAGTTCACAGGAACGATCTGTTTTACTCCAAAGGGTCATAAACTTTTAGGTCTTGTTTGCCTTCTCCACCTCTCCAAACAAAAAAAAAACTCAATGAAATATCGAAGGTGTATAAATTCCCTTTCTAATGGTCCATGACGTGCGTAAATCGGCCTCATTATTCGCACGAACGACCCATTTCCCTCCGAAAACCCCTGTCTAGAGACCATCAGGCACTTCTAAGCCTCGTTTGACTTCGGTCAATTCCATTCTCTCATTATTTATGTTATACACATGTATACACACGTCATGGAGAAAAATGGGAGGATCAACAGAATCCATGAGAGACCGAAATGGAGGAATGGGTGCCTAACACCTTTCCATTTCGTAACTTAGTACCCGGACCCTTTGAATCACTTGGTTTCATATGCATCAATATGACCTTAATGCTGTTCTCTTAAGGCGACTACATTTTTATGCATGTTTTGTGAAAAATATAATGGCGACTCCATCTCTTTGTGTTACCCCCATTTGGTGATGGATAATTTTATATCCGAGACAGACCACGAAGATGCTGACATGAGTGGCAAAAAGAGGAACTCCATATCCTCGAATTATTCACATGTGCATGGAAAAAGGGAGAGACAGGGGGATCTTTTTTACCCTTCTCCCCTCGTCCCGACTTTAGGACCGGTTCGATGTCGGAGGAATATGGCTCGAATGGCCATAGTGGCGACTCCACTAGTGAATTTCTATAGGACTACACTTTATTTTCATATGGGTGTTACTTCTTTACCCTCCTACCTTTCTACATGGGTACATATGCCTCCACTTGTATGTTCCCTTTACTCCTATGCATACATCTTGTATATATATCTCATCATGTTTAATTCTGCCACACTCTCTTATCATGTATAGATCACTTTTTAATCACTTGTACATGTTCACTAAGTTTCACACTATACTCACTTATTTATATTCTCCATGCTCACTTTACACACTCGCACTTGTATATATTCTCACCTTTACACGCTCAAACACCACTTGTATAATTATCCATGCTTCACTAGAACACACTCTCACTTTTTCTCACTTGTATATATCTCCATGTTTACTCCCCCCACACACTACTTGTAGTTTATCCATGCTTAGTTTCACTAGCACACACTTTCACTTGTATATATTAACATGTTCACTTACATTATTCCCATGTCACTCTCTCACTTTGCATATATTTCATACCCACTTGTATATTCACATACTTTACCCTCTATCACCATGTTTTGTATAGTCTTTATGCTCCATTCTAGCTTCACTTTTCAAGATTATCCCTCTTATCTCATCCTATTTGTATATTATCCCTCATAGTGGTAGTACTTCCTACATCACGAGAGCATGGAAATATTGACCAAAATTTTGTCCCAACCGGGGTTTCACTTCGTGATGGATGCCGGTCCTGTGGGGCGCGATTAACCTAAGTGATATGATTCTCACCTTCCATTGGCCTTGTACCTTCAGCGTATATCAAACGGTTCCCCCCGCATCGTACCGCTTGACCGAACTCATGACAGGAGGTATATAGTAGAGAAATCATTTACGTACATCGATTATATAAAATTCGCTCTCACATGTATCGTTCCCATGAGGTATATTGTGAGGAAATTCACGTACACTTTGGTATATTAAATGACTTGTCGACACGTCCTGATGAATAATTGCCCTTATTGATAAGAGGTATATCATGGAAGTCATGCCCAAGGGAAGAACCCTTATACTATCTCACCAAATGCATAAACCTCTTATAGGCGTCTGCTTTAGGACACATAATCTGTTTTCCGATTACAGTGTGAAACTCTACTAAAATTTTTGGTCACTATACCTCCTGAATTTTCACAATATTTCCTCCATTTTTAAAACAGGACCCTGTCCGTGATCCTAAAAACAAGTTAAACCGCATCTTATTTCTTATACCCTACCCTTTCCCCAGGCTCGGGTCCAGTTCGACATTTTCCTTGCATGTAGGAAAACATAATACAAGTATAACCTAATAATAATAATCAAGCTGAGGATTCTCCCCTTTTCCTCTTTTCAAAAAAAAAAAATACCAAAAACATATTTCCTCCCTTTTTTAAAAAGAAAATACTAATAAATACTCCCTTTCTCCTCCAAAATAAGCCAAAATCACTTTTCCCTCTCAGGTTGATCACGTACCTAAACTTTGTCCTGGCTCCCTATTGGCTTCGATCTTTCATTAAACCATCCCAAAGCTCTACTACTTCCTTTGCTGCTTCCACTGAATTTGATATTTACCTTCGCAAGTTACTCATAGTGAACGTCGACTAGGCACCAAATATCCAACCAGACTTGATGTCTATCCTAGCTCAGTGGAGTAATAAGACTGATAACCTATGTAGGGGACTTGAAGGCAATCTCTTAATTTGAGAGAGCTTTCCCCAGTAACAAAAGACACTCAAGAGAAGGAAGTAGAACGAAGGCAGCGAGGCATCTCAATGCAAAAAGTTACCGAGAGAGCTCTTCTTTATCTTCCATTTTTACTTAGTCAAATTGTATATTTTTAATTACATTTATTATAATTCTATAAGGATTGTAATATTGAGTGTGAGGTCAAACGATACTCGTGAGAAACCAAGCCTAGCAAGGATTGGGAGAGCTTACATGCTCTATCGAATGACATCACTATGGGAACTTCAGAGGGACTTGGTTTGGAGGATTGAGAAGTGACACAACGTTATGATTTGTCTTGACCATCTTAGATAAGCCTAGTAAAACACCGAGAGACCTATGGAAGTTTGTGCATAGTAACTTTGAGTTCCAGCATATATTGATTCTTGAGCCAAACAACCCTCTACCAAATGTCACAACTATTTTAGGTGATGTCACTAGCCACTTACCCACTGTCCAATTTGAACTTGAGTAAACCACTGTGGTATTGGGGATGTCAGATGGTTTGGTGAGACACCACTATTGTGATAGTCCTCTGGCGCACAGTTGGGGGGCAAAAATCATGTACTAACATTTGATGATTATAAAGTAGGGTGTGTTGACCCATCATGCATTTAGTCCTTGGGACTTAAAGTATGTGAGGAATGTCTTTAACATTAATAAGGACTGAGACATCTCGAGTAGGGTGTGGGGGATATTTTTGGGACTCAATCACTTTTGAGAGGAGGGAGTTCTTTTGAGAGAGAGGAAACACATTTAGATAAAAAGAGTTATCGCAAACCAAAGTTTTATCCACTGACCATTGACATTTATTACGATGCTTTTACTAACTAACTAGTGAGATATTAAAGGTTGTTGGTGTGTTAACTACTTAGCAAGGTGTATCTAGGATGATTACTTCTCTCTCCCTTTGAATGAGTTATTTCTGAAGTCCTTTTATAATTATTTGAGTTATACACGAGAGATTCGTGACTCCAATCTGAGTGTTTATTATATACAATACTATGCTTTCATTTGTGATAGTTATTGATATTTGGGTTACTATTTTGTCACCATATCTATAGGGTTACGCCTTTGTCTGTATTATCACACTCCCAGCCTTCAATGGGAAAACCCTCTCACAACCCAGATTTTGACCCCTCTACCTAGATTGTGCCTATCAAAATACCCTGCATACCTACAATCTCACCCAAACCTCTCAAAGTTTGCCTTTCTTTTCTCTTATATCCCACGAGATTTTCTGATCAAGCTCTGTTACTCCTCACATGAACCTGTATTACTATCCGCACTGGACAGATCGACTCTGAAGGTTTGGGTTGAAACTATCCGCAAAGATGAACATCGACTATGAGAGGTTCAGTGGCCTATTTATGGAAATCTGAAAGTGGGATCGGGAATTAGACGAATGGGTGGTACCCGTAGAAGAAATAACCATGGATGATGTCCTGCAAACGAAATCAAATATGTTTTTCCAGAAGAAGGAAATATACAACATCCCTGAGTTTCTCACAACCTTGAGACTCAAGGGACATCTAGCCCCTTTATTTTTGCACTGAGTGGGAAGACCTATTTAATGCAGCCATAGAGGTTGTCAAGTGCATCGAATACTCTTGGTAGGAGGATATCTTCGCTACTAGATGGGGGGATGAATTCGATAACTCAGATGATGAATCGAATAGTTGAAAAGCCAATTTAGTTACCAACTTGTGTGGAATAATCTCTTTTGAAGAATTATTGTTGGAAGTTAATAAAGTGTCCATTCAGCCTGAAGTAAATAAAGCCTTGGGGTGCTTATTCTTCCCCGCTTCTGTTAACCACATGACCTGATCCGAGTGATATTACAAAGATTTTATGCCCCAATCAGTCAAAATATATAAAGGTAAAGGAATTTTTGAGGAGCTTCTAATGCCAGAGATGACCGTTGAAGAATGTAAAGTTTCGACTAGCTCAAAAAAACATAAGCCAACATCACCTCATGGGAACTCTTCATGTCCTCCCAGATGTACCGAAATGATCTGATAAATCCTCAATGGACCCTCATTTTCTCCCTCTACCACTCTCGAAGAAGTAGTAAACATAGTTGGATACCTAACCTCTACCATACTCATTCCCTTCTCTTAAGAGGAAATCCCAGAATTAGACCCTGATCACAATTATGCTCTCAACATCTCCGTCGAAGTTTTTGTAGAAGAGAGTCCCATTAACGCTTATAGACAATGGATCCACTCTCAACGTCTGCCTACTCAGAACATTTAACTTCCTGGGATTAAAAGTCAGTGATCTCACTCCCAGATCCTCCACCGTGCGTGCCTGTGATAACACCCAACGAGAAGTAATGGGTTCTATAAAAGTTACACTGGGGGTTGGAACTAAAATCCTTTCCTAGGGTCCCAAGTCATCGATATGCATACATGTTTCAATCTATTCCTTCGTAACCCATGGCTCCACATCATCCGAGGAGTATCTTCCTCTCTTTATCAGAAACTGAAATTTTTCGCTAAAGGTAAGGTCTTCTCCATCCTTGGGGACAACGATAGTTCATATAGATCCAAAACCTACAATAGAGTATTAGAAATTTAACATGAATCTAATGACGTTTTCCTCTCTGATTTTAAGATCGATCCACTCCCTATCCCAACAGGAGATAATTTCAAAGACCGAGTTTTCTCAAAACACAACCCATATGGAAATGTCAACGTAATCCAGATGTTCAAGAATATGCACTTCATGCATAGAATGAGGCAAAGACGACGCAAATTAGGTATCCTTGAGCTAATAGTTCTAAAAGTAGTCTTTCACCCATGCGGCCAAAGCTACCCACCCTCACCGAACGAACTCAAAGCATTTCATTTACTATGCCAGAAATGAAGCCTGGATGATTAAAATACCATCTCGAGAGACTCTCTGATTGGGAGGTTTGTCAAGGAGGACGAAGACTTCTACTTTTTCGGACGCTCCGAACCATGGTATGATCCCACAGATAAAAAGACAAAGCCAAGAGTGAAGATATTCTTTTAAGATGACAAAATCTGGGGCGAGGAATGGAAGCACGAGGTGAAACCTATAACTTATGAAATCCTAGAATCAATGAAAACTTTTAAGGTAGCGACACCGACGAGTCATTCGACTTGCAGACACTGGAGTTGAGCCTCTGAATGATTCACCAAGAAAGTATGCCGTTAAACCTGTTCACAAATATTGCAACTACTGAAATACCTCTCCTTATCTAGCATGCCATTCCGATTCAGCCCACTCAAGCCTAACTAAACCCTACTGTCCACCCCATTCAAGAAATATCCGAACTTATTGATGTTTCTCCTATTTTTGATATTAATGTAAACGAGGCCTCTTTTAATGAGGTTCTCAGTGCTATATTCCCTAAGAATAAAATAAACGAAGATTTTTGGTATCTCGCTGTGCCTGACATTAATTGCATTGGTTCCAATCAAACTTTTGATGATGATGATTTTATAAATGAATAATTTTTAACTAATCTTAATAAGGAAAATAATGAGAAACATAACCGTGTTCAAACTAGTGATGATGAGACTATTGATATTAATCTCGGTTTTAGTATCCATCTGCGTGAGATTTAGATAGGGTCAACCCTCAATGATCATAAGCATGCGCAATTCGAAGAGATTTTAAAATAGTTCGTGGATGTCTTCGCATGGTCCTATGGTGACATGCCCTCATTTATACAGCGATAACTCAACATGTGTTCCTTACATTCCCAGAAAGAGAACCTGTCAAGTAGGAATTGAGGAAGCTCCAAATTGAATGGCTCCTCAAGGAAAAAGAAAAAGTAGTCAAGAAGCTGAACGTGGTATTCATTCACGTAGCTAAATACCTTATACGGGTTGCAATTATCATCCTCGTGCTGAAATTAAGAGGAAAAGTCTGCATGTGCGTCGATTATTAAGATTTGAACAAAGCACCCCCGAAGGATGATTACCCTCTTCCCAACATTGACATGATTTTGTACAATATGACCAACCACGCCCTCAAATCATTTATCGACAGATTTTTCGGCTATAACCAGATTAAGATGCATCCTGAGGACCAGGAGAAAATGGCCTTCATCACCCCATGGGTAAAATTCTTTCATGCCATTCGGGCATAAGAGTTCTGAGATACCTACCAAAAGGTTGCCACAAATATCCTGCACGATCTCATCAACATAAAAGTCAAGGTACGCGTTGAAAACATGATTATCAAGTCAAAGATGCAAGAAGGTCGTATACTCGCCATGAGAAAATTCTTGGAGCGACTGCGACAATACCGGATGTGGGTCAACCCACAAAAGTATATCTTTAGCGTCACTAAAGAGAAACTCCTTGGATTCATGGTTAGTGAGAAAGGAATTTAAGCGTACCCTACTAAACTGAAAACCATAATCGAGATGACACCACCCCTGATGGAGAAACAAGTACGAGGATTCTAGATTAAGCTATAATACATCAGTCGATTTATCATCCAACTGGCCTCTATCTACGAACATATTTTTAAACTTCTCCAAAAAGACTAAACCAAAGTTTGGAACAAGGCATGCCAAGAAGCCTTTGACCAAATCAAGTGATACTTCACCCAACCTCCGATGCTTATTCCCCCACTGCCATGTTCTCCCCTCTTCCTATACTTGATTGTTATAGTACAACAAGGGCTTTACTGGCCCAATACATTAAGGGATCCCGTAAGGAAATTGCAATCTTTTACGGTAGTCAAAAGATAGCCGGGTACGAAGTCAACTACACTACCTTTGAGAAAGTGTGCCACCTTAGTCTGGGTAATGTAGAAACTACAAAACTATACGCTTGCATTTCTCATCAGTTTGGTATCCTGAATGGACCCCATAAATACCTGCTAGAGAAACATATTCGCATTACTAGTTGGTTGATGTTTCTAGTCAGGTTCGACATTGTGTACGTTACGCAAAAAGCCATGAAGGGGAGGTCCATCTCTGACTATCTTTCCAATCATTCTATGGAAGGGACCGAAGTTTGGGTCTCCGAATTTACAGATAAAGACATCCTCTGAACCTCTCAAGTTGACCTCCGATGGAGCTGCTAATAAGAAATAGTACGACATTGGGATAATCCTGATCACTTCCGATAACTCTCACACCTCCATTGCCATCAATCTACACTTCTTTTGCACAAATAATATGGTAGAATATGAGTAATGCATTGTAGGGATAAAGATTTCCCTCGAGAAAGGAATCGAGTATATGGACATCTATGGGGACTCTGCCCTCATTATCAAAAAAATCCTCAGTATATAGACAATCAAAGTAGAGATGTTCCTACCTTTCCATGCCCATCTATAAGAAACCATTCTCCTCCTAACCTTCATACAACTTATCAGTCCCTACCATTAAGTAAGATTCACAAAAACTCCAAAAACCTACCCAAACACTAATTTCCACAAACATAAAACCATCTTCTTAAGACCCTATTCTCAGCTACTAGATGGTCCTGCCTCTTCATCATTACCTGTCCCTAGAGGCCCTCAAGGGTCCTACTCCAGATTAGTGCTCTGGATGTGCTCCATGTAAGGGTATGCCTTAATAAGCTCTGATAAAACTACCACACCTGTCCTCGATGGAATCAAAAGCGATTAGCCATCTTTGGCCAGCCTTCTCCTCTAAGATCTTACCAACTACCCATTTCCATAATTACTTCAAATAATCCCTAGATATAAACCCGATACCTACAATGGATTATGACGAATGGGTAGATGGTCGACAGTGTTACCATAAAGGCCTCAGTATCATCCTCAAGCACTCGGTCAAGTGCTGCGTCAGAAAGAAATTAGTTTTGCGGGGAGGCACAATGTAATCCCACCCCGCTTGGTGCAAAAGTTGCTAGGAAAAATTGAAGGAAGTCTGGTGAAGACCAATTAACCACATATACCTATATTCTCCTAACTACAAAATGGGCTACAAATCCCCCTACCATGTCATAAACCATCGAAGGTATCGAGCCCCGTGCTCCACAAGACAATTAACCCTATTCTTCGTCAAAGGGCCAAAGTTGAAGAAGGGCCTAGTAAAGAAATTGGGAACACCTGACAGAGGGTAATCAGGAGGGGTTGTGAGGCACAATCTCTCAGAAATCCACATGAACAGCATGACAGGGGTCCCTTATAGAAAGTGAGCCCGACCTTCCTTCCAGGCATCCATACCATTCAGAATCTCCACTAACACTACCGCCGCATGACTACAGTCATAGGACAACCAGATCTCTATCGTGGCCACTTGAGGATCAACTGTCAGGTCACGTATCACCTACAAAAGGCATCTAATCAAACCCAAGGCCACCTATCCAATAAAGGCATTGTTTGAAAAATTCCTTCGGCAAACTTCATAATTACTGGGAGAATGATTGTTCCTATATGAACTAGTGGCTAAGAAATTGAGAGGAGATATGAATTTACTCCACCCAAGACACCCGGGGAGAACAAGATAAATTTGGCATAGTTGTCGCTACATCGGGGCTGATTCCCAGCATCACAGAGAACTCTTCATAGGTGGGACACACCTCGTCTAAGCCAAAATAAAAAATATTGTGTTTAGGATATCAAAACTGTACCGCTGCTCCTAGAATGTTCCATTCTATGGGAAGGTTATGCCATGAAGAGACTGGCACAAATGACTGACTTCTTAGTTGACGTTATAGAGGCACATTACCCCTAGACCCCCGAGATTGGAGGAAAAGGCCTCGGGCACTGGAAGAGCCATTTGAAGAGAAGAAGAAAGCTACACGGGAAAAATGGAATACGGTAAAGAAAACACCTTAAATGCCCATTGTTATATTAAAAATCCCATAAGAAAATAAGCCATTCAAAGCACCAACGGTTACTTTGCCCCCAAGATACACTACACCAAAACACTCTTTTAGTAACAGTCTTATACCTTTACTATTTCTCACAATAAATTACTGTTAGTAATTTAATGTATGTGTTACTAATTTTAATTTAATATTTTAGCAGTTTATTAAAAAAATAAAAACGGGAGTTTTCCCTCCCAACCAAAAGAAATGGCCCCAACTCCTACCGCCAAAACAGAAAATCCCCCACTCTTCACCTAGGGTTTCTTGTACCCACCCAAACGAAAATGCTTAAGACACTCTTTTCAAGATCTGCGAACCTTTGTGAGAATCGTTCTTATCATCCATTAAATCTTTGCGAACCTTTTCCAGGTAGCCATACTTTATTCTCCTTTTTTATCTTTAAAAAGCCCTAATTTCTTCTTTTTGCTTCAATCTCTGTTTGTACTCCTTTTTAACTCATGATATGTTCATTTGTTGGGATGGTAATACATTTCTTTTTTTCTTGATGCAACAGGAATCCATTCAGTTTTGGCTTGAAAATCTAAAATCGAAAACAACCTAGTGCTTAAAGAGAAGTTTCTCGGGTTTGAGGTTTAATCTCGATTCCATAGTATTGTACATAGTGATGGAAATGAGGTATATGAAAGCTTTATATGGTCAAACTAGGGCTTGAGGTTTAATTTCTCTCTGTAAGAACCGTATGATTAACAATCATATACCTAGAACTCAAATTGTATCTCACATGCCGATTTTGATTAATTGTAAAGCATACATACATACATATATATATATACACACACACACATATATATATATATATATATATATATATATATATATATATATATATATATACATATATATATATATACATACATGATATATATATCAATTTCTTATGAAATTATGTTGTGAACTTTCGATTATGACATGAATTTTCTTACCGAGTAATAGCTCATTATTTGTTTGTGAAATTTGCTGACTGACTAAAGCTCGACCCTCGATTGTTCAAATTGATGAGAATTCCATACACCTTTTTTTTGTTCAAGAAGAAAATCTTCCTCAGAGGGTCCTAATTCTATCTATCTATCTATCTATCTCTCTCTCTCTCTCTCTCTCTCTCTCTCTCTCTCTATATATATATATATATATATATATATATATATATGTATGTATGTATTTATGTATATATGTTGGTTTAGTTAGACAAATTTGGTAGCCTCCATTAGGTGTTTGTATTTACATGTTGATATATATTTTTTTAATTCTTGAAATCTGGCTTGTTTACTATTTTTTTCATTCTTTTTTCTATTCTGTTAGTAAAAATGTTAAAGAAACATGACCTAAAGTGTTTATGTACGACAAAAATGAATAATGTATATAATAAATAATGAAAGAAATATTTTTTACATAGACATAGTAGTTTGATTGTGTACCATATTATTTCTTGAAAGCCTGTGGATTGAGTATTGTGCATGGTTTCATACGTGAGATAATCTATCTGTTTTGTGTTATACATATCTTGTTTATTAATATATATGGATATAGTGGTTCGATTGTGTTGTTTATTGCATATTGAAAGCCCGTGGATAGAGTATTGTGCACATAATCGTATGATGAAGTGCAAAACGTAAAAAGATGTAGGAAAAAGTGAATAATTTACTCTTGGAAGGCGCCCTTCAATTGCCACATTTACTGTGGAAGATAGGTATTGGATGGAAGCAATTTTATATGGGCCACCTCCATGCTCTCGTAAAGAAACAGGGACCGCTGCAAATGATGGGGTATACTCGTCTGTTCCCGCTCACCTTGTCCATTGTCTATTTCAACCACTGTGTAATTTTCTTATTTCTTTTCATTTAGATGAATGTGTTTGGTGGATGACTCTTTTTAAAGTTGCATCTTTGATACATAATGTAATTGTTTCTACTTTGGACAAGAAGAAACTACATAATGTTTTTGTAGTTTAAAAGATGTAAAAAATTCTATGCGATGCAATTGCTGACACCGAGAAGAGTAAATTTCAAATTAAGTTTTTGTGTTTGTGCCATATAAGGGAGTGACAATAAATTAAATTTAAAAGAGAGCCAGATGATGTTAACGTACAGTGTCTTTTGTATATCATATTATATCATATTTGTTTTTCATCGTTTCTCATTATGTTAACACTTCCTACAAGTAACCAGGATAATGTGCCACATATATTTAGAAGATAAGTTCTATAATATTGACTTTGTGTGATAAATACTCATTTTTTACAATAAAAATGATTTTTTGATGCATTGGATAGGGAGAGGGGGATCGAACTCACGACCTCCCTAGTGGAGCAATGATTTTCGCCCACCAGGCTATCCCCCCCCCCCTCTCTTTTTTGTTATAGTTAATCTTTTACGCCACTTATTTTGTTGTAGTTCTTCACATTGAAAAGAAAAGTTGTTCTAGTCTCGAAATAATGTGATGCTTTCTTCATCTTTCGCGTTACTTTTTCGTGCTCTTGTTTCTCCAATTTGATTCTGCTTTCATTCTAAAATCATGTATTTTAGGCTCTTTGGCACAATGTTTCTTCTTATTATCAAGGTAAGAGAGCAATGGAATAGTTATAGGATCAACTAGTTACAGCATTACTGGCCTAATTTTAAGTAATTGTGTTATCCAGAATAGAATCACTCAAACTTCTTGTTTGGGGAATTTGATTCCTAGAAAAATATGAATTTGTGGGCACATTTTTTGCTGGAAACTTGCTTTTCTTTACACACACGCACGCACATATGTCTGCTTTAGATAAGTGATTCTCTGTAAGGTGTGCCTTTTAAATGCACTGGAGGCTTCTCCCCACATGCATTTGGAAAAATAAGTCCATATGTTGTTCATTTAAGTCCAAGTTTCATGTTTATTTATTCTGCTTTTACTTCATGATTTTTTAGGCAACTGAAATTTTTTTAGGCAAGTTTTAGGATACTTAAGGGTTACGAACGGCTGGGAAGAACAAACGATATTGCTCGGGTTTTCTGATGCGCTTGCATTTTTAGGAAATAGATGTTAGTGAAGAGTCTGGTTGGAAACTTGTTCATGGGGATGTTTTTCATCCTTCGCACCATATGGTATTACTTTCAGTTGTTGTTGGTATAGGTTCTTAAATGGCATTATTGGTTCTTCTTGTCATCCTGGTTGCAATTATTGGAATGTTGTACATTGGGTATGGTAGAGAAGTAATTTGAAATACTTTAATATATTTTTATCCTTAAGTATCACTTCTTTTTGATGTGATTGTCTAATATTATTTATTGCACTGTATGGATCATTAAATTGTAGGTTACGATTCATGTTACTCCTCGTTCTTTATCCATCTTTCTCTGTTCAAATTTTCTTTTGTTTTGTTATCTTTTTTCTTCTTATTGTTGTTGTTCACATCAGTCTGTTTATACACAGGACTATGGATCTCATGGAGCATAGACTTGTATTGGTCTTGTCATTCATAGTTATTTTGAGCTATTTGAGTAGCATTCTCGGAATTTAAGATTTGTTTCATTGAAATTGGCCTATGTTTATGACATGAAGAACAAGGTAGACTATACCCTATGAAGCACCCTGCAAGTTACTAAATGTTTTACTTGATTAGACTTCTTATATAATTATCTAGGAATATTGGTTCATCTATTTGAACAGTTCTTAATTATGATTTTCTTGTGAATACAAGGGTGGGTTTGTGTTCTTGTCTTGGTAACTATTCAGTTTCTTTATAGTATATGTTATGCTTCTATGATGATTAAAATGAAATTGACTCTTAAGTGCATTCTTTGACTGAACAATTAAGCTGACATATGGAGATCTAATGCATATACTGATATTTTGAATTTTAAATTTTCGAGTTCATTAATGTATAACAACATTAATATGCATAATGCCAATTGTAGTACTTATTGCATGCTTAAGATATATCACAGTAAACCCTTCAAAAAGTATTCTACTAGGGATGGCAAATATGGTTCTTTGACTTTTAAAAGAATTTGTCCAATTTGGTATAAGTTAGAAGATAATTCAGAAGTGATAGATCATTAATTAGTGTAGAAGCCCTCTTCTGACGGTAAATTTTCTTTTGCATCTGCTTATGATTTAATAAGAAAGTGTAAACTTTCTTCTTATTCTTTTAAGGCTACTTGGGATGCCAAAATTCCTCCCAAAATGTCAGTGTATTCTTGGAAGCTTCTTACTAAAAGTGCACCTATAGATGAATCTTTACGATGTGTGGGAATTAAATTAGCCTCTAGATGTAGCTGTTGTAAAGCTGATACAGAGACAGTTAAGCAACTTTTCATCCAAGGTCCAGTAGCTAAGCAGGTGTGGAATTTTTTCCGTAATTGAATGAACTGTCTCATTATAGATAATTCCGTTCATGGTATTCTAATCCATTCGTGGCTTCAATTAGGTCACTCTCAATTATCTAGATGGCTTTTCAAAGTCATTCTAGTTACTATAACGTGGGAGATTTGGATTGGTCTAAATAAGGGGCTTTTTGAAGGTAAAAATATGTTCTCTAATAATATTATCTCTAATGTTATTAACAAAATTTCTGAAATGCTCAATGTTATTCCTTTTCTGGTGATGGTAAGGATGTTAATCTAAACATTCTTAACACTTTCAATCTCAAGAAATCTTTAGTCTGCACTGTCCCTGATCAGATTGGTATGTGGCAGAAACTGTCAGCTGGTAGTTTCAAAATCAACTCTAAAGGTTTGATTGATAATAATGGTAATATGAGGATGGGGTCTATTCTTAGAGACAACAATGGTAGGATGATTTTGGATCTTTCTAACTATGATAGTGGAGATGTTCATTTCAGGGGCAGTGGTTTTAGCAATTAAGAGAGCTCTGGAATATAGTCTTAGTAGAAGTGATAGAAACATTGCATTGGAAATCAGTTCAAGGACAATTTTGGATGGTATAACAAACAATTTCAGTTACTGTCATTGGAAGCTTAAAAGTCGTGTCAAGGAAATTCAAGAATTGAGCATCAATCTTCAAGTCAAATTCAGTCTTTGTTCTCATAAAGTCAATTATGTTGCTGAACTCTTCTCTATGGAAGCTAATAGTCTTAATAGAAATATCCAATTCAATAATTCTACTAGTATTTCTAGAAGGATTAGAGGAGCAATATTTTTAGATTCATTAAATTTTCCATATGTTTAAATTCTGGTCCATGGTTTTTATTCAAAGATCTCTTTTTCAGGGTATGCTCATGGTTTACTGACAATTTCAAAATCAATGGCAATTGGGTTGGTTCCTCAATTGTCTCTTTCTTGTTTCAAATCAAATTATAATTCATTGGGGTGTTATATAACTAATTATTTTTTTTACTAAATTAATTTTATTTGACTAAATGCTGATATTATAACTAATATGATAGTTTTATTTTTTTGACAGAATGTCATTTTTGGATCCTCATCAAGTTTCCAACGTTGCAGGTTGAGGCATTGATGGCGATGATGATAGAACGAAGATTGATAATAAACAACAACACACTTCTTTTTTATATTTCATTTGATTGGTTATAATATAAAAATATTTCATTTGGGGACGATTGTGTTAGGATGTTATATTGGATGCTTTTATTAAAATAATGTAACTTTCGGGACGATTGTATTATGATGTTTCATTTGTTTGGTTTAAGTTTCTTTTGTAAATAAAGAGTGGAGGCATATAAAAGTAAATGTTGAATATAATGCCCTTGTTTTTATGGACTATTTTTGTGTATGTTCTTAGGATATAAATAGTGTGATAAGAATAATTGAATTTGTTTAAATTCAGGATATTGGATTTTAAATAATATATATTTTTAAATATGTATTAATATTAGTAACAGAATTTTACCGTTACTAATTCTATATTTTAATGTTACTATTAGTAACAAAACTTTACTGTTACTAATTCTGAATTTACCATTACTATTAGTAACAGAATTTTCCGTTACTAAATTTGAATTTTACCGTTACTATTAGTAACAGAATTTTCCGTTGCTAATTTTGAATTTTATCGTTACTATTAGTAACATAATTTTCCGTTACTAATTCTGAATTTTATCGTTACTATTAGTAACATAATTTTCCGTTACTAATTCTGAATTTTACCGTTACTATTAGTAACAGAATTTTCCGTTACTAGCTTCGTGCCCCACACCTTTTTTCTAACGGAAAAATTATGTTACTAATATTTTTAGTAACGGTAAAATTGTGTTACTAATGGTGTGTTTTGGTGTAGTGATACCTAAATTATGCAAAAAGTGCAATTACAACCAAAGGAGTGAATCGCACGTGATCCTTATGCTGGTAGGAAGGCTAAGGGTATGCCGATCTGCAACCCCTCTATTTTTAGAAAAAAATCCTCATTTCCTCTTTTACACATATAAATTTCCAAAATAAACATGTTTTCTTTGAAAAAAGTCAATCTCCGAATTGTCCCCTTTTTTGAAGAATTGTTATTTTCTCCTTTTACACATAACTTTTGAAAATAAATAATTTCTTTTTTCGAACCCCTTTTTTCCATTTTATCTCCATATTTGCAAATAAATGAGAAACCTTAACAGTAAAATAAAATAGAATAAGTCATTAAACCAAGACAAATACCAAAAAGAAAATGAATTTCTCATAATATATTTGGAGTTGTTACACTTCGTTACGGTTACAAAACAAAGAAAAATATAAAAAAAGGAAAAGATATAACAAGACGCAACTCGGATCCCTCAAGACCCTCTCAAAACCAACCCTCAACCTCTGCATCGTAGACGCTTATCCATGCAAAGTGCAATAGACCCTCCACTCCTAGAGCTGGAGCACTCATAAGATGTGGTCAGCTACACCAAATAAGCGCTGGATGACTTCCTAACGTCGGCTAACATTGACGTAATCTAGTCATTGATGTCCCTCGGCCAGGTGGTCGACACACGGGCAATCTAAAAAAAAAAGGAACAAAAAGAAAAAAAATCAAGCAAGTCAGTAAAGAGAAAAGTAAGGTAGCAACAAGAAAAAAAAGGGGAAATAGAGGATTATACCTTAGTTCAGATGGCATCATCAGAGAGACCCGCATACCTATCTACCGGTGCAGGGGGCCAGTGTAGCACCGACAACACATCCCCACTATTCATGGGGACAACAGAGATCGGACTAAGCCGAACCTCCTCCTTCGCCGCAGTTGCGCCCCTCCAGTGTTGTGGGCTAACATCTCCGATATGTTGGTACCTGTAATACCCCTTACTTTTGAGTAATTATTTTTATACTAAATTTCCATGTGGGTTAGTTATATAAAGTAAAGGAAATGGAAGTAAATATTAATTTAAGAAATTTAGGAGTTAATATTTATGAGTATTGCATATTTATCATTTCGCGAATGTAAATAGTGTAATATTATGTAATGTTGAGTCGCTGGGCTTTAAAGCGATGGATATGATTTATATTCCATTTGGGTTATTATTAGATTGTTAATATGACGTTGGAATATAAATTAATTAACGATATCCCGGATGTCAGGTTAGAGGGCACGATTTGTTCGGGAACGGTTGAGATAGTCAAAATTAGTGCTAGGTGTGTTTTTTGGTTCCGGGGGTACTTTTGACTAGTTATGACTTAAATATGATGTTTCGAGTTATTTTAAGTACGTAGTAGCATTTAATGTTTGACTTAATGCATTTGGGCATTTAAGTCTTGCAAGAGAATTTATATCTCATTTGTCTATTTCTAAACCTAGAGTTAGAGAGAAGTGAAAGCTTGCGAGAAAGAGGAGAAAAGAGAGAATTTGGTGATTTGGGCTTGGAATCGTTGCAACAAGAAGATAATCCAAGGCTACAATCTTGAGGCAAGTTTCTAACTTGCATAAATGTATGATTGGGTGTGAATAATTTTAATTTATGGTTAGTGTTCTTGAGTTTGAACCATTAATGGAATTTGATGATTTTTTTGGTTAAATCCTAAATTATATAATCTAGACTTGTTTTAGATGTTCTCTCATAGTAGGTTAACTTAAATAAGTGATTTAGAGAAGTTATGGATTGAAAATGTTGGGTTTGATGGAATAAAATAGGTTTTGGGGATTTAGGATTATCATCAACCCATAGCCCCAACTGGGCATCTCGACTAGGGCGAATCGATTCACCCTCCTTAGCGAATTGATTCGCTAATATGGTGGCTACAAGTCTAAGGAACAGAATCAATTCGAGTTAAGTCCGAATCTATTCGGTCTTAGACAGGAGGTTGGTTTCCTCAGTCGAATCGATTCTCTTGTTATGCGAATCGATTCACTTTCAGGGAAAAATTGATTCGGCTTTAGGCGAATCGATTCGAAAATCCCACTGTTTTGTCAAAATTTTCCAACTTGAATTCTACACCTTTTATTTTGGGTTTAAGGCCTAACAACCTTCTCTTAGTATGTATTAAGTAGTATTATGACCTCATATAAGGAGAGAGGTACTCTAGGATAGTAAGGGAGGGTTTGGGCTCATTTCGGGGAATAGTTATAGGAGTAAAATGCCTCTTTTCATCTAGTAAATGAGAGTAGGACTAGTATAAAGTCGGGTAGTGTTGTGTTGGACCTTTGGGGGATAGTATGATAACAATTATCCCATGTAGCCAATTTTTTATGTACGTATGGTTTCCGAAATAAGGATCGTATGTTTAAATTAATATATTTTTGTGACTGACACATTTAAACACACCTCTCTAAATTCTATCATAGGGGAATTGCGCTATAGAGGTGAATCCCCTAGCTCATAATGCAGGGAGAGTATATGCCTCAGTCCATGATACCGGTTGTTACATTATATGATTGTATTGTTCTAAGTGAGGTAATTTCAGGTATGGTTATGGCTCACTATCGAAGGTACATGGCCGCTTCCCATGCGTTGCGATTTAGGATACCCAGGTGGTCTTGGTTATAGGCCCTGGAAGATGATAGTATTTAGGGGCGCATCCAGTGGGGTGACTTCCGGAAGGATGGTGTTAGAACTATTATTATATGATTGTAACCGTTCTCATCGAAATGGTATCTCACACGAATGATTTATTGATTTAAGGAAACTATGAACCAGCTTTAATTGCATATGGTCCCTTATGATTATTGTTTCGTATGGTCATATTAAATTGGTAAGCTTGGCATGTTGAATAGAGATAGGTTACTCCTATTAAGTAGGTGCGTAGTTTAACTTAACATGAATTATACGCGTTAGGATGTGCATTTAGAAGAGAGGTGAGGAGGATTCCTTGAATGAAGAGCGAATTTAACTTGTTTAGAAAAGTTAGCATTTATAACTGTCATGCATTTGATTCACATGGGTATCATATCAAACCGGGCTCTAACCCATTTTTATTTCTTTTTCTTGTGTGGTTGTTTTATATGTTCACGTGCTCCGCCGCATGGGTGCCTGCTTTGACTTTTCTTCCCAGTGTTAAGGAGCTACGAAATTTAACGGATGTTGTAGGATTTTTGTAGTAGACGCATCTTTTCTTTTTGATACTCTATCTACGATTCATCTATATATTCAGGCATGTTACCCAAGTTTAGTATTCATACATACTATCATACTTGGTGTGATCTTTTGTAATAGTCTGTTAATCGACAACTTATTCGGTTATGTTTTGCAAAATCTGTATCAATCTGTTATATATTTATATATCAACCTTTTGCTATAAATTGATTAATGGAAATTTCTTTCATCAGTATTGCAAAATTGTATATGGCATCCGTTTTCAAAAATTATTTGGTGGTCGTCTCATATTATTATTATTATTATGAGACAGTGATGCGAAGAATGGACCATTTAAGATTCTTGTTTTTATTGGAGTAGGGGGCTGGACACCTCTTATTTTAATAAGCAGGGTGTCACAGTACCTCTCCCCAAAGCAGTATCAGGTGGATGAATATTCTCCATGTTATATATGAACCACGACATCAACCACCTGGTCGTAAAATCCAGATAGTCGTAGCCCGCCGTCATATTGGTGTCGAGTGTATAGGGCGCGCTCTCCATCGTCGCCATCCTAGACTCATCCATCATATCTCTCACCTGCTTCATGTACTCTGGGGACACCGATGGTGGGACCTCCACCTCTACCTTTATAATCTAATACACCACCCTCTCCCCGAGGTATTTGATATACCCAAACCCGCACGCCAACAACGACCCCATCTACGTGTGTATACCCGTAGCCCCTACGACCTTTGAAGGAAGAATCCAAGGGTTGAAGGTCACCTATATCCCCATTAAAGATTCAATAACTATCGAGAAGAAAAAATCCTAAAATCTCAAAAAGAGATAGAGATCGAAAACTTAACCTGGCTTCTCGTTAGGGCGTCCAGCACCGCCCGCACATCCTTTAGGGATAAGGATTAATTTGAATGCCTATTCGACTTCCTATACCAGTACATCCTACGGAAGTTTACCGTATAGCTCTCCTTCAAGGACACCAAACCCAAGTTTTTCCCTATCATCTCGTAAAACCACGTCTGCAAAAAGATAATACCAAGATTAAAAAAAAGAAAGGAAAGGGTAAGAAGAAAATAAAGAGGAAATTGAACTTAAAGATTACCTCCAAAAGGTACATGGGTCCTATGAACGTCTATCAATAACACCGACTGAAGGCATCCAAAAATAAGTAGAAATGGACGTTAGAGTGAAGATCCGTCAGTCATACAGATGGATGTTCGAGATGATCCTCAAATATTGCAAAAATCAAAGATGGATGACGTCTCCACTCGTCTCCCTCACAAACCCTCCTAACAGAAGTAAAATGAATAAGCGATCTGTTTGTGTCCCTTATCACCTAATCATCTCATCAATTTACCTAAATAGTAGAATCTCCTTCAGCACCGATATATAGATATAATCATCCTACATGATTCTTCCGTCATCCCCTAAGGTAACCGACATTGCCACCTCCGTGTCCTGCTGAGTAACACGCATTACAATATACTGACAATCACAATCCACCCCCATCAACTCTTGGACATCCAAGGGAGTAAAAGTCAAAACCCTAATCCTCAGATTGAATGTGTGGGACGTATCCCACCACCTCTCACCAATCGCACACAACACTTACATAGAGCGCGATGTGTCGTCTAATGTACCTGCTAATTTACTAAGCCCAGAAGATCCTACCACCCACCGTACCTCCCTAAGAAGGTGATCTAAAATATCCTTCATCCCAGTCATCCCCCAAGATCGAAAGCATGAAGAATCTATGTTAGTCTGCACAAAACCAAAGAAAACCCTTCATTAGACCAAGAATAAAAAGAAAAGGAAAAAAAAGGAAAAAACCAAAAGCCAAATACTTACATAACCATTAGGGTTCTTCACCTTATTCGACTAATGGTGCACAAGCTCGCGCTACAAAATCTTCTCATCAGTCACTGACTTAAAGGAGTCGTATGCATTCTCATTTCCCAAAGAAAGCAGCACTGCAACTCGCCACTCCATACATGAACAATCATAAATATACAGCCACTCATTATTATTAGTGCTAGAAGTACCTGACACTTGAGAACTTGCGAAGAAATGGACTCGAAAATGAATTTTAGAAAGAGAAAGCAAAAGAATCAATCACTTGGAGGTGTGAAAAATGAATAGGGTCCATCCCTTTTTATAGAAGGCTAAGGTGTATGCCGATCGATAATCCCTTGGTCTTGCCTATTGGAAGTGACCTTTCCCCTTCCTCAAGACACCTAGAAGTTCGTGCCCTATGCCGATAGGCACCTCCCAGACCTGACTATCGACAGTCCCCTTAAAATCTTATCATAAAAATGCTAAAAAATATTCAAAAAATTCTCGATAAATTCACAAAAATTCTGAGAAAATACCCATAAAGTTAAGAACATTATTCTTTGAGAAAAATCATGGCAAAGCATCAAACCAATTATAAACTCTCACAAATGCTCCGCTGGACCATCGACACTCATTCTCATCATTAACATATTCCCCAGCAGAACCAAAGGTGTGCCAACACAAAAGCACTTTACGCTTTCACCATTGGAATCGCAAGTCGGCACAATCCCCATAAGATACAACTTTAGGTCCTCAAAATTGACCTAGACCCGCAGAATCGGTCGCAAAAACTTTAGGTCCTTAGAATTGACCTTCGACCTTCTGAATCTGTCCCTACAACTTTATGTCCTCAGAATTGACCTTCAAGCCGCTTAATAAGTTGCCACATCTTTAGGTTCGCAAAATTGACATCGACTCGCTGAATCAATTATTATAGCTTTAGGTCCACAAAATCAATCTCGACCTGTAAAGGATGTGATATTGATTAATTATTTTAATTCGCAAATTTCCAATTTTAAACTTATTTAATTAGACTCAATCTTTGATCCGAATAAATTAAACCCTAATCATGCCTCTATGTGATATAAATCAGATATGCAAATTCAAACAATCACAAGTCTTGAGGTTCAGGAAAAAAAACCTTTCGGGTAAAACCTTTATTTCACTATATAACATAAATCGCAACATACAAATTACATAATGAAATCTGCAATGAATTTACCTCAGCAAACCCACATAGACCGCAACCTATCAACCAACAAAGATCCCTTCGAAACTCATTGACCGCAGTCATTAGCTAGTAGCTCCCAAAAGAACCACCAATCCCATAGTAGAGATGGCACTCCACAAAGATAAAATTTTCAAGAACT
This sequence comes from Sambucus nigra, assembly GCA_949130495.1. Taxonomy (NCBI): domain Eukaryota; kingdom Viridiplantae; phylum Streptophyta; class Magnoliopsida; order Dipsacales; family Adoxaceae; genus Sambucus; species Sambucus nigra. The sequence continues at coordinate 222,557,420 of OX422224.1, forward strand.
ATTTTGGGTTCCACAAACGATTCACAAAATAATTGGGATGTTTTGGTGAATCAAAAATAAGTTTTTTAACCCTAAAAGATGAAGACTATAGGTCTGCCAAAAAGAAGATTTCATGTATCAAAAGTATTAATGAAAAAGGTCTTCAAATCATGTATTTATAGCTGAACAAAAATCTTGAGGCGACGCATGTCATTAGAAGTCATTCGAACGACATGTCTATGTCACTTTAACGACATCTTGTGTCATTACTAACGACCTTACAAACGACTAGTATAAACACAAAACAGTACAGGTTCATTTGAAGTTAACAAGAAATGACCCTTCAAACGACATTGCAAGTCATTAGGAGGAGTTGTTAGAATGACATGTCAGGAGCGAGAAAATATTTTTTTAAAAAGCTCGGCTACAAGTCTTGAAAAGATATTTTGACAGAAAAAATGCCTCATTTTGTTTAAAAAGAGTTTCTAAAAGTATTCCAATACTAAAATTAAACATTTGCGAAACTTAAACACATTTTATATGAAATTACACCTCATGTTGCACATATGCTGAAGATGCTTGAAATTCGGATTCGTCTTCATGAACAATGAACGTGAACTTCTTTGACGGTTGTAGCAGTAGAAGACATATTCTATGTAAACTCCGAATTATGGAAAATATGTCTTTATAAATCTCCCCCAAGTCTATGCGGGTACAAAATAAAAATATCCAAATTATCAATCAAAATGCCTATACAATTATTATACCCTCCCATGCAACCCAAAAGTAGGAAGGATACTAAAAATGCAAGTCGTCAAATTTTTAAAAAATCTTCAACATTGAAATCTCTTCAAATCAAATCGCTTTGCTTTCCCTGCGGCTCTTTTATGTGTTTTTCAAAATCATCTTCAAAATCCTACGCACAATAAGCAAAGAAAATAACATTATGACGTATTGAGTTTGAAAATGAGATAGCATAAATCAGGTATCAAATCTAATTTGAAATCTCCCCCATAATTCATAATTCTTTCTCCCCCTTTTTATTTGTCCAAAATTGATAAGAAAGAATAAACGAACAATAAACACGAAGTGTCACAACAAGCATAACAAATAGCAAAACAATTATGATCATGCAAGGATAAACTCAAATGGATCAACAATCACTTTTTGATTTTTCAAAATTTTTCCAAGCAAAGAAAATTTACAAAAACAACACACACTATGAATTTAAACTAGGATAACCAAATCGTGGAAACGGGGTGAAAGGGTGTGAACATATTCAATAGATAAATCAACTCAAACATACATAACAATTGTGCACGATGAATATGGATACTCCTAACGAATGAACTTCAAAATCGTGCTTAGGTGTAAAAATTGTTCAATTCAAATGACATCGACTCAATCAAATAAACAAATCAAAGTCTAAAATGATTTCCACACCAATAACGTTAAAAATAATGTAATTCTTTTTCAAGACTTTATTAGGACCTGCAAACCTGTTGATATATATCCAACCAAACTCCCTCATATATAAAAAAGTTCATATTTCTCTATTCCAATATTTTCTTTTGAATAATCATATCAAACTAAACTAATTTGACCTTGGCTACTTTATACAATGCCACACTTTTTTGTCTCTTTTCAAACTATTTGGACCTTGGCTAATTTTTACAATGCCACACTTTTTTAGGTTCGTTTTAAATGGTGGCTTAATCTTAAAGGACATGTGTTCCTTTCGTAGCCCTTCCCCGTGTTCGCTCATCAAAATTTTGAAATTAAACAAATTCCTCACTTACATGCACTACTTTCATCGTCAAGTTTTATCACATTTAGTTCGTTTTAAAGACATAATTGAGATGAAAACTGTTTTATCAACATGTGATAGACAAGTAAAATAATCAAAATAAATCCGTGCAAGTGTGCAATTTAAGGAAATCATGAGTCAAATATTTAAAAAGTAATCTCAAATCTCATCTTAATGACTCCAAACATTATAAAGCACATGGATGAAATGATGTATCATCTCAAAACACTATCAAATAGTCACATGGATTTGAAATAATGTTATGACTTGGTCATCCTAAATGTCCATCCATAAACAGTGTAAAACGAAATACAAAAATCTTTTTGTATTTTTCAAAATTTTTATCAAAATAAAATATTTTTTGCTTTTTCCAAAAAATTTCAAAAATAAAAGTCTTTTTGTTTTTTCCGAAAAAAATACATCAAAATGGAAAAAATAAATAAAAAAGTGGTACATACTAGTAATAGGGATTAAGTATCATCATGAAAAGCATCCTATACTACCAAACAAGTCTAAACCTCAACCATTAGGTGCGGAGGAGTTTTCCAAAGGTGGTGACATCCTATGAAAAACATGCATCAAATCATGTGAGGTCTTGACTAAAAATTTAACATGCTCTAAAAAATGTGCAAACTCTCTCATGTGATGCGTAGGATCATGAAAAGTATCATGTGTGGGTGTGTGTGTCGAAACACATGGCAAAAAACTTATGTGACACACTACCCAACTTGAAACAGAATTCCCCAAGGCGTCCTCTCTTCTTGCAATGGGTGAAAACATATATGGGTCTGGGAACACCTCTCTTAGAACATCTAGGATGAACTCTCTTATTGGATTACAGACGCCTAAGTGGGTTAGGTTGAGAGCCATATGGAGCTATCACAAACTCAAAAATTGGCTCGGGTGCAACATGGGAAGTGGATTCACTGTCATGATCTATTCCTAATCTCTAAACATTAGCCAAAGCGGGGTCGAGGAACATATTTTCTACCTTATTAGATGTATCCTCTATAGTAACCTTGGCCTCTTGAGCACGTTTGATATCTCTCTTGAGTTAGGACACACATGATTTAAGTTCACTCTTTTCCCGACCTACAACGATCTGCTGCTCACTTAAAGAGTCCTTAACCTTCGCGAGTTGATTCCTCGACGCCTAAAATCCTCTCAAAGCTTCTATCTCTTTCTCTAAATCAAAAAATTTAAGACATAACTCCTTTTTCAACTTCTTCGTCTTTATGGTCTCGGCGTATAAATCTCTAAATTCTTCTTGGAGATCGCTTTCACCCCCACTTTCAACCTCACTCTCACACTCCCTTGAAACGCTCAAATCAGTACTGGGGCTCTCACGTACACAAGTGTCCTCATCCTCGTGGAAAAAACTAGGTGTGGTCACGTGACTTGCCATAAAGGCTACACACATTCCATGTGATGACTCATCCCCGAAATTATTCACCTCTCCATCACTATCGCTAAGAGTGGATGGCATGACAACTTTCTTTCCATTTCTCTTTAGCATAATGGGACATTCAAATGCTTTGTGCCCTTTGCCCTCGCACTCAAAACATCTCGCCTCTTTTTCTTTCTCTTTATCACAGCTCTCTTTGTCCACTTCTTTCTTTTTATTTTTCTAAAAAAATACGGGAAGAATGTTCTTTTGTAAATTTGAGAAAATTTTTAAAATTTTGAGCAAGCATGGCCACATCATCAAAATCAAATTCTCCCTTAGGCTCGGACTCACAAAATCTCTCTTTTTTCTTCTTATCTTTCTTCCTATACACTTCCTCACCTTTTCTAGATTGTGCCTTAAGAGGAATCCCTCTATCCCTTGGCTTAATAGTTTTGGGAAACTTGTCGATTTCATAAGTTTGAAGGTCTATTATGAGTTCTTTTATCCTAATTGTATCTAATATCCCCGACGAATTTAAAATAGTGACCTTAGGAATAAAATGGGATAAGAGTTACCTCAAAATCTTTTTAACAACCCTCGTCTCGTCAATTTTCTAACCCAAATTAAAACTTGTGTTGACTATGTGTGACAACCTAGCATAAATCTCATGAAAACACTCAAACTCTGACATGGTGATTGTCTCAAACTGGGTGGTAAATTTTTTTAACTTAGACCCCTTAACCGCGTTGGTACCCTAATGTGTCAATTGGAGGATATCCCATGCCTCTTTAGGCGTGGTGCACGTCATAATATGGCAGAACTTGTCAGGGGTGATGGCTACAGAAATAACACTAAGGCCACTGTAATTATAGGTACTCCATTTCAGCTCTTCCTCAATCCAGTCTGACACAAGTTTAAGATTGGTGACATTATTGACGATTACAGTGGGAGGAGTCCACCTTCTTTCCCAAATAGTCCAAACACATTCATCAATAACCTTTAAACTAGATTTCACGTGGGCTTTCCAGAAGGCATAATTCATGCCATCAAAGAAGGGAAATCGATTATATAATTTCTCCATCGGAAAAATTGCAAATTTTTTTCAAAATCAGATTTAAAAAAAATCGATATCACAAAAATATTGCGAAAAAAGAATCACTTGATAAATTAGAGTAACATGCTCTGATACCAATTCGTAAAGGATGTGATACTCATTAATTGTTTTAATTCACAAATTTCCAATTTTAAACTTATTTAATTAGAGTCAATCTTTGATCCAAATTAATTAGACCCTAATCATGCATCTATGTTATATAAATCAAATATTTAAATTCAAACAATCACAAATCTCGAGATTTAGGGAAAAAAACCTTTCGGGTAAAACCTTTATTTCACTATATAACGTAAATCGCAGCTTAACAATTAATTTATCGTAGCAAACCCACATAGACAGCAAACTATCAACCAAAAAAGATCCCCTCGATAATCTCAACAATTGTAGTCGTCAGTAATCAGCTCCCGCAAGAACCACCAATCCAGCACTAGAGATGGCACCCCAAAAAGACAAAACTTTCAAGAAGTATTTTAGGTTCCATAAATGATTCACAAAAGAATTGGTATGTTTTAGTGAATAAAAAATAAGGTTGTAAGAGGGTACTTTAGATAAGATAGAGGTGTAACCCCTTTGAAGTATGGTAATGATAAGTTAATCAGCCAAAACCTTGGATTAGTGAATGAACATGCAAACACAATCTTAATGAAGATAAGACTCAGTTTAAACTCACAAATCTCTCGTTTATAACTCGAAAGATAGTAAAGAACTTAGAAGTAACTTAGATAGAGGGAGAGAGGAGTAAGCACCCTAGATACACCTTGGTAGGCAGGCAAACACACCAAAATACCCTCAAGAATCACTGTCATGTATTAAAAGCTTCGTAATAAATGATAATGGTGAGTGAAAAAAACCTCTGGTTTGTAATAATCCTCTCTGATGTGTATTCTCTCTAGTAATAACTTCTGAACTCTCAAAAGATCATGCCTCCTCAAAGGTGGTTGGGGTCCTTAAATAGCCCCCCACACCACTCCCGAGGCAACTCAATCATTAAATACTATGAAAGACATCCCTCATACTTTATGTCACAACATTAAATGCCTGATGCACTAGTTGCCTCCACGTCATAAATATTAAATGCCAAGACATACCTTTTGCCTAACCACTGTGTGTCAGGGGGCTGTTATCGCAGAGGTGGCTCACCAACTGCCTTACAGCCCCAAATACTACGATGGTTTACTCAAGTGCAGGTCTGACATTGTTTAGTTGGCTAGTGACATCACCTATAGTAGATGTGAAATTAAGTAGAGGGACATTTGGTTCACGACCCAACGCCCGATAGAACTCCAAGCTGCTTCGCCCGAGGTTCCACGACCATGTCTCTTCGGTGTTTTACCAGGTGTATCTAATATGATCAGGACAAGCCCCAACGGTGCCTCACTTCTCAATCCTCCGATCTAAGTCCCTCTAAAGTTCCCACGGTGAGGTCATTCGATAGAGAATGAAAGCTCTCCCAGGCCCAGCCAAGCCTGGTCTCTCGCGAGTACCATTTGACCTCACACTAAAACTCATTATTATTCTCGTTACATCATTACAACCGTTATAGCTTACAATCAACGTAAACAAAGATACAATATGACTAATACAACAAACTAAAATACAAGTTATCACGCTGAGCTACCTCGCTTGAGCTGCCACGCTGCCTTAATCCCAAACACTGTTGCTAATGTGGAATTACTTTTAATCTCAAAATTACCTTCAAGCCCCCTCTACATTTGCCCCTTCGTGGAGAGGTTTGTTGGAGCAAGAAATGTCTGCACGAAACTTCTCAAACTGATGAACCTTCCCTGCGTGAAAAAATTCTGGCCTCCTTTCCTTCGTTGGAACCACAACATTATAATCTCCTAGGAAAAAGTAAAATTCTCCCCGATGTACCTGAGCCGAAGCACTACGACTTGTTGGGGTTTTGACGAAGGGGCATCACCACTTTTTTCTTATATTGCGCTTCAACCGTTCTAGCTTTTTATTATTTGAAATTTTCCCAAAAGGCCTTCTAACCTTCTCAAATACTCATTCTGATTCCTGGTAAGTGAAATTCTCCCTTGCAATGCTTCGCCATGTTCGAAAAAGCAAAAATTCTCCCCGATGAAATCGAGTCACTATTTAAATAACGTTTGAACTTGTGGCGAGGGGGCATCGAAGCATTTTGGAACCGTTGGGACATATTTTCCATTGTGACTTATTGGATATGTCTGATGAAAATTCTGGAACCAAAACTTAAACTTGCTTAGGAAGGAAACTCTTTCTATTCCCTAGGTGTCACTTCATAAATGACGTAGCACTGTCTTTTCATCTGTCAAAATAATTCCCGAAGTGCCACTTGTTTATTTGAAATGATTAAAGGAGACCCTGCATGTGCGATGGTGGGAAACTCAAACGACAGGTTTAAAAGGTTTCAAACGTCACTTTTATTTCAAACCCTTCTCTTTCCTTCTTTTTCTTCAAGCTCCCGTACATTACTCGGGACATAACCTGGGTTTATCTTGATGAAGGGAGGTACTAGGGACCTAAGGAAACTTAGGGGGGTAACAGAATGAGGTGTCTACACTGGTATTGATCAACAGACTCCACCATTATCAAAGATTCACTGGAACCCCCATCATCAACTTCATCGTCCAGGTTTAGAGGAGTTCCAGGATCATGTCGCGATAATAGCTCAAAATTTTTTAGAGTGCCGACCTCCACCAGAGCAGCAGACCAACCATCTTTAAAGCATTTCTTCTTCGTAAACTCAATTTGTGAAGAAGCTACTCCAAAGGCCTTATCCTAGCCTTTATTGTAGCCAACCTATCTAGCCTTATCCCTCTTCACCTTATCAGCACCCAGGTCCTTTTGTAGCTGGGCAGAGTTGAATTTCTCAGCATCTAAGTCCTTTTGCAACTTGTCAGCCAGACCTCGAGTAGTCTCAGCAGCTTCTTCAATAGATTTTATCTTCTCCTCCCATTTCTTTTGTTCATTAGCCAATACTTGTTGGGAATCAACCATTGACTTTTTCAAGTCGTTAAAAGCTTCTTCAACTTCACCAGAGGAAGAAGCTCTCAAATCCTCATCTTTCTCCAACATATTATTGAAGTCAATGAGGAACTGCACAAGAACAATAAGGAAAGTCAGTATTGTGAAGAACAAATCAAGAGATAAAAAATTAAAGATGGTAAAAAGAATATACCAGAGAAAGGCTTTGAGAAATTTTCTCAGAACTCTTGGAGCGATGTAATGCAGCTGTAGCACTCCTGTGGTCTGGCGATGTCCCAGACTTTATTAGTTGTCTTTCCAATCTAGGGCCAAGTACCACTGTAGAGATATAAGAAGATATGTCCACAAACTCACACTGGTCGGGAAGAGCATAAGAACCTTCTACTAACTTAGAAGGCATCCCTTTCTTTATTCTCTTCAAGGGTCATGTGTGGAGTGTCTCGCAAAGCGAAATCCAAACAAGGAACCCCTCCACACATTAACCCTTGACTTCGTTGGTTATGGAGTTCTGTCATTTAAACATGCAACCGGGATATCCCTATCCCCTAATCCAACAAAAAAAAGGTGGTTTGAACTCCTATCTCAAACTAAGAGTCATACCACCCTGCGCTCGCACTCATTTTAAGTCATTGCGCAAACAATAATGAGCTTTATCTTATAGCTCAACACAAATCCTGCGGCCTTAAATCATATATATAAGGTCGCCATATAACCAAATAACGATAAGGAAACCTCTTATCATCGAAGTTCCATTAACCCATAACAAATAAGGTGAACTCAACCTATATCTAGGTGAGACACCGCAACAATAACCTGTTCCCTCGAGGAACCATGGACACGATAGACTTGCCATTTTCTTAGCCTGCTATCGCTCCGAAAATACACCATAATGTATTATAATCATCATACCACCATGCTCGTATAGACATATAAAACGAGCATCACTAACCAGATATGTATATGTATACCATACATCAGCACCCGCCTCTATGGAGAATGAAGAAAATAAAACTCCGCTACTGCGGACAACACATAGGCATACATGATATAATGTTATCGATACCGCCATAACTCAAATTACCCACACGATTCTAGGGCTAACTAATACCGTGACTTTATCTAGCCACGGCAAATATACCTCCTCGGTTGAGGTAAAAATCATAACAACAACTTCATTTTAACAAATTCCCCGAGTGGATGTCCAACCACGGGGTCCTCGAACATACCCATTCTTTAGTGAGCCCATCCTTCTTGTAAAGGACTCAATATTCATTGCACCTAACTCACTTAGGTACAAGGTTCACTTAACCATAATACTCTTTATTCACCGTTGGCCTCTGGATGAACCTTAGGTGAATAATTCCCAAAACAGCATTCTTCTCATCCTGCTGATTCATGGGGACTCACGGTTAGAACTATCCGTAAGATCCCTTTTGAACCCTCAATTTCCATGAAAATTCGAATTTAGTATCACTTTCCACTTCAGCGGTACTCATAACTACTTATTATTTAGTAGTCGCCACCGAAATCCTTAACAATTACCATAGGGAGAGTGACCTCTACTAAGGTCCTCATCCCAATCTTCTACCAGCTTCCCCAGCTAAGCCTCACCTCCTGCTGCCATCCAAGCTCCGCACACGATTCTCAAACGAGTGCATAAAAGATTTCTATAATCTTCTAACATGGCAGGAGAATGAAATCTCACAATAGAAATCAACAATCCTAGTCCCGAGGCTCTATAACAAATGAGAGCAACGCTGAAAGCGTAGTACGTCCGCACAGATTCCTAAGGACACTAGAACCTGATGCTCTGATACCATCTGTAACACCCCGCCTAATAAGATACCGGGCGATCACTCCAATATTAAATTAAAACAGGAGTTTCATATGGATCATTCTTAGCATCACTGTCGAAAATCCATTTAATTACTAATATCCTATTAGGTGAGCGTTAAAAACTTTTATCTAACTACTCTTTTTAGCGACCAATTAAAAACGCCCACAATTAAATGCGTAATTAAACTGAAATGAAAATGAAATAAATTAAAATAATCGAACACTCGGTCCAAACATACAACCATATCGAATGCTGTACTAAAAGAATAAATAAATGCAATTGAGCCATTGGCTCGAATGTTTATACAGTACCTCCTATCTAGAGTACAACGATGGAAGCGGCTATCAAAAACCTGCATGCATCCACAGCTGCTGCAGCTGACGTCTGACTCGAAAGAATTTCCATCCAGGCGTCCCTGTGTCTGGACACCTATATATATATAGTATAGAGAAAGAAAGGAGAGTAGACAAACGGGTCAGAGCCCGAATGTTTGAAAATATTTTGCAAGTGCATAAATGCTTTATTTTTAGAAAAATAGTTTTATCTCATATTTAAATTGGTATCGCACTCCCATGAGATACCCCTCACCTCTCCTCTAACAGTGCACTCCTAGCGCATCCCTCTAAATATCCTAGTCAAGCTACCCTGCTAAACTAGTCTAATTTACCCATCTACTATCTACCCTAGATAGTCCAACGGATGTACTAAGGGCTAAACTTCACTCAAATCTCGACGCTATGCCATGTTCGTGCGTGGGGTGTCTCGCAAAGCGAAATCCAAACAAGGAAGCCCCCCGATACACTACTAAGCGGCAAGGTCGATCATCGAGATCCGCCAGTCCCTCAGTACAGAAAGATATATATATAAATATATACACCATAAGAATTTATAATATAAGAGCACTAAGGATTAAACTTCTCCCCAATCTCAACACACTGCCATATTCGTGCGTGGGGTGTCTCGCAAAGCGAAATCCAAACAAGGAACCCCCCCGATACACTACTATGCGGCAAGGTCGATCGTCGGGATCCATTAAACCCTTGGTACTCGATTCATCCATTTATATATACATATACATGTTTTACCATAACCATCCAGATCTATCTCCCGGAATGAGAATCCATATGCAAAGTATTTATCAATACTTATCATTTTTATCTCAAAACCTTCCATTTCCCTTCTCATATCCAGGAAATGTATTTGAAAGCCAATTCATTATCATGAATTGCTTTAACAAATCATATACCTTTTTAAAAGCCAGTTTTATTATCATAAAAATGCTTTTCCTTTTCAAAATATCCCATTTCCCTTTTTATATTCAGGAAATGTATTCAAAGCCATTTTCATTATCATAAAAATGCTTTGCTCATATCATATGCTTCCACATCCCTACTTCCATCCAGGAAGTGTTACCGAAGCCAATTTATATAACCCATTTCCCTTCCTACATCCAGGAAATGTAATTAAAGCCAATCCATTATCATGAATTGCTTTAATATATAACGCGTTCTAAGACCGCCCGTCCGAATTTCTCCACTGTGCGCGCCCCTAAATGGCTATCATCTTCCAGGGCCTATCATAAGACAACCTGGGATCCTACATCGCAAGACGTCGGTAAACGGCCATGTGCTTGCGGGATAGTCAAGACCACACCCGGAATCTCCTAACCAGCGCAGAAAATATATATATATGAACAAACGCTCACATGTCCTATAGGACTATATCCACCCTGCATTCATTAGCCAGGGGGCTTCACCATACGTACGCAAACTTCCCATATGATAGCGATTTAGAGAGGTGTGTATCCTCAATTTTAACAATTATAAAAATCTTTTATTTACCGTTTTGAAAATATTCATTTTCATATTTTTAAAAATCATTTCCATCATAACATATATATATACCTAAATCACACAGTATATACATATCCTATATATTCTTCCTAGAATATATATATAAACGGCCATAGTGGCCTATAGCATCTAGCGATGACCATAATCCCAAAGATTCCCTCCAGGAATCATAATCATGCATTCATCTTAGCATGATTCTAAATCCAAAGTATTCCATACTTTGTTTAATACTAATTACCTCAATCATCTCTTAAAGGTTTATTTATCCTCAAAATCCTTATTTAGGAATCCCCATAAAAATCCCAAATGGTAATTCAACTCCCCATACTCTTAAAGGGAGAAAACTAGAAATTCTGACCTAAGAGAATCGATTCGCCCCTTTAGCGAATCGATTTGGGTGGGCGAATCGATTCGGTTCCCAATCCGAATCGATTTGGAAAGTATTCTGCAAACAGGTCTGTAAATGGCGAATCGATTCGGCCCATTGCAGAAACCCAAAGTTTTTATATCTCCTCAAATTCTTTAGAGGTCCTAACAATTCTTTTGAGAACCCCTAATATCTATCTCCAATAAGTTCTAACTAATGATTTCAATCTCGGACAGCTTTCCGTAGAAAAATCACTATAAATAAAAAAAAAATCAGAAAAATACGCGGTTGGTTCCCACGCGACCGCGTCGAAAAGATCTACAATTTTATTTTTTGACCAAGAGCCGAATCGATTCGCCTCTAGGCCGAATCGATTCGGTAAGCACGCTGCCGACACTATTCATCGTCTTCTCCGAGACGGTTTCGGCCATTAAAGCTTCTCCCAAGCTTTTGTCGCCTCACCCAACGTCCTACAACCTCAACCAACTACAAATACCCATATATTAAGGGTTCTAAACATCCTAGAACCCTAAACCACCAATTAATTTTGTATAAAACCTAAGTTTCTCCAATTAACCAATTTTAGGGGTTTATTCGTTTTATCTCCCGAAAACCCGTTTTATCCACGAATACCCAACCCAAAATCATTAGGGTTTGTTATACCAACTATGATATGAGATATTTATGCTCAAAAATAAATAAAGCAAGTAAACACTTGCCTCGTGGATAAAATCCGACGTCCTCGAGCCGAATCCCGCGGAGGCAGGCCGGAATCTCCCCCTTTTTCCTCTTTTCTTCCCTCTCTCTCTCTTTCCTCTCTTCTTTCTCTTTTCTCTTCTCTTTTCTCCCCCTCTCCCTCCTTTTATAAGGAGAAAAGGGTTTAACCCCTATAAAATCCAAAACGACTCGTTTACCCAATTACGAGCCTATTTAACTCCAAAATTATCCGAAACTCAATTTCGACAATCGGACACTCTTTTCCGACTATCTCGGACATTCCGAGACTCATGGCGCAGTCAAAATTTCCATCCGAGGTATTTGACCGCAAATCACTATTCTAACCCAAAATAATTAAATGCGGTTGTCTAACTCAAAATCTTACCTCTTTTGTCGCTATACTCCACGGCGACATATAATTAAATTACTTCGACCTATATAGTCCCAAAATAATTTATAACACCCTTCGAAAATATTTAAATCCTCGAAAATCCCAAAAATCACTATTTCGAGAAATTCTCCAAATTCAAAATTATACTTAATTATGGAATTTAATCCTCTCCATAAGGGCGGGTTATTACTTCTACGTGGACCATTCAGATACTGATACTTGTTGTACAGAGGGAGATTATTCCTAGTCATTAAGAATGGAATATCGACCAACTCCAGGAATACCGACCAACGCCAAGAATACCGACCAACATCAGGGATGCTGACCAACGATGACAGGCAAACACCAACAGTTGTATACATTAATGATTTAACAGATGTAAATGTCTATGATATAAAGACATTCCATCATTTAATATTCCATCTCTGGTACACCCCTTGGGGCTATAAATACATTGTAAACCCTACATCTCTAGTACACCCCCTAAGTTGTAATTACACAACTTATGCTTGTCCTCACTCTAAGTTTGTAAGAGTTTGGGAGTTTTATAATCACCTACTAAGGATGTGGGTGGGGACCAAACCCTAACAATCGCTTGCCATACCCGCTCATCTATAGACTTAAGTGCTAATTTCATGCGCGTTTTTCAATACGCGTAGTTAGACCCATTAAATAAAGGTGGTCTAGAAAAAATAGACCCTCCATGTAAAAATCTCTAGGATTCATGCATAAACATGGATTTAACATAATAACTTAGTGTTCTCACTCTGATGCCAACTTGAATTCATTAAAATACAGAGGATGGTTAAAACACATAAACTAACTTTTTTATCTTTTCAAATTAATCAATTTAAACTTACACCGATTAAATCGATTGTTGTTATAAAACAGATCAACCAATTTTATCTTAACCTAACCATGCATCTAAGTGAGTTATAGAGAGATAAAATAAATCAATCACACAACATCCGTTCAAAAGGACTCTCTAACCAAAAAATTGCATTTACTCGTTTAAACTTTTTCATTCCTCTTTTCTTTTCCTTTTGTATTCTAGCATAGTTTAATATTTCTTTCTCGAAGTAGTTTCTAAGGTAAACTTATTGTAATTCTCTTTTTTGTTCGCCTTAATTCCAAACGGTCTTTACATTTCTTAGTGTAAACTTTTTTACGTTTCCTAATGTAAACTATTTTTCTTATTTTAATTTCAATTTTAAATTAATTTAATATTAAGTTATTTTACATCACTATTTAATTACCTCAAATTTTATTTTTATCTGTTTTCCATGCCTTTGAACGTCCTATGATTATTACAACTCAAAATTTGGGCTGTTACATGACTTTTAAATATTTGATCCCATATGATAATGCCTCAATTGATTTTAGTTTGTGAGCTTATTTGGAGTATTTGTTTCAAAAGATAAGGCTCATATTAAGTATATGTAGATATATATGATGTATACGTACGAGTGAAACAGTAAATAAAGCAGGTTGCTAGAAATGTAATAAAGCAAAGTTACTAAAAGAGGAGGAGTCAGATTACTTAAGGGGGAAGAGTTTGTGAGCTGGCAATGTGCATGTATGGGTTAATAATGCCAAACGCATGATGGTGAAATGAAATAAGTAGAGGACACTTGTCCCAGGAACAGCAACATACAGCTTTTTTGTGATACCTTTTTTCTCCTTCTCCATGCTTTATTTATTTCCATATCTTTTGACGGGTGCAATCACACTTCACACTCAAATTTTGCTTTATTATTAGCGCATGGCGGACACGCAAAGTTGCCCTGCCGCAGGCCTGATGGCATAGTGGGGGCATGTCAAGCCATGTCTACTACAAGTACCACTGTAAAATTATTAAATTCCCAATTTATTCACTTGCGGTCATTTTTATATCTCAAAATTTGATGTTGGTTATTGAATACCTTAAATGCTTTACTTTCGGCTCACAAATAAAAAAAATGTTTAGATCCATTGTGGAGAAAAATATATTCTTGTCACGTTATTTATTTTATTTATATTCAAATTACAAGTTTACAATAAGTCTTTAAAACCTTAAATTTATATAAAAAGATATTTTTGAACTTTTTTACTGAAATATGTTCATAATGAATTCATTATGATCTTGGTATATATTTTACCATTTGACTTTGATACTTTTTTTTGTTAATTCTCCGTTAGATTTAACGGTCATGTGCAAGACACGTGATAATCCCCTCTCCCCCCCCAAAAAAAAATATAAAAAAGAAAAGAAAAAATAAGGAAAAAAAGAAGTCTTCTTCTTCAACCCACCCACCCCTAAAACCGACCAGCCCCGCCTTAACCCAAACCACCACCACCATCACCATCACCCACCCACCTCGCACCCACCTTCACCCATACTTATAACGTCAGAATTTTGTAAATGACTAAAAATCGTGTTATGAGAAATTATGGAATTAATTTAAATAGAATAATCTTAAAATTAAAATAAAAATAAAATAACCAAAAATATCGCGCACCACATTACGCATGTTAAATTAAGCTACGCATTTAAATTAAATTAAAGAAAATTCAACTCAACAAAGTCTTTTTTCCAATTTTTGAGGTCGGCTATATGAATCATATTTTTCCATTCCATTCTGTTTAGTATAATATCTTCGATTAAAACACATGATATCATGTCCTTTTTTTTGCAGTATCTTGTAACAACCCATATTTTAGAGGATATATAAATTAATTAAATTAGTGATTTGAAATTTATTTAATTTGGTGATTTAATTTATTTAAATTGGAGAAATTATTGAAATTGAAGATTTAGAACTTTCATTTATATTTTGGGATGTAGAAATTTAAATTAATTCGGGTTATTGATATTTTACACATGTGTCGCATTTTGAGGTGAAATTGAATTTTTTTATAAAGTATCTCGGATGACAATTCTGAGTCCACGGTTGATTTCGAAAGGGTCGAGATAGTATGAAAAGAGTACTCGGGGGTAGTAAATGGGTTTCGGGGCATTTTTAGACATGACCAAGCCCATATGGGGGGCATTTAAGTCATTTTTAATTGGCCAATAGGCTTAATTACAGGATTGAGAAATTTTAACCTAGGTTTAAGTGTGTTGGGCAGCCATGAGTCATTCCAAAACACAAAGGGTTGATAGAGGAGAGAAAGGAGAAAGAAGAAGAAGGAAATAAGGATGACAAGAGCAATCTGGGCAAGAATTTCGACATGGGATTATCGGATTTAATCCACCAAGGCAAGTGTTTTCTTGCTTTAATTTGAGTTGTAGTTAATGATGTAAATAGATGTAATTATGTCAATTAATTCAAAAATTTTGGAAGTAGGAATTTGAATTGAAATTTTTTGGTTCATGGTGAAGAAGATGACGAATAACCATTAATGGATGATTTCTAATTTTGTGAGAAATTGGGTTAATAGTAAGATTATAACTTAATTTGAAAAGTGAATAACATGATTAGATCTTGTTTTTTGAATCTCCATTAGTGATATTGTTGGAAGAATTTGTTAATGAGGAAGTTTGGGTGGATTTATGATAAATCTTGGGAGGTTTTGGAGGTAAAAGATCTGGGGATAATCATAGGGTTTGAATCTTTAATGGCGATTCTGTTTTTGTTGTCCTATAGAAAATCGCATTTTCTACATTTTGTTCTCTCACGGGCTTCCTCCAAAACTATTCCAAAATGCCTCAAAATAGCAATTTATTAATTTGGGTAGAATGTGGGGAAAATTTTTAAGAAAGTTTTTTTTTTAAAATCTTATTTGAGGTGAATCTTTATAATACCCTAACTTTTGGCATATGGACTCGGATTAGTGTGCCGCTCGCGGACACGCGTAGAAAGCGAAGAGTATTACGCTATCCTAGGAATGTTTTAATTAGACAAAAAAATTGAAAGGTCTAAAATACTCTTGAAGACGGAACAATTTATTTGATTTTTAGCATAACTTTGAATGAGCATAGTTTTATCATACGAATTAGGATTTAAGTGCCATTTGCCACCATGCGTACCTAACGGGGAGTAGTACGCTGCTATATAGAAATTATTATTTAGGCGTAAGGTGTGAAATGTCTAAAATGCCCTTGGAGTTTTATTTAGAGATGAAACTCTCTCGAATTGGAACCAAAATTTTTAGGGACCTTTGTGAGATTAATATGAACTTAATAGGGTATATATGAGGTGGAATATACAATCCTATGAATTTTATTAAATAGCGGGAGGTAGCTATTTTGGTATTGGATCGTATTTAATACGAGCCAACTCGTTAATAATTGGTGTATATATATATATATGAATGTGGGAATTATATATATAAATATGGGAATACATAATCCAATAAAAAAATGATAATAGGTTACGTGAATACCTAAGACAATGATAGGTTGTGCGAATACCTAAAACAATAAGAGGTTGTGTGATTACTTAAGATTTTAATAAGGTTCGTAAATACCTATTTGATTGTTTTATTATGGGTATGATATACTTGCGTTGCTTGCTGTCGACTGAAGGTTTCACGTTGCGGACAATCATGCCTTGAGGATCCTTCAGGTGAGATATTGAATTGTACCACTAGAGCATAAAACCTGGGTACGGGCTATCTATGAGAACGATAGTGATGATGGTCGTATGGGTGCGTAGGTATGTGCGTAGCCCATCGGTTTGGAACTATGTTCGCCTCCAATACGTGTGCTTTGTTTGGATGGTCCGCGAGAGATTGAACCTATAGTCCTTTATGCAATGAGTGATGCAACAGGATATGATAGCAGAGTATGCAAGCACCACAGCTTTGTCTCGGGGTGCAGTATAGTATATTTATATAAGATAGTGTGCTTATATATATACATGTACTTGTGATGATATCTACTGTGTGAATTAACTAGACATGAATAATAATACAATCTGAAATGAATAATAGTCCTTTATGCAGTGAGTAATGCATCGGGACACGATAACAGAGTGTACATTGCGCCAAGAGGTCTTAATTTAGGGGTGCAGGATTAGAATATATATATGTGGAGTGATTAAATATATACACCGGTAAACAATTCTACTGTGTGTAATTAGTAGAGGTGAATGTCATGATAGGTAAAATAATCTTAGTGAGAAAAGGATTAACTATACAAATAATGAACGTAATTGACTTTTCGGTACAAACTATTTTGATATCGTATCGTATGGGTGATACGGGTATTCTAGTGTGAACGTAGGTAGTAATAACACTGGGTTGAACTAATGTCATATTTAGTAGATACATATGTGTGTGTGTGTGTGTATATATATATATATATATATATATATATATATATATATATATATATATATATATATATATATAGGCCCTCTCCTGTAAGAACTCCTTATGGTGCAGACTCCGGTACATACCATTTTTTTTAAATAGTAAAAAATAATTTTTTTATGAAACTTCATGGATATGATCTCCATGATGGGAAGATCATATTCAATTTTTTTCATCAAAAAATTCAATAAAAAAACCGCTGAGATGAAGTGATATGTAACAAAATAGTATAAATATGCATTTTCAACCGTTGAAATGTTGGCGATCATCTCATTCACTTTTTGATTGAATTTTTTTATGAAACTTCATGGCTATTATCTCGATAGTGAGAAGATCATATCCATGAAGTTTCATCAAAAAATTCAATCAATAAAGTGGCTGGCACCGACCCAACATTTCAACGGTTGAAAATGCATATTTATACCATTTTTTTTACATATCACCTCATCTCAATGGTTTTTTTTATTGAATTTTTTGACGAAAAAAATTGGAGATGATCTTCTCACCATGGAGATTATATCCATGAAGTTTATTCAAAAATTCATTTTTATACTATTTAAAAATAATGGTATGTGCCGGGGTGTACATGAGACTTTCTGTATATATATGTATATAATAAAGTAGAAAACTTATGTATGTCATAAGTTTCAACTATGACATCACAAGATGAATTATTCATGTGTTCCCTATTTTACCCCTTAAAAATTTGGGTTCCCTCACTTTTGACACACTCTAATTTATTTCCCTCTATCTTTCAAAATTCAAATACAAGGGTAGGATCGTATTTTCTTCCAAAATCGCACGTATCCCACTTGCTCTCTCAAACCCTCTTTCATTTTCTCTCGAAACCGAAACCCTCTCTTTCTTTTCTGTATCATCTTTCTCACACATCCCTGCACTTCCTTCACCCACATGTGTCTTTATCTAAATGCGTGTGCTTAGGTATAACTGTTCTCTTTTTTTTGCAGAGCTGAGCTTACACGAGATCTACTCGATGCTAATTTTTTTAGTTGTAGATCTCAGTTTGGGGTTTATTTGAAATCGGGTTTATTCTCTAAAATCAAGAAAACCCTATTTTCTCACGATCCCCTCTTCTAACCAATTGGTAAGGTTTTATTTTCTAAATACGGGTTTTATTCTACTTTTATCTTTTTTCTGTTTGATTTGCAGATCAAAATAAGGTTTGAATAATCTCAATATCTATTTAGGGTTATTGTTCTTATGGGGGATTTTTCAGGTACATGTGCGTGCTCCTGTATTTGGGATTATTGTTCTTATGGTGCTCCTGTATTTCGGGTTTGTAGAGGTTTGTTTTTTGTTCAGTTTTGTTTCAAATCAGGTTTGTTCACTGGCTTCCTTATTTTTCAAGTGTTCCCATGAACTTATTAGACCCAAAAGGAATGGTATTAACAACTGTTGAAGGTTTTATATATGAATTAAATCATGTTTTGTGCACCAAATTATTGTTCTACAATGGACTGTGCTAAATTTTAGGTATACTCTTTTGCTTTTTTCTATGATTTTTCATAAATAATTAGAATTTGCTGGTTATGATACTAATATATGGAGTTTAAGTATTAGAGAGATGGGGTGAAAGACATTCCTGTATTATATCAATGTACTTTTTTTTTTTCAAAAATTACAGTGTCCTTATATTTCTAAAGCTCTGCTCTTAACAGTGGTTAAATGTATTTGTATATTTGTTTTAATTTCTACCAATAATGGAGTTTGGGATTAGTTGGTTCATACATAAGTAATACCGTCTTCGTTTGAACCGTGAAGACGAATTTTAGTCTAACATTATTCAAGGTTAGTAATAGTTTGTGGATTACTAAAGTTTGTTATGGTAGTTATGTTGGAATGATTTTAATGATTTTCAAAATTTTGTATGGAACTCATTACCCTCAACCATACATTGATTTAATAGTAGTGATTTTCACATCATTTATGATTATATATATTGTGATTTGACGTTCTCGGTTGTTGAATCATATTTCTTTGAGGATTGATGTGTTAGTATGTACAACTTTCTATTTCAATCGCACCTGTGCATGTTCTATTTCAATAGACCTTTTTTTGTTCAATAATCACACCTTTCTTTTGTTAACTCAGTTTTGATGCCTTTTGCAGGTTTTATTTACAACATCGAAGATCGATTCACTACAACTCAAGTCGAATTTACAACTGGTATTTCTCATGCATACCTGGGTGTTATTTTTTGTGTTGACTGATTTGTCGACTCACATGCTGTACAATTGATTGTGTTCATTTTCTTTATTTTTTCCCTCAAAGCCATGTATGATTTGTTTCGAACCATTGCATTTTAATTTATACATTGGTACATTTTCTTTATTTTTACTCTGTAGCATGTTTCCTATTTGAAAAAATGATAAGGTGTAATTAATTTGTTATACTTTTTATTCTATTATTTATGTCTCTTACTACGATCAGGTGATGTAATATGAATGACCTTGCAAGCTTGAACTATGAGTCTATCATCTTATAGAGCACGTCCAAGTATGCATGAAAATCGATTTGGTATTTATAAGTTTTTTAGACGGGATGCAACAACCCAGCAATATGCCATGGTCATTGGGGAGGGAATCTTGGTTGGCATCATGAGAAGGATGCTGAAGACAAGACCGAAAAGGTTTTTTTTTCTCTCTCTTTTAAAGGTTGCTTCGTGCTTAGATGAGTTACGTACAATTGGATTTTTGATTGTCGAAAAAAGGGGAAAACAAACACTTTGTTTTACGTTTGAATTGTAGTATCCATCAGGAAATGATTAAGCATACAAACAATTGGTTTGCCTTTATCTGTTATAACATCTTTAGTTCTCTGTTTTTATATTTGCCTATTTTATGTAGAAGGCTTTAAAATGTTTTTTTTTGCAACTATATGGATTCACTATTGTTTATTTTCATTTGGTTTATGTGTTTAGTTCATTTTTGTCATGATTCTTTTTGGCATTGCAATGCGATTGAATATTATAGTCTCTTATTCTTAGATTATGCTGTTATTCTTGGGGTTTAGTCCTTTTGGCATAATAAATATATATACCCCAAGAATAACATCATAACATATATTACTATTATCTGTTAAATTTGGTGGATCAC
This sequence comes from Sambucus nigra, assembly GCA_949130495.1. NCBI lineage: Eukaryota > Viridiplantae > Streptophyta > Magnoliopsida > Dipsacales > Adoxaceae > Sambucus > Sambucus nigra. Next base: position 222,578,253 of record OX422224.1, read on the forward strand.
TTATGCTTAAGCATATGCATATTAGTTGCTGTGTAAATAAAAAAACTAATATTATAAATGGCACATTGTTCAGGGGGCAGTGCATGTCTCAGCGTATGATAAGAACCCGAATGAGCAGGGTCATCCAACAGTGGTTCCAGACGAAGTCTCCAGCCTAAATTTTACAAGTATTGGTAATCCCATCCTAAAAATGGGGATGGATTTGAGCTTGCACTGCAATTTAGTATATTAGTCTTGGTGGTTACAAGCCCTTATACCCTAGGTCTAGCAACTCCTGCTGCGATTATGGTGGCCACCGGAAAGGGTGCTTCACAAGGTGTGCTTATCAAGGAAGGAATAGCTCTTGAAATGGCACACAAGGTATATGCATAATTGAACAACATGTTTTTGTGTATTTCTTACCATTTTACTGCCCATATTAACTTTTGATTTCGATTGATTAAAAGTTAAAAATGACTGTTCACCAATTGAAAGGTACTGCCTATCATGAACTATGGGATATAATTTCCTTACAACTGTAGGTCAGTCTCGCAAATTATAAATTTAAGCTAATAACATAGTCTCTACTTTATTTGTGCTAAAGCTCCAATGGTTAATTTTAACAATGTCTTGATTTCAGAAGGGACTAATTTTTCACAGTTTATTCTTCCTTTTTTTCTTGGAGGTTTCGATTACATATAAATCACAGTATTCTTCCTTTTATGTTTGGCGGGTTCGATTACATAACTTGCACAGTATATTCTATCTTTTATTTCTGTATAAATCATCCCAATCTTTGCATCCCCAAATTCCCACAACCTTCCTCTTCACTGCATACTTTCCATAAAATTCACTGTAACGGGTACCATACTTCCCAATAAACTCCACCTTCTTGGTTTGACTCCAGCCCTCTTCTTATCTGCGATGTTTTCATGCCTAGATTCACAAAAAGATGTAGATCGAGATTGCCGGAGCAGAAGACGTCCAGATCTAGAAGCTCCATCCCTAATCCTAAGAGGGATCAAAAGGTATTGAATGAGCTACAACGTCACGTTGGTTGATACTAACAGTGATACATATCTTGATAATAGTAGCCCTCATGTTGAAACATATGCAAGACATTATATGAAAGATTACAATAGCAGTGATCTCGAAGATCAGTTTGCTAATGCTAATGCTAACGATGATGGATCAATGTTTGACAAGGCTAATGTGTTTTCTTGGAAAGTCCTGTCCAAATGTGTGCCAGTTGAAGAGGCAGTTCAATAGGTAGGTATTCGAATGGCCTCCAGATATGTTTGCTTCTCTAAGTCTGCAGAATCCTTGAACAACCTATTCAGAATAGGTCCAGTGGCTATTCAAGTATGGTATATATTAAAAAATATACGAATCTTTATTTCATTATTAATAAAATGATTTTCAACATTTGTAACCGAGGCAACAATCTCAATTTTAAAGGTGGCTGCAGAGACTTAAGTCAAGATATTCTGTGCAGTAGAATACCTTCAATACCTGCACAGGATATTCTTCTTAAAAATATTCTTCTTGAAAATATTCTTCTTGATTTTAAAAGTATTCAGAATATCTACTTCAAGAAGGTATTGAATGTATTCTACTTCAAGAAGGTATTGAAGGTATTGAATGTATTGAATGTATCTTGACTTAAGTCTCTGACCTGCACAAAATAATTTTTTTTCATTGGGAGCCTCCTAAAAGAGGGAGATTAAAGATTAATTATTCAGGTATTGAAGGTCCACACTCAAGTTTTGGAGCAGGTATCATAATCAGAGATCATATAGGAGACTTTGTTTGGGCATCTACTTACTGGTTGCCTCATGGTTCAATTCAATAAGTTCAAGTCTAAGGAATCAATGAGGGAATTATTTATTATTCTCGAGAAAACTACATCCAATTTTATATTGAGATTGACTAAAATATTATCTCCTCAATCCTTTCATCTTTCCCATAAATTATCCCATGGAGAATCAAACACATCATCATAGAGATTGCTGATCTTCTTCAACATGTCCAGTACTCATGCATGCACATAAGAGGCATCAATGGTTATATTAACTAAAAACCAATTCATTAGCTACTCTAGAGTCTGATCATCTTATTTGTTATGCTCTTAATATTCTAGATAAAGGGTTTATAAGGTGAACTCATGTGATGGCCAATGTAAACAGATGAACTTCTGATCCAGATATATAAGCAGACTATTGATAGCCAATGTATAAGCAGATGAAGGGTTTACACTTACCGAGTCTGATCATCTTATTTGTTATTGTCACAACAATCAGATGTGTAAGTCAGATATGTAAGAACTTCATTCCTCCAAGAGTCTCTTTGACTATATGGAAATTACTTATTAATAGAATTGGACGTGCAACATATCATCTCTCGATGGTATCAATTTCTTCAATTTTGTCCTAAATTTTTGTCTTTTTGAAAATACTTGATCTTTAAAGCATTTCCACAAACAGATAAACATCTTCAGGAGAAATTTAGAATACCAAATAGCTAATATATATGTTCTCAGTGTACTATGTAATTAATACCCTTAATATCGATACGTTTAAACCTTTTAATTTTGGTTAATTAGTGAAGGTTAAAAGTCAAGTGGTGAAAAATGAAGTAGTGAAAATTTTACGGGAGTGTGAACTTCGTTTATAGTCGGTATTCAATTGAATTAACACCATTTGCTCAAACACCTACAATATTTTCTAAACACGGTGGCATTTAATTCCAACCTGTAGTTTAAGTTTTGATTTAATTAATTTGTCAAGTGTAATTCGTTTGAATAGTAAATTATGTTTTTGATTCTTTGTTTATTTTTTGCAGTGTTCCAACTGTGGTAGGACTTGCAATACATCGTGTCGCCTCGCAGCGAAAACTTTATCAAACCGTTGGACTATAGATCTAATGTTGTACAACAAATTAGCGTTCATTAAACTAGATGTTCGTTTGATATACTTTTTTTTCATAATTTTGTAATTATGATATTGTTGTTGTTACAGTATTTTTTTTAACAAGGTGGATAGTTCTATTAATAAAGGAGATTTTGTCCAAATTTTCTAAAATGTTTACACACTGTCACTTGAATTATTATTTTATGGATATTATGGTGTTTACGCAAGGTCAATGACAGACTATTAGTATTGTCGGACTATTTTTTTAAACACGGTGAATTATCCTATAGACAAATGGAATTTTGCGTAGATAATTAAAAATTTACACTTTTTTGTGTCATAAATTTTTTTTCACTTAATAATATATGTATGAACTTTATTGTTTTCAATTATAGATAAATAGTTATTGACACCTGATGACTCCCCCACCCCCTCATCCCTCATTTTACCGCTCATGTTAATGTTCTGTAATTGTATAATGCATTTGTCCCACGCAAGTCCTTGGTGTTACTAGAGACTTCATGTCATTGTATATGTTCCTATTAAATTTGTACCGTTAGGCACGGACTATTAGTATCGTTATTGGATTATTATTTTTCTTAAATAGGATTGGATACTCTTATAAACAAAGGAAATTTTTGACTAATTTTTAAAAATTGTCTACACCTTTTTGTGTTATATAACATTTTTTTACCTAAATTATGCACAACTTAATGATTTGGATATTCTTATTACCAAACGTGTTTATATGTTAGACACATTAATGTTGTTTATACAAGGTTAAAGACAAACTATTAGTGTTGTTGAAGTTTTTTTTTCCTTATACAAGGTGGATAGTTTATAAATAGTGGAAGTTTTGACTAAATGTTTTAAATTGTTTACAATTATTTGTGTTATATAAACTTTTTTAACTTAAATTATACATGACTTAATAATTTGAAAAATTATCATCGTGCTTTCAGGCATGGGCATACCCTAGTGTGTATATATATATATATATATATATAGAGAGAGAGATGGAGAGAGTATGTAACTAAGTATTGATAGTATTGAGGTAATATTTAAAAATATTCATAAAACTAAGGATTTACATATGTGATTCTAATGCCTCATAACTGCTCCAAAATGCCACAAAATAGCAATTTATTAATTTGGGCAGAATGTGGGGAAAATTTTTAAGTTTTAAAATCTTCTTTGAGGTGAATCTTTATAATACCTTAACTTTTGGCATACGGACTCGGATTAGTGTGCCTCTCGCGGCCATGCGTAGAAAGCGAAGCATATTACGCTATCCTAGGAATATTTTAATTAGACACAAAAATTGAAAGGTCTAAAATACCATTGAAGACGGAACGAGTTATTTGATTTTTAGCATAACTTTGAATGAGCATAGTTTTATCATACGAATTAGGATTTACGTGCCATTTTCCACCATGCGTACCTAACGGAGAGTAGTACGCTGCTATATAGAAATTATTATTTAGGCATAAGGTCTGAAATGTATAAAATGCCCTTGGAGTTTTGTTTAGAGATGAAACTTTCCCGAATTGGAACCAAAATTTTTAAGGACCTTTGTGAGATTAATATGAACTTAATAGGGTATATATGAGGTGGAATATACAATCCTTTGAATTCTATTAAATAGCGGGAGGTAGCTATTTTGGTATTGGATCGTATTTAATATGAGCGAACTCTTTAATAATTGGAATATATGTATATATATGTATATATGAATGTGGGAATTATATATATAACTATGGGAATACATAATCCAATAGAAAAATGATAATAGGTTACGTGAATACCTAAAACAATGATAGGTTGTGCGAATACCTAAAATAATAAGAGGTTGTGTGATTACTTAAGATTTTAATAAGGTTCGTGAATACCTATTTGATTGTTTTATTATGTGTATGACATACCTGCGCTGCTTGCTATCGACTGGAGGTTGCGCGTTGTGGAAAATCATGCCTTGAGGATCCTTCAGGTGAGATATTGAATTGTACCACTAGAGCACAAAACCTGGGTACGGGCTATCTGTGAGAACGATAGTGATGACGGTCGTATGGGTGCATAGGTATGTGCGTAGCCCATCGGTTTGGAACTATGTTCGCCTCCAATACGTGTGCTTTGTTTTGATGGTTCGCGAGAGATTGGAACTATAATACTTTATAGAGTGAGTGATGCAACGGGACATGATAGCAGAGTATGCAGGCACCGCAGCTTTGTCTCGGGGTGCAGTATAGTATATTTATATAAGATAGTGAACTTATATTTATACATGTACTTGTGTTGATATCTACTGTGTGAATTAAGTAGACACGAATAATAATACAATCTAAAATGAATTGTAGTCCTCCATGTAGTGAGTAATGAACCGGGACACGATAACAGAGTATACATTGCACCAAGAGGTCTTAATTTAGGGGTGTAGGATTAGAATATATATATGTGGAGTGATTAAATATATACACTGGTAAACAATTCTAATGTGTGTAATTAGTAGAGGTGAATGTCATGATAAGTAAAATAATCTTAGTGAGAAAAGGATTAACTATACAAATAATGAACATAATTGACTTTTCGGTACAAACTATTTTGATATCGTATCGTATGGGTGATACGGGTATTCTAGAGTGAACGTAGGTAGTAATAACACTGGGTTGAACTAATGTCATATTTAGTTTATATATATATACACACAGAGAGAGAGAGAGAGAGAGAGAGAGAGATTAGAATATATATATATATGTGGAGTGATTAAATATATACGCTGGTAAACAATTCTACCGTGTGTAATTAGTAGAGGTGAATGTCATGATAAGTAAAATAATCTTAGTGAGAAAAGGATTAACTATACAAATAATGAACATAATTGACTTTTCGGTACAAACTATTTTGATATCGTATCGTATGGGTGATACGGGTATTCTAGAGTGAACGTAGGTAGTAATAACACTGGGTTGAACTAATGTCATATATATATATATATATATATATATATATATATACAAAGAGAGAGAGAGAGTCTGAAACTAAGTATTGGCAGTATTGAGGTAATATTTAAAAATATTCATAAAATCGAGAATTTATATATGTGATTCTAATCATAAAAGTACGCTTAACTTGCGATAAGGATTAGCGGGCTACTTATATAGCTGTTATGGACTAGTTGGATAGAGAAATGACTAGGAGGAATAAATGAATGAGATAGGTGTTCATTATAGAAGATAGGTGAGATTGTCCTTAAGAGAGTGTGACCATAACATCAATTATGAACATTATATACTATGCATTTCATTTATTGCAATAAAATGCTTGCTAAACATTTTTATAAATCGGGCTCTGACCCATTTCTTGTACTTCTTATCTTTTGTCTATGTCGATGTATAGTAATAGGTGTCCAGCCACAGGGATGCCATAGTTGACTTAACTATTCGAGGGTTACGCAGCTGCAACATTGTGGATGGTTGCAGGACTTAATTTAGATGTATCATTTTTTTATTCCTAGAGTAGGATTCTTATCTCAGTTGTAGACTCATTCAGGGCATGTTTCCCCTTTTACTTTTACACTCAGTATGTTGGATATGTATTCATTTGTTGGATTATTATATTGGGATGTTGAGCCGATTGTTTATTCGGCAGGTCATTTATTTATTTAGTATTGTTTTAGACTCATGGTTTGGATGTATGGTTTATTTGTTATTTAGCATGCATAATTATTTGTTTAATCAACAGATAAAATTTGACATCAGTCTTTTTGAATACTAGGTGGTTAGTAAAGTTTTAAAACATTTTCGACAGTAATGCTAAGAATGAACCTCTGAGATTCCTATTTTAAATTTTATATAGGACTGATAAATCGATATTTATTTGGGCGGGGTGTGACATATCTCTCCAAGTCAATTTAGGGATACCTCTACCCCTTTCATCACCATTAATACTAACTAAATCACTCTTTCTTACGGGATCATCCATTGGTCTACGCTTGACGTGTCCAAACCATCTAAGTCGATATTATCTCAATTTATCTTCAATAAGAACTACTTTTATTGTTTCACGAAATCATTCATTTCTAATTTTATCCTTTCGAATTTTACCATAAATTTATCTTAGCAATCACATTTTCGCCATACTAATTTCTTGATATTTTATTTTTTGTTTGTCTAACACTTTTTTTCATATAACATGGCGGGTTTAATAGCCATCCTATAAAATATTTTTTTTAACATCAAAGGTATACGCCTATCACATAATATACCGATAGCACTTCTCCATTTAATCCACCATGATTTAATCATATGAGTAACATCATTAATATCTCTTTCTTTTTGGATAATTGAGCCTAAATACTAAAAATGATCATTTCTAGATATCTCTTGACCATTCAATTTCGTCGCATCCCCATTTGCCCTGCTATTACTACTAAAATTGCACTCCACATATTCTGTTTTTGTCTTACTTATTTTAATTTCTCTTGTTTCTAGAGTTTCTCTCCATAATTCCAATCTAGCATCAATCTTCATTTTAATCTCATCTAGTAAAATAATATCATCTATAAATAACACACACCACGACACCTCATCTTATATTTTCCTACTCAACTCATCCATAATGAGAGCAAAGAGATAAGGACTTAATGCTAAACTTTGGTGCAAACCTACAATAATTGAGAACTCACTACTTTCTCAAGTTAATGTTCTTACTATAGTCATGACTCCACTATACATATCATTGACCAGATCAATATATCTATGAGTTAGTCCTTTTTTATGTAGAACTTGTCATATTATATCTCTTGGTATCCTATCATACGCCTTCTTTAAATCTATAAAAACCATACGATGATCCTTCTTTTTCTCCCGATACCTCTCCATCAACCTCCTCAATAAATAAATTTCTTCAATTATTGACCTCCCAGGGATAAACCCAAATTGATTCTTAGCTACGATTGTTTCCAATCTCAATATATATTCAATGATTATCTCCCACAATTTCATTGTCTGACTCATTAAATTAATAACAAGATAATTTTAACAACTTTGTATGTCCCCTTTATTTTTATAAATAGGTATTAAAATACTCTTTCCCCTTTCATCGGATATCCTATTAATCATTATAATTCTATGAAATAATTTTGTAAGCCAAGATACTCCTTTCTCTCATAAACAACTCCAAACCTCAATAGGGATACCATTTGGTCCTAAAGCCCTCCTTGTTTTCATCTCTTTTAGATAAAACCTAACCTCTATTGTCATAATTCAGAAAAAAAATATATTTTCTCGAGTCTCACTAAGTTTATTTATATCTAATCTACTCCCATTATCTCCATTCAATAACCTTCAAAATTAATTTTTCTATTTTTTCACAATCTCATCATCCTTGACTAGAACTCTTGAATAATCACTTGTAATACACTTGACGTTATTAAAATCTTTTATTTTTCTGTCCTTAATTTTAGAAAACTTATACATATTTTTTTCCTTCTTGTGTTCCTAATTTTGTATAAAGATCATCAAACACTTTTAACTTAACATCTCTTACCATTTTCTTAACTTCCTTCTTAGCCCATTTATATTTCTCAAATTTTTTTTCGTTTCTACATGTTTTCCATGTTTTAAATCACTCCCTATGTTTTTTACTTCTTCATTCTATCACCAAGTTTCTTTAGATTGTGGCTCCCTACCTTTTGATTCTTCAAAAATTTCTTTCGATATTCTCCTAGTGCATGTGGACATCTTATCCCACATTATGTTAGTCTCATCTTCGATTTTCTATGATGCTTCATTTAATATTTTAACATGAAATATTTTTAACTTCTCTCCTTTTAAATTACACTACCTAGTTCATGGGTTAATATTCCCTTTTCGCACTCGTGATTGATTCTTAATGTTTATATCCAAAAGTATTATCCTAGATTGTGAGGTTAATCTCTCTTTTGGGATAACCTTATAATCTTTTCATGTTAATTGGTCTCCTTTCCTAGTAATGAAAAAGTCTACTTGTCTCTTATGTGTTCCACTTTTATAAGTTATTAAGTGTTCAAGACTCTTTTTAAAACATCTATTTACTAGTACATAATCATAAGCCATCGCAAAATCTAAGGTAAACTCTCCATCATCTTTCCTATCTCCAAAACCATATCCTCCATGCACTATCTCATATCCTACATGATCTTCTCCTACATGGCCATTAAAATCCACCCGCATATATATTTTCTCACCTATGGATATTATTTGAATTAATTCATCCATTTATTCCCCAAATTTTACTTTAGTGTTCTCATCTATTCCTACTTGAGGTACATAAGCATTAACAATATTAATTATATTTTCACCTAATACTATTTATACAAGTATAAGTCTATCACCTTTCCAAATAACGATTATGATATCATCCTTAAGATTCTTATCTACTATTATTCCGACCCCGTTCCTATTTTTATATTTTTATTTAAAATATATTTTAAACCCTGTATTTTCTATTTCTCTAGTTTTCAAACTAACCCATTTAGTTTCTTATAAACAGGTTATGTTAAATTTTCTTCTTATCATCGTATCCACCAACTCCATCCCTTTCCCTGTCATAGTCCTTATGTTCAAAGTCGCTAACCTAAGTCTACTATCCTGGATTAGCTTCTTTACCCACACACATCCAAATTGTTGCAAGATGCCTTGATTATTTCTCATCATACCTGAGCGCCAATACGTTTCCCCTTCCTTATTTTTTGAGACACCCAATGGCAGTCACAACGTCCCTTACCTATTTGTCCTTAGAAACCCCGACTATTGCCTCCTCGACTTTAAACTTCACCTCTTCATATTTGGCCTTGGCGTCTTCGGCCTCAACCTTGGCTTTTTTAGCATCGACCTTGGTCTTCTGGGCAATAACAACCAAGTCATAAGACGTCATGATATTGTTATTGTGGTTAACATTGGCACTCTCCAACCTCATAACCTTTTTCACAAGGTCCTTCATAATAGTGATCTCGGCGTCACAAGCTTTTTGGGAAATGTCCAATAACTTAGTCATCTCGTCCAAGGCTACCCCCAGGTCGCATGAGGACTTCCTCAGGGAAGCATCACTCTCCAATAATTTATTGTAATTAGCTAAAAATTGCAAAGTATGTTAAAAAGAAAATAAAAGTCAATAGCTTGCAATTATTATGTGAAGAAGAACACATGTGTAAAAACATACCTACAAAAGATAGGGTATATGGGGAACGTTTCACCAGCCGATTAGAAGTCAGACTAGTGCATGTTACCATGTCAGCGGGAAGGCATACCGACCTAACTAAGTTATGCGCTTAATTGAGGCACCGAATAATAAGATTAACAATAAATTTTCCCTTGTCCATATTTGTTCTCTCCACAAAAACGGGAGGGGGTGGGGAGCCTTGTCCTTAATGGTTTTCTTAGAAGGGGCTCCATTACCTTAGTTATGGAATCCTCAATTTCCAGAGGTTAGCGGGACCCCAATTTATCTTTTTTGCTTGCATGACGAACAAACTCTTATTTTTATTCTCGATGGGCGAGCAGTGGGAGACCTAAGACCCATGTTAGAAAAAATTATATATATTATTTTTCTCTAGGGGACCATGTAACCAGGAGAGAGTTGGTAGTAGGGATGGACGAGAGGTTTAACAACTTAAATGAGGAGGTTGTTGTCTCCTCGCCCAAATTATTAGAGGCGGAAGCCTATGGATCATTCAAATTTACGAGGATAGTTGGAGTCTGGTCAGCTGGTTTTGCAACAAAAGAAGTGGTTGAACTCGTGTAGCCGAGGATAAAAGAAGTTAACCTTAGACGATCATTGTCCCTAAGACTTTACTTTATCGACCAAACCTTCTGAAGATCAACAAAGTTGACAACTTTATTGACAGGAACTTTCCTCTTTCTATTGGCTATCAAGAAATAAGGAGGAAATAGTTATAACAAGGCAAGTGCAATAAAAAGGGAAAATACATAGCAAGAATACAAAAGAAACATAATCGATTCCTCTCCCTTATTGATGGCACCTTGGCACTTCATATGTTGTTTCCTTAGAAAGAGTGGTATGTAATAATTTTTCACAATCACACCATAATCCTAGTACTTGTTGTTGTTATTAGAAAACCTAAATACCAAGGTTCTATTAGCCTTTTTTTTAGATAGTAAATGTTTTCATTGGTTGTCACAATACATGACATCAGTGATTCCAAGGTTATTCCCATACATTCATTAATGGGGTGAACCCTATTAACGATACTCCAAGTATTTGGAGCGACCTGGGCTGAAACCACATCAAAATATTGGCAAAACACTAAAAATATTTATTTGGGAGAAAAGTCACCCACATTCATTAATAAAGTTATCAGCCTTCGGTCAAGAGAGGAACTCTTTCATCCCTAACGATTCAAAGGACTTATCTAGCATCGCGACTGCACAGAGCACAAAGATCCGTGACCTCAATGAGACCCAATAATTTGAGAACAATTGTGGGGTCAATAATTTCACTAGCACGTGCTCATCCATGTGCGTTCATAATTAATAAGGTCTTCTAATCAAAAGAATACATGTTCAATTCAATCACATATAACAAATGACTAAGATAAAAGGGATAAGACCTAAATATTAGGAATAGTTGTTAACGGATCATAGGAATCTACTAAGATGCCTTATAAATTTGAACTCACCCCACATGAATGGGCATGCATGTATGTAACACCGAGAAATACTATAACTATATCGACTTGTGTTCTCAATCAATAAGAACAAACCTTAGCACTCCATGGACAAATGCAAGTTGCTGAACCAGAGTACATATTTTTTTTTTGTATGTGATATCATTATTTTTGAAATTATTATTGATATTGGTCTTGTGTGCATTGAATATAACAATCTGTAAGAATTTACTATATATAGGAGCCTAGTCCTTTATATTTCATTTTCGTTATGAACTAGAATTATATATTCGCATGTCTACAAGTTCATAATCAAATAAACGTGTTTGATAAGTATTTCAGAAAAACACGTATTTATGGGAGTCGTTGTTGGGAAGGGAACATTTTCTCGAAGAAGTGGCTTGGGTTATTTTGATTATGGCTTTTGCAAAGTGTCCAGAGTAAACCTATTCACTGAATATTTCTTGAAAGTGGGTTTGATATGTAGGAAAAGGCGTGTTTCGTATTGTACTCACTTTTACCTATTTTGATTAGTCATTTTAAGTAAGGAACATAATGATGATATCAATGATGAGAAACAATGGAGGAGGACTAGACATTAAAATATAAGAGCTGTAAAGTGCAAGCCTAGTCCCCTAGTAGGGGCCGGGTTATATTACTACCAATATATGTATTTCTATGTCCCAATGTCTACTTAAGATGTAGACTCGAGTTTTGCTTGAAATGTTTACCCTTGGATCGTGGACTGAGATTTTATGGAGAATTGAACATAGTGAGTTAGTACCATCGAACATAGTTTTGTCTTAGAAGGCTATGACTTTTAGTGTTTGTGTAGAGGTGTGACCCTCTTTTGTTGGTGGGAGTGACTTTTTTGAATATTCAGAACTTCTCTGATAATGCTCGGAATAATGCTCGGTATTGGAGGATTTTAGAAAATCGAATCAATGCTAGGTTTTAGGGTATTTTTCCAAAGAGGTGGGTACCCTTTTATAAAGAAATATTTGGGACATATAACCGCATGATTAGTTGGGCCTTTAATCGCATGGTTAAATATTTAACCATTCGAAAGATCTTATGTTGATTATGTGTCACGTGTATTGCAATTTTAAGCACGCGGTTAACCATTTGATCGTGCAGTAAAATCTATGAAGATTTGGATGCAAGTGGATTGGATATGTAATGGCGAGGTATTAGATAACTACGTGGTTAACCAATTATACACGTGGTCAACCTTTGAATGGCGCGGTTAAATGCTTGACATGCATTTATTTCTCTGATGAGAATGAGTTTTGGATTTGGTTTGCATACTTATGGGAGTTCCCATATATTTATGAAAAATTATGGTTAACTAATCACCCAAGTCGCAATTTTGAGGAGACCATTTTAAGATGTTCCAGGAGGTAGACGGGTAGTATGTTGCATAAACTATGAAAAATGATACTTAGTTGGAGTTTAGGGTGTCCGTAGTGGTTAAAAGAGAGCTATTAGGAATCAACTGATTGGCTTCTGTTAGTGATTTTTACTCACTTGGGACTCACGAGTCTAAAACAATGCTAAGTCAACTAAGTGTGGTGTGTGGATCCCTTTTTATTTCTTAAGCGAAAAGTGTTTTAGTGATGACAGAACAAATTCTCTTTTTATGAAAAACCTTTTTCTAATTGTAATGTGCACCAAGTTGTGAACCAATTTTAACGTAATCAAATTTTATCTTGATTAATCCTAAGCATCCATTTAGTGATTAAAACAAGTAAAATAAAGTAAAGAATACTCACAACTCCAGATGTACGAGGAAACCACAACAAAAAACCTCAGACGACCCAAGCCAGATAATCACTATGAATGTTGATTTACAACGAACATACACAAGTCTTACTCAATGATTCGATCCCCCACGAGACTTGAAGATCTTATGATGTTCAACTACTCCTCTCATAGTGCCCACGTAGAAAGTCATTTTTCCACGATACCTGTCCATAGCACACACATCCACGTATGTCTCGGTGTCCATCAATATGGCTTGTAACGTCTACAGAATCGAAATGTGAACTTCTTCACTTCTTCTTCGAAAAACCAACAATATTCAAGCATAGAACAACTCTTCTTAGTGCAAATAAGATCACTGTTGCATATATTACTAAATTGAATCTTGTAGACTCTACGTATATGTTTAGCTTTGAAAAACCATAGAAAATTATGTGCAGAAACGTACTGGTTCGTAACAACTTTTCCAGAATGCACACTTTCGAAATATGATTGGAAAATGTCATTAAATATTTTTCCTAAGGTGGTGGCTCGCTTAAGAAACATATAAATGTCGCTCGAGTGAGATACAAATCTTGCTCGAATTACCTGTCTCGTCGTTTGAACGACGCGCGTTAGAGTCCCATTTAAACTCAACTCTAATCCGCCCTTATCAGCTTAAAACGAATTGTAAACGATTTCAAACACCTTTAAAAACATTTTCTTAGTAAAATAACATCATTAAATATTTTAAAATAAATTTCGAGTCCCATTAAAATTACTCATTCATACCTGAATGATCTCGGAATACAATTAAACATAAAGACGATTAAACTTACACCAATTAAACATTCGGCATAAATAATTCCCTGAAGCTTTGCCGCAATGTCTTCAGTAAACTTCAACATGTCATAGTCTGTGTGAGATCGTGACTATAAAAATCTCCCTATAACTCAAACGTGTTTTGTTCCGGGAATAAGTTAAAACTATACAACGCACTCGATTGGAAATTTTGTCCTTACACGGTGCTTATAGTACATATCAGAGTCGGAAGTGGTGTAGGCTATTTGTATAAATGATATATATATATATATATATATTCCTACTATCTTCCCGAAGCACCCTTTATATAGAGAGTTGTTGGGAGTAGCTAAAAAGTGGCAGTTGAGGCATGGATGACCATGTATGAGCTCTTTTGCTATAGTGGAATTGTGGAGTGTTAGTGGAAGATCTTATAGGTGAGTGGTGATGGTTGTTGTGTGAATTCAATGGAATTTAATTAACTAGTGGAAAATTTAAGTGGCTAGTGAGGGTTAACAGAATAATGTATATCGACTAACCTTCCAGGATGGTCTATTGAGGCTTTTCCTGAATTTTACGAGCTTTCCTAAACCTTTGGAAATAGTTATAGGCTAGAGAGGAAATATCATCCACATATAAGTGGGACCTAATATTACTTGGTCTTGGGAGGGACGATTAAGGTTTATTTACCTTGATTTTAACTTATTGGACCTTGGTAGTTACTATGCTTCCAACAGTTTGAGGTCCAGGGCCTCATATTCTACTTGATTATTTGAATAGGTTAACTCCAATTTGAAAGGGATTTGGTATCTCTCACCATCCACTGATATTATGATGTATTTTCCTCTAGATGATGTTATTGAGTATCTGTATAACTCCATACTCCATTTTTTATATTCTTTATGGTAAGATAATGCTTGGAACTTTTAGACACGGATTTCTCAACTTGGTGGATCATATGTACCACTGGGAAAGTATGATATACAAACTTAGCACTTGATTGTTTTAGGAGTGATGAACTTAATATCGTATTGTGAAATAGTTAGAAACTAACTAGACAGCCTTCCCACTAATATAGTCCTAGAGAATTATTTTTAATAGTATCGCAATATGTTACCAACAATACTTGCAATGCGAAAAAAATTGATTAAGGTTTTGTGTCAGAAGGATTAACGTCAATAAGTATATTTACACCACCGTGTATCTTACTTCACTATCGCTGATACCCTACTAAAATTCATCTTCTCGATTTCTTTTGTTTCACGTGATAGTAAATCTACGACTGAATGATTTGTTGATGTTAGGTATATGAGGAGTTTTTGGAACTTCATTGGTGGTGCCATGGTTTTTGGGGTATTGGGTGCTTGTTTAATGTTTTCCAAGGACGCTTAATGGTCTGTTTTCCAAATTTTTTTTGAGGTGATCTCTTCTTATGTTGTATAAATCTTATGAGATATCATACCTTTCCCAAAAACGTTTTTAACTCCTTTTGTGTGCTCAATGGTGGAATCAGGATAATGGCATGTTATTTTGCCTCATTTTCTTATACCCCATGCCTGTTCCCACGAACCTTAATAACTTGCCTCTTGTTATTCCAAAGGCACAATTGAAAGGGTTCATCTTCAACATGAATTTGCTGTGGATCTTAGAAATTTCATGAAGGTCCTTTATTTGAGAACTTTCATTTGTGGATTTTATTGATAGATCACCCACTACAGCAAAATGCAAATTTTTTGACTGTCTTATTTTGACTGCTAATGGGCGTGACAAACTTATCACTCCCAGGAGCAGTCACAAAATTATTTGTAACTCCCGTTAGGGGTGATAAAATCAATGGGTAATAAAAAATTGAGTCAATTAGTTTGTCACCACTAATGACAGTCACAAATGTCACCATATAATTAATTTGTGACTCCAATAAGCAGTCACCAATTTATAACTGTTATAAGCAGTCAGAAATTTATAAGTTATGACTCTTATGAACAGTCACAAAATTATAACCGCTATGAAGAGTCATAAATTACGGTCTAATACTAAATTTGTGACTACTATCGACAATCATAAATTTGTAACTGCTCGTAGAAGTCATAAATTTTGGCCTAACACTTAATTTGTAACCGCTATTAGCACTCACAAATTTATAACCGTTCCTAGCAGTCACAAAGTTTTCCCTAAGAC
Source organism: Sambucus nigra (assembly GCA_949130495.1). Taxonomy (NCBI): domain Eukaryota; kingdom Viridiplantae; phylum Streptophyta; class Magnoliopsida; order Dipsacales; family Adoxaceae; genus Sambucus; species Sambucus nigra. The sequence goes on from OX422224.1 coordinate 222,594,522, forward strand.
TTAATTGGTGACTGGTATTAGGAGTAACAAAATTTTTCATCTAACATTAATTTCCCTCTTCTCTCTCTCATTTCCCTCCCTTTATTGGTTTGTTTCGTCATTTCGTTGATGTGATAAGAACCCTAGAACGAGTTTTCTCAGAAGAATTTCATTTCGTTTTCTCCCCTTTCTCAGAAGCATTTCATTTCATTTCATTGCTGTGTGTTTTGTCCCCTTTCTCAGAACCCTAGAACGAGTTTGTTCATTTTGTTATATCTGATTTCATTTTGTTTCTGTGAGTTTGTTATATATGATTTCATTTTATTGGTTGGGTTGTTATATAAATCAGATATAAATGTTTATTTATGTTTCATTTCGTTGCTGTAATAAGTATATAAATGTTTATTTATGTTTGAGTTTGATTTCGTAAACATTTATTTCGTAAATAAACATTTATTTCGCTGAAACATTTATTTCATAAATAAATGTTTATTTATGTTTGATTTTGTAAATAATTATTTGAGTTTTCGGTTTATTTATTTTTTATTTCGTAAATAAATGTATGAGTTTTAATATTTGATTAGCGGGAAAAAATAGCAAATAACATGATTGTCTTTACATAATATTTTCAATCGACAGAAACACATATTTTATTGTGGACAGAAACACATAATATTCGAAATTCACAAAAACACATAGTTTAATTGTGTAAATAAACCCATATTTTTCCATTTAATGGCCCAATATGATTAGTAATTATTATTGTCTGAATATCAATTCAATTTATTTGATTTGATATGAATTTGATTATATGCATTTTGATAACTGGTAATCGAATATATTATGTGTGGGTTGGACATGAATTATAATAATTCAATCTTTTTAGAATATCACTTCATTTTGTCTAGTAAAATTATAAGATATTTCAGTGTTGACTTATAAAAAAAACAATAATAAGAGATTTTAGTGTTTAATCTTTAGTCTTAGAATATCACTTCATTTTGTCAACGTACATAAATGTTTTAGTACGACATGTAGAATCTTAAATTACACACGTAATATATATATATATATATATATATATATATATATATATATATATATATATATATATATATATATATATATAATACTAAATATATCAATACTCAAACATTTGAAAAAACTATGTAATAACTAAAATACTTGTGCTACACATGTATGTAATAAGGGACATACTCATTTAGTTTGATAATTTACTGAGTTTCTATTTGTTTTTATTGTAGAAATAATGGAGTTTCCACAATATAAAGAGTGGATGGGTGAAAGTTTTAGAGTAGGTAAAGTATACGTTAATGGGGTGAAAGACTTTGTGAATTATGCAATGAAGAATATCAAAACTGATATTATCCCATGCCTGTGCATTCCTTGTAGAAATGGTAAACGTTTGAAAGGAGAGAATGTAAAATTACATTTGATTCAGTGGGGTATGCAAACTGACTACACATTTTGGAAATTCCATAGGGAGAGGGATTTTATGTATATCCCAAAAGAAATACTTGTCAAGGAAACTGTTCACACATATAGTGATCCGTTAGCACATGATAGGTTAAACGATCTCATAAATGATATATACGAAGGGCACACATCACAAGATAGTGGACGAAATGGTTTAGGTTGTGAGGATCATGCTGGCAATGATACTGACCAAGATATGGATTATATAAGGTTAAAAGAAGCATCCATAACACCATTATACCATAACTCCAACCCCAACCACACAATGTTATATTCCATGGTTGGGTTGCACAACTTAAAGAGAAAATTTGGCTTGTAGAGAAAAAGTTTGGCGAAAATATTCCTTTGGGCAAAAGATGTGGTCCCTCAGTCAATTATCCGAACATGAAGGGTAATTTGAAAGGTTTGGATATGAAATAAAAATCAATTCATAATTGCAAGTATGGTTGCGTTTTATACTATACAGAGCACAATGACAAGTGGGTTTGTCCTGTATGTAAGGAACATAGATATGAACAAAAGATGATAGTACATAATAAACGTTTATTAAAAGTAGATACGTAGATACTTAAGAAGGTGTTAAAGTATTTCCCTTTAGGTCCTCAATTGAAGAGACTTTACACTATACCTTGGATAGCAGAGGCAATGACTTGGCATGGTCGAGGGGAGGTGGGTGAGAATCTCATGTGACATCCGATTGATTCATTTGTGTGGAAATCTGCAAATCAGTGATACCTGGACTTTGCTAAAGAAATACTCAATGTTCGCCTCAGAATATCATCCGATGGATTTAACCCATTTGGCAAATTGAGCACAGATAAGAGTATATGGCCCATGTTTGCGAAGCCTTTAAAATTGCCCCCGTTATAGTGCATGAGAAAGGAGTTTTCAATTTTGTAGTTATTGATAGCAGGTCCAAAAGCACCAGGTAGTGACATTGATGTTTTTTTAGTGCCACTAATAGATGAATTGAATGAGTTATGGGTTGAAAGTGTGTGAGCGTTCGACTCATATAAAAAGGAGGAATTCATTTTGAGAGCTATGTTGATATGGGCAATTCATTATTTTCCTGCTTATGGGGCCTTATCTGGGTGCAATGTACATGGTTACTTGTGTTGTCTTATATGTGGAGAGGAAACTGAAGCCAGTTGGCTTAAGAAAAGTGGTAAACTTTTTTATCATAGTCATCGGAGATTTCTACCCCAAAGTCATAAATACAAATCAATACGAAGCAATTTTCTCCCAGAAGGTACCGAGACAAGGCGACCTCCACTAAGACTTTCTGGTTTGGAAATTAAAGAAATGTCATTAAAGGTTGATCAAAAGTTGAGGGGGAAACACCCCATAATTTTGGCCTAAAAGCGTAAAAGAAAGGATGTTGATGTGAAGATGGCGTGGTCGAGGAGATGAATAATGTTTGATTTGACATACTGGAAGGAATATCCTGGGCGACATGTGATAGACATTATGCACGTTGAGAAAAATATTATCAAGCATCTCGTAGGCATATGCATTGGTGGTTCTCATTCCAAGTATGGAGAAAAACCCCATGAAGATCTTCGTGATTTGAAGATTAGAAGATCATTAAGGTTGAAAGAAGATCCAAACACTGGAAAAAATCATATGCCAGTTGCATCTTACACTTCAAGCATTGAAGAAAGAAATATGTTCTTAAAAACATTAAAGGGCTTGAAGGCTCCCTTATAATTTCACATCCAACTTACACAGGATTGTCTGTGGCGCAACAAAAGATTTGTAAAAGTCCAAGTCTCATGATTGGCATGTGATAGTGCAACTTGTCCCTCTATTGTTCGAATACTATTTTTCGTAACACAAGGATCTTCGAAGGTCCATTATAAAATTTAGCTTATGTTTCTCCCTATTGTGCAAGAAAGTTGTCAACATGAAGCACATAATGGTAGCGAAAGAAACTTTAGCCGAGGCTACATATATTTTGGAAAAGTAATTTACTCCCTCATTCTTTGACATAACCTTTTAGTGAATTTATGCGATGAAGCACTCTTATGTGGACCAATAAGATACCGATGGATGTATCCATTCGAACGATTAATGAAAACTTTTAAATATTACGTTAAGAATACACGATACGTTGAGGGGTCCATTGCTGAGTAGTACATTATGGAAGAGTCTTCCTTGTATGCAAATGAATACATTCCTAACCCAAACATTGGAGGTCGTGAATGCTATGTTGATGAATTAGAAGAGTTTGCGGATGAGGAGGCCCTGGGGAAAGGTAAGGAAGTGAAGCTAACAAGTAAACAATATAACCAGGTGGCTCGATATGTATTCGAGACCCATGAAGACATAGATAAATGGAAAATGTGAGTTCATTTAAAATGTTTTGTAAAATAATTTAATATGTTCGATGTTATATTCATTAGAAGTTAATATTAATGTTTTTAACTTAGGCAATATAATGACTGCGGGCGTGCCAAGAGGAGGAAGGGAGGTGTGAGTGCAGACAATGACTTTAGGCATAGGGTAGATTCTGAGGTGACTACAATAATACCTCATTTTTAGTTACTGTCTTTGCAACATATTCACAATGCAAATACTTTCTTGGTTTCAGTTATTGAAAGTTAGTAAAGTATTGATGAGGCTTTCACGTCTAGCAAATGGGCTTAGTTTTGTAGCCAAGGAGATTGGACAATATCGTGTCAATGATTTTGTGTTCTCTTCAAGCACACATGAGTTAAAACTCATTGGAAAACAAAATAACGGCATTTCATATAAATCATTAACTCATTTCAGGGCAAGCGTGAAAGATAAAACTTGATAGAAGCTGAGATGACGTATTATGGGATTATAAAACAAATTGTGCTATTAGATTATATATCTTTCAGCATACCTGTATTTTACTGTGATTGGGTGAGAGTAGAGGACAAGAATGCATGTATGGTCGACCGTGACACCTACATGGTGAAGGATGATTTGGCCAAGTTGAAGAGTAAAGATAATGTGAATGATGATCAATTCATTTGTGCATTCCAAAACTTAAAGCAAGTGTTTTATGTAAAGAGCCCCAACAACGATCCATAGTCTGTTGTTTTACATTCTCCTAAGCGCTTGACTACATCGGTAGACGACATAGAGGAACCTATCGGGATTCAGCCTATTGTGGATGATAACCCAGAATTAAAGAAATTATTAAACACATTAAAGGAGTAAATGTTTAATTGTAGCATGTTCTGTTGTTTTAAATGTTGACTTCAAAGTTATGTATAATAGCATGTTTCAATTATTTCATAGCATGTATTCATAGTGACTTTTGTTCACAAGTTTATTATTACTTTTTCCAGGATGTCATATATTGTATATATATGTACCGATTTTCAAAATAGGTCTTTTATAGAGAACACATCAATTTATCGACACGACTATCGAAAAATCAAACAATGAAATTACTTGCGAGATCATGTGTGGAACATACCTGAAGCATATTTATTTCACTCAATACTATGCACACTACCTCAAAGTTGGGATGAAGCAGTTGAAAAGGTTTTCATAAAACACAGTCCAAGTAATGCGATGCAGTTAGTAGAGTTTAGAACTCAAAGAAAGAAAAATCGATCCTTTATGATAGAATAGAAGAGGATAAGGATGCGTTCAGACTCTATTGTGAGAAAACATATGCATAACAAATTAACATCTATTATCGTCTTAAGAGAGAAGGCACACGTCCTAACATGTTTAGTGTCAAAAATGCAATTATCGACACACTTCCACATACATGGCCAATTAAAAATTTATGTGAAATGATGAAGTATGAAACTTATGACATGGTCGAATTATCAAAAATTTAGAATATGTTGAAAAGGTATAACTTATATTATATATATTTTTTTTTATTATTTCCTTACTCTTGTATTAACATATGGACTAATGCATAAATATATAAATGCAAAAAATGGCGTCCGAGAATACAATTCCATCATCCAGGCCAGAAAGTTCAAGTCATGATGAACATTTTTCCGTTGATTCTCGTGAAGACGTTTCCCTTAACCTATTTGGTTTGGCAATAGATGGTAAGAATCCTTTTAAAGCTTGAGTCTTGTATTTGTTAAAATCTTGTATTGGCTTAAAATATGAGAGTTGGGATATGATTGAGCAAGTAAAAAAAGATGACTTGTCGGATACGCTCATGAAAGAGTTCAATATTTCGGGCGACCAGAAGGAGGGGTCCATAAAATCCATTAGTATTCTATTGAAGACTTTTAGAAGCAACCCCCGTGTTGATGTAAAACATTAGATCACTCTAATTATTCAATCACAGATAAATAAATGAGACAAAGAATTTTAAAGTGGTCCAGCCTTATAAGAATGGCCTACGTCCACTGTTATTTTATTGCTGAGTGTTTTGGGAATTCTCGATTACAAGTTCTATCAAGAAATTCCGGTCCGGGGGTCCAATCCCTTTACAATGAGGATTGTACAATGTATTTATAGCCCTGAGGCTGTAAAGTGAAAGGGTAATACATTAAATGATGTACATATGAAAGGGTGATACATTCAATGCCCTTTAAGCGTGTGCGTCTGAATGATAAGCATTTAATGAATAGTGAAACTGTTGATTATCCTGTTATTAAAGCTTTGTTCGAGATGCAGCTCGGACCGCCTGAGTTTCTCGGACCGCCTAAGCTTCTCGGTGTTTAGGAGTTCCTCGGAGTGTATGAGTTCCTCGAGGAATTCTTGTTCCTCGGAGCATCTTAGTTCCTCGGAGCGTCTGAGTTCCTAGAGGAAGTAGTGCTCCTCGTTGTATTCTTGTTCCTCGGAGCGTGTGAGTTCCTCGAAAGTATTTATTATTGCCATGTAGATTTCCACGTGTCATCATTCAATTGAGCCATATCAGCAGACTAAATTTGGTATCAACAGAAGCCCCCATTGTTTCATAGTTCAAAATTTGAGGAGTATGGAACATTCTTTCTCGGAATATGGTAGCTTTAAATGGTATTCCTGATTTTTGGGAGTGTTTCCCTTGTATTTATTTCTCCTTCCAAATTCGTAGAATCATGCTTTTTTGAACTTTTCTACTTGGTTCGATTCCCACGCTTTTTTTGTCCTTTTAGCCGTCGGTAGCGTAATCGTTTCTTTTTGTAATCATTACCTTTTCCTTTTCCCAAGGCAAGATATTTAAGCGTCACAGACAATCTCATCGTCTTCTACCTTTTCAAATTTGTACCTTCGAATTTTCCATCGTCTTTTTTTTTTCCTGTGTGTTCATCTCTTCCATCGTTCGTTGTCATCAGATCCACTCTTCTTCTGTAAGATTTTCTTCCTTCTTCTTCATTTCTTTTATTCACCATGGTTTAACCTGTTGAATCTCTTGATAAATTTCGCTCTGATTTTTCTATTCCCTCCTGGGTTATTCTGGAAGAGCTTTCTGAGCCTTCTGATTATTTCCGTTTCGCTGAGGGACATTGGTTCCCCAGTATCTTTATTGCTGAATGTGGATTTTCTTTTCCTCCCAATTCCTTGTGTCTGGAATTCTGTCATTACTTTGACGTTGTTCCTGCAAGGATAGCCCCCAACACATGGAGAATAGTTAATGGGGTGCATAGATTAAATCAAATCCATGGGACTCGCATAGGAATTCCTGAGATTATGTTTTGTTACAGATGGGAAGTTGGCGATAACACCTTTTATTTAAAAACTAGAATGTTAAATAGGGCTTTAGTAGTCAATCTCCCTGATGCCAATAGGGATTATTTTGAGCACGGGGTTGTCATAAAAAATTGGCAACATGCTCCTTTATCAGGAGATGAAGTTTATCAAGGTCCCAGATGCCCTCCCTATGGCAATGGGATAGGTTATTTTTATTTCCTTTTATTTATTTTGAAATCATGCTTCCTTTATGTTTGATAAAATGTATCACTGATGGCAATATTTATTTATTTGCAGTTGACAACAAAAGAAAGTGTCCAAAAGAAGCAGACGTTAACATAAGACACTTAAAACTTATCTGGAGTCTGCATCAGAGTGTCGCCGACTAGCACATTAGGTCAGCCTCATATCTGTTGCAGTACAAGAGCTACACCACTTCTTTTACTGCTCGTCCGGTGATAAGTGAAGCAGAGCCAGTACCAGCTTCCACCAGTTCCTCGCCTGAATCTCACGTCCCTTTGAGTGAAAGAATGAAGAAGAGAAGACCTCCCACTCTCTTTGAGAAGCCTGCCTCTGGTTTTGGAGAGGCAAAAAGAAGTAAAGTTGATGTCCCAGGGGAGGGGACAAAGAAGAATGATGCACCTTCCTCGGCTGCTGTTGTGAAGGTTGCCGAGAAGCCAGCAGTGGCTCCGAGCAGGTCTGCTTCGCCTGGAGAGGTGATTGTAATATCACCGACCAAGGGTTCTTCCTTGGTTGAATCTGTTCTTGTTCCCCCGAGGAGGCTGAAGAAAAGCTCCTCTGTCAATTTGGCTGACACCATTACTCAGCCCCCAACTACTGGAACTGGGGTTCCAACTTTTGTTCCCCCGAGCTCTGCCATAAGCTTGGTAAAGTCCTGGATCATTCTCGAGGTCCAAGGTACTGAAGAAAACCTTACTCGGGACATGGTCACTTCGTTAGCTACTGACCACCTGCTATCCGAGAAGCTTTCCTCGGATAAGTTGAAGAGGAAGATGGCTGTGAAGAAGTCCTTCAGCGCTGGCTGGGACAAGGGGTGGAACAAGGGATTGGTTGCCATGATGTCCCAAGTAGAACATAGCAGCCTAAAATATTTTAGAGATGGATGGGTTGCGGCTCTCCAGGAGATGAAGGTTGATGAATCTTCTGAGCTCTTCCAGCAACATATCCCTGGTCCCCCTCCAACTCCAGAAGATGAAGAAGAGGACGAAGCTGCCTCAGAAGAATCTTCTATGGTGATGGGAGATCATCCCTCAGCCATCCAGCCTCCTATCCAGGAACCTCAGTAAATCGCCACTTCTTCCGACCAACTTCCAGTGATCCCCGAGCAACTATCCATTCCCTCCGAGCAACCTACTTCCTCATCCCAGCCTCCCGAGAAGGTTTTGGGAGACAAGGAAAAGGTGTAGAGTTGTTCGGTTTTATCTTTATTTTATTTTTCTTTTATCAAATGTAACCCAGAACTTGTAACTCTGAACTATGATATAATAAAACTTGGACTTTTTTGCATACTGTTGTCTATCTTCTATTCATACTCTGCTTGTACTTCTTATTGATGATTGCTCTTTCTTTCTCTGCTAGTTTCTGGCCAGGATGGAATTGTTATCTGCCCATGATACAAAGCTGCTGCGACAATGCAATGAATACTTTAAGGCTAGTCACACAGACCTGAGTGCAGCACAAGTTGTCGACATCCTCGGCCAAGATGCTTCAGAACAGGCAGTTGAAGCATATCAATATCTGAAGTGTCTACTTGATCGAGCAGTGACCAATAATGTGGCCTATTATGAAATGATCGAGGATTTCCAAAGCACCCTCGAGGATCTTCAGCGACAATACAAAGAATCCACTGCCCTGTTGCATGAGGGATATGAGAAAAAAATACCAGCAGATCATTGCCGATAAGGGCTACGAGAAGCTTTTTGCTGGGTACGATGTGAGGGAGAGAACTCTGAAGAGTGAGGTCGAGGAGTGCAGATAAATTGCTGAGTTGCTGGAGCAAGAGAATAACAATTTACAAAAAGAGTTGTCTCAGTTGAAGTCTGCAACTTACACTTCAAATGCCTTGATCCCAGTGACCGATGAGGGATTCTCGTTCTTGGAGGTTGACAATGCCAAGTTGAGGGATGAATTAGAGACCTTAAAGAGCTCTGGCCCCTCTACATCTTCTCGTGGTCGAGCAAGAGCTCCTCGGGGACGAGCAAGAGCAGCTCAGGTTCTTGTCGAGGAACAGAGGATTCAGTCTGCCTTAGAGAACCAGGCCTTCCAGTTAATGGCGAAGAACCAGGCGTTGGCTGATATGTCAAAGAAGATCAGGGACCTGGAAAAATAGCTCTCCGCGCAGAAGTCAGTCTTGGAGAATAAGGAACTCTTCATCAAGAATCTCCATGAGCATCTAGAAAGGTTAACATATAAATTCCATAAATATCCCAGGGAGTTCTGGATGGCTGGATACAATGAAACGTTATACCACTTGGACGATCGTATCCAGAATGCCAATAATGAGGGCTAAAAGCAGGGCTGGTTGAATGCCTTAGGATTGCTGCAACTAGAACAGGGTCATTACCGGTGGGACTACCATGATCCCGGGCTGCTCGACTTGCCTGTGCCACCATACAAACTGGACATGAGTTGGATCCCTGTTCGGGCCATTACTCGGAGCTTGATTTCTAAATATCTCGGTGACTACAATCTCCACTCAAATGCTGAGATATCTCGTCCTGAGCACCTCTTAGATCGACCATCCGTGATGAACTTCAGGATGTTGAAAGATCTCAACTTCATAAATTCTCCTCTGGCTTTAAGTGATCCTCCTGCTGGCGAGGAACCTATGTCAAAAGCAGAGGGGAAAAGACCAGTAGAATAGGAATTTTGATGTAATAGTTAGCATACATATCAATGTACTTTTCATTTCATTATCAATGTAATTTATTTTGAATTCAATGAAAGACTTTCATTTTTGTTTGCAAATCTTAATTGCTATTGTCTTGTAAAACAATTTATATTTGTGAATGTGTATCTGATAAAAAGATAACAATATTGTGTTGTTTGTCGACCAAATCAGTAATAATTAAAAAGTTACAAGTATCAATAATGTTGCTCGATCACTTAATAATAAAGTCACGAGTATAAAAAATGTTGCTCGATCACTGAATAATAAAGTCACGAGTATAAAAAAATGTTTAAAATGTTTCCAACCAACCAAGGTCGTTAAATTCTCCATGTCGACCAACTACAGTTAGTGGGTTTTTATCCCCGACCAGCCATAGTTAGTAAATTTTTCTCTTAAATGTTTCCGACCAACCAAGGTCGGTAAATTTTCTTTGTCGACCAACTACAGTTGGTGGGTTTTCATCCTCGACCAGCCATAGTTAGTCTTTTTGAAATAATTTTACCCATAAAATGTTTCCGACCAACCAAGGTCGGTAAATTTTCCATGTCGACCAACTACAGTTGGTGGGTTTTTATCACCGACCAGCCATAGTTAGTAGATTTTACCTCTACGAGCAACTTTGGCGCTTTCTGGAATAATCTTACCTCCCGACCAACATAAGTTGACATATATGTACTTCCTAACCAACATAAGTTGGCATTTTTAGGAATATATTGTTTCCTACCAAACAGGTTGGCATTTGTAGGAATATTTTGTTTCCTAGCCATACAGGTTGGCCTTTTTAGGAATATTTTTGTTTCCTAACCAACCGAGGTTGGCATTTTTAGGAATATTTTGTTTCCTAACCAACCGAGGTTGGCATTTTTAGGAATATTTTTGCTGAGTAGTGTGAGCTTTGTCGAGTTTTACCGAATAGTGTGTAGCACTAGTATTCTCCAAAAAATTCTCAAATAAAAGGAAAGACTTTGGCAGAATATCTTCATTTTATTCATACTGATGGAACTGCGTTACATGGAAATATACATCACTGATAATACTTGCGCAGGTGCTCTGCGTTCCATGCATTCTTAAACTCCCCCCTATAGAGTTGCTATTCGGTAAGTTCCTGGTCGAACAACTTCTGTAACTCGGTATGGTCCATGCCAATTTGCCTCCAGTTTGTTGTGCTTTTCAATTACTTTCTTCAGCACATAATCTCCTTCTTTCAGGTCGCATTTCTTCACCTTATTATTGTAGAATAGAGCTGTTCGTTGTTGGTATGCAGCATTTCTGATGGATTCTTCTTCTCTAACTTCCTCGAGCATGTCTAAATCCAGTCTTCTCATTAAGTCGCTGACAGGGGAATTGAAATTCAGTACCCTGTGTGTTGGGAGGGCCAACTCGACAGGTATAACAGCTTCACTTCCAAACGCCAGCATATATGGTGATTCTCCAGTTGCTATTCGGGGAGTAGTTCAGTAAGCCCAGAGTACTGATTGTAGCTCGTTGATCCAATTCGATTTTACATCATCCAGTCTTTTCTTCAAGCCATTTAGCAGCGTTCTGTTTGTCACTTTAGTTTGTCCATTGCTTTAAGGATGGCCTGGTGCTGAGTGGACCTTCAAAATGTTTGACTGATGGCAATAGGCAGCGAACTCCTCGTTATCAAATTGTGTTCCATGGTCTGTGATGAAAGCATGAGGAAGACCATATCGACAAATGATGCTCTTCCAAACAAATTGGTACACCTTCTCGTACGTCATATCAATGAGTGTCTCATCTTCTACCCACTTAGTAAAATAATCCACTACGACGACGAGGTATTTGAACCTTCCTCGGGTCGTTGGCAGTGGCCCAACCAAATCTATTCCCCACATGGCAAATTGCCAAGGAGAAGTTATGGGTGTCAACAATGCTTGTGGAGTTCTTCGGATGGAGGAAAAGCGCTGGCACTTGTCACACTTCTTGGCATAGGCTATACAATCATCCCTCATCGTCGGCCAGTAGTATCCCTGCATCATCACCCTTTGAAAAAGCGTCCGACCTGCTACATGTGCTCCACAGGACCATTCATGGATCTCTTCAATTAATTCTTTCACCTCGGAGGGATGTACACATCTCTGCAAACCTTCCATAATTTCTCGTCTATATAAAATACCCTTATTTAATACATACCGAGCAGCTTTAAACTTCAATTTCTTGGCTGCGAGCTTGTCAATTGGCAATTCTCCCTCCTCAATATATGCCCTGATGGGATCCATCCAAGATGGTCCTAAATCAAGGGTAATAAAGTTCATCGTCAGATCTTCATCTATACTCAGACCAGCTAAAACTTCAATTGGGATTGTTCGTCGTAGATCGGTACGAGTAGCTGATGCTAGTCGAGCTAGGGTGTCTGCTCTCGCATTCTCCATTCTTGGTATTCTGACCAGCTAAATAGCGGCAAATTCTGACACCAGCTCCTTTTCCTTTGCATGATATCTGATCACTACCTCTCCTTTGACTGCATATACTCCCATCATTTGGTTTACGATCAATTTAGAGTCACTGAAGACAATAATCTGCTGCGCTTCCATAATTTTTGCCAAACTAAGACCTGCAATAATGGCCTCATACTCAGCCTCATTATTGGAAGCTTTGAATGGAAACAGAGGGCCTATTCCATATCGACTTCGTCCGGAGTGCTCAAAACTATCCCCGCGCCACATCCTGCAGTGCAAGATGAGCCATCTACATATAGCCTCCATATAGGTAACTCGTCTTTAAATTTCTGATCAGTCAGAGTTCCTCGGTGAAATATTTATTGCTTCCTTTCATCCTCCCCGGATAATTCTCGCTCTTAGTCGATCATTTTTGCTTGCCCTTTTACCAACCGGAGTTGGTCTGAGCTCGAATTTAATGATCCTGTAACATCCACTTGCCTTTTTACCAACCGGAGTTGGTCTGAGCTAGTGTTTGTTGATCCTGTAACATCCACAAGTTGATCAACGAGCAACTTTTTCTCCTCGGGGGTATCAGGATAGGTGAACTCTGCTATAAAATCTGCTACAACCTGCCCTTTTAGCGATGATCAGGGTTCATAGACTATATCATATTCACCGAGCTCTATTGCCCAGTACATCAATCTCCTTGATATTTCTTATTTATTAAGGGCTTGCCTTAATGGCATATCAGTATATACTACTATGGTATGAGCCTGGAAGTATGGCCTCATTCTCCTACTCGCCTCAATCAGCGCTAGTGCCAATTTTTTCAGCCATGAATATCTGATTTCTGCTCCTCGGAAGGCCTTACTTGTGTAGTAAATTGGTTTTTTCACTCCATTCTCCACTATGATTAGCGCCGAGCTAACTGCATTCTCGGACACTGCAAGATATAAGTATAATTTTTCTCCCATCACTGGCCTAGATAACAGTGGAGGTGCTCCCAAGTATTTCTTCAAGTCTTGAAAAGCCTTCTCACATTCATCATTCCACTCAAAAGTCTTTCGGAGTGTCTTGAAGAATGGGAGACATCTATCAGTTGCTCATGATACAAATCTGTTGAGTGCTGCTACTCGTCCTGTAAGACTTTGCACCTCTTTCTTCGTCGTTGGAGATCGCAGCCCAAATAGAGCTTTGATCTTTTCAGGATTTGCTTCAATGCCTCGTTGATTGACAATGTACCCGAGGAACAAGCCTTCTCGTACTCCAAATATGCACTTCGTCGGGTTCAGCTTCATTTGATATTTATCCAGTTGATCAAAAGTCTGGCTTAAGTCAACTTGATGATCGGCAGCTTTCTTGCTTTTTGTTAGCATATCATCAACATAGACTTCCATATTGCAACTGATTTGTTCAGCAAAAACCTTGTTCATCAGCTGCTGATATGTCGCACCTGCATTTTTCAAACCAAAAGGCATAACATTATAACAATAAGTTCCCCTAGGGGTAATGAAAGAAGTACTTTCCCTGTCTTCAGGTTTCATTTTAATCTGATTGTAGCCAGAATAAGCATCCATGAAGCTCAGCAGCTCGTGTCCCGAGGTAGCAACCACTAGTTGATCAAATTCGGGGCAATGGAAAGTGATCCTTTGGTCATGCTTTGTTGAGATCGGTGAAGTCTACACACATCCTCCACTTGTTGTTCTTCTTATTTACCATCACCACATTGGCTAACCAGTGTGGATATTTAACATCTTCAATGGAACAAGCTTTTTGGAGCTTCTCGACTTCCTCCTGTATAGCTTGATTCTTCTCGGGGCTGAACACTCTTCTTCTCTGCTTCACAGGCTTGATCTCCTTATTCACATTGAGCTCATGACATAAGAAATTTGGATCTATCCCAGGCATATCTTCATGACTCCATGCAAAAGTTTGCTTTTTGCTTCTAAGGAAAGTTATCAATTCTTGTTTTAATGAGGCTTCCAACGAGGAACCTATTTGAGTAGTTCGCTCAGGGTGATCGTCGTCCAGAATGATGTTTTCAGTAGCCTCCACCACTTGACCCTTCACGAGTTGTGACTCATCTCGAGGATCCAATGTTTCAATCTCTGCACCTTCACCCACTTGATAGGTAGTAGTCTTTTTCCTTGATTCCTCCAGCTCCTCTTGCTCGACAGATGAATAATAACATTCCCGAGCTACTTTCTGATCACCCATCACAACTCCTACTCCAAAATTTATTGGAAATTTTAGGTACTGATGCACTGTAGATGGTATAGCCTCGAACTTCTTCAATCCTACCCTTCCCATGATGATATTGTATGATGATTAAACATTCTTATCCATCACAAAAAAGCATATTCTTTCTGTTCGACAAGCAGGCCACGTACCAATGAATATATCCAACTTGATCGTCCCAAGTGGAAACACTTTCTCGCCAGCAAAACCGTGGAGGGGTCTATGATAAGGCTCGAGTTGAGATAGCTTTAGATTTAAACTATCGAAGCACGAGTAGAACATGATGTCTGCCAAGCTACCATTGTCGACCAGTACTCTTGAAATCATTACCTCCTTCATTCTCATCTTGATCACCTATGGGTCATCATGAGGATACAGAACACATGCGAGGTCATTCTTTGAGAAACCGATGACCAATTTTTCTTTGTTCACCTTTCTCGGGCGATCCTCCTCAGCTATATTTATTCGTTGAATGTACGAGCAAGCTTGAGCCTCACAGAGGTAAGCTTTTATTTCTGCAGTAAGGTCTCCTCCTCCTGCATCTCCACCTGTAATAACATTACAATCAAATGACCCAAAACGTATTGAAAATACCTCTCGTTCTGGCTGCCTTGGTCTCTTGGGAAGATCGGGGTCATCATCGGGATCATCCTCATGGTTTCTTTGCTTGTTCTCCTCTGCTCGACGAGGAGATCTAGACCTCTCTCTTGTTCGGTCGCTGTTTCTTATTTCATTTCTACTATCAACGTACTTTGCCAGTTTTTCTCGTCTAATGAGTGTTTCAATCTCATTCTGAAGAGCTATGCAATTTTTGGTCATATGGCCATGATCTTTGTTCAACTCGCAATATTTTTCCCTATTCCTCGTGTCAGGGTCTGCCTTCATTTTCTTTGGCCAGTTTAACTCCTCGTTGTTCTTAATTTCTTCCAGGACGTGGTTGATATCTACCTTCAAAGGAGTATAATTATCAAATTTCCTCAAGACCTCCCATGACGACCTATTTTTGGATTGTTTGTCACCACCATTGTTCTTATGCTCTTTCTTCTTGGCTTTGTCGACTTCCACCTTGGTTTCTTTATCCATATTCTTCTTCGCAGCCATAGCCTCCTCGGCATTCATGATTTTGGCCGCTTTTGCCATCAATTCTGACATAGTTGTGGGTGGATATTTAGCCAAAGTGTAATACGAATTGTTAGGCAACAACCCACTCATCATAGCAGTGATCGCAGTCTTCTCCTCATTATCAATGACTTCAAGTTTCTCGTTATTAAAACGAGTTATGTAATCTCTGGTACTTTCACCAGCTTTTTGTCTAACACTTAACAAATGTGCTACTCATTTAACTGGCTTTTCCCCAAAGCAGAAATTTCCAATGAATAACTCGGCCAGTTGAAAGAAAGTTGAGATCTTACCCCGAGGAAGATTATTATACCATATTTGAGCAGATCCGGTAAGAGTTCCTGAGAATGCCCTGCATCTCATCTCGTTTGGGACAGCATAGATGTCGGCAGCAACTTGATATTGTTCTATATGAAGAACAGGGTCAGTCTTTCCATCATATTTGGGGGTCACAACAGGTGCTTTGAACTTTGATAGTGTTGGAAAATCTACAATGGCCTGGACAAAAGGTGTTCCTCGAACAAAGGTTCATTGTAAAGGGTTCTTGGTTTTAACCATTTCCATTAATCTATTCTCCAGCCTATGAATAGAGCCTTTTCATGCATCATTTACTTCTTCGGGCCTGTTGGTTCGTGCAGCTGATCGCGTTGAAGTGGCTTCATGGGATCTATCCTGACGAGCAGCTGGTCGCAACTGGGCAGATCCTTCCCTTAAGGCTGTTGATCGTCGAAAGCTCCTCGACGCTGCATTAAGAGGACTTTTGTACCTCCTAGGGCCTAGTCGGTCGAAAGAAGAAACACTACTTAATCTTTCCAATGCGTTGGTCCTTTCTGGGGAGAGAGTGACACGTTGTTCAGTATCTGTGGCTCGCACTGACGAAGTTCGCCCAGGTTGATAAGAGAAATCATCAGATTCCTTATTGTGATATGAATAGGTACGCCTAGTACGTGAGGATGGCACATAGGTGTTTCTTTGAATACTCCGCAGTTCTGAATGAGTTGGTGCACCGCCATGAAGTGTTTGTATGAGTTGTCGCATTGTTTCTTGCATGACGGTCTGGCCCTGAGCCAGATTTGTCATTATTCCAGCCAGATCTGGAATATTTGGCAGAGCAGATGGATTTGGAGGGCTTCCAGCGTTTCGATTGCTGGATTCTGGAATATCAGCCATTCGTGATGGATTATTTTTGATGAGAAACGATATTACCAGTCGTTCCCACAGACGGCGCCAATCCGTTGATGTAAAAATTTAGATCACTCTAATTATTCAATCACAGATCAATAAATGAGATAAAGAATTTTAAAGTGGTTCATCCTTATAAGAATGGTCTACGTCCACTGTTATTTTATTGCTGAGTGTTTTGGGAATTCTCGATTACAAGATCTATCAAGAAATTTCGGTCCGGGGGGGTCCAATCCCTTTACAATGAGGATTGTATAATGTATTTATAGCCCTGAGGCTGTAAAGTGAAAGGGTAATACATTAAATGATGTACATATGAAAGGGTGATACATTCAATGCCCTTTAAGCGTGTGCGTCTGAATGATAAGCATTTAATGAATAGTCAAACTATTGATTATCCTGCTATTAAAGCTTTGTTCGAGGTGCAACTTGGACCGCCTAAGCTTCTCGGTGTTTAGGAGTTCCTCGGAGAGTTTTTGTTCCTTGGAGTGTATGAGTTCCTCGGGGAATTCTTGTTCCTCGGAGCGTCTGAGTTCCTCGAGGAAGTAGTGCTCCTCGTTGTATTCTTGTTCCTCAGAGCGTGTGAGTTCCTCAGAAGTATTTATTGTTGCCATGTAGATTGCCACGTGTCATCATTCAATTGAGCCATATCAGCAGACTAAATTTGGTATCAACACCCCACTTAACTTATTTTAAGGGACTGGACAGTGATGGGATAAAGGCCCTGAAGGATTGAGTACCAGAGAAATATCATATCCCTGTATATGAGTGGAAAGAATTCCTCTTTTGTGAAGCATCTGAAGGAAAATTAAAACAAAGACACCAAGGCCGGGTGAATAGGGCTAAAAGACTAACTCCCATTGTCTTGGTCGGATGTCATATACTGAGAAAATCGAGGAGATGGTATACACACTTTCTTATTTTAATGTGTACATATATTATATGTCTTTCTCAAATAGTTAATGGAAAATTAATTTGTAGGTGCTTAAAAATAAACGAGTTGTTGATTGTTCGGAAGTGTATATTGAAAGTAGTAGGCAAAAAATTGGGGAGTTTCACCTAAAGGTAGTTGATGATATGGTGAGTTTCATAATCTCAGTTGTAATAATTAAATTCCTTCAAGTTTAGTCGTTCAATTATTTTAATCGATTCATAAATAATTTTGTAGCAAAAATTGAGTGAGTTGAGAAGTAGTCAAGGTTCTTTAAACCAAACCAGTATTGATACGGATGCATTAACTGCCTTTAGAGGAAAAGACACTAGGGGGTAACTTGTGGTATTGGACCCATGCCCAAAAGTAAACTTAAGGCCATCACTCCAATAATATCACAGTTGGCTAGAGCAAAGACATGAGAAGAAAAACATGATGAGGATATGACATTTCTCAAATCATCTGTTACCATGCTTTTAAGTGCTTTTGAATCGAATGGACACAAAATATCAAATCCAAGTCCTCGCAATTATACTCTCGTCCCACATCCAAGTCCTCATGATTACACTCAAGTTCTACATCCAAGTCCCTACGATTACACTCCTACTCCTCGTCAACTGAGCCAAAATTTGGAGATTCAACTGAGCCATAATTTGGAGATTTAACTGATCCTACACATGATCTATATGTCGATTTATTAGATTTTTCAAGTCAAAGAAAGATTTCAAGTGGACAAGTTTTGACTTTAGCTGCTAGTGGAAGGGTGGTGCATGGCCATCAACTGTTGATATTTGAACGTAAGGTTTACGTTAGTAGTGTTGATCCCAGAGAAGAAAATCTTTGTTGTATCATCGAATTTATGGGGAAAACACTATTGAGGATGTCAAGAAATCGTGGGTGGTTTGGCCGTTGCTTTGTCTTTCCCTTATGTGATCCAGAGTAATTTTTCTTGAGAAATTTGAACAAATTGTCAAATTGAACAATTATTAGTGTTTGAACTCTATTTTGAATATTAGTAATCTATTTTGAATCAATTAGTAATCTGTTTTGAATGTATCCAGTGTCTGTTAGACAATGTATCCAATTCTCAGGCTATTGCTAGCTTGTGACTGTAATTCTGTTCTAATTTTCATCTTGAGTTTTTTCTTTTGTGAATTGGGTTCGTTTGGTGTTATAACTTGTTGAATTTTATGCATGAAAGATGTTATAATTTTGAAGTATATATATAGATAATATACAATAATTGAAGGCATTGTTGACATTATTGAGTAATGATGACCCTAAAGTAGAAACATCACTATATAGAGCGATTTCTCAGAAATTTCTTCAGTAATAAAAATCTCTTCTCGCACTTTAGTAATCAAAATAAAATAAGAAAGCCGTTAGAGTTTTACATAAACTCCTCTCCAATTTACAAAATTGTGATCAAGAAATTTAGATTGTGTCATCTCTCCCACAACATTGACGAAGAGTGATAGAATTTAGAAAGGGGTCACCATATCGATGACATCATAATGATATAGAGGCTGGTAGTAGCCAGTCAGTTGGTTACACTAACGATGATAAATCTTCTGGACTATTTGATATCTTTAGGACCAAGAGTGCTTCAGTTGACCGACTGAAAAGATGGAGACAAGATCCACTTGTGCTAAATGCTTCTCAATGGTTTTGATACACTTTGGACTTGAAAAAGGAATAAGAGAGGAAGAAAATTATTACAAAGATCTGGACGCATGCACAAGTCATAAGAGCTGCCTATCTTTTCTAGATTTTTGTGACACAGAAACTTGGGGCACTAGAAAATGTTCCAGTGAGATAAAAACCTCCTCAAGCTCCAATACCTGTTGGTGAATATGATATTGGACCAGAACAACTTTCTACAATGACAAGGGATCATGGATTTTCTTCTTTATAAAACTATGGTGGAGTTAAAGGACTGGCAGTTAAGTTAAAGACAAATTCAGAGAAGGGGATATCTGAAGATGAGGGTGATATATTACAGAGAAAGAATGTATATGGGTCTAATACATCTGCTCTAAAGGAAGGATGAAGTTTTTGGTGGTTTATCCTGTATGCTTGTTGGGACACTGCATTGATCATCTTGATGGTAGATGCAACTGATTCTTTGGAAATGGGTATAAAGATCGATGGTATCAAAGAAGGATGGTATAATGGAGGAAGCATTGCATTGGCAGTCATGATTGTTATTATTTTTATAGCTACCAGTGATTACAGACAATCCCTTCAGTTCCTAAGTTTAAACGAGGAGAAACAGAATATCCCCGTGGAGGTCATTAGAGGTGGTAGAAGAATATGTGTTTCAATATTTGATTTAGTTATTGGTGATGTTTTTCCTCTTAAGATTGGTGATCAGGTCCCTGCGGATGGAGTTTTAATCTCTTATCACTCCCTTTCTATAGATGAATCAAGTATGACTAGGGATAGCAACATTATTTATAAGGATTCAAAATCACCACTTTTGATGTCTGGATGCAAAGTGGCAGATGGTTATGGCACTATGCTGGTCACAAGTGTTGGGATAAATACAGAATGGGGATTGCTAATGGTTAGTATTTCGGAAGATAATGGTGAAGAAACACCATTACAGGTGCTCTTAAATGTAATCGCAACATTTATTGGTATTGTTGGGCCCGTGGTCACGCTATTTATTTTTGTTGTCCTTATGATAATATATTTTATCGAGCATTCCAGAAATCCATATGGATCTAAACAGTTTAGAGATGGTACGACTAAAGTTGGTGCTGTTGTTGATGGAGCTGTTATGATTTTCATTATTGCGATCACCATTATCGTGGTTGCAGTTCCAGAAAGGCTTCCTTTAGTTGTTACCTTAACGCTTACTTACTCAATGAGAAAAATGATGCCTGACAAGGCTTTGGTGAGAAGAATTTTGACTTGTGAAACCATAGGCTCTGCGAATATCATTTGTAGTGATAAAATTGGAACCTTGGCAATTTATAAGATGACTGTAGTTGAGGCCTTTGTTTGCGAAACGAAAATTGACCCGACTGACAATACTTCGGCATTACCTGCAGAGGTTACTTATCTCCTTATTGAAGGTGTTACACAAAATACAACATGCATTGTGTTTAAGCCCGAGGGTGCTGAAGATAGAGAGATATCTGGATCACAAACAGAGAAGTCCATTCTTCAGTGGGGTGTCAAACTTGGAATGGACTTCTAAATTATTAGATCAGATTCTATAGTCATCCAGGCTTTCTCGTTCAACTTGGAGAAAAAATGAGGTGGTGTTGCACTAAAATTGCCTAATTCTGAAGTTCGTGTACATTGGAAAGGGGATGCTGAAATAGTCTTAGCTTCATATACAAGATATATTGATGCCGATAATCAATTAGTTCCGTTGAATGAAGATAAGGTGGCATTACTAAAAAAACCAATCAACGACATGGATACTGGAAGTTTATGCTCTTCGGTGATTTTTTTACACGAAGATTTCACTTTACATATGTTCCAACAGAGTCTACAAAGGATTCAAATAAAGGGCATGAAGATACTTGAGCGGTATCATTTTACTAAGTATAATTTTTTTTTCTTCTTTTCAATTCCTAGTTGCTTGAGGCTCTTTGATTTCAACACCGGATATTAATACAACTCTGATGCTAACATAGTGAAGGTTATAGTAATTTCACATGTTTTGTTCAAAAAGAGGAATGTTGGTACTGGAAAGTTTTGGCCTTGAACACTCTGATCAGCAAATTTTAATTTTTTTTGGAATGGTGTTAGTGTGTTCCTCTTTAAGATCAGGTGTGGTCTTCATCTACTCTCTCAGGTTCTCTCTATAATCCATTTTAATCATTATTTGTTCCGTTAGGCTTTGGCATATTCAATGCAATATGAATCAGTTAGGCTTTGGCATATTAGATTTATAATGCAATATGAATCATGTAATTTCTTAACTTACTTTATTCCTTGTTTATCAATTTGAGAACATTTGATAATTTTATGTTAATTGGTTTGAAAATATTTAATCCTTTTTGTGTTATCTGGTTGTTGACGTTGGTTTGTGGTGACACAAATTGGGAAGGGAAAGAATGCTCCTAGTTTATACTAAGCTGGTATTTGAACATCTAATATAATTTTCATATGAAAACCGAGTAAGGTTGCATATGCTCGGGTTCAGAATTCACATAGGCCTCACATTTTAAAACTGTGATGTAATCCATTCTCTCAATGTTTAGTTTTCCTATTTGTGTACGTGAGTATTTATAACTATAAAAGATATTTAAAGTGAACAAAATTCTTGAAATATTATGAGATCCTAGACTATTAGCAAGTAAATGCTTATGAAAATAATATTGTACCCCACTTTCTTTATTGTAACTAACATAGTTACATTTTATCGTTCGCAGGCATACACATGGCATACCCGACATACGTAGTATTCAAAGGCCTAAATCCAGGTGTTTACACTTCGTGGAAAGCAACACAAGCACAAGTCAATGGATACCAAGGCGACGTATTCAAAAAATTTGAGTCCATTGAACTTGCTCAAGAGGCATACTCCGAGTACATGAGGGAGGGTGTCACCGCATTAGTACCCCCCACGACTGATATACCTAGACTTCACGAAGCATATCCACCGTGTGGTGACTCCAGGTCTAGGTTTAGAATGATTTGTTACATGTTCATGACATTTCATGTCATTGAAGTGTTGTGTCGCTATTTTTTTAGTTTATTTTTTATTCTATTTTCATTTTGTACTTGGCACCCAAGAAGAGGTTGTTTGATGTTAAATTAAGTTTAAACAATTTATTTGTGTACTGGATATTTGGAATATCATAAGTATAAATGATATGTTGTCAAAATTTTTAGACTTGTTATCATGATATTTATTACTCTCATTATTTCAATATTTTGTGAAAAACAAAAGATATTTGTAACAACTCTTACCATATTTAATAAATTCAATTTTTATAACTGCTCATAGCAGTCACACATGTGTCATTACTATCAATTTTGTAACCACTAACAACAGTACAAATATAAGATTCGTAACTGCTGACAGTAGTTACAAATAGCAGTTACAAATTGGGTTCACCAGTCATATTACAAAAATTTGTGATCGCTGTTAGGAGTTAAAATTTTTCTTTCGTCACCCCTTTAGGAGTTATAAATGTCATTTGTGACTGCTAATAACACTAAGAAATCTCCCATTTTGGGGTTGTGACCAACGTATAATTCTACCTCATGATGTAACATGCTGTTGAAAATTTCCATCATGGTTCTCTGGTATGTTTCTCTTGTATTTTTTAGTCCCAAAGGCATTGCTGTGTAATAAAAATTACATAGTGGTGCTTTAAAAGGTTATCTTCTCGACGTCGGCTTGACTTATCTTGATTTATTTTCACCCTGAACAATCATCCATGAAGCTATACGTCTCGTTACTCAGTCATTCCTCCAAAATGTCAATACTTGGCAAAGGAAATTTGACTTTTAGGCATGTTATGTTGATATTTTTGTAATCTATGACCACTTCAATATTGTTGTTATTCCTTTGGACTAGTATTGCAATTGGGAGACATATTCAGTGAGCGATGTACATAATGAATCCAATGATATGTAGGTTTTTGGGTTCTTTTATATTCATATTTCCACCTTTATTTTAAGAAACCCTATTACATATGTCATGGGTATAACATTTGGTAAAATGTTAAGTCGATAAGAAGATAAATTATAATCCAAACCAGGAATTATGAAGTAATTACATAAAAATACGCCTGAAATATTCCTTGATGAGTTGAATGAATCATTCTCTTTGCTGTTTGGAAAGACCTTCAGGATGAAATTTCATATGGATGTTGCTCTTCTTCCTGCTAAGTTGATTTTTATGAGTCCATATAGTTATTTACTTAATGCATCTTCCTTGATTTTGGTAGGTAGTTTATGGTTCATCCATGTACTTGTGATAATGTGAATCATTAGTTGTGTATCAATAATCGATGGATCAGCATTCCTTGTCCAAAATCCCGGTCGCACACCTTTTCATATTTGGTATTTGATATATGCACTAGATGTGAGGTATATTTTCAATTATTTTAATGGTGTTGGCTATTCGTGATATTTCTTCGTGTCTAAGGGCTAAGGGAGCTACATAGGATATAGTTTCCACCACTGGGATTTGGATGGGCATTGATTTTGCTGTTGATAGTGAGGTGGGTTATTTTAGGATTTATGGAGTTGACTCCTATTAAGCCTCGGGTTACATAGCCTTTTTCTTTGACCAGCTCCACGAAGTAGGAAATATTGGGTAGATGAGCGTCATACTTCAAGAAGGATTTTTCTTTGGCTTTGATTGTTAACTCTTTGTTATTGATGATGTACTTCGTGCATTGGTGGTAGATGTAGGAAACTAGCCCATATTTTTGTATCCAAATTTGTTCAATGAATAGTTAATAAAAGAGGTTAGCGTCGACGACATGGAGATTAATGATGGATCATATATTTCCCAATTTAATGGATATGTGACTAATCCCTCTATTTTGAATCTTTCCATCTCTGAAACCATAAACATATGTGGATTTTAGGACCAAGAATGTTTGAGATTACACTTTTAACAAAAGATTTAAATGGAATAATAATATTTGACACCCCTCCATCGATAAATTCAAGATCAGTAATTATTGATATAATATAAAGTGACTGAGTGTGAAAATATGGAACCATCTTGTCGTTATCCGAGAATCAGACTGGTGATGTGAATTTTTTCATCGTTCTCTTTATTATTCCATTAAGTTAAGTTTAGGTTCACCTATGGCCTTGATTGTCTTTAGTATTTCACGAGTGACATCTTCATGTGATTTTGGTGTGATTCTCACTTAGTCAAGGAGCCATTTGAACTTCATGTTACAAGATACTTTTGTTATCGTCCCACCTGTTGATCCACATTTACCTCCTCTACATGGAAAATAATTGGTACCTCTATCATGGTTGTATCATCATCGACTAATATCGACAATGCTTTTTCTAGTGGGCGGCTATTTTCTCGAAGGCTTAATTCTTTCAGAGATTCTTATATTTTGATTATCACAACATAGTTTTTGGTTGTATACACACTTGCATGCCCCCACTACCCATGGTTTGGTAAGGGTTTTGGTGGACATTTCCTGGATCTCCATTGTTCTTTTTTGTACTTATTTCTCCACCGTCTTTTTAATTTTCGAGAACATGCAAGAAGAATAGCTGATAAATTGGTGAGGCATGCAGTAGTCTTTGTGGGACTTTTCCAAATCTAATAGTGGTCCTTTTGTATTTCTGAAAGCAGCGATGATATTATCATTGACCATTTTTATAAATTATAAATACTTCTTCATCGATGCACAATAGATTTGGATTTGTTTCTTATCGCTACTATGGAATTTGATATATTCTTGGTGGTATGTTTAAGTTATTCCTCTGGCCTAATATATTCACCACTGTTACGTTTGTGGATTTCAATATCGAAGATATTTTCAGTCCCAACCCGAGGATAAAGGTTTAGGGGATTAATGTTTGATGAATTGTTCCGCGTAACATTGTACTAGTTGGGATCTAGTGTATGATGGAATCATTTTGACTAGGTCCTTGATGTTTTTTCTATTGTTAGGAATGTTATGAAATTTATTTTCATAAGGCTGAGGAGGTGGACTTTCTATTCTCAAATAATATCATGAATGAACATCTGTGTGAGTTTTATGGGTGCCTACTTAGGGTAAAAATATTTAAAACCAATTGGTCGACACTACTGCTGGGCACGAGCTGCTCAGTTTTATGGATGCCTACTCAAAATACAACTAGATCAGGATAAAGCCTGAAGATATAGAGAATACCTCATTTATTACTAGCTGCGGTATATACTTTTACAATGTTAAATACTGGAGCAATGTATCAAAGTTAAGTGAAAAAAGTCTTCGAATAGCATATAAAAAAAATCATAAAAGTGTATGTAGATTATATGTTGATGAAGAGTAAGAAAGAATATTATCACATTATTGATCTTGGCCTAAAATTTGACTAGTTGGAGATATACCAAATGAAGCAGAATCTATCGGAATGTGTCTTCGGGGGTTAAGGAAGGAAAGTTCCTCGATTTCATAGTCAACTAGAGGGGTATAAAGGCTAATCCAAACAAGATTCAAACACTGGTCAACATAGATCCTCCTAAGAGCAAAAAAGAGATCTAGAGATTAATGGGATGAGTAGCTAAACCAAGCTATTTTGTTTCAAAAGCCACTGTGTAATACCCCATATTTTTGTGGACTATATTTATTAATTCTTAAGTGATAAATAAATTAATAAATAGGACTAATTATTACTTGTATGCTTTAGTAATAATCAATCGGCATAATTTAGATGATAATTAAAATTTTCATACGGTATGATTTTGTAATGTGTGATTGGAATAATTGATTGGTGATATTTGTTATGTGATTATTGGACTATGTGTATTTGTATAATAAAACAATGTGTATTTTTATAACGCTGTGAGGTATTACCGTGTGTTGTGGGTAATATCATTTATATTGAACTGTGGAGTCTCCTAGATGCTAGGTTATGTATTTTTACTATTTTAAATTGGTCCTGGGGGTTAGTTACCCTTAAAAGGAGTTTCTTGTCAATCTGGGTGGTATTTCGGCATCATTTAATGGCCCTAAAATTGACTATATTAGGTGTGGAAATTGAAGGTTTAAATAAGGGTTAAAGTTATTAAATATAATTATTAACATGGTAGGGCAAACCCTAGCTGTTATTAGTCTTTGAGAGAAGCAGAGAAAATTCCATGGAAGACAAACCATAATGGTTCAAGCCTACACCGTGTGTTCTTCGATTTTCAGTCAAGAATACCTTGTAATACTCAAATTAAATTTACAATCGATTTAAAATATACGTTTGCCCTTTTTCAAATATGAGTTTTAAATCATTTTTAGGGATCAATTATTTTAGGATTGATTATCATAAAGATTTGGGTTAATTAAAAGTAATACAAATGTGTCATGCATCAGATACTTGTACTTTGATGAATATATCATGAAATTGTCGGACTATATTTTTAGATATTAGGTTTAATTGATTATTTAAAAGGAGGATTCATTATTACAAAGTTTCTCCATGTTAATTTAACTTTTAGATCCGAAATTAATGATAAACATACCCAATATTTATCAAATAATGGTTTAAGTTAGGAAGATTAAATTTTTTAGGTTTTAATCATAAAGTTGATTTTAATAAACCTATTTTATTTTGTATATATGATTAGAATATTGGTTATATTGTCAGAGCTGTGATAGGTTGAGTTTTAGGATCGATTAAAAAGATTAAATTTCATTAATTGAGGATTTTGGGGGCTGAACCCATGAGAAAGACAAAGTGGGTTGCGTATAGGCTGATCGATCGATCAAAGAATTTAGTTCATCAATCGATGGCAACATAATGGGAACAATGAAGGTTTTTATTTAATGGGTTGGATTTTCGAGTTTTGTTTTCTTTCGGGGTTCTTCCTACGACGATCAAAGCTATTATTTTGAGATGTGAAGATTAGTATGATTTTGGAATGATTTCCTACGGTTAATTGTACAATCTCTAAATGATGTTAATGTCCTTCGGCATGGGAATTGGGTTTGATTGGGGAAACACATGAGTGAGTGGTACCTTAGGGTCATGTATATATGTTCGGATTGGAAAGTGAATAGCCATGGTATTATGGTGGATTCTTTACAGTCTTGAGTATTTATAGGCTGTATGATTAAATTAAAAATTAAACGAGGTGAATTTTATGTATTATACTAGAGAATGTACGAATATGTACAATTAGACACTCATAGTTTAGATTTGTATTAAACTAGGAGATGAGTATCTTAAGGTTTGATAATTCCTAAACCGAAATATGTGTACATCAATCAGGAGAAGGGAATTGGGGAAGTTTGGGATACGCGAGAAAATTTATACTATGCTATATATAGTTGTATATGTTTAATATAGTTTTGAGAGATAACAAACCTAATTGAGATGACGATCTCGCATTTAGGGATTGAGATATTTGGGTATGCTTGAGAGTGTTCATTAACCTATGTTAATATATATATATATATATATATATATATATATATATATATATATATATATACTAGCAGATGCCCGTGCTGAGGGCACGGCGATAAATTTGCCCCCGTGATAAAACCCAACCCATATATATATATATATATATATATATATATATATATATATATATATATATATATCTGTGTGTGTGTGTGTGTGTGTGTGTGTGTTATGAGTTGTTAGATTTCATAAACACACCATTACTTGTGGTGAACCTATCGGTTGGATCTATGTGGGTGCATTCTTGGTTTTTAACACAGGGTGTCTAGAGGTCTTATATTTGATCATACATTCAGTCGATCTCTACTTTATTATATGAGAGGTAAACGATCTATCTATCAGTGGGACCTTGGTATGGCGCTAGCTGAAAGTGTGATTGCTTAGTGATCTCCCCACTTTCATGTGAGTGTATTGCTTCAGTTTAATCCATTAGGTGTGGAACTCCCATGGTTTTATCGATAGAAGCATGAGAAGGTCGCAGATGGTAGATGCCCTCATGTGGTCATTATTAGAACTTGTAATTGCACATGGATATTATATTAAGCCAGCGATGGATACATTGATTTAGAACCCACATTATATGTGTAGATGCATTCTATGTGATAATGTTTATCATATCGTTCGAGTCATATGAGTTGGGGTGGAATGGATGAGTAGTGTGAACATGTTGTAATTTGGTGAAGAATACATTTATCTAAAGATGCTAAAAAATAAAGAATGTTACTTTGGGAAATCGTATATTTAAATAAAAGATATGCGGGTGGATTGGGGTGTAATCCTACTTGGGTAGTTAGTTACATTCTATTATAGATACTCGCTTTATGATAGCACTTTTTAGTCTAAATATAGATACTTTTAGTATATTTATGGCATGTGTTGGAGCATGCACATAATTTTGCACTTATATTATAGGTGAGGTACTTATTGCACGTGACAACCGTTGGGTAACATATTTATTATAAATTAATCGCATGATTTATCTTGTTGTATTGGAGATATTCCTGTAACTTTAGGACACTGACCCAAAATTATAAATGTTTTCCCCGCACAAGCATTATTATATCTTTACAGGATTATCAGGACTGAGCAGTCATACTTGTAGTTGCGGAGATCTAACATGTTATTCTTAGAGTTGGAGATGCTGGTTCATTATAGTTGTTGTGGTATTCATAATTGATTTTGTAAGTGGTCATTGTTGTACTCATTTATTTCAGTTGTAACATTTGTACTCAAACATTTTAATGTAGTGGATTCATTTTTGGAAGTTATTCCCTTTCAGTTTAATTTTGTTACCATCTTACGTTGAGTTTTTATATTGGTTAGTTTTTATCCATTGTACTTCTTAGTTTATTGTGATGCTGAGAATGATATAAATTATTTTAGTGCTACCTATATTTTGTGTTTGGTCTGATCATCCGAGTGTGGAAAATCGGGGGTGTTACAGTTGGCATCAGAGCATCCAGTTTCTAGTATCCTTTGGATCTATGTTGCATCCATTTCATTTTCCATTGAGAATTATTTGATGTGTTATAGCCTATCATACGTTTGTGTACTATGGTATCGTGATGACGTGTGTGTCGATGTTGTTCATTACCATTTGAGGGTTTTCAAGACTTGTGGAATATTTGAGCTTAGAGAATCATAAAAATGGAGACCGTTGAGATTTAGTGGTCTAGTATAAAATGATTATGTGGACAAAGGTGTTCACCATCGATCTGAGGATGATTATGTAAAGTTATTACATTTGGGGGTAAAGTCTACAACTAAGAGACTTTTGTAAGAACAAGTTGGTGGATGCGTTTCTTGTTGAGTCCATTATTGGAGACATTAAGGAATTTTAGTTTTGAGGAGCCTATTGGTGTTTTGGATTCTACTTAAGGTAATATGGATTGTGATGGAAAGTTAGGCTAGTGGAATGACATTATGAGATTTTATGCACCTAAGAGATAGTGAAATGAATAGCTGCATTGTAGCAAATACAAAGATTTTGATGAAGAATTTATGTGTGGTAAATTACCATTAAAGATCGTAATTTGTGTTTCCGTTAGATTTGAGAAAGAGTAAATTGTGTTATTAAACCCGTTTGTGATTACTAGGATAATAAAGGAGAACGTTTGATATAGGAGTAGGTTCTCCACATGGTTGCGGAATATGGGATAGAGTTAGCTATGTAGGATATGTTAGTACACCTAAGTTGGTGGAAACTTAAGGGGAAAATATTAATGTTTTGTTATTTGAGGAGAGATGACTCAATTGTATATTTTTTTTATGAGAATGGATTTGCCTCTGCATTATAGTCATGCAGTTTGTTGATGTATTAATTATGTATAAGGTTTAGGAATAAGTAAGTTCCAAGAAGATCAGTGAAAGAGAATTTTTCACTTAAGGATTATAATTGGGAATGTAAGATCAAGAGTACCCTACTAGAGGCACTTGGGGAAAACGAAAGATAGAGTTCTGAAGTAACGAGTTGGGCCGAGAGAGAGAGAGAGAGAGAGAGAGAGAGACAAAGAGAGAGAAATCCTAAAATGAATTGTGATTCCTATTTGTTTTAAATGTAGTGTATCTCCACGTGGTTGGAGAGTGCCGAATATGGATTCTGGGTACAGTGGTATAGAACCAAGAATGGTTCGATTGAGATTTACAGATTTTATGTAGTGGGAGTTACTACCGACATGGGAGTTATAGCCTTAGGTTTCACATGATTTTGGAAATAACATCTTCTTGAGAGTAGGTGCAACAATATGGAAATTTTAGGTTTGGTATCGAAGTAGTTATTTGATTAGGGATATAATTAAGCACGATATCAATAATATCAATATGTTATATAACGATGTACCTTGTTTAGGCATAATGGTTTTGCCGAGAGTTATCTCTTTTTATGCGGTTTGACTATTGACATAATCTCATGGATTATTAGTTAGTGTTCAATAGGTTATAGTATTGGTAGTGGGATACGTCATACCATTTGGAATTGACTATTTGATTGTTATGTATGAGAGTTTATGTATTTATTTTTCCTATAATTTGGGATAATGATGGACATGTTTGAATTCCCTACTTTTCTAAATCTAAGGACATAAATTTTCAATTGAGTCCCTGTTTTGTTTTGATTTAATTCCGTGAACAAAAATGTGTTTGTAATATGTCAAAGGGATATTTTATTTTTGTCACAATCCCACTTGGTCTATGACGTATTGAAGAAATTGAAGACGTTGCGGGAAAACTTCAAAGAATTAATCACGTCGAAGCTTAATTGGTTCAAGTTTATTAGTCTTTAAGTTTATTGCATTCCGAGGTCACACAGGTATGAATGCGTATAATTAGTGGAGCTAGGAATAATTTTTATAAACGGATAAGGATGAATTTTTGTAAGGAAAATGTTTTAAAACGTTTATAAAAATGTTTTAAATGTTTACGCTACGTTTTATTCTGATAAGCTCGAAAAAGAGTTTGACTTAATTGGATCTCTTTTGGAAGAAACATTTTAAAGAAAAAGTCAAATTGACACGCGCGTCGTTCGAACGACAGCTATACCTCGTTCGAGCGAGATAGCCATGTCGCGCGAACGACATGTCAATCTCGTTCGAGCGACACATTTTTTGAGTCGGTTAATTTTTCCTATTTAAAGCGTGGTTTCGTCAGAATTAATGGGTGTGCATTCTGGAAAAACAGTTTACGATACAAAAACCTATTTGCACATGTTTTTCTAAGGTTTCAAAGCTTAAACACATCCTTAGACTTTGCAAAGATCCGAGTTATCATTACTATATGTTTATGTGATCTTGTTGCACCAAGAAGGTTTGTTCTATACTTGAACATCTGGGTTTTATGGTGAAGAAAAGAGAAGGACTTCTTATTCGACACCGTAGACGAATCAAATCCATTCGGTGGACACCGAGACATACGTGGACGCGAGTGTTGTGGATAGGTATCGTGGAGGAATGACTTTCTGAGTGGGCACTGTGCGAGGAGTGGTTGAAGATCAGAAGATCATCAAGACCCGTGGGGATCGAGTCGTTGAGTGAGTCTTTTGTCTGTTCGTTGTAATTCCATATTCATAATGATAGTCTGGCTTGGGCCGTCCGAGATTTTTCCCCGTCTTGGGTTTTTCCTCGTACATCTGTCGTTGACGGTATCTTTACATTACTTTACTTGCTTTAATCCCTAGATGCATGTTTAGGATTAATCAAGATAAAATTGGTTTAAAGTAAAAATTGGTTGTTTACAACTTGGCTTGGTGACAATTAAAAGTTCGATACTTTTTTGGTGAAAATTGGTTTGATTTGAAACACACGCATAAGGGACACTCTTTCAAATTGGTATCAGAGCTAGAAAACATAATTTATTTGTTTTGTGATCCCGTGTCTGCTTAAAAATGAATTCTGGAAATAATAAAATTTTTAGAACTCCTATTTTTTATGGAACTAATTACACTTATTGGAAGATGAAAATGAAAAGTGCATTAAAATCTATTAATGAGCGTGTGTGGCTAGCAGTTGATAAAGTTTAGACACCCCCTGTCACTATTTTAGGTGAGGTCACTAATTTAAAGCTTGTCGAGTCATGGACCGAAACTGAACGTAGACCTTCACAATATAATTCTAAAGGTTTGCACGTTATTTCTTCACATGTCACACCGGAAGAATACAATAGAATTATGACTTGTGATACATCAAAAGAGGCTTGGGATATTTTGCCACTCACTCACGAGGGCACTAGCATGGTTAGGGCATCAAAACTTCAAAATCTTACTACACAGTTTGAGACCATTAGGATGTTAGAGAGTGAGACTTTTGATGAGTTTTATGCTAGGTTGTCCAATATTGTCAAATCGTCGTTTAACCTAAGTGAGAAAATTCCTGACAACCGTGTCATTAAGAAAATTCGTAGGTCGTTGCCTAGTAGGTTTGATGCGAAAGTGACTATTTTAACCTCCTTGAGTAAGTTAGAGTTGACTAAACTAGAAGAGATTGTAGGTGACTTACAAACATATGAAATAGACATGATTACCTCCAAGCAAGTGCCTAAAGAAGAAAAGGGTATTGCTTTGAAAACCTAGAAGATGAAATTAAAGTTTCGAATTCCGATTTTGATTCCTATTTTGAGGATGTTACTTTGTTGGAAAAGAAATTTTAAAAATTTATTAAGTTTCAAAAGAAATCGAAAGATGCCAAGAAATTTGAAAAATTCAAGAACAACAAAGTTGACCCCACCTCTAAGGATAAGTTTGGGAAGCCTAAGAGAGATGAGTCGGATAAGTGTTTTGGGTGTGAAGCGTACGGTCACAAAGTTAAGGAGTGTCCCACTATACTTAAGAAAGAGGGAAAGTAACCCATTGTATATAGTGCCACCTTAAGAGATAGTGATCCAGAAGAGAGAGAGAGTTTCCCCATTGATCGTAACATTATTGCGTTTATGGCATGTCATGTGAGCGACGCCGATTCTCATGTGAATGAAACTTCCGAGGAGGTTTTGAGTGAATCCCATGTTAGTGAGGGAGAAGAGAGTGAAGATGAGTGTAATACCCCGTGTTTTCATGGCTTTTAAATTTAAGGATTTATTAAATTTAATTGAGATAAATTAATTTAATTTTAATCCGAAATGTTGTTTTAAATATTTTCTAGCGTGACAAGAGTTAGTAATTATTGGGAATATATTATTTGTGGCATATTACTGGATGAGTATAGTAATATATGAGATTTATTTTTATAATATTGTCACGTGTGAATAAAATGACAATTGTGGAAATTTAAGTCGGGACGCGCCTGTGTCGTGTCGGGACTAAATGTGGATTAATAAAAGTGAATATTTTATAGGTTGTGCATATGGTCGTTTTGAGTGCGCCAACGCGTCCGGAAGGGTCGAGATGGTCAAAAAAGTATACCCGGGGGTTTGATTTGGGTCTCGGGGCGTTTTTAGGCCTAATTAGTACCCCGGGAGGGCATTTTAGTCATTTTGTATTTTTGGGTAATTAAACCCACGAAAATTGAAGGGGTTATATCAGATGTTTAGGTTATCTCCTAGGGTTAGATAACTCAAAACACTAGAACGACCATTGGAGAGGAGCTGAGAGAGCTCTCAAGCCATTCCAAGGCTCAAAACTCATCCGTTTACACCGCCGCCACCGCCAACGCGTAGATCACGAGACGGGGAACGCAACCACACCAAATTCAACACCAAACCAGATTTCTGAAAATCCCAAGCAAGTGTTTATCTTGCTTATTTCGTTGATGCATCATCCATATTAGTTTAGGAGTTATTAGGATGAGATTTATGGAAGAAAAACCCAATTTGAGATGGGAAATTTTCATGTAGTGATGATTTATATGATATTCTGGAAACCCTTTGTCATGTAAAGGATTAAGAGTTTGATTAAGAAAAGAGTTTTAATCAGATACAAACACTAAAAAAAAATTTATTCCGGACGATCGGACCGTTGGAATTGGATGAAATTTTACAGAGAATTAACTGAAGACGAGAGGAAGCTACAACACAAAATTCAGCTCGATCGGACCGTTCAATATTTTTTAATATTTTTTTTTCTAGACAGTTATATGTTTTGAGGACTCTTAGAGATAATAAAAATTCAATTAAAACTCCATTTTAATTCCGATTTCGAAACCGTTTGAAATTCTCATCTTTGAAAATAAAATTCAAAATCCTTTAATGTAAGGCGAAATCTATATTTTTGGGATATTTTGCATAAGGGATAATGTAAGTATATATTAAAGGGGAGAGACACGTAAGAGAGAGTTACGTTGGAACATAAATAGATATCTACTGAATTGTACATTTGGAAGAATAGAGTCCATGAGGGTTACGTAGTAAGTTGGAAAAACCCTTCGAATTAAAGTTAGAAAGGAACCATTATACTTGTTAAATAATAATGGAAAAATAAGGATAAATGTTGTGAATGTGGGTTATTGGATAAACCTAAATTGATATAATAAAAGTGGTATATTAATATGATTGTGTATGCATATATTATATACTTGTGAAAATCATGCCCGCGCAACTTGCTATCCCTGAGGTTACCGCGCTGGGACGATCTTATCTCGTGTGCCTTATGGGGGATATTGACTCGTACCCTAGATGATAGGAATCCAAGGTACAAGCTATCGAATCGGTAGTCACGGTCCTAAGAGACGTGAGGGTATGTACTGACCTCTTTGACTTGGAAACTATGCTTCGCCTCAATATTGTTTGTGTATGTATTTATACAGTTCGAGAGTGATTTCGAACTTGTATTCCCTTTAGTACGATTGATACGGGGATTGGATAGCAGAGTATGCCCGCACCATAGTTTTTATGAGGGGTGCTGTTATGATATATATATATTATACGAGTAGTTAATATATATATGAAATTCTGAAATCTGGAACGACCTACTGTGACTTGATATGTAGTACATGGTTGATGACTCAAATTATAAATAATTATTTTGAGAAAGTATAATATGACACTGGAAAACTTTATTGATTAATAAAGTTAAAAGGAGAACCTTGGTTACAAATTGAAATCTTACGTTTTAAATACTTGTGTTGTTCATTTGTAAATCCTGCGAATAACCTAAGATAAGTTAAATCATTGGGGAAAGATAGTGTGATATATGATGAGATAAACCATTGGGAAGGTTAGTGCGATAGGAGTGCACATTAAAAGAGAGGCGAGAATTTCTCAAGAGAGTGTCGCACTAAGGTGTTGTTGCATTGGCATGTATCAATTTAAATACTTACTAAACGAATTTTTAAATCATATACACTATCGGGCTCTGACCCGTTTCTATTTCCTTTTCTCTCTTGTATATATATATATGTATGTATTACAGGTGCCCAGCCACAGGGGCGTCTTACTTAGGATCCTTTGGAAGGAACGTGCTGCAGCTTAGGTGGGAGTTGCAGGCCTGTTGTTTAGACGGCTTCATCCATTTGATTCTACTCCTAGTTCAGTTTTATCCAGCAGGGGCATGTGTCGCCCTCTTTCTATTATTTAGTTGGTATTGTCGGAGATTGAAATTTTTACTTTCAATACCTTTATTTCGGGATTTATTACTGTCAGGATGTTTTTCTTTAGTGTTGTAAATGTTGGTATTTATTATTTATGATTAAATTCGTGTATGTTCAATTCTTTTTTTATTCTTAATGTGTGACTCTTTAGATGTTAATGGTTTAAGGTTTTATAACCGGATTTAATAAAACGAGAATAAGGTTTTAAATGGTTTTGACACTTATCTTAATTATTTAGGGTGTTTAAATTAGAAAAGTATTTTTACGACAGTGATGCTAAGAATGAACCATCTGTTCACCTTGATTTTAATTTAATAAAGGAGTGATCGCCCGGTATTTAATTAGGCGGGGTGTCACAGGTGGTATCAGAGCATCAGGTTCTAGTGTACTTAGGATCTGTACGGCTTATGATGCTTTCAGCGTTGCTTTGTTTGTTATAGAGCCCTATGTTTAGGATTGTCGATTCCTTTGACGAGATTTCGTTCTCATGCTATAATGTGTATACACTAGTGAATTCTAATTTCGTTCGGATGTGTGCGTGTGCCGGGCGATGACGGATGTCAGAAGAGGACCGTTAAGCGTACATCAGGAGGCAGGGCTCAGTTGAGATTATGAAATATATCCAAGGATGATGACCGTAGTCGAGGTCACCTCCATTATGGCACGAGAAGCCACGACTAGAAAGGCGACAAAGGTGCAGAAATGATTTTCAAATGCTGTTATAGTCAAATGAGGTGCGAGGGTAAACTTACCCAACGTATTACAAAAACGTGTAGAGACTGTCAGTGGGAAATTTTAGAAACGCGAAAATTGTATGTGTTTACCAAAGGAGGTAAAGTATCCAAAGGATTAAATATAGGACGGAGTGTGGCAAACTGAAAGTGAAAATTTAGAGAGAATTTTCTTGGCTTTCAGGACGAAATTATAATGGTTGGAGTCAACCACCAATTTTAGAAGTGGAATGCTATGCCTATAGGAGAACCTTAGGTACAGTGTTGACCGTATGTTCCTTCCTCAACTGTTCAGGATGAGAAGCAAACGTGGTTCTGAACTCATCGTAGAAGGGCATGACAGAAGTCCAATTGTGGATATGAATCCTAATTGTTAGCAAATTTTGTATCGAAAGAGGTAGATACTAGTGGAGGAAACGACTCCAAGTGGGAGAACAACTTGAAATAATAGTTGATAATACTCGAGGAGGAAATTCTGATGGACGACCGATTCAGAGGTTGACAATGTCATATTTTGTCAATATAGATGATAACGCTTCTTTGTGGGGGAAGTTAAAGGAATCGAAGAATTTAGTAGAGAATAAGACTGAATACAACGGTGGTGGTATAGCACCACAAAAGGATGTGGATACACATCAGGAAAACCATTTAAAAGCTTCAGATAGTTAAATTCTTACCAAGTGATGGTAAATTCAGTAAGTACTATTATAGATAGTAACATGATCTTTATGGCCGAAAAAGCTAAGGGAACAACCGGGATGGCTAACAGGAATCGAGTCTACTAAAGTCCGAGAGAAGGACAATTATAACCTGGTTAGTAGGACAGGTGATAAGTGGATTAGGTGTTGAGGTATTTTGGTGCGGAGTGAAATTTCTCGCGATAATATGTTCCAAAGTGAGAAAAAGGGACAAGAATACGGTGCCTAGTAAAGGACGACGATTAAAAATAATTTTGTTTTGGTTTGGGCAGACGTGTTACGTCCGAAAACCATTTGTGCAGTCAAGTTGATTGCCAGGATGGATGTATAAGTTGTATCCTTAGAGGATGCGGCGTGTTTATGTGACACGAGCGAGTCACCATATTTTGTTCATTGCTAGATTAGCATGTGAGACGAGTTTAATGCATATCATTATAAATGTTACCATAATGTGAATAGTTTTCCTTAGTATAGCGGGATTTTTCTTTGGTGCTATCCGCGGGGGGATGAATGAGTATATTAACAGTGTTTTATACTTTATTGAGGTTACTCGTTGTAGTGATGCGATACACGAGTATGATATTATCTTTGTTAAAATGTTATAGAAATGGGTAGTATGATAGTGGGCATTTATTGCAAGGCTATCTGAGTAGTTACATTAATGCAACACGTTTTGTTTTGGCGAGGCTTTACCTGTAAGAAGGTTGGACTCGCACTTATATTATCTATCCTAGAGACTTCGAAGGAGATAGTGGGCTCGAGATATTCGATACCAATGTATGTATAGACTTTGTCAGTATGATTCAGTATGTACCGGGATTTATCGTTGAGCGAAAAGACTTGACTCGGTATTATGTTTAGCACTCCGGACTTAGTGATAGGAAGAGTGCAGTGTTATGTTTATCCTTAAGAGATGTGGGAGTTAAGAGTTATACCCCTAATGTTAGAAAAAGGAAATTTAGAGAATTTCGATCGTATGTATCCGAGGTTTATAGAATGTAATTACCATCAACCAATACGGGACGATAGTGAAATTGGTGAAACATTCTTTGTTAAGCATAATTACGGGAGAAATTGTAACTTTTATGTCAAGGGACGGAATAAAGGGGTATATACTATGGACGGAGGACCTAACGGATTTCGATAACCGACAATGTTAGGTATTAGTGTATCGGGGGGGTTCCTTGTTTGGATTTCGCTTTGCGAGATATCCCACGCATGAAACTTAGCGTAAGGTTGGAAATAGGGAGACGTTTGGTCACTATTCCATGAGTTCGGTACCCTGGTCGAAATGGGATCAAGTAATTATGTATGTAAGTTGGAAGTTGAATTTTGTTTTAAGGTCATTGGAGCCGGATTTTTGTGTTAGGAAAGCATTGAAAGTAATCCCCACGAATTGAGGGGTGGAACGATGATAAGGAGAATTTAAGAATTTTGATTTCTACGGTGATTTAGAGTACCCAAATTTCATAACCGCGTACAGAACACAAGGTGAATAAAGAGTTGGAATGATTTTTAGCATGGATTATCTGGAAAGAACTTTATATTATACAAAAGAGATGACTTGTAATTATTTTGATGAATAGAGCGTTAGTGATTTATTTTGGTTGTTGTACCTATTTGGCAAAATTGTTGTACTTATCTGAGGAAGGTTGAGAATTATTATTCCTCTTTTATTGTCATGGAATTTGAATGCCCTATTCCTTCTATTCCGTTGAATTTTGTTAGTCCTACAGATGAGTAGCACGCCGTTCGCTCTCCCAGGGCGGTCGGAGTGTTGCAAAAATGTGGGCATCTTGGTTAACTACAGTTAAAATAGTACGAGTCGAAGGCACGTGGTAATAGACGTGTGAAATATATGTTTGTGGGACTAGTATAACGAAGTGGAAGTGATAGAGTGGATTAAACGTCACATGAGAGGCGATAATCCATACATAAGTGTGCAATTAGAATATCACGCCCTAACTTGATTGGAAGGCTGTGGGAAGCCATTCAAGAATTGGTATTCCTTGAATAGAGTAGAATTTAATTGTTATGAAGCACACCCGGAGCGGAGTTGTTATTAGTAAAGTGTGAGAGAGACTTGCTCATACAAAGAGTAATGATGTTAGTATAGTATAAGAGATCCATAAGTGCGCTTCGTGGAGAGAAGAGCACGGGTCGGAACTTTCGGCATACTCCAAGGAAGGAATGGGAGTATTACGTG
Source organism: Sambucus nigra (assembly GCA_949130495.1). Classification (NCBI taxonomy): domain Eukaryota; kingdom Viridiplantae; phylum Streptophyta; class Magnoliopsida; order Dipsacales; family Adoxaceae; genus Sambucus; species Sambucus nigra. The sequence goes on from OX422224.1 coordinate 222,634,163, forward strand.
TCACTTAATGTGAGACATTTCAAGGGAAGAATCGATGTTTAGCGAGACGTAGTGAGTAGTCTCTACATGCACTGCCCATAGGTAAGGTTTGGTTGAAAGAGGAGAATCAACCAAAGAATTTTGTGTTTATCGAAAATTCCTGAATTTGGAAGAGGTTGGTAAAGTCGGTAAAGTTCTTGGATGGGATGCCATCCTCAAAACAAGATCAAGGGTTTATCCCAAACATGTGAATTAAGTCGCCGAGAAGGAAGTGATTGATATTCCTTTGGGATGGCTTACAATATTAACTAGTATGCCCCAGACTTCCTTTGAAAGGAAGGATCGCGCCAGTGCATGGTCCGGCGCAGTATAAATTTTTGAATCAGGATGAGATTGGTGAATCCCACCTTTGATATGGGATTTCAGGAACCAGCGGAGATAAGATTTCGTTTCGAGTAGGATGTATCACCCTTAGCCAGGGAATAAGCGCATGGTGATTGAAGATTAGTGGAGCCACGTGAAGGAGATTTTGGAATCTTGGTACGATGATTTCAAGAATGCTCTGTAGAAGCACTCGTACCTGTTTGTCGCGTACGAGGTACTTATTAAGGTTTTGTTATGCAAGAACCTTGACTATTCTCCTTCCGTATGTTTAGAGGAGAGTTGATAATCAGAATTTTTGGATCGGTCGAGAAAATATCCGATAACTATGGTGGAATTCCACGACTGTTTTAGGCAGTCAAGAGTGGTCAAATGTTCGTATGATCTTCTCAGAATGGGAATTTTGTGTATGAATAAATCCGAGTAGTTGTCATGTAGTGAGGTGCGGCCTCCTAATGATAGTGAGATAATGGAATTTATAACGTATAGACGTAACCTATTCAAATGTTGTCAGTTGGGAGTGCAATGTGATGTGTCTCCAATGAGAATGTAAAACAATGTTGCTGTGAGGAAAAAGCTATAGTGATTGAGCGCCGTACTATGTAGATAGTTTGTGTACTGACAAGGATATCCAGAATTGTGCTACCTGGTAGGCCTTATTTTCCGAATTTCGGGACGAAATTCCGTTATTAGGGGGGGAAGTAAGTAATACCCCGTGTTTTCATGGCTTTTAAATTTAAGGATTTATTAAATTTAATTGAGATAAATTAATTTAATTTTAATCCGAAATGTTGTTTTAAATATTTACTAGCGTGACAAGAGTTAGTAATTATTGGGAATATATTATTTGTTGCATATTACTGGATGAGTATAGTAATATATGAGATTTATTTTTATAATATTGTCACGTGTGAATAAAATGACAATTGTGGAAATTTAAGTCGTGACGCGCCTGTGTCGTGTCGGGACTAAATGTGGATTAATAAAAGTGAATATTTTATAGGTTGTGCGTATGGTCGTTTTGAGTGCGCCAACGCGTCCAAAAGGGTCGAGATAGTCAGAAATACACCCGGGGGTTTGATTTGGGTCCCGGGGCGTTTTTAGGCCTAATTAGTACCCCGGGAGGGCATTTTAGTCATTTTGTATTTTTGGGTAATTAAACCCATGAAAATTAAAGGGGTTATATCAGATGTTTAGGTTATCTCCTAGGGTTAGATAAATCAAAACACTAGAACGGCCATTGGAGAGGAGAGGAGAGAGCTCTCAAGGCATTCCAAGGCTCAAAACTCATCCGTTTACACCGCCGCCACCGCCAACGCGTAGATCACGAGATGGGGAACGTAACCACACATAATTCAACACCAAACCAGATTTCTGAAAATCCCAGGCAAGTGTTTATCTTGCTTATTTCGTTGATGCATCATCCATATTAGTTTAGGAGTTATTAGGATGAGATTTATGGAAGAAAAACCCAATTTGAGATCGGAAATTTTCATGTAGTGATGATTTATATAATATTCTGGAAACCCTTTGTCATGTAAAGGATTAAGAGTTTGATTAAGAAAATAGTTCTAATCAGATACAAACACTAAAAAAAAAATTATTCCGGACGATCAGACCGTTGGAATTGGATGAAATTTTACAGAGAATTAGCTGAAAACGAGAGAAAGCTATAAAAAAAATTCAGCTCGATCGGAGCGTTCAATATTTTTTAATATTTTTTTTTGCTAGACAGTTATATGTTTTGAGGACTCTTAGATATGATAAAAATTCAATTAAAACTCCATTTTAATTCCGATTTCGAAACCGTTTGAAATTCTCATCTTTGAAAATAAAATTCAAAATCCTTTAATGTAAGGCGAAATCTATATTTTTGGGATATTTTTTATAATGGATAATGTAAGTATATATTAAAGGGGAGAGACACGTAAGAGAGAGTTACGTTGGAACATAAATAGATATCTACTGAATTGTACATTTGGAAGAATAGAGTCCATGAGGGTTACATAGTAAGTTGGAAAAACCCTTCGAATTAAAGTTAGAAACGAACCATTATACTTGATAAATAATAATGGAAAAATAAGGATAAATGTTGTGAATGTGGGTTATTGGATAAACCTAAATTGATATAAAAAAAGTGGTATATTAATATGATTGTGTATGCATATATTATATACTTGTGAAAATCATGCCCGCGCTACTTGCTATCTCTGAGGTTACCGCGCTGGGACGATCTTATCTCGTGTGCCTTATGGGGGATATTGACTCGTACCCTAGAAGATAGGAATCCAAGGTACAGGCTATCGAATCGGTAATCACGGTCCTAAGAGACGTGAGGGTATGTACTGACCTCTTGGACTTGGAAACTATGCTTCGCCTCAATATTGTTTGTGTATGTATTTATACAGTTCGAGAGTGATTTCGAACTTGTATTCCCTTTAGTACGATTGATACGGGGATTGGATAGCAGAGTATGGCCGCACCATAGTTTTTATGTGGGGTGCTGTTATGATATATATATTATACGAGTAGTTAATATATATATGAAATTCTGAAATCTGGAACTGCCTACTGTGATTTGATATGTAGGACATGGTTGATGACTCAAATTATAAATAATTATTTTGAGAAAGTATAATACGACACTGGAAAACTTTATTGATTAATAAAGTTAAAAGGAGAACCTTGGTTACAAATTGAAATCTTACGTTTTAAATACTTGTGTTGTTCATTTGTAAATCCTGCGAATAACCTAAGATAAGTTAAATCATTGGGGAAAGATAGTGTGATATATGATGAGATAAACCATTGGGAAGGTTAGTTCGATAGGAGTGCACATTAGAAGAGAGGTGTGAATTTCTCAAGAGAGTGCCGCACTAAGGTGTTGTTGCATTGGCCTGTATCAATTTAAATACTTACTAAACGAATTTTTAAATCATATACACTATCGGGATCTGACCTATTTCTATTTCCTTTTATCTCTTGTATATATATGTATGTATTACAGGTGCCCAGCCACAGGGGCGTCTTACTTAGGATCCTTTGGAAGGAACGTGCTGCAGCTTAGGTGGGAGTTGAAGGACTGTTGTTTAGATGACTTCATCCATTTGATTCTACTCCTAGTTCAGTTTTATCCATCAGGGGCATGTGTCGCCCTCTTTCTATTATTTAGTTGGTATTGTCAGAGATTGAAATTTTTACTTTCAGTACCTTTATTTCGGGATTTATTACTGTCAGGATGTTTTCCTTTAGTGTTGTAAATGTTGTGATATATTATTTATGATTAAATTCGTGTATGTTCAATTCTATTTTTATTCTTAATGTGTGACTCTTTAGATGTTAATGGTTTAAGGTTTTATAACCGGATTTAATAAAATGAGAATAAGGCTTTAAATGGTTGTGACACTTAGCTTAATTATTTAAGGTGTTTAAATTGGAAAAGTATTTTTACGACAGCGATGCTAAGAATGAACCAACTATTCACCTTGATTTTAATTTAATAAAGGAGTGATCGCCCGGTATTTAATTAGGTGGGGTGTCACAGGTGGTATCAGAGTATCAGGTTCTAGTGTCCTTAGGATCTGTACGGCTTATTATGCTTTCAGCGTTGCTTTGTTTGTTATAGAGCCCTATGTTTAGGATTGTAGATTCCTTTGACGAGATTTCGTTCTCATGCTATAATGTGTATACACTAGTGAATTCTAATTTCGTTCGGATGTGTGCGTGTGCCGAGCGATGACGGATGTCAGAAGAGGACCGTAAGCGTACATCAGGAGGCAGGGCTCAGTTGAGATTATGAAATATATCCGAGGATGATGACCGTAGTCGAGGTCACCTCCATTATGGCACGAGAAGCCACGACTAAAAAGGCGACAAAGGTGCAGAAATGATTTTCAAATGCTGTTATAGTCAAATGAGGTGCGAGGGTAAACTTAACCAACGTATTACAAAAACGTGTAGAGACTGTCAGTGGGAAATTTTAGAAACGCGAAAATTGTATTTGTTTACCAAAGGAGGTAAAGTATCCAAAGGATTAAATATAGGACGGAGTGTGGCAAACTGAAAGTGAAAATTTAGAGAAAATTTTCTTAGGTTTCGGGACGAAATTATAATGGTTGGAGTCAACCACCAATTTTAGAAGTGGAATGCTATGCCTATAGGAGAACCTTAGGTACAGTGTTGATCGTTTGTTCCTTCATCAACTGTTCAGGATGAGAAGCAAACGTGGTTCTGAACTCATCGCAGAAGGGCATGACAGAAGTCCAATTGTGGATATGAATCCTAATCGTTAGCAAATTTTGTATCGAAAGAGGTAGATACTAGTGGAGGAAATGACTGCAAGTGGGAGACCAACTTGTTATAACAAGGCAAGTGCAATAAAAAGGGAAAATACATAGCAAGAATACAAAAGAAACATAACCGATACCTCTCCCTTATTGATGGCACCTTGGCACTTCATATGTTGTTTCCTTAGAAAGAGTGGTATGTAATAATTTTTCACAATCACACCATGATCCTAGTACTTGTTGTTGTTATTAGAAAACCTAAATACCAAGGTTCTATTAGCCTCTTTTTTAGATAGTAAATGTTTTCATTGGTTGTCACAATACATGACATCAGTGATTCCAAGGTTATTCCCATACATTCATTAATGGGGTGAACCCTATTAACGATACTCCAAGTATTTGGAGCGATCTGGGCTGAAACCACATCAAAATATTGGCAAAACACTAAAAATATTTATTTGGGAGAAAAGTCACCCACATTCATTAATAAAGTTATCAACCTTCGGTCAAGAGAGGAACTCTTTCATCCCTAACGATTCAAAGGACTTATCTAGCATCGCGACTGCACAGAGCACAAAGATCCGTGACCTCAATGAGACCCAATAATTTGAGAGCAATTGTGGGGTCAATAATTTCACTAGCACGTGCTCATCCATGTGCGTTCATAATTAATAAGGTCTTCTAATAAAAGAATACATGTTCAATTCAATCACATATAACAAATGACTAAGATAAAAGGGATAAGACCTAAATATCAGGAATAGTTGTTAACGGATCATAGGAATCTACTAAGCTGCCTTATAAATTTGAACTCACCCCACATGAATGGGCATGCATGTATGTAACACCGAGAAATACTATAACTATATCGACTAGTGTTCTCAATCAATAAGAACAAACCTTAGCACTCCATGGACAAATGCAAGTTGCTGAACAAGAGTACATATTTTTTTTTTGTGTGTGATATCATTATTTTTGAAATTATTATTGATATTGGTCTTGTGTGCATTGAATATAACAATCTGTAAGAATTTACTATATATAGGAGCCTAGTCCTTTATATTTCATTTTCGTTATGAACTAGAATTATATATTCGCATGTCTACAAGTTCATAATCAAATAAACGTGTTTGATAAGTATTTCAGAAAAACACGTATTTATGGGAGTCGTTGTTGGGAAGGGAACATTTTCTCGAAGAAGTGGCGTGGGTTATTTTGATTATGGCTTTTGCAAAGTGTCCAGAGTAAACCTATTCACTGAATATTTCTTGAAAGTGGGTTTGATATGTAGGAAAAGGTGTGTTTCGTATTGTACTCACTTTTACCTATTTTGATTAGTCATTTTAAGTAAGGAACATAATGATGATATCAATGATGAGAAACAATGGAGGAGGACTAGACATTAAAATATAGGAGCTATAAAGTGCAAGCCTAGTCCCCTAGTAGGGGCCGGGTTATATTACTACCAATATATGTATTTCTATGTCCCAATGTCTACTTAAGATGTAGACTCGAGTTTTGCTTGAAATGTTTACCCTTGGATCGTGGACTGAGATTTTATGGAGAATTGAACATAGTGAGTTAGTACCATCGAACATAGTTTTGTCTTAGAAGGCTATGACTTTTAGTGTTTGTGTAGAGGTGTGACCCTCTTTTGTTGGTGGGAGTGACTTTTTTGAATATTCAGAACTTCTCTGATAATGCTCGGAATAATGCTCGGTATTGGAGGATTTTAGAAAATCGAATCAATGCTAGGTTTTAGGGTATTTTTCCAAAGAGGTGGGTACCCTTTTATAAAGAAATATTTGGGACATATAACAGCATGATTAGTTGGGCCTTTAATCGCATGGTTAAATATTTAACCATTCGAAAGATCTTATGTTGATTATGTGTCACTTGTATTGAAATTTTAGGCACGCGGTTAACCATTTGATCGTGCAGTAAAATCTATGAAGATTTGGATGCAAGTGGATTGGATATGTAATGGCGAGGTATTAGCTAACTACGTGGTTAACCAATTATACACGCGGTCAACCTTTGAATGGCGCGGTTAAATGCTTGACATGCATTTATTTCTCTGATGAGAATGAGTTTTGGATTTGGTTTGCATACTTATGGGATTTCCCATATATTTATGAAAAATTATGGTTAACTAATCACCCAAGTCGCGATTTTGAGGAGACCATTTTAAGATGTTCCAGGAGGTAGACGGGTAGTATGTCGCGTAAACTATGAAAAATGATACTTAGTTGGAGTTTAGGGTGTCCGTAGTGGTTAAAAGAGAGCTATTAGGAATCAACTGATTGGCTTCTGTTAGTAATTTTTACTCACTTGGGACTCACGAGTCTAAAACAATGCTAAGTCAACTAAGTGTGGTGTGTGGATCCCTTTTTATTTCTTAAGCGAAAAGTGTTTTAAGGATGACAGAACAAATTCACTTTTTATGAAAAACCTTTTTCTAATTGTAATCTGCACCAAGTTGTGAACCAATTTTAACGTAATCAAATTTTATCTTGATTAATCCTAAGCATCCATCTAGTGATTAAAACAAGTAAAATAAAGTAAAGAATACTCACAACTCCAGATGTACGAGGAAACCACAACAAAAAACCTCAGACGACCCATGCCAGATAATCACTATGAATGTTGATTTACAACGAACATACACAAGTCTTACTCAATGATTCGATCCCCCACGAGACTTGAAGCTCTTATGATGTTCAACCACTCCTCTCATAGTGCCCACGTAGAAAGTCATTTTTCCACGATACCTGTCCATAGCACACGCATCCACGTATGTCTCGGTGTCCATCAATATGGCTTGTAACGTCTACAGAATCGAAATGTGAACTTCTTCGCTTCTTCTTCGAAAAACCAACAATATTCAAGTATAGAACAACTCTTCTTAGTGAAAATAAGATCACTGTTGCATATATTACTAAAAATTGAATCTTGTAGACTCTAAGTATGTGTTTAGCTTTGGAAAACCATAGAAAATTATGTGCAGAAACGTACTGGTTCGTAACAATTTTTCCAGAATGCACACTTTCGAAATATGATTGGAAAATGTCATTAAATATTTTTCCTAAGGTGGTGGCTCGCTTAAGAAACATATAAATGTCGCTCGAGTGAGATACAAATCTCGCTCGAATTACCTGTCTCGTCGTTTGAACGACGCGCGTTAGAGTCCCATTTAAACTCAACTCTAATCCGCCCTTATCAGCTTAAAACGAATTGTAAACGATTTCAAACACCTTTAAAAACATTTTCTTAGTAAAATAACATCATTAAATATTTTAAAATAAATTTCGAGTCCCATTAAAATTACTCATTCATACCTGAATGATCTCGGAATACAATTAAACATAAAGACGATTAAACTTACACCAATTAAACATTCGGCATAAATAATTCCCTGAAGCTTTGCCGCAATGTCTTCAGTAAACTTCAACATGTCATAGTCTGTGTGAGATCGTGACTATAAAAATCTCCCTATAACTCAAACATGTTTTGTTCCGGGAATAAGTCAAAACTATACAACGCACTCGATTGGAAATTTTGTCCTTACACGGTGCTTATAGTACATATCAGAGTCGGAAGTGGTGTAGGCTATTTGTATAAATGATACATACATATATATATATATATATATATATATATATATATTCCTAATATCTTCCCGAAGCACCCTTTATATAGAGAGTTGTTGGGAGTAGCTAAAAAGTGGCAGTTGAGGCATGGATGGCCATGTATGAGCTCTTTTGCTATAGTGGAATTGTGGAGTGTTGGTGGAAGATCTTATAGGTGAGTGGTGATGGTTGTTGTGTGAATTCAATGGAATTTAATTAACTAGTGGAAAATTTAAGTGGTTAGTGAGGGTTAACAGAATAATGTATATCGACTAACCTTCCAGGATGGTCTATTGAGGCTTTGCCTAAATTTTGCGAGCTTTCCTAAACCTGAGGAAATAGTTACAGGCTAGAGAGGAAGTATCATCCACATATAAGTGGGACCTAATATTACTTGGTCTTGGGAGGGACAATTAAGGTTTATTTACCTTGATTTTAACTTATTGGACCTTGGCAGTTACTATGCTTCCAACAGTTTGAGGTCCAGGGCCTCATATTCTACTTGATTATTTGAATAGGTTAACTCCAATTTGAAAGGGATTTGGTATCTCTCACCATCCATTGATATTATGATGTATTTTCCTCTAGATGATGTTATTGAGTATCTGTATAACTCCATACTCCATTTTTTATATTCTTTATGGTAAGCTAATGCTTGGAACTTTTAGACACGGATTTCTCAACTTGGTGGATCATATATACCACTGGGAAAGTATGATAATAAGTTAGACAAACTTAGCACTTGATTATTTTAGGAGTGATGAACTTAATATCGTATTGTGAAATAGTTAGAAACTAACTAGACAACCTTCCCACTAATATAGTCCTAGAGAATTATTTTTAATAGTATCGCAATATGTTACCAACAATACTTGCAATGCGAAAAAAATTGTTTATGGTTTTGTGTCAGAAGGAGTAACGTCAATTAGTATATTTACACCACCGTGTATCTAACTTCACTATCGCTGATACCCTGCTAAAATTCATCTTCTCGATTTCTTTTGTTTCACGTGATAGTAAATCTACGACTGAATGATTTGTTGATGTTAGGTATATGAGGAGTTTTTGGAACTTCATTGGTGGTGCCATGGTTTTTGGGGTATTGGGTGCTTATTTAATGTTTTCCAAGGACGCTTAATGGTCTGTTTTCCAAATTTTTTTTGAGTTGATCTCTTCTTATGTTGTATAAATCTTATGAGATATCATACCTTTCCCAAAAACGTTTTTAACTCCTTTTGTGTGCTCAATGGTGGAATCAGGATAGTGACATGTTATTTTGCCTCATTTTCTTATACCCCATGCCTGTTCGCCACGAACCTTAATAACTTGCCTCTTGTTATTCCAAAGGCACAATTGAAAGGGTTCATCTTCAACATGAATTTCCTGTGGATCTTATAAATTTCTTGAAGGTCCTTTATTTGAGAACTTTCCTTTGTGGATTTTATTGATAGATCACCCACTACAACAAAATGCAAATTTTTTGACTGTCTTATTTTGACTGCTAATGGGCGTGACAAACTTATCACTCCCAGGAGCACTCACAAAATTAGTTGTAACTCCCGTTAGGGGTGATAAAATCAACGGGTAATAAAAAATTGAGTCAATTAGTTTGTCACCACTAATGACAGTCACAAATGTCACCATATAATTAATTTGTGACTCCAATAAGCAGTCACCAATTTATAACTGTTATAAGCAGTCAGAAATTTATTAGTTATGACTCTTATGAACAGTCACAAAATTATAACCGCTATGAAGAGTCATAAATTACGGTCTAATACTCAATTTGTGACTACTATCAGCAATCATAAATTTGTAACTGCTCGTAGAAGTCATAAATTTTGGCCTAACACTTAATTTGTAACCGCTATTAGCACTCACAAATTTATAACCGTTCCTAGCAGTCACAAAGTTTTCCCTAAGACTTAATTGGTGACTGGTATTAGGAGTAACAAAATTTTTCATCTAACATTTATTTCCCTCTTCTCTCTCATTTCCCTCCCTTTATTGGTTTGTTTCGTCATTTCGTTGATGTGATAAGAACCCTAGAACGAGTTTTCTCAGAAGAATTTCGTTTCGTTTTCTCCCCTTTCTCAGAAGCATTTCATTTCATTTCATTGCTGTGAGTTTTGTCCCCTTTCTCAGAACCCTAGAACGAGTTTGTTCATTTTGTTATATCTGATTTCATTTTGTTTCTGTGAGTTTGTTATATCTGATTTCATTTTATTGGTTGGGTTGTTATATAAATCAGATATAAATGTTTATTTATGTTTCATTTCGTTGATGTAATAAGTATATAAATGTTTATTTATGTTTGAGTTTGATTTTGTAAACATTTATTTCGTAAATAAACATTTATTTCGCTGAAACATTTATTTCATAATAAATGTTTATTTATGTTTGATTTTGTAAATAATTATTTGAGTTTTCGGTTTATTTATTTTTTATTTCGTAAATAAATGTATGAGTTTTAATGTTTGATTAGCGGGAAAAAATAGCAAATAACATGATTGTCTTTACATAATATTCTCAATCGACAGAAACACATATTTTATTGTGGACAGAAACACATAATATTCTAAATCGACAAAAACACATAGTTTAATTGTGTAAATAAACCCATATTTTTCCATTTAATGGCCCAATATGATTAGTAATTATTATTGTCTGAATATCAATTCAATTTATTTGATTTGATATGAATTTGATTATATACATTTTGATAACTGGTTATCGAATATATTATGTGTGGGTTGGACATGAATTATAATAATTCAATCTTTTTAGAATATCACTTCATTTTGTCTAGTAAAATAATAAGATATTTCAGTGTTGACTTATAAAAAAAAACAATAATAAGAGATTTTAGTGTTTAATCTTTAGTCTTAGAATATCACTTCATTTTGTCAACGTACATAAATGTTTTAGTACGACATGTAGAATCTTAAATTACACATGTAATATATATATATATATATATATAATACTAAATATATCAATACTCAAACATTTGAAAAAACTATGTAATAACTAAAATACTTGTGCTACACATGTATGTAATAAGGGACATACTCATTTAGTTTGATAATTTACTGAGTTTCTATTTGTTTGTATTGTAGAAATAATGGAGTTTCCACAATATAAAGAGTGGATGGGTGAAAGTTTTTGGGTAGGGAAAGTATACGTTAATGGGGTGAAAGACTTTGTGAATTATGCAATGAAGAATATCAAAACTGATATTATCCCATGCCTGTGCATTCCTTGTAGAAATGATAAACGTTTGAAAGGAGCGAATGTAAAATTACATTTGATTCAGTGGGGTATGCAAACTGACGACACATTTTGGAAATTCCATGGGGAGAGGGATTTTATGTATATCCCAAAAGAAATACTTGTCAAGGAAACTGTTCACACATATAGTGATCCGTTAGCACATGATAGGTTAAACGATCTCATAAATGATATATACGAAGGGTACACATCACAAGATAGTGGACGAAATGGTTTAGGTTGTGAGGATCATGCTGGCAATGATACTGACCAAGATATGAATTATATAAGGTTAAAAGAAGCATCCATAACACCATTATACCATAACTCCAACCCCAACCACACAATGTTATATTCCATGGTTGGGTTGCACAACTTAAAGAGAAAATTTGGCTTGTTGGGAAAACGTTTGGCGACAATACTCCTTTGGGCAAAAGATGTGGTCCCTCAGTCAATTATTCGAACATGAAGGGTAATTTGAAAGGTTTGGGTATGAAATAAAAATCAATTCATTATTGCAAGTATGGTTGCGTTTTATACTATACAGAGCACAATGACAAGTGGGCTTGTCCTGTATGTAAGGAACATAGATATGAACAAAAGATGATAGTACATAATAAACGTTTATTAAAAGTAGATACGTAGATACCTAAGAAGGTGTTAAAGTATTTCCCTTTAGGTCCTCAATTGAAGAGACTTTACACTATACCTTGGATAGCAGAGGCAATGACTTGGCATGGTCGAGCGGAGGTGTGTGAGAATCTCTTGTGACATCCGATTGATTCATTTGTGTGGAAATCTGCAAATAAGTGATACCTGGATTTTGCTAAAGAAATACTCAATGTTCGCCTCAGAATATCAACCGATGGATTTAACCCATTTGGCAAATTGAGCACAGATAAGAGTATATGGCCCATGTTTGCGAAGCCTTTAAAATTGCCCCCGTTATAGTGCATGAGAAAGGAGTTTTCAATTTTGTAGTAATTGATAGCAGGTCCAAAAGCACCGGGTAGTGACATTGATGTTTTTTTAGTGCCACTAATAGATGAATTGAATGAGTTATGGGTTGAAAGTGTGTGAGCGTTCGACTCATATAAAAAGGAGGAATTCATTTTGAGAGCTATGTTGATATGGGAAATTCATTATTTTCCTGCTTATGGGGCCTTATCTGGGTGCAATGTACATGGTTACTTGTGTTGTCTTATATGTGGAGAGGAAACTGAAGCCAGTTGGCGTAAGAAAAGTGGTAAACTTTTTTATCATGGTCATCGGAGATTTCTACCCCAAAGTCATAAATACACATCAATACGAAGCAATTTTCTCCCAGAAGGTACCGAGACGAGGCGACCTCCACCAAGACTTTCTGGTTTGGAAATTAAAGAAATGTCATTAAAGGCTGATAAAAAGTTGAGGGGGAAACACCCCATAATTTTGGCCTAAAAGCCTAAAAGAAAGGATGTTGATGTGAAGATGGCGTGGTTGAGGAGATGAATAATGTTTGATTTGACATACTGGAAGGAATATCTTGGGCGACATGTGATAGACATTATGCACGTTGAGAAAAATATTATCAAGCATCTCGTAGGCACATGCATTGGTGGTTCTCATTCCAAGGATGGAGAAAAACCCCATGAAGATCTTCCTGATTTAAAGATTAGAAGATCATTAAGGTTGAAAGAAGATCTAAACACTGGAAAAAAGCATATGCCAGTTGCATCTTACACTTCAAGCATTGAAGAAAGAAATATGTTCTTAAAAACATTAAAGGGCTTGATGGCTCCCTTATAATTTCATATCCAACTTACACAGGATTGTCTGTGGCGCAACAAAAGATTTGAAAAAGTCCAAGTCTCACGATTGGCATGTGATAGTGCTACTTGTCCCTCTATTGTTCGAATACTATTTTTCGTAACACAAGGATCTTCGAAGGTCCATTATAAAATTTAGCTTATGTTTCTCCCTATTGTGCAAGAAAGTTGTCAACATGAAGCACATAATGGTAGCGAAAGAAACTTTAGCCGAGGCTACATATATTTTGGAAAAGTAATTTACTCCCTCATTCTTTGACATAACCTTTTAGTGAATTTATGCGATGAAGCACTTTTATGTGGACCAATAAGATACCGATGGATGTATCCATTCGAACGATTAATGAAAACTTTTAAATATTACGTTAAGAATACACGATACGTTGAGGGGTCCATTGCTGAGTAGTACATTATGGAAGAGTCTTCCTTGTATGCAAAGGAATACATTCCTAACCCAAACATTGGAGGTCTTGAATGCTTTGTTGATGAATTAGAAGAGTTTGCGGATGAGGAGGCCCTGGGGAAAGGTAAGGAAGTGAAGCTAACAAGTACACAATATAACCAGGTGGCTCGATATGTACTCGAGACCCATGAAGACATAGATAAATGGAAAATGTGAGTTCATTTAAAATGTTTTGTAAAATAATGTAATATGTTCGATATTATATTCATTAGAAGTTAATATTAATGTTTTCAACTTAGGCAATACAATGAGTGCGGGAGTGCCAAGAGGAAGAAGGGAGGTGTGAGCGCAGACAATGACTTTAGGCATTGGGTAGATTCTGAGGTGACTACAGTAATACCTCATTTTTAGTTACTGTCTTTGCAACATATTCACAATGCAAATACTTTCCTGGTTTCAGTTATTGGCTTGCAGGTCTAGCAAATGGGCCTAGTTTTGTAGCCAAGGAGATTGGACAATATCGTGTCAATGATTTTGTGTTCTCTTCAGGCACACATGAGCTAAAACTCATTGGGAAATAAAATAGCGGCATTTCATATAAATCATTAACTCATTTCAGGGCAAGCGCGAAAGATGAAAACTTGATAGAAGCTGAGATGACGTATTATGGGATTATAAAACAAATTGTGCTATTAGATTATATATCTTTCAGCATACCTGTATTTTACTGTGATTGGGTGAGAGTAGAGGACAAGAATGCATGTATGGTCGACCATGACACCTACATGGTGAAGGATGATTTGGCCAAGTTGAAGAGTAAAGATAATGTGAATGATGATCCATTCATTTGTGCATTCCAAAACTTAAAGCAAGTGTTTTATGTAAAGAGCCCCAACAACGATCCATAGTTTGTTGTTTTACATTCTCCTAAGCGCTTGACTACATCGGTAGACGACATAGAGGAACCTATCGGGATTCAACCTATTGTGGATGATAACCCAGAATTAAAGAAATTATTAAACACATTAAAGGAGTAAATGTTTAATTGTAGCATGTTCTGTTGTTTTAAATGTTGACTTCAAAGTTATATATAATAGCATGTTTCAATTATTTCGTAGCATGTATTCACAGTGACTTTTGTTCACAAGTTTATTATTACTTTTTCCAGGATGTCATATATTGTATATATATGCAACGATTTTCAAAATAGGTCTTTTATAGAGAACACATCAATTTATCGACACGACTATCGAAAAATCAAACAATGAAATTACTTGCGAGATCATGTGTGGAACATACCTGAAGCATATTTATTTCACTCAATACTATGCACACTACCTCAAAGTTGGGATGAAGCAGTTGAAAAGGTTTTCATAAAACACAGTCCAAGTAATGCGATGCAGTTAGTAGAGTTTAGAACTCAAAGAAAGAAAAATTGATCCTTTATGATAGAATAGAAGAGGATAAGGATGCGTTCAGACTCTACTGTGAGAAAACATATGCATAACAAATTAACATCTATTATCGTCTTAAGAGAGAAGGCACACGTCCTAACATGTTTAGTGTCAGAAATGCAATTATCGACATACTTCCACATACATGGCCAATTAAAAATTTATGTGAAATGATGAAGTATGAAACTTATGACATGGTCGAATTATCAAAACTTTTAGAATATGTTGAAAAGGTATAACTTATATTATATATATATTTTTTTATTATTTCCTTACTCTTGTATTAACATATGGACTAATGCATAAATATATAAATGCAAAAAATGGTGTCCGAGAATACAATTCCATCATCCAGGCCAGAAAGTTCAAGTCATGATGAACATTTTTCCATTGATTCTCGTGAAGACGTTTCCCTTAACCTATTTGGTTTGGCAATAGATGGTAAGAATCCTTTTAAAGCTTGAGTCTTGTCTTTGCTAAAATCTTGTATTGGCTTAAAATATGAGAGTTGTGATATGATTGAGCAAGTAAAAAAAGACTACTTGTTGGATACGCTCATGAAAGAGTTCAATCTTTCGGCCGACCAGAAGGAGGGGTCCATAAAAGCCATTAGTATTCTATTGAAGACTTTTAGAAGCAACCCCCGTGTTGATGTAAAACATTAGATCACTCTAATTATTCAATCACAGATAAATAAACGAGACAAAGAATTTTAAAGTGGTCCAGCCTTATAAGAATGGCCTACGTCCACTGTTATTTTATTGCTGAGTGTTTTGGGAATTCTCGATTACAAGTTCTATCAAGAAATTCCGGTCCGGGGGGTCCAATCCCTTTACAATGAGGATTGTACAATGTATTTATAGCCCTGAGGCTGTAAAGTGAAAGGGTAATACATTAAATGATGAACATATGAAAGGGTGATACATTCAATGCCCTTTAAGCGTGTACGTCTAAATGATAAGCATTTAATGAATAGTCAAACTGTTGATTATCCTGTTATTAAAGCTTTGTTCGAGGTGCAGCTTGGACAGCCTGAGTTGCTCGGACCGCCTAAGCTTCTTGGTGTTTAGGAGCTCCTCGGAGAGTTTTTGTTCCTCGGAGTGTATGAGTTCCTCGGGGAATTCTTGTTCCTCGGAGCGTCTGAGTTCCTCGAGGAAGTAGTGCTCCTCTTGTATTCTTATTCCTCGGAGCGTGTGAGTTCCTCGAAAGTATTTATTGTTGCCATGTAGATTGCCACGTGTCATAATTCAATTGAGCCATATCAGCAGACTAAATTTGGTATCAACAGAAGCCCCCAATGTTTCATAGTTCGAAATTTGAGGAGTATGGAACATTCTTTCTTGGAATATGGTAGCTTTAAATGGTATTCCTGATTTTTGGGAGTTTTTCCCTTGTATTTATTTCTCCTTCTAAATTCGTAGAATCATGCTTTTTTGAACTTTTCTACTTGCTTCGATTCCCGGGCTCTTTTTGTCAGTAGCGTAATCGTTTCTTTTTGTAATCATTACTTTTTCCTTTTCCCAAGGCAAGGTATTTAAGCATCACAGACAATTCCATCGTCTTCTACCTTTTCAAATTTGTAACTTCGAATTTTCCATCGTCTTTTTTTTCCTGTGTGTTCATCTCTTCCATCGTTCATTGTCATCAGATCCACTCTTTTTCTGTAAGATTTTCTTCCTTCTTCTTCATTTCTTTTATTCACCATGGTTTACCCTGTTGAATCTCTTGATAAATTTCGCTCTGATTTTTCTATTCCCTCCTGGGTTATTCTGGAAGAGCTTTCTGAGCCTTCTGATTATTTCCGTTTCGCTGAGGGACATTGGTTCCCCAGTCTCTTTATTGCTGAATGTGAATTTTCTTTTCCACCCAATCCCTTGTGTCTCGAATTCTGTCATTACTTTGACGTTGTTCCTGCAAGGATAGCACCCAACACATGGAGAATAGTTAATGGGGTGCATAGATTAAATCAAATCCATGGAACTCGCATAGGAATTCCTGAGATTATGTTTTGTTACAGATGGGCAGTTGGTGATAACACCTTTTATTTAAAAACTAGAATGTTAAATAGGGCTTTATTAGTCAATCTCCCTCATGCCAATAGGGATTATTTTGAGCACGGGGTTATCATAAAAAATTGGCAACATGCTCCTTTATCAGGAGATGAAGTTTATCAGGGTCCCAAATGCCCTCCCTATGGCAATGGGATAGGTTATTTTTATTTTCTTTTATTTATTTTGAAATCATGCTTCCTTTATGTTTGATAAAATGTATCACTAATGGCAATATTTATTTATTTGCAGTTGACAACAAAAGAAAGTGTCCAAAAGAAGCAGACGTTAACATAAGACACTTAAAACTTATCTGGAGTCTGCATCAGAGTGTCGCCGACGAGCACATTAGGTCAGCCTCATATCTGTTGCAGTACAAGAGCTACACCACTTCTTTCACTGCTCGTCCGATGATAAGTGAAGCAGAGCCAGTACCAGCTTCCACCAGTTCCTCGCCTGAATCTCACGTCCCTTTGAGTGAAAGAATGAAGAAGAGAATACCTCCCACTCTCTTTGAGAAGCCTGCCTCTGGTTTTGGAGAGGCAAAAGGAAGTAAAGTTGATGTCCCAGGGGAGGGGACAAAGAAGAATGATGCACCTTCCTCGGCTGCTGTTGTGAAGGTTGCCGAGAATCCCGCAGTGGCTCCGAGCAGGTCTGCTTCTCCTGGAGAGGTGATTGTAATATCACCGACCAAGGGTTCTTCCATGGTTGAATCTGTTCCTGTTCCCCTAAGGAGGCTGAAAAAAAGCTCCTCTGTCAATTTGGCTGACACCATTGCTCAGCCCCCAACTACTGGAACTGGGGTTCCAACTTTTGTTCCCCGGAGCTCTGCCATGAGCTCGGTAAAGTCCTGGATCATTCCCAAGGTCCAAGGTACTGAAGAAAACCTTACTCGAGACATGGTCACTTCGTTAGCTACTCGCCATATTGCCTCTGTAAGTCTCATTACTTTGAACTTTTCATCTTTCCTTTGTCATTTCTGTTTCTGACTTGATTTTATTTTCTTTTTACGGTTGGTGAGCTTCTTCAATGTAATTTTGAAAAAAGATGAGGCGATTAAGGCTTCATGCTCCTCGTCTAGTGTGGAGGGAGCTCTGGAAGAAGCTATCAATTCTTTGGACGATTCTCGCTAAAAATATGCCACTGACAAGGTTGTTCGGGAGAAAAAGCTTGCCTCCACCGAGCAAGAAAAAGCTCAGGTTGTTGAAGTCTCCAAAAAGTTGGAGAAGAAAATGAATGCCCTAGAGAAGGCAAATAAAGAGCTCGAATATAAGCTCAAAGCTTCTGGGGAGCTTGAAGATAAGCTCAGGGTTGCTGAGGAAAGGTTGCGCCAACTTCAGGAAGTAAGTCGGCAGAAGGAGGAGGTTGAAAATAAATTGAAAGCTGCTGACAACCTGCTATCCGAGAAGCTTTCCTCGGAGACGTTGAAGAGGAAGATGGCTGTGAAGAAGTCCTTCAGCGCTGGCTGGGACAAGGGGTGGAACAAGGGATTGGCTTCTATGATGTCCTAAGTAGAATATAACAGCCTAAAATATTTTAGAGATGGATGGGTTGCAGCTCTCCAGGAGATGAAGGTTGATGAATCTTCTGAGCTCTTCCAATAACATATCCCTGGTCCCCCTCCAACTCCAGAAGATGAAGAGGAGGACGAAGCTGCCTCAGAAGAATCTTCTATGGTGATGGGAGATCATCCCTCAGCCATCCAGCCTCCTATCGAGGAACCTCAGCAAATCGCCACTTCTTCCGAGAAACTTCCAGTGATCCTCGAGCAACTATCCATTCCCTCCGAGCAACCTACTTCCTCGTCCCAGCCTCCCGAGAAGGTTTGGGGAGACAAGGAAAAGGTGTAGAGTTGTTCGGGTTTATCTTTATTTTATTTTTCTTTTATCAAATGTAACCCAGAAATTGTAACTCTGAACTATGATATAATAAAACTTGGACTTTTTTTCATACTGTTGTCTATCTTCTATTCATACTCTGCTTGTACTTCTTATTGATGATTGCTCTTTCTTTCTCTGCTAGTTTCTGGCCAGGATGGAATTGTTATCTGCCCATGATACAAAGCTGCTGCGACAATGCAATGAATACTTTAAGGCTAGTCACACAGACCTGAGTGCAACACAAGTTGTCGACATCCTCGGCCAAGATGCTTCAGAACAGGCAGTTGAAGCATATCAATATCTGAAGTGTCTACTTGATCGAGCAGTGGCCAATAATGTGGCCTATTATGAAATGATCGAGGATCTCCAAAGCACCTTCAAGGATCTTCAGCGACAATACAAAGAATCCACTGCCCTGTTGCATGAGGGATATGAATAAAAATACCAGCAGATCATTGCCGACAAGGGCTACGAGAAGCTTTTTGCTGGGTACGATGTGAGGGAGAGAACTTTGAAGGGTGAGGTCGAGGAGTGCAGACAAATTGCTGAGTTGCTGGAGCAAGAGAATAACAATTTACAAAAAGAGTTGTCTCAGTTGAAGTCTGCAGCTTCCACTTTAAATGCCTTGATCCCAGTGACCGATGAGGGATTCTTAGTCTTGGAGGTTGACAACGCCAAGTTGAGGGACGAATTGGAGACCTTAAAGAGCTCTGGCCCCTCTACATCTTCTCGTGGTCGAGCAAGAGCTCCTCGGGGACGAGCTAGAGCAGCTCAGGTTCTTGTCGAGGAACAGAGGATTCAGTATGCCTTAGAGAACCAGGCCTTCCAGTTAATGGCGAAGAACTAGGCGTTGGCTGATATGTCAAAGAAGATCAGGGACCTGGAAAAATAGCTCTCCGCGTAGAAGTCAGTCTTGGAGAATAAGGAACTCTTCATCAAGAATCTCCATGAGCAGCTAGAAAGGCTAACATATCAATTCCATAAATAGCCCAGGGAGTTTTGGATGGCTGGATACAATGAAGCGTTATACCACTTGGACGATCGTATCCAGAATGCCAATAATGAGGGCTACAAGCAGGGCTGGTTGAGTGCCTTAGGATTGCTGCAACTAGAACAGGGTCATTACCTGTGGGACTACCATGATCCCGGGCTGCTCGACTTGCCTGTGCCACCATACAAACTGGACATGAGTTGGATCCCTGTTCGGGCCATTCCTCGGAGCTTGATTTCTAAATTTCTCGGTGACTACAATCTCCACTCAAATGCTGAGATATCTCGTTCTGAGCACCTCTTAGATCGACCATCCGTGATGAACATCAGGATGTTGAAAGATCTCAACTTCATAAATTCTCCTCTGGCTTTAAGTGATCCTCCTGCTGGCGAGGAACCTATGTCAAAAGCAGAGGGGAAAAGACCAGTAGAATAGGAATTTTGATGTAATAGTTAGCATACATATCAATGTACTTTTCATTTCATTATCAATGTAATTTATTTTGAATTCAATGAAAGACTTTCACTTTTGTTTGCAAATCTTAATTGCTATTGTCTTGTAAAACATTTTATATTTGTGAATGTGTATCTGATAAAAAGATAACAATATTGTGTTGTTTGTCGACCAACTTTGTAATAATTAAAAAGTTAGAAGTATCAATAATGTTGCTCGATCACTTAATAATAAAGTCACGAGTATAAAAAATATTGCTCGATCACTTAATAATAAAGTCACGAATATAAAAAAATGTTTAAAATGTTTCCAACCAACCAAGGTCGTTAAATTCTCCATGTCGATCAACTACAGTTAGTGGGTTTTTATCCCCGACCAGCCATAGTTAGTAAATTTTTCTCTTAAATTTTTCCGACCAACCAAGGTCGGTAAATTTTCTTTGTCGACAAACTACAGTTGGTGGGTTTTCATCCTCGACAAGCCATAGTTAGTCTTTTTGAAATAATTTTACCCATAAAATGTTTCCGACCAACCAAGGTCGGTAAATTTTCCATGTCGACCAACTACAGTTGGTGGGGTTTTATCCCCGACCAGCCATAGTTAGTAGATTTTACCTCTACGAGCAACTTTGGCGCTTTCTGGAATAATCTTACCTCCCGACCAACATAATTTGGCATATATGTACTTCCTAACCAACATAAGTTGGCATTTTTAGGAATATTTTGTTTCCTACCAAACAGGTTGGCATTTTTAGGAATATTTTGTTTCCTAGCCAAACAGGTTGGCCTTTTTAGGAATATTTTTGTTTCCTAACCAACCGAGGTTGACATTTTTAGGAATATTTTGTTTCCTAACCAACCGAGGTTGGCATTTTTAGGAATATTTTGGCTGAGTAGTGTGAGCTTTGTCGAGTTTTACCGAATTAGTGTGTAGCACTAGTATTCCCCAAAAAATTCTCAATAAAAGGAAAGACTTTGGCATAATATCTTCATTTTATTCATACTGATGGAACTGCGTTACATGGGAATATACATCACTGATAATACTTGCGCAGGTGCTCTGCGTTCCATACATTCTTAAACTCCTCCCCCTATAGAGTTGCTATTCGGTAAGTTCCTGGTCGAACAACTTCTGTAACTCGGTATGGTCCACACCAATTTGCCTCCAGTTTGTTGTGCTTTTCAATTACTTTATTCAGCACATAATCTCCTTCTTTCAGGTCGCATTTCTTCACCTTCTTATTGTAGAATAGAGCTGTTCGTTGTTGGTATGCAGCATTTCTGATGGCTTCTTCTCTAACTTCCTCGAGCATGTCTAAATCCAGTCTTCGCATTAAGTCGCTGACAGGGGAATTGAAATTGAGTACCCTGTGTGTTGGGAGGCCCAACTTGGCAGGTATAACAGCTTCACTTCCAAACTCCAGCATATATGGTGATTCTCCAGTTGCTACTCGGGGAGTAGTTCGGTAAGCCCAGAGTACTGATTGTAGCTCGTTGATCCAATTCGATTTTACATCATCCAGTCTTTTCTTCAAGCCATTTAGCAGCGTTCTATTTGTCACTTTAGTTTGTCCATATCTTTAAGGATGGCCTGGTGCTGAGTGGACCTTCAAAATGTTTGACTGATGGCAATAGGCAGCGAACTCCTCGTTATCAAATTGTGTTCCATGGTCTGTGATGAAAGCATGAGGAATACCATATCGACAAATGATGCTCTTCCAAACAAATTGGTACACCTTCTCGTACGTCATATCAATGAGTGGCTCAGCTTCTACCCACTTAGTAAAATAATCCACTGCGACGATGAGGTATTTGAACCTTCCTCGGGTCGTTGGCAGTGTCCCAACCAAATCTATTCCCCACATAGCAAATGGACAAGGGGAAGTTATGGGTGTCAACAATGCTTGTGGAGTTCTTCGGATGGAGGAAAAGTGCTGGCACTTGTCACACTTCTTGGCATAGGCTATACAATCATCCCTCATCATCGGCCAGTAGTATCCCTGCATCATCACCCTTTGAAAAAGCGTCCGACTTGCTACATGTGCTCCACAGGACCCTTCATGGATCTCTTCAATTAATTCTTTCACCTCGGAGGGATGTACACATCTCTGCAAACCTTCCATAATTCCTCGTCTATATAAAATACCATTAGTTAATACATACCGAACAGCTTTAAACTTCAATTTCTTGGCTGCGAGCTTGTCAATTGGAAATTCTCCCTCCTCAATATATGCCCTGATGGGATCCATCCAAGATGGTCCTAAATCAAGGGTAATAAAGTTCATCGTCAGATCTTCATCTATACTCCGACCAGCTAAAACTTCAATTGGGATTGTTCGTCGTAGCTCGGTACGAGTAGCTGATGCTAGTTGAGCTAGGGCGTCTGCTCTCGCATTCTCCATTCTTGGTATTCTGACCAGCTAAATAGCGGCAAATTCTGACACCAGCTCCTTTGCCTTTGCATGATATCTGATCACTACCTCTCCTTTGACTGAATATACTCCCATCATTTGGTTTACGATCAATTTAGAGTCTCTGAAGACAATAATCTGCCGCGCCTCAATAATTTTTGCCAAACTAAGACCTGCAATCATGGCCTCATACTCAGCCTCATTATTGGAAGCTTTGAATGGAAACATTGGGCGTATTCCATATCGACTTCGTCCGGAGTGCTCAAAACTATTCCCGCGCCACATCCTGCAGTGCAAGATGAGCCATCTACATATAGCCTCCATATATGTAACTCGTCTTTAAATTTCTGATCAGTCAGAGTTCCTCAGTGAAATATTTGTTGCTTCCTTTCGTCCTCCCCGGATATTTGTCGCTCTTAGTCGATCATTTTTGCTTTTCCTTTTACCAATCGGAGTTGGTCTGAGCTCGAATTTAATGATCTTGTAACATCCACTTGCCCTTTTACCAACCGGAGTTGGTCTGAGCTAGTGTTTATTGATCCTGTAACATCCACAGGTTGATCAGCGAGAAACTTTTGCTCCACGGGGGTATCAGGATAGGTGAACTCTGCTATAAAATCTGCTACAGCATGCCCTTTTAGCGATGATCTGGGTTCATAGACTATATCATATTCACCGAGCTCTATTGCCCAGTACATCAATCTTCCTGATTTTTCTGGTTTATTAAGGGCTTGCCATAATGGCATATCAGTATATACTACTATGGTATGAGCCTGGAAGTATGGCCTCATTCTCCTACTCGCCTCAATCAGCGCTAGTGCTAATTTTTCCAGCCATGGATATCTGATTTTTGCTCCTCGGAAGGCCTTACTTGTGTAGTAAATTGGTTTTTGCACTCCATTCTCCACTCTGATTACCGCCGAGCTAACTGCATTCTTGGACACTGCAAGATATAAGTATAATTTTTCTCCCACCACTGGCCTGGATAACAGTGGAGGTGCTCCCAAGTATTTCTTCAAGTCTTGAAAAGCCTTCTCACATTCATCATTCCACTCAAAAGTCTTTCGGAGTGTCTTGAAGAATGGGAGACATCTATCAGTTGCTCATGATACAAATCTGTTGAGTGCTACTACTCGTCCTGTAAGACTTTGCACCTCTTTCTTCGTCGTTGGAGATCGCAGCCCTAATAGAGCTTTGATCTTTTCAGGATTTGCCTCAATGCCTCGTTGATTGACAATGTACCCGAGGAACATGCCTTCTCGTACTCCAAATAGGCACTTCGTCGGGTTCAGCTTCATTCGATATTTATCCAGTTGATCAAAAGTCTGGCTTAAGTCAACTAGATGATTGGCAGCTTTCTTGCTTTTTGTTAGCATATCGTCAACATAGACTTCCATATTGCAACTGATTTGTTCAGCGAAAACCTTGTTCATCAGCCGCTGATATGGCACACTTGCATTTTTTAAACCAAAAGGCAAAACATTATAACAATAAGTTCCCCTAGGGGTAATGAAATAAGTACTTTCCCTGTCTTCAGGTTTCATTTTAATCTGATTGTAGCCAGAATACGCATCCATGAAGCTCAGCAGCTCGTGTCCCAGGCATATCTTCATGACTCCACGCAAAAGTTTTTTTTCTGCTTCTAAGGAAAGTTGTTAATTCTTGTTTTAATGAGGCTTCCAACAACGAACCTATTTGAGTAGTTCGCTCAGGGTGCTCGTCATCCAGAATGATGTTTTCAGTAGCTTCCACCACTTGACCCTTCACGAGTTGCGACTCATCTCGAGGATCCAATGTTTCAATCTCTGCACCTTCATCCACTTGATAGGTAGTAGTCTTTTTCCTTGATTCCTCCAGCTCCTCTTGCTCGGCTGATGAATAATAACATTCCCGAGCTACTTTCTGATCACCCATCACAACTCCTACTCCAAAATTTGTTGGAAATTTTAGGCACTGATGCACTGTATATGGTATAGCCTCGAACTTCTTCAATCCTACCCTTCCCATGATGGTATTGTATGATGATTGAACATTCTTATCCATCACGAAAAGCATATTCTTTCTGTTCGACAAGCTGGCCACGTACCAATGAATATATCCAACTTGATCGTCCCAAGTGGAAACACTTTCTCGCTAGCAAAATCGAGGAGGGGTCTATGATAAGGCTCGAGTTGAGATAGCTTTAGATTTAAACTATCGAGGCACGAGTAGAATATGATGTCTGCCGAGCTACCATTGTCGACCAGTACTCTTGAAATCATTAACTCCTTCATTCTCATCTTGATCACCCATGGGTCATCATAAAGATACAAAACACCTGCGAGGTCATTCTTTGAGAAACCGATGACCAATTTTTCTTTGTTCACCTTTCTCGGGCGATCCTCCTCAGTTATATTTATTCGTTGAATGTACGAGCAAGCTTGAGCCTCACGGGGGTAAGATTTTCTTTCTGTAGTAAGGTCTCGTCCTCCTGCATCTCCACCTGTAATAACATTACAATCAAATGACCCAAAACGTATTGAAAATACCTCTCGTTCTGGCTGCCTTGGTCTCTTGGGAAGATCGGGGTCATCCTCATGGTTTCTTTGCTTGTTCTCCTCTGCTCGACGAGGAGATCTAGACCTCTCTCTTGTTCGGTCGCTGTTTCTTATTTCATTTCTACTATCAACGTACTTTGCCAGTTTTTCTCGTCTAATGAGTGTTTCAATCTCATTCTGAAGAGCTATGCAATTTTTGGTCATATGGCCATGATCTTTGTGAAACTAGTAATATTTTCCCCTATTCCTCGTGTCAGGGTCTGCCTTCATTTTCTTTGGCCAGTTTAAATCCTCGCTGTTCTTAATTTCTTCCAGGACGTGGTTGATATCTACCTTCAAAGGAGTATAATTATCAAATTTCCTCAAGACCTCCCATGACGACCTATTTTTGGATTATTTGTCACCACCATTGTTCTTATGCTCTTTCTTCTTGGCTTTGTCGACTTCCACCTTGGTTTCTTTATCCATATTCTTCTTCGCAGCCATAGCCTCCTCGGCATTCATGATTTTGGCCACTTTTGCCATCAATTCTGGCATAGTTGTGGGTGGATCTTTGGCCAAAGTGTAATACAACTTGTTAGGAAACAACCCACTTATCAAAGCAGTGATCGCTGTCTTCTCCTCATAATCAATGACTTCAAGTTTCTCGTTATTAAAATGAGTTATATAATCTCTGGTACTTTCACAAGCTTTTTGTCTAACACTTAACAAATGTGCTACTCGTTTAACTGGCTTTACCCCAAAGCAGAAATTTCCAATGAATAACTCAGCCAGTTGAAAGAAAGTTGAGATCTTACCCCGAGGAAGATTATTATACCATATTTGAGCAGATCCGGTAAGAGTTCCAGAGAATGCCCTGCATCTCATCTCCTTTGGGACGGCATAGATGTCGGCAGCAGCTTGATATTGTTCTATATGAAGAAGAGGTCAGTCTTTCCGTCATATTTAGGGGTCACAACAGGTGCTTTGAACTTTGATAGTGTTGGAAAATCTACAATGGCCTGGAAAAAAGGTGTTCCTCGAACAAAGGTTCGTTGTAAAGGGTTCTTGGTTTTAACCATTTCCGCTAATCTATCCTCCAGCCTTTGAATAGAGCCTTTCTATGCATCATTTCCTTCTTCGGGCCTGTTGGTTCGAGCAGCTGATCGCGTTGAAGTGGCTTTCTGGGATCTATCCTGACGAGCAGCTGGTCGCAACTGGGCAGATCCTTCCCTTAAAGCTGTTGATCTTCGAAAGCTCCTCGATGCTGTATTAAGAGGACTTTTGTTCCTCTTAGGGCCTAGTCGGTCGAAATAAGAAAGTCTACTTAATCTTTCCAATGCGCTGGTCCTTTCTGGGGAGAGAGTGACACGTTGTTCAGTATCTGTGGCTCGCACTGACGAAGTTCACCCAGGTTGATAAGAGAAATCATCAGATTCCTCATTGCGATATGAATAGGTACACCTAGTACCTAAGGATGGCACACAGGTGTTTCTTTGAATACTCCGCAGTTCAGAATGAGTTGGTGCACCGCCATGAAGGGTTTGCATGAGTTGTCGCATTATTTCTTGCATGACGGTCTGGCCCTGAGCCAGATTTGTCATTATTCCAGCCAGATCTGGAATATTTGGCAGAGCAGATGGATTTGGAGGGCTTCCAGCTTTTCGATTGCTAGATTCTGGAATATCAGCCATTTGTGATGGATTATTTTTGATGAGAAACGATATTACCAGTCGTTCCCACAGACGGCGCCAATCTGTTGATGTAAAAAATTAGATCACTCTAATTATTCAATCTCAGATAAATAAATGAGACAAAGAATTTTAAAGTGGTTCAGCCTTATAAGAATGGCCTACGTCCACTGTTATTTTATTGCTGAGTGTTTTGGGAATTCTCGATTACAAGTTCTATCAAGAAATTCCGGCCCGGGGGGTCCAATCCCTTTACAATGAGGATTGTATAATGTATTTATAGCCCTGAGGCTGTAAAGTGAAAGGGTAATACATTAAATGATGTACATATGAAAGGGTGATACATTAAATGCCCTTTAAGTGTGTGCGTCTGAATGATAATCATTTAATGAATAGTCAAACTATTGATTATCCTGCTATTAAAGCTTTGTTCGAGGTGCAGCTCGGACCGCCTAAGCTTCTCGATGTTTAGGAGTTCCTCGGAGAGTTTTTGTTCCTCGGAGTGTATGAGTTCCTCGGGGAATTCTTATTCCTCGGAGCGTCTGAGTTCCTCGGAGCGTCTTGGTTCCTCGAGGAAGTAGTGCTCCTCGTTGTATTCTTGTTCCTCGGAGCGTGTGAGTTCGTCGGAAGTATTTATTGTTGCCATGTAGATTGCCACGTGTCATCATTCAATTGAGCCATATCAGCAGACTAAATTTGGTATCAACATCCCGCTTAACTTATTTTAAGGGATTGGACAGTGATGGGATAAAGGCCCTGAAGGATTGAGTACCAGAGAAATATCATATCCCTGTCTATGAGTGGAAATAATTCGTCTTTTGTGAAGCATCTGAGGCAAAATTAAAACAAAGACACCAAGGCCGGCTGAATAGGGCTAAAAAGACTAACGCCCATTGTCTTGGTCGGATGTCATATGCTGAGAAAATCGAGGAGATGGTATACACACTTTCTTATTTTAATGTGTACATATATTATATGTCTTTCTCAAATAGTTAATGGAAAATTAATTTGTAGGTGCTTAAAAATAAACGACTTGTTGATCGTTCGGAAGTGTATATTGAAAGTAGTAGGCAAAAAATTGGGGAGTTTCACCTAAAGGTAGTTGATGATATGGTGAGTTTCATAATCTCAGTTGTAATAATTAAATTCCAACAAGTTTAGTCGTTCAATTATTTTAATCGATTCATAAATAATTTTGCAGCAAAAATTGAGTGAGTTGAGAAGTAGTCAAGGTTATTTAAACCAAACCAGTATTAGTACAGATGCATTAACTGCCTTTAGAGGAAAAGACACTAGGGGGTAACTTGTGGTATTAGACCCATGCCCAAAAGTAAACTTAAGGCCATCACTCCAATAATATCACAGTTGGCTAGAGCAAAGACATGAGAAGAAAAACATGATGAGGATATGACATTTCTCAAATCATCTGTTACCATGCTTTTAAGTGCTTTTGAATCGAATGGACTCAAAATATCAAATCCAAGTCCTCGCAATTATACTCTCGTCCCACATCCAATTCCTCATGATTACACTCTAGTTCTACATCCAAGTCCCCACGATTACACTCCTACCCCTCGTCAACTGAGCCAAAATTTGGAGATTCAACTGAGCCAAAATTTGTAGATTTAACTGATCCTACACATGATCTATATGTCGATTTATTAGATTTTTCAAGTCAAAGAAAGATTTCAAGTGGACAAGTTTTTACTTTAGCTGCTAGTGGAAGGGTGGTGCATGGCCATCAACTGTTGATATTTGAACGTAAGGTTTACGTTAGTAGTGTTGATCCCAGAGAAGAAAATCTTTATTGTATCATCGAATTTATGGGGAAAACACTATTGAGGATTTCAAGAAATCGTGGGTGGTTTGGCCGTTGCTTTGTCTTTCCCTTAAGTGATCAAGAGTAATTTTTCTTGAGAAATTTGAACAAATTGTCAAATTGAACAATTAATAGTGTTTGAACTCTATTTTGAATATTAGTAATCTATTTTGAATCAATTAGTAATCTGTTTTGAATGTATCCAGTGTCTGTTAGACAATGTATCCAATTCTCAGGCTATTGCTAGCTTGTGACTGTAATTCTGTTCTAATTTTCATCTTAAGTTTTTTCTTTTGTGAATTGGGTTCATTTGGTGTTATAACTTGTTGAATTTTATGCATGAAAGATGTTATAATTTTGAAGTATATATATAGATAATATACAATAACTGAAGGCATTGTTGACATTATTGAGTAATGATGACCCTAAAGTAGAAACATCACTATATAGAGCGCTTTCTCGGAAATTTCTTCCGTAATAAAAATCTCTTCTCGCACTTTAGTAATCAAAATAAAATAAGAAAGCCGTTAGAGTTTTACATAAACTCCTCTCCAATTTACAAAAGTGTGATCAAGAAATTTAGATTGTGTCATCTCTCCCACAACATTGACGAAGAGTGATAGAATTTAGAAAGGGGTCACCATATCGACGACATCATAATGATATAGAGGCTGGTAGTAGCCAGTCAGTTGGTTACACTGACGATGATAAATGTTCTGGACTATTTGATATCTTTAGGACCAAGAGTGCTTCAGTTGACCGACTGAAAAGATGGAGACAAGAGCCACTTGTGCTAAATGCTTCTCAATGGTTTTGATACACCTTGGAGTTGAAAAAGGAAGAAGAGAGGAAGAAAATTATTACAAAGATCTGGACGCATGCACAAGTCATAAGAGCTGCCTATCTTTTCTAGATTTTTGTGACACAGAAACTTGGGGCACTAGAAAATGTTCCAGTGAGATAAAAACCTCCTCAAGCTCCAATACCTGTTGGTGAATATGATATTGGACCAGAGCAACTTTCTACAATGACAAGGGATCATGGATTTTCTTCTTTATAAAACTATGGTGGAGTTAAAGGACTGGCAGTTAAGTTAAAGACAAATACAGAGAAGGGGATATCTGAAGATGAGGGTGATATATTACAGAGAAAGAATGTATATGGGTCTAATACATATGCTCGAAAGGAAGGATGAAGTTTTTGGTGGTTTATCCTGTATGCTTGTTGAGACAATGCATTGATCATCTTGATGGTAGATGCAATCGATTCTTTGGAACTGGGTATAAAGATCGATGGTATCAAAGAAGGATGGTATAATGGAGGAAGCCTTGCATTGGTAGTCATGATTGTTATTATTTTCATAGCTACCAGTGATTACGGACAATCCCTTCAGTTCCTAAGTTTAAACGAGGAGAAACAGAATATCCACTTGGAGGTCATTAGAGGTGGTAGAAGAATATGTGTTTAATATTTGATTTAGTTTTTGGTGATGTTTTACCTCTTAATATTGGTGATCAGGTCCCTGCGGATGGAGTTTTAATCTCTTATCACTCCCTTTCTATTGATGAATCAAGTATGACTAGGGATAGCAACATTATTTATAAGGATTCAAAATCACCACTTTTGATGTCTGGATGCAAAGTGGCAGATGGTTATGGCACTATGCTGGTCACAAGTGTTGGGATAAATACAGAATGGGGATTGCTAATGGTTAGTATTTCGGAAGATAATGGTGAAGAAACACCATTACAGGTGCTCTTAAATGTAATTGCAACATTTATTGGTATTGTTGGGCCTGTGGTCACGCTATTTATTTTAGTTGTCCTTATGATAATATTTTTTATCGAGCATTCCAGAAATCCATATGGATCTATACAGTTTAGAGCTGGTACGACTAAAGTTGGTGCTGTTGTTGATGGAGCTGTTATGATTTTCACTATTGCGATCACCATTATCGTGGTTGCAGTTCCATAAAGGCTTCCTTTAGTTGTTACCTTAACGCTTACTTACTCCTTCCTTATTGAAGGTGTTACACAAAATACAACATGCAGTGTGTTTAAGCCCGAGGGTGCTGAAGATAGAGAGATATCTGGATCACAAACAGAGAAGTCCATTCTTCAGTGGGGTGTCAAACTTGGAATGGACTTCTAAACTATTAGATCAGATTCTATAGTCATCCATGCTTTCTCGTTCAACTTGGAGAAAAAATGAGGTGGTGTTGCACTAAAATTGCCTAATTCTAAAGTTCGTGTACATTGGAAAGGGGATGCTGAAATAGTCTTAGCTTCATATACAAGATATATTGATGCCGATAATCAATTAGTTCCGTTGAATGAAGATAAGGTGGCATTATTAAAAAAACCAATCAACGACATGGATACATGAAGTTTATGCTCTTCGGTGATTTTTTTACACGAAGATTTCACTTTACATATGTTCCAACAGAGTCTACAAAGGATTCAAATAAAGGGCATGAAGATACTTGAGCAGTATCATTTTACCAAGTATAATTTTTTTTTCTTCTTTT
This sequence comes from Sambucus nigra, assembly GCA_949130495.1. Lineage (NCBI taxonomy): Eukaryota > Viridiplantae > Streptophyta > Magnoliopsida > Dipsacales > Adoxaceae > Sambucus > Sambucus nigra. Next base: position 222,665,708 of record OX422224.1, read on the forward strand.
CAATTCCTAGTTGCTTGAGGCTCTTTGATTTCAACACCGGATATTAATACAACTCTGATGCTAACATAGTGAAGGTTATAGTAATTTCACATGTTTTGTACAAAAAGAGGAATGTTGGTACTGGCAAGTTTTGGCCTTGAACACTCTGATCAGCAAATTTTAATTTTTTTTGGAATGGTGTTAGTGTGTTCCTCTTTAAGATCAGGTGTGGTCTGCATCTACTCTCTCAGGTTCTCTCTATAATCCATTTTAATCATTATTTGTTTATTTTAATAGGCTAGAATCAGTTAGGAATCCGTTAGGCTTTGGCATATTCAATGCAATATGAATCAGTTAGGCTTTGGCATATTAGATTTAAAATGCAATAAGAATCATGTAATTTCTTAACTTACTTTATTCATTGTTTATCAATTTGAGAACATTTGATAATTTTATGTTAATTGGTTTGAAAATATTTAATCCTTTTTGTGTTAGCTGGTTGTTGACGTTGGTTTGTGGTGACACAAATTGGGAAGGGAAAGAATGCTCCTAGTTTATACTAAGCTGGTATTTGAACATCTAATATAATTTTCATATGAAAACCGAGTAAGGTTGCATATGCTCGGGTTCAGAATTCACATAGGCCTCGCATTTTAAAACTGTGATGTAATCCATTCTCTCAATGTTTAGTTTTCCTATTTGTGTACGTGAATATTTATAACTATAAAAGATATTTAAAGTGAACAAAATTCTTGTAATATTATGAGATCCTAGACTATTAGCAAGTAAATGCTTATGAAAATAATATTGTACCTCACTTTCTTTATTGTAACTAACATAGTTACATTTTATTGTTCGCAGGCATACACATGGCATACCCGACATACGTAGTATTCAAAGGCCTAAATCCAGGTGTTTACACTTCGTGGCAAGCAACACAAGCACAAGTCAATGGATACCAAGGCGACGTATTCAAAAAATTTGAGTCCATTGAACTTGCTCAACAGGCATACTCCGAGTACATGAGGGAGGGTGTCACCACATTAGTACCCCCCACAGCTGATATACCTAGACTTCACGAAGCATATCCACCGTGTGGTGACTCCAGGTCTAGGTTTAGAATGATTTGTTACATGTTCATGACATTTCATGTCATTGAAGTGTTGTGTCGCTATTTTTTTAGTTTATTTTTTATTCTATTTTCATTTTGTACTTGGCACCCAAGAAGAGGTTGTTTGATGTTAAATTAAGTTTAAACAATTTATATGTGTACTGGATATTTTGAATATCATAAGTATAAATGATATGTTATCAAAATTTTTAGACTTGTTATCATGATATTTATTACTCTCATTATTTCAATATTTTGTGAAAAACAAAAGATATTTGTAACAACTCTTACCATATTTAATAAATTCAACTTTTATAACTGCTCATAGCAGTCACACATGTGTTATTACTATCAATTTTGTAACCACTAACAACAGTACAAATATAAGATTCGTAACTGCTGACAGTAGTTACAAATAGCTGTTACAAATTGGGTTCACCAGTCATATTACAAAAATTTGTGACCGATGTTAGGAGTTATAATTTTTCTTTTGTCACCCCTTTAGGAGTTATAAATGTCATTTGTGACTGCTAATAACACTAAGAAATCTCCCATTTTGGGGTAGTGACCAACGTATAATTCTACCTCATGATGTAACATGCTATTGAAAATTTCCATCATGGTTCTCTGGTATGTTTCTCTTGTATTTTTTAGTCCCAAAGGCATTGCTGTGTAATAAAAATTACATAGTGGTGGTTTAAAAGGTTATCTTCTCGACGTCGTCTTGACTTATCTTGATTTATTTTCACCCTGAACAATCATCCATGAAGCTATACATCTCGTTACTCATCATTCCTCCAAAATGTCAATACTTGGCAAAGGAAATTTGACTTTTAGGCATGTTATGTTGATATTTTTGTAATCTATGACCACTTCAATATTGTTGTTATTCCTTTGGACTAGTATTGCAATTGGGAGACATATTCAGTGAGCGATGGACATAATGAATCCAATGATATGTAGGTTTTTGGGTTCTTTTATATTCATATTTCCACCTCTATTTTAAGAAACCCTATTACATATGTTATGGGTATAACATTTGGTAAAGTGTTAAGTTGATAAGAAGATAGATTATAATCCAAACCAGGAATTATGATGTAATTACATAAAAATACGCCTGAAATATTCCTTGATGAGTTGAATGAATCATTCTCTTTGCTGTTTGGAAAGACCTTCAGGATGAAATTTCATATGGATGTTGCTCTTCTTCCTGCTAAGTTTATTTTTATGAGTCCTTATAGTTATTTATTTAATGCATCTTCCTTGATTTTGGTAGGTAGTTTATGGTTCATCCATGTACTTGTGATAATGTGAATCATTAGTTGTGTATCAATAATCGATGGATCAGCATTCCTTGTCCAAAATCCCGGTCGCACACCTTTTGATATTTGGTATTTGATATATGCACTAGATGTGAGGTATATTTTCAATTATTTTAATGGTGTTGGCTATTCCTGATATTTCTTCGTGTCTAAGGGCTATGGGAGATACATAGGATATAGTTTCCACCACTGGGATTTGGATGGGCATTGATTTTGCTGTTGATAGTGAGGTGGGTTATTTTAGGATTTATGGAGTTGACTCCTATTAAGCCTCGGGTTACATAGCCTTTGTCTTTGACCAGCTCCGCGAAGTAGGAAATATTGGGTAGATGAGCCTCATACTTCAAGAAGGATTTTTCTTTGGCTTTGATTGTTAACTCTTTGTTATTGATGATGTACTTCGTGCATTGGTGGTAGATGTAGGAAACTAGCCCATATTTTTGTATCCAAATTTGTTCAATGAATAGTTATTAAAAGAGGTTAGCGTCGACAACATGGAGATTAATGATGGATCATATATTCCCCAATTTAATGGATATGTGACTAATCCCTATATTTTGAATCTTTCCATCTCTAAAACCATAAACATATGTGGATTTTAGGACCAAGAATGTTTGAGATTCCACTTTTAACAAAAGATTTAAATGGAATAATAATATTTGACGCCCCTCCATCGATAAAGGATTTGGTAAATTCAAGATCAGTAATTATTGATATAATATAAAGTGACTGAGTGTGAAAATATGGAACCATCTTGTCGTTATCCGAGAATGAGACTGGTGATGTGAATTTTTTCATCATTCTCTTTATTATTCCATTAAGTTAAGTTTAGGTTCACCTATGGCCTTGATTGTCTTCAGTATTTCGCGAGTGACATCTTCATGTGATTTTGGTGTGATTCTCACTTAGTCAAGGAGCCATTTGAACTTCATGTTACAAGATACTTTTGTTATCGTCCCACCTGTTGATCCACATTTACCTCTTCTACATGGAAAATAATTGGTACCTCTATCATGGTTGTATCATCATCGACTAATATCGACAATGCTTTTTCTAGTGGGCGACTATTTTCTCGAAGGTTTAATTCTTTCAGAGATTCTTATATTTCGATTATCACAACATAGTTTTTGGTTGTATACACACTTGCATGCCCCACTACCCATGGTTTGCTAAGGGTTTTGGTGGACATTTCCTGGATCTCCATTGTTCTTTTTTGTACTTATTTCTCCACCGTCTTTTTAATTTTCGAGAACATGCAAGAAGAATAGTTGATAAATTGGTGAGACATGAAGTAGCCTTTGTGAGACTTTTCCAAATCTAATAGTGGTCCTTTTGTATTTCTGAAAACAGCGATGATATTATCATTGACCATTTTTATAAATTATAAATACTTCTTCATCGATGCATAATAGATTTGGATTTGTTTCTTATCGCTACTATGGAATTTGATATATTCTTGGTGGTATGTTTAAGTTATTCCTCTGGCCTAATATATTCACCACTGTTACGTTTGTGGATTTCAATATCGAAGATATTTTCAGTCCCAACCCGAGGATAAAGGTTTAGGGGATTAATGTTTGATGAATTGTTCTGCGTAACATTGTACTAGATGGGATCTAGTGTATGATGGAATCATTTTGACTAGGTCCTTGATGTTTTTTCTATTGTTAGGAATTTTATGAAATTTATTTTCATAAGGCTGAGGAGGTGGACTTTCTATTCTCAAATAATATCATGAATGAACATCTGTGTGAGTTTTATGGATGCCTACTTAGGGTAAAAATATTTAAAACCAATTGGTCGACACTACGGATGGGCACGAGCTGCTCAGTTTTATGGATGCCTACTCAAAATACAACTAGATCAGGATAAAGCCTGAAGATATAGAGAATACCTCATTTATTACTAGCTGCGGTATATACTTTTACAATGTTAAATACTAGAGCAATGTATCAAAGTTAAGTGAAAAAAGTCTTCGAATAGCATATAAAAAAAATCAAAAAAGTGTATGTAGATTATATGTTGATGAAGAGTAAGAAAGAATATTATCACATTATTGATCTTGGCCTAAAATTTGACTAGTTGGAGATATACCAAATGAAGCAGAATCTGGCGGAATGTGTCTTCGGGGGTTAAGAAAGGAAAGTTCCTCGATTTCATAGTCAACTAGAGGGGTATAAAGGCTAATCCAAACAAGATTCAAACACTGGTCAACATAGATCCTCCCAAGAGCAAAAAAGAGATCTAGAGATTAACGGGATGAGTAGCTAAACCAAACTATTTTGTTTCAAGAGCCACTGTGTAATACCCCATATTTTTGTGGACTATATTTATTAATTCTTAAGTGATAAATAAATTAATAAATAGGACTAATTATTACTTGTATGCTTTAGTAATAATAAATCGGCATAATTTAGATGATAATTAAAATTTTCATACGGTATGATTTTGTAATGTGTGATTGGAATAATTGATTGGTGATATTTGTTATGTGATTATTGGACTATGTGTATTTGTATAATAAAACAATGTGTATTTTTATAACGCTGTGAGGTATTACCGTGTGTTGTGGGTAATATCATTTATATTGAACTGTGGAGTCTCCTAGATGCTAGGTTATGTATTTTTACTATTTTAAATTGGTCCTGGGGGTTAGTTACCCTTAAAAGGAGTTTCTTGTCAATCTGGGTGGTATTTCGGGATCATTTAATGGCCCTAAAATTGACTATATTAGGTGTGGAAATTGAAGGTTTAAATAAGGGTTAAAGTTATTAAATATAATTATTAACATGGTAGAGCAAACCCTAGCTGTTATTAGTCTTTGAGAGAAGCAGAGAAAATTCCATGGAAGACAAACCATAATGGTTCCAGCCTACACCGTGTGTTCTTCGATTTTCAGTCAAGAATACCTTGTAATACTCAAATTAAATTTACAATCGATTTAAAATATACGTTTTCCCTTTTTCAAATATGAGTTTTAAATCATTTTTAGGGATCAATTATTTTAGGATTGATTATCATAAAGATTTGGGTTAATTAAAAGTAATACAAATGTGTCATGCATCAGATACTTGTACTTTGATGAATATGTCATGAAATTGTCGGACTATATTTTTAGATCTTAGGTTTAATTGATTATTCAAAAGGAGGATTCATTATTACAAAGTTTCTCCATGTTAATTTAATTTTTAGATATGAAATTAATGATAAACATACCCAATATTTATCAAATAATGGTTTAAGTTAGGAAGATTAAATTTTTTAGGTTATAATCATAAAGTTGATTTTAATAAACCTATTTTATTTTGTATATATGATTAGAATATTGGTTATATTGTCAGAGTTGTGATAGGTTGAGTTTTAGGATCGATTAAAAAGATTAAATTTCATTAATTGAGGATTTTGGGGGCTGAACCCATGAAAAAGACAAAGTGGGTTGCGTATAGGCTGATCGATCGATCAAAGAATTTAGTTCATCAATCGAGGGCAACATAATGGGAACAATGAAGGTTTTTATTTAATGGGTTGTATTTTTGAGTTTTCTTTTCTTTCGGGGTTCTTCCTACGACGATCAAAGCTAGTATTTTGAGATGAGAAGATTAGTATGATTTTGGAATGATTTCCTACGGTTAATTGTACAATCTCTAAATGATGTTAATGTCCTTCGGCATGGGATTTGGGTTTGATTGGGGAAACATATGAGTGAGTGGTACCTTAGGGTCATGTATATATGTTCGGATTGGAAAGTGAATAGCTATGGTATTATGGTGGATTCTTTACAATCTTGAGTATTTATAGGCTGTATGATTAAATTAAAAATTAAACGAGGTGAATTTTATGTATTATACTAGAGAATGTATGAATATGTATAATTAGACACTCATAGTTTAGATTTGTATTAAACTAGGAGATGAGTATCTTAAGGTTTGATAATTCCTAAACCGAAATATGTGTACATCAATCAGGAGAAGGGAATTGGGGAAGTTTGGGATACGCGAGAAAATTTATAATATGTTATATATAGTTGTATATGTTTAATATGGTTTTGAGAGATAACAAACCTAATTGAGATGACGATCTTGCATTTAGGGATTGAGATATTTGGGTATGCTTGAGAGTGTTCATTAACCTATGTTAATATATATATATACTAGCAGATGCCGTGCTGAGGGCACGACGATAAATTTGCCCCCGTGATAAAACCCAACCCATATATATATATATATATATATATATATATATATATATATATATGTGTGTGTGTGTGTGTGTGTGTGTGTGTGTGTGTGTGTGTGTGTGTGTGTGTGTGTGTGTGTGTGTTATGAGTTGTTAGATTTCATAAACACACCATTACTTGTGGTGAACCTATCGGTTGGATCTATGTGGGTGCATTCTTGGTTGTTAACACAGGGTGTCTAGAGGTCTTATATTTGATCATACATTCAGTCGATCTCTACTTTATTACATGAGAGGTAAACGATCTCTCTATCAGTGTGACCTTGGTATGGCGCTAGCTGAAAGTGTGATTGCTTAGTGATCTCCCCACTTTCATGTGAGTGTATTGCTTCAGTTTAATCCATTAGGTGTGGAACTACTATGGTTTTATCGATAGAAGCATGAGAAGGTCGCAGATGGTAGATGCCCTCATGTGGTCATTATTAGAACTTGTAATTACACATGGATATTATATTAAGCCAGCGATGGATACATTGATTTAGAACCCACATTATATGTGTAGATGCATTCTATGTGATAATGTTCATCATATCGTTCGAGTCATATGAGTTGGGGTGGAATGGATGAGTAGTGTGAACATGTTGTAATTTGGTGAAGAATACATTTATCTAAAGATGCTAAAAAATAAAGAATGTTACTTTGGGAAATCGTATATTTAAATAAAAGATATGCGGGGGGATTGGGGTGTAATCCTACTTGGGTAGTTAGTCACATTCTATTATAGATACTCGCTTTATGATAGCACTTTTTAGTCTAAATATAGATACTTTTAGTATATTTATGGCATGTGTTGGAGCATGCACATAATTTTGCACTTATATTATAGGTGAGGTACTTATTGCACGTGACAACCGTTGGGTAACATATTTATTATAAATTAATTGCATGATTTATCTTGTTGTTTTGGAGATATTCCTGTAACTTTAGGGCACTGACCCAAAATTATAAATGTTTTCCCCGCACAAGCATTAATATATCTTTACAGAATTATCAGGACTGGGCAGTCATACTTGTAGTTGTGGAGATCTAACATGTTATTCTTAGAGTTGGAGATGCTGGTTCATTATAGTTGTTGTTGTATTCATAATTTATTTTGTAAGTGGTCATTGTTGTACTCATTTATTTCAGTTGTAACATTTGTACTCAAACATTTTAATGTAGTGGATTCATTTTTGGAAGTTATTCCCTTTCAGTTTAATTTTGTTATCATCTTACGTTGAGTTTTTATATTGGTTAGTTTTTATCCATTGTAGTTCTTAGTTTATTGTGATGCTGAGAATGATATAAATTGTTTTAGTGCTACCTATATTTTGGGTTTGGTCTGATCATCCGAGTGTGGAAAATCGGGGGTGTTACAGTTGGCATCAGAGCATCCAGTTTCTAGTATCCTTTGGATCTATGTTGCATCCATTTCATTTTCCATTGAGAATTATTTGATGTGTTATAGCCTATCATACGTTTGTGTACTATGGTATCGTGATGACGTGTGAGTCGATGTTGTTCATTACCATTTGAGGGTTTTCAAGACTTGAGGAATATTTGAGCTTAGAGAATCATAAAAATGGAGACCGTTGAGATTTAGTGGTCTAGTATAAAATGATTATGTGGACAAAGGTGTTCCCCACCGATCTGAGGATGATTATGGGAAGTTATTGCATTTGGGGGTAAAGTCTACAACTAAGAGACTTTTGTAAGAACAAGTTGGTGGATGCGTTTCCTGTTGAGTCCATTGTTGGAGACATTAAGGAATTTTAGTTTTGAGGAGCCTATTGGTGTTTTGGATTCTACTTAAGGTAATATGAATTGTGATGGAAAGTTAGGCTAGTAGAATGACATTATGAGATTTTATGCACCTAAGAGATAGTGAAATGAATAGATGCATTGTAGCAAATACAAAGATTTTGATGAAGAATTTATGTGTGGTAAATTACCATTAAAGATCGCAATTTGTGTTTCCCTTAGATTTGAGAAAGAGTAAATTATGTTATTAAACCCGTTTGTGATTACTAGGATAATAAAGGAGAACGTTTGATATAGGAGTAGGTTATCCACATGGTTGCGGAATATGGGCTAGAGTTAGCTATGTAGGATATGTTAGTACACCTAAGTTGGTGGAAACTTAAGGGGAAAATATTAATGTTTTGTTATTTGAGGAGATATGACTAAATTATAGATTTTTTTTATGAGAATGGATTTGCCTCTGCATTATAGTCATGCAGTTTGCTGATGTATTAATTATGTATAAGGTTTAGGCATAAGTAAGTTCCAAGAAAATCAATGAAAGAGAATGTTTCACTTAAGGATTATAATTGGGAATGTAAGATCAAGAGTACCCTACTAGAGGCACTTGGGGAAAACGAAAGATAGAGTTATGAAATAACGAGTTGAGCCAAGAGAGAGAGAGAGAGAGAGAGAGAGAGAGAGAGAGAGAGAACTCCTAAAATGAATTGTGATTCCTATTTGTTTGATATATAGTGTATGTCCACGTGGTTGGAGAGTGTCGAATATGGATTCTGGGTACAGTGGTATAGAACCAAGAATGGTTCGATTGAGATTTACAGATTTTATGTAGTGGCAGTTACTACCGACATGGGAGTTATAGCCTTAGGTTTGACATGATTTTGGAAATAACATCTTCTTGAGAGTAGGTGCAACAATATGGAAATTTTAGGTTTGGTATCGAAGTAGTTATTTGATTAGGGATATAATTAAGCACGATATCAATAATATCAATATGTTATATAACGATGTACCTTGTTTAGGCATAATGGTTTTGCCGAGAGTTATCTCTTTTTATGCGGTTTGACCATTGACATAATCTCATGGATTATTAGTTAGTGTTCAATAGGTTATAGTATTGGTAGTGGGATACGTCATACCATATGGAATTGACTATTTGATTGTTATGTATGAGAGTTTATGTATTTATTTTTCCTATATTTTGGGATAATTATGGACATGTTTGAATTCCCTACTTTTCTAAATCAAAGGACATAAATTTTCAATTGAGTCCCTGTTTTGTTTTGATTTAATTCCATGAACAAAAATGTGTTTGTAATATGTCAAAGGGATATTTTATTTTTGTCACAATCCCACTTGGTCTATGACGTATTGAAGAAATTGAAGACGTTGCGGCAAAACTTCAAAGAATTAATCACGTCGAAGCTTAATTGGTGCAAGTTTATTAGTCTTCAAGTTAATTGCATTCCGAGGTCACACAGGTATGAATGCGTATAATTAGTGGAGCTAGGAATAATTTTTATAAACGGATAAGGATGAATTTTTGTAAGGAAAATGTTATAAAACGTTTATAAAAATGTTTTAAATGTTTACGCTACGTTTTATTCTGATAAGCTCGAAAAAGAGTTTGACTTAATTGGATCTCTTTTGGAAGAAACATTTTAAAGAAAAAGTCACATTGACACGCGCGTCGTTCGAACGATAGCTGTACCTCGTTCGAGCGAGATAGCCATGTCGCGCGAACGACATGTCAATCTCGTTCGAGCGACACATTTTTTGATACAGAAACCTATTTGCACATGTTTTTCTAAGGTTTCAAAGCTTAAACACATCCTTAGACTTTGCAAAGATCCGAGTTATCATTACTATATGTTTATGTGATCTTGTTGCACCAAGAAGGTTTGTTCTATACTTGAACATCTGGGTTTTATGGTGAAGAAAAGAGAAGGACTTCTTATTCGACACCGTAGACGAATCAAATCCATTCGGTGGACACCGAGACATACGTGGACGCGAGTGTTGTGGATAGGTATCGTGGAAGAATGACTTTCTGAGTGGGCACTGTGCGAGGAGTGGTTGAAGATCATAAGATCATCAAGACCCGTGGGGATCGAGTCGTTGAGTGAGTCTTTTGTCTATTCGTTGTAATTCCATATTCATAGTGATAGTCCGGCTTGGGCCGTCCGAGATTTTTCTCCGTCTTGGGTTTTTCCTCGTACATCTGTCGTTGACAGTATCTTTACTTTACTTTACTTGCTTTAATCACTAGATGCATGTTTAGGATTAATCAAGTTAAAATTGGATTAAAGTAAAAATTGGTTGTTTACAACTTGGCTTGGTGCTAATTAAAAGTTCGATACTTTTTTGGTGAAAATTAGTTTGATTTGAAACACACACATAAGGGACACTCTTTCAAATTGGTATCAGAGCTAGAAAACATAATTTATTTGTTTTGTGATCCCGTGTCTGCTCAAAAATGAATTCTGGAAATAATAAAATTTTTAGAACTCCTATTTTTTATGGCACTAATTACACTTATTGGAAGATGAAAATGAAAAGTGCATTAAAATCTATTAATGAGCGTGTGTGGCTAGCAGTTGATAAAGTTTAGACACCCCCTGTCACTATTTTAGGTGAGGTCACTAATTTAAAGCCCGTCGAGTCATGGACCGAAACTGAACGTAGACCTTCACAATATAATTCTAAAGGTTTGCACGTTATTTCTTCACATGTCACACCGGAAGAATACAATAGAATTATGACTTGTGATACATCAAAACAGGCTTGGGATATTTTGCCACTCACTCACGAGGGCACTAGCATGGTTAGGGCGTCAAAACTTCAAATCTTACTACACAGTTTGAGACCATTAGGATGTTAGAGAGTGAGACTTTTGATGAGTTTTATGCTAGGTTGTCCAATATTGTCAAATCGTCGTTTAACCTAAGTGAGAAAATTCCTGACAACCGTGTCATTAAGAAAATCCGTAGGTCGTTGCCTAGTAGGTTTGATGCGAAAGTGACTATTTTAACCTCCTTGAGTAAGTTAGAGTTGACTAAACTAGAAGAGATTGTCGGTGACTTACAAACATATGAAATAGACATGATTACCTCCAAGCAAGTGCCTAAAGAAGAAAAGGGTATTGCTTTGAAAACCTAGAAGATGAAATTAAAGTTTCGAATTCCGATTTTGATTCCTATTTTGAGGATGTTACTTTGTTGGAAAAGAAATTTTAAAAATTTATTAAGTTTCAAAAGAAATCGAAAGATGCCAAGAAATTTGAAAAATTCAAGAACAACAAAGTTGACCCCACCTCTAAGGATAAGTTTGGGAAGCCTAAGAGAGATGAGTCGGATAACTGTTTTGGGTGTGAAGCGTACGGTCACAAAGTTAAGGAGTGTCCCACTATACTTAAGAAAGAGGGAAAGTAACCCATTGTATATAGTGCCACCTTAAGAAATAGTGATCCAGAAGAGAGTGAGAGTTTCCCCATTGATCGTAACATTATTGCGTTTATGGCATGTCATGTGAGCGACGCCGATTCTCATGTGAATGAAACTTCCGAGGAGGTTTTGAGTGAATCCCATGTTAGTGAGGGAGAAGAGAGTGAAGATGAGTGTAATACCCCGTGTTTTCATGGCTTTTAAATTTAAGGATTTATTAAATTTAATTGAGATAAATTAATTTAATTTTAATCCGAAATGTTGTTTTAAATATTTACTAGCGTGACAAGAGTTAGTAATTATTGGGAATATATTATTTGTTGCATATTACTGGATGAGTATAGTAATATATGAGATTTATTTTTATAATATTGTCACGTGTGAATAAAATGACAATTGTGGAAATTTAAGTCGGGACGCGCCTGTGTCGTGTCGGGACTAAATGTGGATTAATAAAAGTGAATATTTTATAGGTTGTGCATATGGTCGTTTTGAGTGTGCCAACGCGTCCGGAAGGGTCGAGATGGTCAGAAAAGTATACCCGAGGGTTTGATTTGGGTCTCGGGGCGTTTTTAGGCCTAATTAGTACCCCGGTAGGTCATTTTAGTCATTTTGTATTTTTGGCTAATTAAACCCACGAAAATTAAAGGGGTTATATTAGATGTTTAGGTTATCTCCTAGGGTTAGATAACTCAAAACACTAGAACGGCCATTGGAGAGGAGATGAGAGAGCTCTCAAGCCATTCCAAGGCTCAAAACTCATCCGTTTACACCGCCGCCACCGCCAACGCGTAGATCACGAGACGGGGAACGCAACCACACCAAATTCAACACCAAACCAGATTTCTGAAAATCCCAAGCAAGTGTTTATCTTGCTTATTTCGTTGATGCATCATCCATATTAGTTTAGGTGTTATTAGGATGAGATTTATGGAAGAAAAACCCAATTTGAGATGGGAAATTTTCATGTAGTGATGATTTATATGATATTCTGGAAACCCTTTGTTATGTAAAGGATTAAGAGTTTGATTAAGAAAAGAGTTTTAATCAGATACAAACACTAAAAAAAAAAATTTATTCCGGACGATCGGACCGTTGGAATTGGATGAAATTTTACAGAGAATTAGCTGAAGACGAGAGGAAGCTACAAAACAAAATTCAGCTCGATCGGACAGTTCAATATTTTTTAATATTTTTTTTCTAGACAGTTATATGTTTTGAGGACTCTTAGAGATGATAAAAATTCAATTAAAACTCCATTTTAATTCCGATTTCGAAACCGTTTGAAATTCTCATCTTTGAAAATAAAATTCAAAATCCTTTAATGTAAGGCGAAATCTATATTTTTGGGATATTTTGCATAAGGGATAATGTAAGTATATATTAAAGGGGAGAGACACGTAAGAGAGAGTTACGTTGGAACATAAATAGATATCTACTGAATTGTACATTTGGAAGAATAGAGTCCATGAGGGTTACGTAGTAAGTTGGAAAAACCCTTCGAATTAAAGTTAGAAACGAACCATTATACTTGATAAATAATAATGGAAAAATAAGGATAAATGTTGTGAATGTGGGTTATTGGATAAACCTAAATTGATATAATAAAAGTGGTATATTAATATGATTGTGTATGCATATATTATATACTTGTGAAAATCATGGCCGCGCTACTTGCTATCCCTGAGGTTACCGCGCTGGGACGATCTTATCTCGTGCGCCTTATGGGGGATATTGACTCGTACCCTAGAAGATAGGAATCCAAGGTACAAGCTATCGAATCGGTAGTCACGGTCCTAAGAGACGTGAGGGTATGTACTGAACTCTTGGACTTGGAAACTATGCTTCGCCTCAATATTGTTTGTGTATGTATTTATACAGTTCGAGAGTGATTTCGAACTTGTATTCCCTTTAGTACGATTGATACGGGGATTGGATAGCAGAGTATGCCCGCACCATAGTTTTTATGTGGGGTGCTGTTAGGATATATATATTATACGAGTAGTTAATATATATATGAAATTCTGAAATCTGGAACGACCTACTGTGATTTGATATGTAGGACATGGTTGATGACTCAAATTATAAATAATTATTTTGAGAAAGTATAATATGACACTGGAAAACTTTATTGATTAATAAAGTTAAAAGGAGAACCTTGGTTACAAATTGAAATCTTACGTTTTAAATACTTGTGTTGTTCAGTTGTAAATCCTGCGAATAACCTAAGATAAGTTAAATCATTGGGGAAAGATATTGTGATATATAATGAGATAAACCATTGGGAAGGTTAGTGCGATAGGAGTGCACATTAAAAGAGAGGCGAGAATTTCTCAAGAGAGTGTCGCACTAAGGTGTTGTTGCATTGGCATGTATCAATTTAAATACTTACTAAACGAATTTTTAAATCATATACACTATCGGGCTCTGACCCGTTTCTATTTCTTTTTCACTCTTGTATATATATATGTATGTATTACAGGTGCCCAGCCACAGGGGCGTCTTACTTAGGATCCTTTGGAAGGAACGTGCTGCAGCTTAGGTGGGAGTTGAAGGCCTGTTGTTTAGACGACTTCATCCATTTGATTCTACTCCTAGTTCAGTTTTATCCAGAAGGGGCATGTGTCGCCCTCTTTCTATTATTTAGTTGGTATTGTCGGAGATTGAAATTTTTACTTTCAGTACCTTTATTTCGGGATTTATTACTGTCAGGATGTTTTTCTTTAGTGTTGTAAATGTTGGTATTTATTATTTATGATTAAATTCGTGTATGTTCAATTCTATTTTTATTCTTAATGTGTGACTCTTTAGATGTTAATGGCTTAAGGTTTTATAACCGGATTTAATAAAATGAGAATAAGGTTTTAAATGGTTTTGACACTTAGCTTAATTATTTAGGGTGTTTAAATTGGAAAAGTATTTTTACGACAGTGATGCTAAGAATGAACCATCTGTTCACCTTGATTTTAATTTAATAAAGGAGTGATCGCCCGGTATTTAATTAGGCGGGGTGTCACAGGTGGTATCAGAGCATCAGGTTCTAGTGTCCTTAGGATCTGTACGGCTTATGATGCTTTCAGCGTTGCTTTGTTTGTTATAGAGCCCTATGTTTAGGATTGTCGATTCCTTTGACGAGATTTCGTTCTCATGCTATAATGTGTATACACTAGTGAATTCTAATTTCGTTCGGATGTGTGCGTGTGCCGGGCGATGACGGATGTCAGAAGAGGACCGTTAAGCGTACATCAGGAGGCAGGGCTCAGTTGAGATTATGAAATATATCCGAGGATGATGACCGTAGTCGAGGTCACCTCCATTATGGCACGAGAAGCCACGACTAGAAAGGCGATAAAGGTGCAGAAATGATTTTCAAATGCTGTTATAGTCAAATGAGGTGCGAGGGTAAACTTACCCAACGTATTACAAAAACGTGTAGAGACTGTCAGTCGGAAATTTTAGAAACGCGAAAATTGTATGTGTTTACCAAAGGAGGTAAAGTATCCAAAGGATTAAATATAGGACGGAGTGTGGCAAACTGAAAGTGAAAATTTAGAGAAAATTTTCTTGGCTTTCGGGACGAAATTATAATGGTTGGAGTCAACCACCAATTTTAGAAGTGGAATGCTATGCCTGTAGGAGAACCTTAGGTACAGTGTTGACCGTATGTTCCTTCCTATACTGTTCAGGATGAGAAGCAAACGTGGTTCTGAACTCATCGCAGAAGGGCATGACAGAAGTCCAATTGTGGATATGAATCCTAATCGTTAGCAAATTTTGTATCGAAAGAGGTAGATACTAGTGGAGGAAACGACTCCAAGTGGGAGAACAACTTGAAATAATAGTTGATAATACTCGAGGAGGAAATTCTGATGGACGGCCGATTCAGAGGTTGACAATGTCATATTTTTTCAATATAGATGATAACGCTTCTTTGTGGGGGAAGTTAAAGGAATCGAAGAATTTAGTCGAGAATAAGACTGAATACAACGGTGGTGGTATAACACCACAAAAAGATGTGGATACACATCATGAAAACCATTTAAATGCTTAAAATAGTTAAATTCGTACCAAGTGATGGTAAATTCAGTAAGTACTATTATAGATAGTAACATGATCTTTATGGCCTAAAAAGCTAAGGGAACAACCGGGATGGATAACAGGAATCGAGTCTACTAAAGTCCGAGAGAAGGACAATCCAAACCTGGTTAGTAGGACAGGTGATAAGTGGATTAGGTGTTGAGGTATTTTGGTGCGGAGTGAAATTGCTCGCGATAATATGTTCCAAAGTGAGAAAAAGGGACAAGAATACGGTGCCTAGTAAAGGACGACGATTAAAAATAATTTTGTTTTGGTTTGGGCAGACGTGTTACGTCCGAAAACCATTTGTGCAGTCAAGTTGATTGCCAGGATGGATGTATAAGTTGTATCCTTAGAGGATGCGGCGTGTTTATGTGACACGAGCGAGTCACCATATTTTGTTCATTGCTAGATTAGCATGTGAGACGAGTTTAATGCATATCATTATAAATGTTACCATAATGTGAATATTTTTCCTTAGTATAGCGGGATTTTTCTTTGGTGCTATCCGCGGGGGATGAATGAGTATATTAACAGTGTTTTATACTTTATTGAGGTTACTCGTTGTAGTGATGCGATACACGAGTATGATATTATCTTTGTTAAAATGTTATAGAAATGGGTAGTATGATAGTGGGCATTTATTGCAAGGCTATCTGAGTAGTTACATTAGTGCAACACGTTTTGTTTTGGCGAGGCTTTACCTGTAAGAAGGTTGAACTCGCACTTATATTATCTATCCTAGAGACTTCGAAGGAGATAGTGGGCTCGAGATATTCGATACCAATGTATGTATAGACTTTGTCAGTATGATTCAGTATGTACCGGGATTTACCGTTGAGCGAAAAGACTTGACTCGGTATTATGTTTAGCACTCCGGACTTAGTGATAGGAAGAGTGCAGTGTTATATTTATCCTTAAGAGATATGGGAGTTAAGAGTTATACCCCTAATGTTAGAAAAAGGAAATTTAAAGAATTTCGATCGTATGTATCCGAGGTTTATAGAATGTAATTACCATCAACCAATACGGGACGATAGTGAAATTGGTGAAACATTCTTTGTTAAGCATAATTACGGGAGAAATTGTAACTTTTATGCCAAGGGACGAAATAAAGGGGTATATACTATGGACGGAGGACCTAACGGATTTCGATAACCGACAATGTTAGGTATTAGTGTATCGGGGGGGTTCCTTGTTTGGATTTCGCTTTGCGAGATATCCCACGCATGAAACTTAGCGT
This sequence comes from Sambucus nigra, assembly GCA_949130495.1. NCBI lineage: Eukaryota > Viridiplantae > Streptophyta > Magnoliopsida > Dipsacales > Adoxaceae > Sambucus > Sambucus nigra. Next base: position 222,682,859 of record OX422224.1, read on the forward strand.
AAGGTTGGAAATAGGGAGACGTTTGGTCACTATTCCATGAGTTCGGTACCCTGGTCGAAATGGGATCAAGTAATTATGTATCTAAGTTGGAAGTTAAATTTTGTTTTAAGGTCATTGGAGCCGGATTTTTGTGTTAGGAAAGCATTGAAAGTTATCCCCACGAATTGAGGGGTGGAACGATGATAAGGAGAATTTAAGAATTTTGATTTCTAGGGTGATTCAGAGTACCCAAATGTTATAACCGCGTACAGAACACAAGTTGAATAAAGAGTTGGAATGATTTTTAGCATGGATTATCTGGAAAGAACTTTATATTATACAAAAGAGATGACTTGTAATTATTTTGATGAATAGAGCGTTAGTGATTTATTTTGGTTGCTGTACCTATTTGGGAAAATTGTTGTACTTATCTGAGGAAGGTTGAGAATTATTATTACTCTTTTATTGTCATGGAATTTGAATGACCTATTCCTTCTATTCCGTTGAATTTTGTTAGTCCTACAGATGAGTAGCACGCCGTTCGCTCTCCCAGGGCGGTCGGAGTGTTGCAAAAATGTGGGCATCTTGGTTAACTACAGTTAAAATAGTACGAGTCGAAGGCACGTGGTAATAGATATGTGAAATATATGTTTGTGGGACTAGTATAACGAAGTGGAAGTGATAGAGTGGATTAAACGTCACATGAGGGGCGATAATCCATACATAAGTGTGCAATTAGAATAGCACGCCCTAACTTGATTGGAAGGCTGTGGGAAGCCATTCAAGAATTGGTATTCCTTGAATAGAGTAGAATTTAATTGTTATGAAGCACACCCGGAGCGGAGTTGTTATTAGTCAAGTGTGAGAGAGACTTGCTCATACAAAGAGTAATGATGTTAGAATAGTATAAGAGATCCAGAAGTGCGCTTCGTGGAGAGAAGAGCACAGGTCGGAACTTTCGGCATACTCCAAGGAAGGAATGGGAGTATTACGTGTCACTTAATGTGAGACATTTCAAGGGAAGAATCGATGTTTAGCGAGACGTAGTGAGTAGTCTCTACATGCACTGCCCATAGGTAAGGTTTGGTTGAAAGAGGAGAATCAACCAAAGAATTTTGTGTTTATCGAAAATTCCTGAATTTAGAAGAGGTTGGTAAAGTCGGTAAAGTTCTTGGATGGGTTGCCATCCTCAAAACAAGATCAAGGGTTTATCCCAAACATGTGAATTAAGTCGCCGAGAAGGAAGTGATTGATATTCCTTTGGGCTGGCTTACAATATTAACTAGTATGCCCCAGACTTCCTTTGAAAGGAAGGATCGCGCCAGTGCATGGTCCGGCGCAGTATAAATTTCTGAATCAGGATGAGATTGGTGAATCCCACCTTTGATATGGGATTTCAGGAACCAGCGGAGATAAGATTTCATTTCGAGTAGGATGTATCACCCTTAGCCAGGGAATAAGCGCATGGTGATTAAAGATTAGTGGAGCCACGTGAAGGAGATTTTGGAATCTTGGTACGATGATTTCAAGAATGCTCTGTAGAAGCACTCGTACCTGTTTGTCGCGTACGAGGTACTTATTAAGGTTTTGTTATGCAAGAACCTCGACTATTCTCCTTCCGTATGTTTAGAGTAGAGTAGATAATCAGAATTTTTGGATCGGTCGAGAAAATATCCGATAACTATGGTGGAATTCCACGACTGTTTTAGGCAGTCAAGAGTGGTCAAATGTTCGTATGATCTTCTCAGAATGGGAATTTTGTGTATGAATAAATCCGAGTAGTTGTCATGTAGTGAGGTGCAGCCTCCTAATGATAGTGAGATAATGGAAATTATAACGTATAGACGTAAACTATTCAAATATTGTCAGTTGGGAGTGCAATGTGATGTGTCTCCAATGAGAATGTAAAACAATGTTGCTGTGAGGAAAAAGCTATAGTGATTGAGCGCCGTACTATGTAGATAGTTTGTGTACTGACAAGGATATCCAGAATTGTGCTACCTGGTAGGCCTTATTTTCCGAATTTCGGGACGAAATTCCGTTATTAGGGGGGGAAGTAAGTAACACCCCATGTTTTCACGGCTTTTAAATTTAAGGATTTATTAAATTTAATTGAGATAAATTAATTTAATTTTAAACCGAAATGTTGTTTTAAATATTTACTAGCGTGACAAGAGTTAGTAATTATTGGGAATATATTATTTGTTGCATATTACTGGATGAGTATAGTAATATATGAGATTTATTTTTATAATATTGTCACGTGTGAATAAAATGACAATTGTGGAAATTTAAGTCGGGACGCGCCTGTGTCGTGTCGGGACTAAATGTGGATTAATAAAAGTGAATATTTTATAGGTTGTGCGTATGGTCGTTTTGAGTGCGCCAACGCGTCCGGAAGGGTCGAGATAGTCAGAAATATACCCGGGGGTTTGATTTGGGTCCCGGGGCGTTTTTAGGCCTAATTAGTACCCCGGGAGGGCATTTTAGTCATTTTGTATTTTTGGGTAATTAAACCCATGAAAATTAAAGGGGTTATATCAGATGTTTAAGTTATCTCCTAGGGTTAGATAAATCAAAACACTAGAACGGCCATTGGAGAGGAGAGGAGAGAGCTCTCAAGGCATTCCAAGGCTCAAAACTCATCCGTTTACACCGCCGCCACCGCCAACGCGTAGATCACGAGACGGGGAACGTAACCACACATAATTCAACACCAAACCAGATTTCTGAAAATCCCAGGCAAGTGTTTATCTTTCTTATTTCGTTGATGCATCATCCATATTATTTTAGGAGTTATTAGGTTGAGATTTATGGAAGAAAAACCCAATTTGAGATGGGAAATTTTCATGTAGTGATGATTTATATGATATTCTGGAAACCCTTTGTCATGTAAAGGATTAAGAGTTTGATTAAGAAAATAGTTCTAATCAGATACAAACACTAAAAAAAAATTATTTCGGACAATCGGACATTTGGAATTGGATGAAATTTTACAGAGAATTAGCTGAAAACGAGAGAAAGCTATAAAAAAAAATTCAGCTCGATCGGAGCGTTCAATATTTTTTAATATTTTTTTTGCTAGACAGTTATATGTTTTGAGGACTCTTAGAGATGATAAAAATTCAATTAAAACTCCATTTTAATTCCGATTTCAAAACCGTTTGAAATTCTCATCTTTGAAAATAAAATTCAAAATCCTTTAATGTAAGGCGAAATCTATATTTTTGGGATATTTTGCATAAGGGATAATGTAAGTATATATTAAAGGGGAGAGACACGTAAGAGAGAGTTACGTTGGAACATAAATAGATATCTACTGAATTGTACATTTGGAAGAATAGAGTCCATGAGGGTTACGTAGTAAGTTGGAAAAACCCTTCGAATTAAAGTTAGAAACGAACCATTATACTTGATAAATAATAATGGAAAAATAAGGATAAATGTTGTGAATGTGGGTTATTGGATAAACCTAAATTGATATAATAAAGTGGTATATTTATATGATTCTGTATGCATATATTATATACTTGTGAAAATCATGCCCGCGCTACTTGCTATCCCTGAGGTTACCGCGCTGGGACGATCTTATCTCGTGTGCCTTATGGGGGATATTGACTCGTACCCTAGAAGATAGGAATCCAAGGTACAGGCTATCGAATCGGTAGTCACGGTCCTAAGAGACGTGAGGGTATGTACTGACCTCTTGGACTTGGAAACTATGCTTCGCCTCAATATTGTTTGTGTATGTATTTATACAGTTCGAGAGTGATTTCGAACTTGTATTCCCTTTAGTACGATTGATACGGGGATTGGATAGCAGAGTATGCCCGCACCATAGTTTTTATGTGGGGTGCTGTTATGATATATATATATTATACGAGTAGTTAATATATATATGAAATTCTGAAATCTGGAACTGCCTACTGTGATTTGATATGTAGGACATGGTTGATGACTCAAATTATAAATAATTATTTTGAGAAAGTATAATACGACACTGGAAAACTTTATTGATTAATAAAGTTAAAAGGAGAACCTTGGTTACAAATTGAAATCTTACGTTTTAAATACTTGTGTTGATCATTTGTAAATCCTGCGAATAACCTAAAATAAGTTAAATCATTGGGGAAAGATAGTGTGATATATGATGAGATAAACCATTGGGAAGGTTAGTTCGATAGGAGTGCACATTAGAAGAGAGGTGAGAATTTCTCAAGAGAATGCCGCACTAAGGTGTTGTTGCATTGGCCTGTATCAATTTAAATACTTACTAAACGAATTTTTAAATCATATACACTATCGGGCTCTGACCCATTTCTATTTCCTTTTATCTCTTGTATATATATGTATGTATTACAGGTGCCCAGCCACAGGGGCGTCTTACTTAGAATCCTTTGGAAGGAACGTGCTGCAGCTTAGGTGGGAGTTGCAGGACTGTTGTTCAGATGACTTCATCCATTTGATTCTACTCCTAGTTCAGTTTTATCCATCAGGGGCATGTGTTGCCCTCTTTCTATTATTTAGTTGTTATTGTCAGAGATTGAAATTTTTACTTTCAGTACCTTTATTTCGGGATTTATTACTGTCAGGATGTTTTCCTTTAGTGTTGTAAATGTTGGGATTTATTATTTATGATTAAATTCGTGTATGTTCAATTCTATTTTTATTCTTAATGTGTGACTCTTTAGATGTTAATGGTTTAAGGTTTTATAACCGGATTTAATAAAATGAGAATAGGGCTTTAAATGGTTTTGACACTTAGCTTAATTATTTAAGGTGTTTAAATTGGAAAAGTATTTTTACGACAACGATGCTAAGAATGAACCAACTATTCACCTTGATTTTAATTTAATAAAGGAGTGATCGCCCGGTATTTAATTAGGCGGGGTGTCACAGGTGGTATCAGAGCATCAGGTTCTAGTGTCCTTAGGATCTGTACGGCTTATTATGCTTTCAGCGTTGCTTTGTTTGTTATAGAGCCCTATGTTTAGGATTTTCGATTCCTTTGACGAGATTTCGTTCTCAGGCTATAATGTGTATACACTAGTGAATTCTAATTTCGTTCGGATGTGTGCGTGTGCCGAGCGATGACGGATGTCAAAAGAGGACCGTTAAGCGTACATCAGGAGGCAGGGCTCAGTTGAGATTATGAAATATATCCGAGGATGATGACCGTAGTCGAGGTCACCTCCATTATGGCACGAGAAGCCACGACTAAAAAGGCGACAAAGGTGCAGAAATGATTTTCAAATGCTGTTATAGTCAAATGAGGTGCGAGGGTAAACTTAACCAACGTATTACTAAAGCGTGTAGAGACTGTCAGTGGGAAATTTTAGAAACGCGAAAATTGTATGTGTTTACCAAAGGAGGTAAAGTATCCAAAGGATTAAATATAGGACGGAGTGTGGCAAACTGAAAGTGAAAATTTAGAGAAAATTTTCTTAGGTTTCGGGATGAAATTATAATGGTTGGAGTCAACCACCAATTTTAGAAGTGGAATGCTATGCCTATAGGAGAACCTTAGGTACAGTGTTGATCGTATGTTCCTTCATCAACTGTTCAGGATGAGAAGCAAACGTGGTTCTGAACTCATCGCAGAAGGGCATGATAGAAGTCCAATTGTGGATATGAATCCTAATTGTTAGCAAATTTTGTATCGAAAGAGGTAGATACTAGTGGAGGAAATGACTGCAAGTGGGAGACCAACTTGTTATAACAAGGCAAGTGAAATAAAAAAGGAAAATACATAGCAAGAATACAAAAGAAACATAACCGATACCTCTCCCTTATTGATGGCACCTTGACACTTCATATGTTGTTTCCTTAGAAAGAGTGGTATGTAATAATTTTTCACAATCACACTATGATCCTAGTACTTGTTGTTGTTATGAGAAAACCTAAATACCAAGGTTCTATTAGCCTCTTTTTTAGATAGTAAATGTTTTCATTGGTTGTCACAGTACTTGACATCAGTGATTCCAAGGTTATTCCCATACATTCATTAATGGGGTGAACACTATTAACGATACTCCAAGTATTTGGAGCGACCTGGGTTGAAACCACATCAAAATATTGGCAAAACACTAAAAATATTTATTTGGGGGAAAAGTCACCCACATTCATTAATAAAGTTATCAACCTTTTGTCAAGAGAGGAACTCTTTCATCCCTAACAATTAAGAGGACTTATCTAGCATCGCTACTGCACAGAGCACAAAGATCCGTGACCTCAATGAGACCCAATACTTTGAGAGAAATTGTGGGGTCAATAATTTCACTAGCACGTGCTCATCCATGTGCGTTCATAATTAATGAGGTCTTCTAATCAAAGAATAAATGTTTAATTCAATCACATATAACAAACGACTAAGATAAAAGGGATAAGACCTAAATATTAGGAATAGTTGTTAACGGATCATAGGAATCTACTAAGCTGCCTTATAAATTTGAACTCACCCCACATGAATGGGCATGCATGTATGTAACACCGAGAAATACTATAACTATATTGACTTGTGTTCTCAATCAATAAGAACAAACCTTAGCACTCCATGGAAAAATGCAAGTTGCTGAACCAGAGTACATATTATTTTTTTTGTGTGTGATATCATTATTTTTGAAATTATTATTGATATTGGTCTATTGTGTATTGAATATAACAATCTGTAAGAATTTACTATATATAGGAGCCTAGTCCTTTATATTTCATTTTCGTTATGAACTAGAATTATATATTCGCATGTCTACAAGTTCATAATCAAATAAACATGTTTGATAAGTATTTCAGAAAAACACGTATTTATGGGAGTCGTTGTTGGGAAGGGAACATTTTCTCGAAGAAGTGGCGTGGATTATTTTGATTATGGCTTTTGCAAAGTGTCCAGAGTAAACCTATTCACTGAATATTTCTTGAAAGCGAGTTTGATATGTAGGAAAAGGCGTGTTTCGTATTGTACTCACTTTTACCTATTTTGATTAGTCATTTTAAGTAAGGAACATAATGATGATATCAATGATGAGAAACAATGGAGTAGGACTAGACATTAAAATATAAGAGCTGTAAAGTGCATGCCCAGTCCCCTAGTAGGGGCCGGGTTATATTACTACCAATATATGTATTTCTATGTCCCAATGTCTACTTAAGATGTAGACTCGAGTTTTGCTTAAAATGTTTACCCTTGGATCGTGGACTGAGATTTTATGGAGAATTGAACATAGTGAGTTAGTACCATCGAACATAGTTTTGTCTTAGAAGGCTATGACTTTGAGTGTTTGTGTAGAGGTGTGACCCACTTTTGTTGGTGGGAGTGACTTTTTTGAATATTCAGAACTTCTTTGATAATGATCGGAATAATGCTCGGTATTGGAGGATTTTAGAAAATCGAATCAATGCTAGGTTTTAGGGTATTTTTCCAAAGAGGTGGGTACCCTTTTATAAAGACATATTTGGGACATATAACCGCATGATTAGTTGGGCCTTTAATCGCATGGTTAAATATTTAACCATTCGAAAGATCTTATGTTGATTATGTGTCACGTGTATTGCAATTTTAAGCACGCGGTTAACCATTTGATCGTGCAGTAAAATCTATGAAGATTTGGATGCAAGTGGATTGGATATGTAATGGTGAGGTATTAGCTAACTACGTGGTTAACCAATTATACATGCGGTCAACCTTTGAATGGCGCGGTTAAATGCTTGACATGCATTTATTTCTCTGATGAGAATGAGTTCTGGATTTGGTTTGCATACTTATGGGAGTTCCCATATATTTATGAAAAATTATGGATAACTAATCACCCAAGTCACGATTTTGAGGAGACCATTTTAAGATGTTCCAGGAGGTAGACGGGTAGTATGTCGCGTAAACTACGAAAAATGATACTTAGTTGGAGTTTAGGGTGTCCGTAGTGGTTAAAAGAGAGCTATTAGGAATCAACTGATTGGCTTCTGTTAGTAATTTTTACTCACTTGGGACTCACGAGTCGAAAACAATGCTAATTCAACTAAGTGTGGTGTGTGGATCCCTTTTTATTTCTTAAGCGAAAAGTGTTTTAAGGATGACAGAACAAATTCACTTTTTATGAAAAACCTTTTTCTAATTGTAATGTGAACCAAGTTGTGAACCAATTTTAACATAATCAAATTTTATCTTGATTAATCCTAAGCACCCATCTAGTGATTAAAACAAGTAAAATAAAGTAAAGAATACTCACAACTCCAGATGTACGAGGAAACCACAACAAAAAACCTCAGACGACCCAAGCCAGATAATCACTATGAATGTTGATTTACAACGAACAAACACAAGTCTTACTCAATGATTCGATCCCCCACGAGACTTGAAGCTCTTATGATGTTCAACCACTCCTCTCATAGTGCCCACGTAGAAAGTCATTTTTCCACGATACCTGTCCATAGCACACGCATCCACGTATGTCTCGGTGTCCATCAATATGGCTTGTAACGTCTACAGAATCGAAATGTGAACTTCTTCGCTTCTTCTTCGAAAAACCAACAATATTCAAGTATAGAACAACTCTTCTTAGTGAAAATAAGATCACTGTTGCATATATTACTAAAAATTGAATCTTGTAGACTCTAAGTATGTGTTTAGCTTTGGAAAACCATAGAAAATTATGTGCCGAAATGTACTGGTTCGTAACAATTTTTCCAGAATGCACACTTTCGAAATATGATTGGAAAATGTCATTAAATATTTTTCCTAAGGTGGTGGCTCGCTTAAGAAACATATAAATGTCGCTCGAGTGAGATACAAATCTCGCTCGAATTACCTGTCTCGTCGTTTGAACGACGCGCGTTAGAGTCCCATTTAAACTCAACTCTAATCCGCCCTTATCAGCTTAAAACGAATTGTAAACGATTTCAAACACCTTTAAAAACATTTTCTTAGTAAAATAACATCATTAAATATTTTAAAATAAATTTTGAGTCCCATTAAAATTACTCATTCATACCTGAATGATCTCGGAATACAATTAAACATAAAGACGATTAAACTTACACCAATTAAACATTCGGCATAAATAATTCTCTGAAGCTTTGCCGCAATGTCTTCAGTAAACTTCAACATGTCATAGTCTGTGTGAGATAGTGACTATAAAAATCTCCCTATAACTCAAACGTGTTTTGTTCCGGGAATAAGTCAAAACTATACAACGCACTCGATTGGAAATTTTGTCCATACACGGTGCTTATAGTACATATCAGAGTCGGAAGTGGTGTAGGCTATTTGTATAAATGATATATATATATATATATATATATATATATATATATATATATATATATATATATATATATATATATATATATATATATATATATATATATATATATTCCTACTATCTTCCCGAAGCACCCTTTATATAGAGAGTTGTTAGGAGTAGCTAAAAAGTGGCAGTTGAGGCATGGATGGCCATGTATGAGTTCTTTTGCTATAGTGGAATTGTGGAGTGTTGGTGGGAGATCTTATAGGTGAGTGGTGATGGTTGTTGTGTGAATTCAATGGAATTTGATTAACTAGTGGAAAATTTAAGTGGTTAGTGAGGGTTAACAGAATAATGTATATCGACTAACCTTCCAGGATGGTCTATTGAGGCTTTGCCTAAATTTTGCGAGCTTTCCTAAACCCGAGGAAATAGTTATAGGTTAGAGAGGAAATATCATCCACATATAAGTGGGACCTAATATTACTTGGTCTTGGGAGGGACAATTAAGGTTTATTTACCTTGATTTTAACTTATTGGACCTTGGCAGTTACTATGCTTCCAACAGTTTGAGGTCCAGGGCCTCATATTCTACTTGATTATTTGAATAGGTTAACTCCAATTTGAAAGGGATTTGGTATCTCTCACCATCCATTGATATTATGATGTATTTTCCTCTAGATGATGTTATTGAGTATCTGTATAACTCCATACTCCATTTTTATATTCTTTATGGTAAGCTAATGCTTGGAACTTTTAGACACGGATTTCTCAACTTGGTGGATCATATGTACCACTGGGAAAGTATGATAATAAGTTAGACAAACTTAGCACTTGATTATTTTAGGAGTGATGAACTTAATATCGTATTGTGAAATAGTTAGAAACTAACTAGACAACCTTCCCACTAATATTGTCCTAGAGAATTATTTTTAATAGTATCGCAATATGTTACCAACAATACTTGCAATGCGAAAAAAATTGTTTATGGTTTTGTGTCAGAAGGAGTAACGTCAATAAGTATATTTACACCACCGTGTATCTAACTTCACTATCCCTGATACCCTGCTAAAATTCATCTTCTCGATTTCTTTTATTTCACATGATAGTAAATCTACGACTGAATGATTTGTTGATGTTAAGTATATGAGGAGTTTTTGGAACTTCATTGGTGGTGCCATGGTTTTTGGGGTATTGGGTGCTTATTTAATGTTTTCCAAGGACGCTTAATGGTTTCAGTTATTGGCTTGCACGTCTAGCAAATGGGCCTAGTTTTGTAGCCAAGGAGATTGGACAATATCGTGTCAATGATTTTGTGTTCTCTTCAGGCAAACATGAGCTAAAACTCATTGGGAAATAAAATAGCGGCATTTCATATAAATCATTAACTCATTTCAGGGCAAGCGCGAAAGATAAAAACTTGATAGAAGCTGAGATGACGTATTATGGGATTATAAAACAAATTGTGCTATTAGATTATATATTTTTTACCATACCTGTATTTTACTGTGATTGGGTGAGAGTAGAGGACAAGAATGCATGTATGGTTGACCCTGACACCTACATGGTGAAGGATGATTTGGCCAAGTTGAAGAGTAAAGATAATGTGAATGATGATCTATTCATTTGTGCATTCCAAAACTTAAAGCAAGTGTTTTATGTAAAGAGCCCCAACAACGATCCATAGTTTGTTGTTTTACATTCTCCTAAGCGCTTGACTACATCGGTAGACGACATAGAGGAACCTATCGGGATTCAACCTATTGTGGATGATAACCCAAAATTAAAGAAATTATTAAACACATTAAAGGAGTAAATGTTTAATTGTAGCATGTTCTGTTGTTTTAAATGTTGACTTCAAAGTTATGTATAATAGCATGTTTCAATTATTTCGTAGCATGTATTCACAGTGACTTTTGTTCAGAAGTTTATTATTACTTTTTCCAGGATGTCATATATTGTATATATATGCAACGATTTTCAAAATAGGTCTTTTATAGAGAACACATCAATTTATCGACACGACTATCGAAAAATCAAACAATCAAATTACTTGCGAGATCATGTGTGGAACATACCTGAAGCATATTTATTTCACTCAATACTACGCACACTACCTCAAAGTTGGGATGAAGCAGTTGAAAAGGTTTTCATAAAACACAGTCCAAGTAATGCGATGCAGTTAGTAGAGTTTAGAACTCAAAGAAAGAAAAATCGATCCTTTATGATAGAATAGAAGAGGATAAGGATGCATTCAGACTCTACTGTGAGAAAACATATGCATAACAAATTAACATCTATTATCGTCTTAAGAGAGAAGGCACACGTCCTAACATGTTTAGTGTCAGAAATGCAATTATTGACATACTTACCCATACATGGCCAATGAAAAATTTATGTGAAATGATGAAGTATGAAACTTATGACATGGTCGAATTATCAAAACTTTTAGAATATGTTGAAAAGGTATAACTTATATTATATATATTTTTTTTATTATTTCCTTACTCTTGTATTAACATATGGACTAATGCATAAATATATAAATGCAAAAAATGGCATCCGAGAATACAATTCCATCATCCAGGCCAGAAAGTTCAAGTCATGATGAACATTTTCCCATTGATTCTCGTGAAGACGTTTCCCTTAACCTATTTGGTTTGGCAATAGATGGTAAGAATACTTTTAAAGCTTGAGTCTTGTCTTTGTTAAAATCTTGTATTGGCTTAAAATATGAGAGTTGGGATATGATTGAGCAAGTAAAAAAAGACGACTTGTCGGATACGCTCATGAAAGAGTTCAATCTTTCGGCCGACCAGAAGGAGGGGTCCATAAAAGCCATTAGTATTCTATTGAATAATTTTAGAAGCAACCCCCGTGTTGGTGTAAAACATTAGATCACTCTAATTATTCAATCACAGATAAATAAATGAGACAAAGAATTTTAAAGTGGTCCAGCCTTATAAGAATGGCCTACGTCCACTGTTATTTTATTGCTGAGTGTTTTGGGAATTCTCGATTACAAGTTCTATCAAGAAATTCCGGTCCGGGGGGTCCAATCCCTTTACAATGAGGATTGTACAATGTATTTATAGCCCTGAGGCTGTAAAGTGAAAGGGTAATACATTAAATGATGTACATATGAAAGGGTGATACATTCAATGCCCTTTAAGCGTGTGCGTCTGAATGATAAGCATTTAATGAATAGTCAAACTATTGATTATCCTGTTATTAAAGCTTTGTTCGAGGTGCAGCTCGGACAGCCTGAGTTACTCGGACCGCCTAAGCTTCTCAGTGTTAGGAGTTCCTCGGAGAGTTTTTGTTCCTCGGAGTGTATGAGTTCCTCGGGGAATTCTTGTTCCTCGGAGCGTCTGAGTTCCTCGAGGAAGTAGTGCTCCTCGTTGTATTTTTTTTCCTCAGAGCGTGTGAGTTCCTCGGAAGTATTTATTGTTGCCATGTAGATTGCCACGTGTCATCATTCAATTGAGCCATATCAGCAGACTAAATTTGGTATCAACAGAAGCCCCCAATGTTTCATAGTTCGAAATTTGAGGAGTATGGAACATTCTTTCTTGGAATATGGTAGCTTTAAATGGTATTCTTGATTTTTGGGAGTTTTTCCCTTGTATTTATTTCTCCTTCCAAATTCGTAGAATCATGCTTTTTTGAACTTTTCTACTTGCTTCGATTCCCGCGCTCTTTTTGTCCTTTTAGCCGTCGGTAGCGTAATCGTTTCTTTTTGTAATCATTACTTTTTCCTTTTCCCAAGGCAAGGTATTTAAGCATCACAGACATTCCCATCGTCTTCTACCTTTTCAAATTTGTAACTTCGAATTTTCCATCGTCTTTTTTTTCCTGTGTGTTCATCTCTTCCATCGTTCGTTGTCATCAGATCCACTCTTCTTCTGTAAGATTTTCTTCCTTCTTCTTCATTTCTTTTATTCACCATGGTTTACCCTATTGAATCTCTTGATAAATTTCGCTCTGATTTTTCTATTCCCTCCTGGGTTATTCTGGAAGAGCTTTCTGAGCCTTCTGATTATTTTCGTTTCGCTGAGGGACATTGGTTCCCCAGTCTCTTTATTGCTGAATGTGGATTTTCTTTTCCACCCAATCCCTTGCGTCTCGAATTCTGTCATTACTTTGACGGTGTTCCTGCAAGGATAGCCCCCAACACATGGAGAATAGTTAATGGGGTGCATAGATTAAATCAAATCCATGGAACTCGCATAGGAATTCCTGAGATTATGTTTTGTTACAGATGGGCAGTTGGTGATAACACCTTTTATTTAAACACTAGAATGTTAAATAGGGCTTTAGTAGTCAATCTCCCTCATGCCAATAGGGATTATTTTGAGCACGGGGTTATCATAAAAAATTGGCAACATGCTCCTTTATCAAGAGATGAAGTTTATCAGGGTCCCAGATGCCCTCCCTATGGCAATGGGATAGGTTATTTTTATTTTCTTTTATTTATTTTGAAATCATGCTTCCTTTATGTTTGATAAAATGTATCACTGATGGCAATATTTAATTATTTGTAGTTGACAATAAAAGAAAGTGTCCAAAAGAAGCAGACGTTAACATAAGACACTTAAAACTTATCTGGAGTCTGCATCAGAGTGTCGCCGACGAGCACATTAGGTCAGCCTCATATCTGTTGCAGTACAAGAGCTACACCACTTCTTTCACTGCTCGTCCGGTGATAAGTGAAGCAGAGCCAGTACCAGCTTCCACCAGTTCCTCGCCTGAATCTCACGTCCCTTTAAGTGAAAGAATGAAGAAAAGAAGACCTCCCATTCTCTTTGAGAAGCCTGCCTCTGGTTTTGGAGAGGCAAAAGGAAGTAAAGTTGATGTCCCAGGGGAGGGGACAAAGAAGAATGATGCACCTTCCTCGGCTGCTGTTGTGAAGGTTGCCGAGAAGCCCGCAGTGGCTCCGAGCAGGTCTGCTTCTCCTGGAGAGGTGATTGTAATATCACCGACCAAGGGTTCGTCCTTGGTTGAATCTGTTCCTGTTCCCCTAAGGAGGCTGAAAAAAAGCTCCTCTGTCAATTTGGCTGACACCATTGCTCAGCCCCCAACTACTGGAACTGAGGTTCCAACTTTTGTTCCCCCGAGCTCTGCCATGAGCTCGATAAAGTCCTGGATCATTCCCAAGGTCCAAGGTACTAAAGAAAACCTTACTCGGGATATGGTCACTTCGTTAGCTACTCGCCATATTGCCTCTGTAAGTCTCATTACTTTGAACTTTTCATCTTTCCTTTGTCATTTCTGTTTCTGACTTGCTTTTATTTTCTTTTTACGGTTGGTGAGCTTCTTCAATGTAATTTTGAAAAAAGATGAGGCGATTAAGGCTTCATGCTCCTCGTCTAGTGTGGAGGGAGATCTGGAAGAAGCTATCAAGTCTTTGGACGATTCTCGCTAAAAATATACCACTGACAAGGCTGTTTGGGAGAAAAAGCTTGCCTCCACCGAGCAAGAAAAAGCTCAGGTTGTTGAAGTCTCCAAAAAGTTGGAGAAGAAAATGAATGCCCTAGAGAAGGCAAATAAAGAGCTCGAAGATAAGCTCAAAGCTTCCGGGGAGCTTGAAGATAAGCTCAGGGTTGCTGAGGAAAGGTTGGGCCAACTTTAGGAAGTAAGTCGGCAGAAGGAGGAGGTTGAAAATAAATTGAAAACTGCTGACAACCTGCTATCCGAGAAGCTTTCCTCGGAGAAGTTGAAGAGGAAGATGGCTGTGAAGAAGTCCTTCAGCGCTGGCTGGGACAAGGGGTGGAACAAGGGATTGGCTTCCATGATGTCCCAAGTAGAATATAGCAGCCTAAAATATTTTAGAGATGGATGGGTTGCAGCTCTCCAGGAGATGAAGGTTGATGAATCTTCTGAGCTCTTCCAATAAAATATCCCTGGTCCCCCTCCAACTCCAGAAGATGAAGAAGAGGACGAAGCTGCCTCAGAAGAATCTTCTATGGTGATGGGAGATCATCCCTCAGCCATCCAGCCTCCTATCGAGGAACCTCAGCAAATCGCCACTTCTTCCGAGCAACTTCCAGTGATCCTCGAGCAACTATCCATTCCCTCCGAGCAACCTACTTCCTCGTCCCAGCCTCCCGAGAAGGTTTTGGGAGACAAGGAAAAGGTGTAGAGTTGTTCGGGTTTATCTTTATTTTATTTTTCTTTTATCAAATGTAACCCATAAGTTGTAACTCTGAACTATGATATAATAAAACATGGACTTTTTTTCATACTGTTGTCTATCTTCTATTCATACTCTGCTTGTACTTCTTATTGATGATTGCTCTTTCTTTCTCTGCTAGTTTCTGGCCAGGATGGAGTTGTTATCTGCCCATGATACAAAGCTGCTGCGACAATGCAATGAATACTTTAAGGCTAGTCACACAGACCTAAGTGCAGCACAAGTTGTCGACATCCTCGGCCAAGATGCTTCAGAACAGGCAGTTGAAGCATATCAATATCTGAAGTGTCTACTTGATCGAGCAGTGGCCAATAATGTGGCCTATTATGAAATGATCGAGGATCTCCAAAGCACCCTCGAGGATCTTCAGCGACAATACAAAGAATCCACTGCCCTGTTGCATGAGGGATATGAGAAAAAATACCAGCAGATCATTGCCGACAAGGGCTACGAGAAGCTTTTTGCTGGGTACGATGTGAGGGAGAGAACTTTTAAGGGTGAGGTCGAGGAGTGCAGACAAATTGCTGAGTTGCTGAAGCAAGAGAATAACAATTTACAAAAAGAGTTGTCTCAGTTGAAGTCTGCAGCTTCCACTTCAAATGCCTTGATCCCAGTGACCGATGAGGGATTTTCAGTCTTGGAGGTTGACAACGCCAAGTTGAGGGACGAATTGGAGACCTTAAAGAGCTCTGGCCCCTCTTCATCTTCTCGTGGTCGAGCAAGATCTCCTCGGGGACGAGCAAGAGCAACTCAGGTTCTTATCGAGGAACAGAGGATTCAGTATGCCTTAGAGAACCAGGCCTTCCAGTTAATGGCGAAGAACCAGGCGTTGGCTGATATGTCAAAGAAGATCAGGGACCTGGAAAAACAGCTCTCCGCGTAGAAGTCAGTCTTAGAGAATAAGGAACTATTCATCAAGAATCTCCATGAGCAGCTAGAAAGGCTAACATATCAATTCCATAAATAGGCCAGGGAGTTTTGGATGGCTGGATACAATGAAGCGTTATACCACTTGGACGATCGTATCCAGAATGCCAATAATGAGGGCTACAAGCAGGGCTGGTTGAGTGCCTTAGGATTGCTGCAACTAGAACAGGGTCATTACCTGTGGGACTACCATGATCCCGGGCTGCTCGACTTGCCTGTGCCACCATACAAACTGGACATGAGTTGGATCCCTGTTCGGGCCATTCCTCGGAGCTTGATTTCTAAATATCTCGGTGACTACAATCTCCACTCAAATGCTGAGATATCTCGTTCTGAGCACCTCTTAGATCGACCATCCGTGATGAACATCAGGATGTTGAAAGATCTCAACTTCATAAATTCTCCTCTGGCTTTAAGTGATCCTCCTGCTGGCGAGGAACCTATGTCAAAAGCAGAGGGGAAAAGACCAGTAGAATAGGAATTTTGATGTAATAGTTAGCATACATATCAATGTACTTTTCATTTCATTATCAATGTAATTTATTTTGAATTCAATGAAAGACTTTCATTTTTGTTTGCAAATCTTAATTGCTATTGTCTTGTAAAACATTTTATATTTGTGAATGTGTATCTGATAAAAAGATAACAATATTGTGTTGTTTGTCGACCAACTTTGTAATAATTAAAAAGTTAGAAGTATCAATAATGTTGCTCGATCACTTAATAATAAAGTCACGAGTATAAAAAATATTGCTCGATCACTTAATAATAAAGTCACGAGTATAAAAAAATGTTTAAAATGTTTCCAACCAACCAAGGTCGTTAAATTCTCCAAGTCGATCAACTACAGTTAGTGGGTTTTTATCCCCGACCAGCCATAGTTAGTAAATTTTTCTCTTAAATGTTTCCGACCAACCAAGGTCGGTAAATTTTCTTTGTCGACAAACTACAGTTGGTGGGTTTTCATCCTCGACCAGCCATAGTTAGTCTTTTTTGAAATAATTTTACCCATAAAATGTTTCCGACCAACCAAGGTCGGTAAATTTTCCATGTCGACCAACTACAGTTGGTGGGTTTTTATCCCCGACCAGCCATAGTTAGTAGATTTTACCTCTACGAGCAACTTTGGCGCTTTCTGGAATAATCTTACCTCCCAACCAACATAATTTGACATATATGTACTTCCTAACCAACATAAGTTGGCATTTTTAGGAATATTTTGTTTCCTACCAAACAGGTTGGCATTTTTAGGAATATTTTGTTTCCTAGCCAAACAGGTTGGCCTTTTTAGGAATATTTTTGTTTCCTAACCAACCGAGGTTGGCATTTTTAGGAATATTTTGTTTCCTAACCAACCGAGGTTGGCATTTTTAGGAATATTTTGGCTGAGTAGTGTGAGCTTTGTCGAGTTTTACCGAATAGTGTGTAGCACTAGTATTCCCCGAAAAATTCTCAATAAAAGGAAAGACTTTGGCATAATATCTTCATTTTATTCATACTGATGGAACTGCGTTACATGGGAATATACATCACTGATAATACTTGCGCAGGTGCTCTGCGTTCCATACATTCTTAAACTCCTCCCCCTATAGAGTTGCTATTCGGTAAGTTCCTGGTCGAACAACTTCTGTAACTCGGTATGGTCCACACCAATTTGCCTCCAGTTTGTTGTGCTTTTCAATTACTTTATTCAGCACATAATCTCCTTCTTTCAGGTCGCATTTCTTCACCTTCTTATTGTAGAATAGAGCTGTTCGTTGTTGGTATGCAGCATTTCTGATGGCTTCTTCTCTAACTTCCTCGAGCATGTCTAAATCCAGTCTTCTCATTAAGTCGCTGACAGGGGAATTGAAATTGAGTACCCTGTGTGTTGGGAGGCCCAACTTGGCAGGTATAACAGCTTCACTTCCAAACTCCAGCATATATGGTGATTCTCCAGTTGCTACTCGGGGAGTAGTTCGGTAAGCCCAGAGTACTGATTGTAGCTCGTTGATCCAATTCGATTTTACATCATCCAGTCTTTTCTTCAAGCCATTTAGCAGCGTTCTGTTTGTCACTTTAGTTTGTCCATATCTTTAAGGATGGCCTGGTGCTGAGTGGACCTTCAAAATGTTTGACTGATGGCAATAGGCAGCGAACTCCTCGTTATCAAATTGTGTTCCATGGTCTGTGATGAAAGCATGAGGAATACCATATCGACAAATGATGCTCTTCCAAACAAATTGGTACACCTTCTCGTACGTCATATCAATGAGTGGCTCAGCTTCTACCCACTTAGTAAATAATCCACTGCGACGATGAGGTATTTGAACCTTCCTCGGGTCGTTGGCAGTGGCCCAACCAAATCTATTCCCCACATGGCAAATGGACAAGGGGAAGTTATGGGTGTCAACAATGCTTGTGGAGTTCTTCGGATGGAGGAAAAGTGCTGGCACTTGTCACACTTCTTGGCATAGGGTATACAATCATCCCTCATCGTCGGCCAGTAGTATCCCTGCATCATCACCCTTTGAAAAAGCGTCTGACTTGCTACATGTGCTCCACAGGACCCTTCATGGATCTCTTCAATTAATTCTTTCACCTCGGAGGGATGTACACATCTCTGCAAACCTGCCATAATTCCTCGTCTATATAAAATACCATTAGTTAATACATACCGAGCAGCTTTAAACTTTAATTTCTTGGCTGCGAGCTTGTCAATTGGCAATTCTCCCTCCTCAATATATGCCCTGATGGGATCCATCCAAGATGGTCCTAAATCAAGGGTAATAAAGTTCATCGTCAGATCTTCATCTATACTCCGACCAGCTAAAACTTCAATTGGGATTGTTCATCGTAGCTCGGTACGAGTAGCTGATGCTAGTTGAGCTAGGGCATCTGCTCTCGCATTCTCCATTCTTGGTATTCTGACCAGCTAAATAGCGGCAAATTCTGACACCAGCTCCTTTGCCTTTGCATGATATCTGATCACTACCTCTCCTTTGACTGCATATACTCCCATCATTTGGTTTACGATCAATTTAGAGTCACTGAAGACAATAATCTGCTGCGTCTCCATAATTTTTGCCAAACTAAGACCTGCAATCATGGCCTCATACTCAGCCTCATTATTGGAAGCTTTGAATGGAAACATAGGGCGTATTCCATATCGACTTCGTCCGGAGTGCTCAAAACTATTCCTGCGCCACATCCTGCAGTGCAAGATGAGCCATCTACATATAGCCTCCATATATGTAACTCGTCTTTAAATTTCTGATGAGTCAGAGTTCCTCGGTGAAATATTTGTTGCTTCCTTTCGTCCTCCCCGGATATTTCTCGCTCTTAGTCGATCATTTTTGCTTTCCCTTTTACCAACCGGAGTTGGTCTGAGCTCGAATTTAATGATCTTGTAACATCCACTTGCCCTTTTACCAACCGGAGTTGGTCTGAGCTAGTGTTTGTTGATCCTGTAACATCCACAGGTTGATCAGCGAGAAACTTTTGCTCCACGGGGGTATCAGGATAGGTGAACTCTGCTATAAAATCTGCTACAGCCTGCCCTTTTAGCGATGATCTGGGTTCATAGACTATATCATATTCACCGAGCTCTATTTCCCAGTACATCAATCTTCCTGATTTTTCTGGTTTATTAAGGGCTTGCCATAATGGCATATCAGTATATACTACTATGGTATGAGCCTGGAAGTATGGCCTCATTCTCCTACTCGCCTCAATCAGCGCTAGTGCCAATTTTTCCAGCCATGGATATCTGATTTTTGCTCCTCGGAAGGCCTTACTTGTGTAGTAAATTGGTTTTTGCACTCCATTCTCCACTCTGATTACCGCCAAGCTAACTGCATTCTCGGACACTGCAAGATATAAGTATAATTTTTCTCCCACCACTGGCCTGGATAACAGTGGAGGTGCTCCCAAGTATTTCTTCAAGTCTTGAAAAGCCTTCTCACATTCATCATTCCACTCAAAAGTCTTTCGGAGTGTCTTGAAGAATGGGAGACATCTATCAGTTGCTCATGATACAAATCTGTTGAGTGCTGCTACTCGTCCTGTAAGACTTTGCACCTCTTTCTTCGTCGTTGGAGATCGCAGCCCTAATAGAGCTTTGATCTTTTCAGGATTTGCCTCAATGCCTCGTTGATTGACAATGTACCCGAGGAACATGCCTTCTCGTACTCCAAATATGCACTTCGTCGGGTTCAGCTTCATTCGATATTTATCCAGTTGATCAAAAGTCTGGCTTAAGTCAACTAGATGATTGACAGCTTTCTTGCTTTTTGTTAGCATATCGTCAACATAGACTTCCATATTACAACTGATTTGTTCAGCAAAAACCTTGTTCATCAGCCGCTGATATGGCACACCTGCATTTTTCAAACCAAAAGGCAAAACATTATAACAATAAGTTCCCCTAGGGGTAATGAAATAAGTACTTTCCCTGTCTTCAGGTTTCATTTTAATCTGATTGTAGCCAGAATAAGCATCCATGAAGCTCAGCAGCTTGTGTCCCGAGGTAGCAACCACTAGTTGATCAATTCGGGGCAATGGAAAGTGATCCTTTGGGCATGCTTTGTTGAGATCGGTGAAGTCTACACACATCCTCCACTTGTTGTTCTTCTTATTTACCATCACCACATTGGCTAACCAGTCTGGATATTTAACATCTTCAATGGAACAAGCTTTCTGGAGCTTCTTGACTTCCTCCTGTATAGCTTGATTCTTCTCGGGGCTGAACACTCTTCTTCTCTGCTTCACAGGCTTGATCTCCTTATTCACATTGAGCTCATGACATAAGAAATTTGGATCTATCCCAGGCATATCTTCATGACTCCACGCAAAAGTTTGTTTTTTTCTTCTAAGGAAAGTTATTAATTCTTGTTTTAATGAGGATTCCAACAACGAACCTATTTGAGTAGTTCGCTCAGGGTGCTCGTCGTCCAGAATGATGTTTTCAGTAGCTTCCACCACTTGACCCTTCACGAGTTGCGACTCATCTCGAGGATCCAATGTTTCAATCTCTGCACCTTCATCCACTTGATAGGTAGTAGTCTTTTTCCTTGATTCCTCCAGCTCCTCTTGCTCGGCAGATGAATAATAACATTCCCGAGCTACTTTCTGATCACCCTTCACAACTCCTACTCCAAAATTTATTGGAAATTTTAGGCACTGATGCACTGTATATGGTATAGCCTCGAACTTCTTCAATCCTACCCTTCCCATGATGATATTGTATGATGATTGAACATTATTATCCATCACGAAAAAGCATATTCTTTCTGTTCGACAAGCAGGCCACGTACCAATGAATATATCCAACTTGATCGTCCCAAGTGGAAACACTTTCTCACCAGCAAAATCGAGGAGGGGTCTATGATAAGGCTCGAGTTGAGATAGCTTTAGATTTAAACTATCGAAGCACGGGTAGAATATGATGTCTGCCGAGCTACCATTGTCGACCAGTACTCTTGAAATCATTAACTCCTTCATTCTCATCTTGATCACCAATGGGTCATCATGAAGATACAAAACACCTGCGAGGTCATTCTTTGAGAAACCGATGACCAATTTTTCTTTGTTCACCTTTCTCGGGCGATCCTCCTCAGCTATATTTATTCGTTGAATGTACGAGCAAGCTTGAGCCTCACGGAGGTAAGCTTTTCTTTCTGTAGTAAGGCCTCCTCCTCCTGCATCTCCACCTGTAATAATATTACAATCAAATGACCCAAAACGTATTGAAAATACCTCTCGTTCTGGCTGCCTTGGTCTCTTGGGAAGATCGGGGTCATCCTCGGGATCATCCTCATGGTTTCTTTGCTTGTTCTCCTCTGCTCGACGAGGAGATCTAGACCTCTCTCTTGTTCGGTCGCTATTTCTTATTTCATTTCTACTATCAACGTACTTTGCCAGTTTTTATCGTCTAATGAGTGTTTCAATCTCATTCTGAAGAGCTATGCAATTTTTGGTCATATGGCCATGATCTTTGTGAAACTCGCAATATTTTCCCCTATTCCTCGTGTTAGGGTCTGCCTTCATTTTCTTTGGCCAGTTTAACTCCTCGCTGTTCTTAATTTCTTCCAGGACGTGGTTGATATCTACCTTCAAAGGAGTATAATTATCAAATTTCCTCAAGACCTCCCATGACGACCTATTTTTGGATTATTTGTCACCACCATTGTTCTTATGCTCTTTCTTCTTAGCTTTGTCGACTTTCACCTTGGTTTCTTTATCCATATTCTTCTTCGCTGCCATAGCCTCCTCGGCATTTATGATTTTGTCCGCTTTTGCCATCAATTCTGACATAGTTGTGGGTGGATCTTTGGCCAAAGTGTAATACAACTTGTTAGGCAACAACCCACTCATCAAAGCAGTGATCGCTGTCTTCTCCTCATAATCAATGACTTCAAGTTTCTCGTTATTAAAACGAGTTATATAATCTCTGGTACTTTCACCAGCTTTTTGTCTAACACATAAAAAATGTGCTACTCGTTTAACTGGCTCTACCCCAAAGCAGAAATTTCCAATGAATAACTCGGCCAGTTGAAAGAAAGTTGAGATCTTACCCCGAGGAAGATTATTATACCATATTTGAGCATATCCGGTAAGAGTTCCAGAGAATGCCCTGCATCTCATCTCGTTTGGGACAGCATAGATGTCGGCAGCAGCTTGATATTGTTCTATATGAAGAACAGGGTCAGTCTTTTCATCATATTTGGGGGTCACAACAGGTGCTTTGAACTTTGATAGTGTTGGAAAATCTACAATGGCCTAGAAAAAAGGTGTTCCTCGAACAAAGGTTCGTTGTAAAGGGTTCTTGGTTTTAACCATTTCCGCTAATCTATCCTCCAGCCTTTGAATAGAGCCTTTCTATGCATCATTTCCTTCTTCGGGCCTGTTGGTTCGAGCAGCTGATCGCGTTGAAGTGGCTTTCTGGGATCTATCCTGACGAGCAGCTGGTCGCAACTGGGCAGATCCTTCCCTTAAGGCTGTTGATCGTCGAAAGCTCCTCGACGCTGCATTAAGAGGACTTTTGTTCCTCTTAGGGCCTAGTCGGTCGAAATAAGAAAGTCTACTTAATCTTTCCAATGCGCTGGTCCTTTCTGGGGAGAGAGTGACACGTTGTTCAGTATCTGTGGCTCGCACTTACGAAGTTCACCCAGGTTGATAAGAGAAATCATCAGATTCCTCATTGCGATATGAATAGGTACGCCTAGTACGTGAGGATGGCACACAGGTGTTTCTTTGAATACTCCGCAGTTCAGAATGAGTTGGTGCACCGCCATGAAGGGTTTGTATGAGTTGTCGCATTATTTCTTGCATGACGGTCTGGCCCTGAGCCAGATTTGTCATTATTCCAGCCAGATCTGGAACATTTGGCAGAGCAGATGGATTTGGAGGGCTTCCAGCGTTTCGATTGCTGGATTCTGGAATATCAGCCATTTGTGATGGATTATTTTTTATGAGAAACGATATTACCAGTCGTTCCCATAGACGGCGCCAATCTGTTGATGTAAAAAATTAGATCACTCTAATTATTCAATCACAGATAAATAAATGAGACAAAGAATTTTAAAGTGGTTCAGCCTTATAAGAATGGCCTACGTCCACTGTTATTTTATTGCTGAGTGTTTTGGGAATTATCGATTACAAGTTCTATCAAGAAATTCCGGCCTGGGGGGTCCAATCCCTTTACAATGAGTATTGTATAATGTATTTATAGCCCTGAGGCTGTAAAGTGAAAGGGTAATACATTAAATTATGTACATATGAAAGGGTGATACATTAAATGCCCTTTAAGTGTGTGCGTCTGAATGATAAGCAGTTAATGAATAGTCAAACTATTGATTATCCTGCTATTAAAGCTTTGTTCGAGGTGCAGCTCGGACCGTCTAAGCTTCTCGGTGTTTAGGAGTTCCTCAGAGAGTTTTTGTTCCTCGGAGTGTATGAGTTCCTCGGGGAATTCTTGTTCCTCGGAGCGTCTGAGTTCCTCGAGGAAGTAGTGCTCCTCGTTGTATTCTTGTTCCTCGGAGCGTGTGAGTTCCTCGGAAGTATTTATTGTTGCCATGTAGATTGCCACGTGTCATCATTCAATTGAGCCATATCAGCAGACTAAATTTGGTATCAACACCCCGCTTAACTTATTTTAAGGGATTGGACAGTGATGGGATAAAGGCCCTGAAGGATTGAGTACCAGAGAAATATCATATCCCTGTCTATGAGTGGAAATAATTCGTCTTTTGTGAAGCATCTGAGGCAAAATTAAAACAAAGACACCAAGGCCGGGTGAATAGGGCTAAAAAGACTAACGCCCATTGTCTTGGTCGGATGTCATATGCTGAGAAAATCGAGGAGATGGTATACACACTTTCTTATTTTAATGTGTACATATATTATATGTCTTTCTCAAATAGTTAATGGAAAATTAATTTGTAGGTGCTTAAAAATAAACGACTTGTTGATCGTTCGGAAGTGTATATTGAAAGTAGTAGGCAAAAAATTGGGGAGTTTCACCTAAAGGTAGTTGATGATATGGTGAGTTTCATAATCTCAATTGTAATAATTAAATTCCTTCAAGTTTAGTCGTTCAATTATTTTAATCGATTCATAAATAATTTTGCAGCAAAAATTGAGTGAGTTGAGAAGTAGTCAAGGTTCTTTAAACCAAACCAGTATTAATACAGATGCATTAACTGCCTTTAGAGGAAAAGACACTAGGGGGTAACTTGTGGTATTAGACCCATGCCCAAAAGTAAACTTAAGGCCATCACTCCAATAATATCACAGTTGGCTAGAGCAAAGACATGAGAAGAAAAGCATGATGAGGATATGACATTTCTCAAATCATCTGTTACCATGCTTTTAAGTGCTTTTGAATCGAATGGACTCAAAATATCAAATCCAAGTCCTCGCAATTATACTCTCGTCCCACATCCAATTCCTCATGATTACACTCTAGTTTTACATCCAAGTCCCCACGATTACACTCCTACCCCTCGTCAACTGAGCCAAAATTTGGAGATTCAACTGAGCCAAAATTTGGAGATTTAACTGATCCTACACATGATCTATATGTCGTTTTATTAGATTTTTCAAGTCAAAGAAAGATTTCAAGTGGACAAGTTTTTACTTTAGCTGCTAGTGGAAGGGTGGTGCATGACCATCAACTGTTGATATTTGAACGTAAGGTTTACGTTAGTAGTGTTGATCCCAGAGAAGAAAATCTTTGTTGTATCATCGAATTTATGGGGAAAACACTATTGAGGATTTCAAGAAATCGTGGGTGGTTTGGCCGTTGCTTTGTCTTTCCCTTAAGTGATCCAGAGTAATTTTTCTTGAGAAATTTGAACAAATTGTCAAATTGAACAATTAATAGTGTTTGAACTCTATTTTGAATATTAGTAATCTATTTTGAATCAATTAGTAATCTGTTTTGGATGTATCCAGTGTCTGTTAGACAATGTATCCAATTCTCAGGCTATAGCTAGCTTGTGACTGTAATTCTGTTCTAATTTTCATCTTAAGTTTTTTCTTTTGTGAATTGGGTTCGTTTGGTGTTATAACTTGTTGAATTTTATGCATGAAAGATGTTATAATTTTGAAGTATATATATAGATAATATACAATAACTGAAGGCATTGTTGACATTATTGAGTAATGATGACCCTAAAGTAGAAACATCACTATATAGAGCGCTTTCTCGAAAATTTCTTCAGTAATAAAAATCTCTTCTCGCACTTTAGTAATCAAAATAAAATAAGAAAGCCGTTAGAGTTTTACATAAACTCCTCTCCAATTTACAAAAGTGTGATCAAGAAATTTAGATTGTGTCATCTCTCCCACAACATTGACGAAGAGTGATAGAATTTAGAAAGGGGTCACCATATCGACGACATCATAATGATATAGAGGCTGGTAGTAGCCAGTCAGTTGGTTACAGTGACGATGATAAATGTTCTGGACTATTTGATATCTTTAGGACCAAGAGTGCTTCAGTTGACCGACTGAAAAGATGGAGACAAGAGCCACTTGTGCTAAATGCTTCTCAATGGTTTTGATACACCTTGGAGTTGAAAAAGGAAGAAGAGAGGAAGAAAATTATTACAAAGATCTGGACGCATGCACAAGTCATAAGAGCTGCCTATCTTTTCTAGATTTTTGTGACACAGAAACTTGGGGCACTAGAAAATGTTCCAGTGAGATAAAAACCTCCTCAAGCTCCAATACCTGTTGGTGAATATGATATTGGACCAGAGCAACTTTCTACAATGACAAGGGATCATGGATTTTCTTCTTTATAAAACTATGGTGGAGTTAAAGGACTGGCAGTTAAGTTAAAGACAAATACAGAGAAGGGGATATCTGAAGATGAGGGTGATATATTACAGAGAAAGAATGTATATGGGTCTAATACATATGCTCGAAAGGAAGGATGAAGTTTTTGGTGGTTTATCCTGTATGCTTGTTGAGACACTGCATTGATCATCTTGATGGTAGATGCAACTGATTCTTTGGAACTGGGTATAAAGATCGATGGTATCAAAGAAGGATGGTATAATGGAGGAAGCCTAGCATTGGCAGTCATGATTGTTATTATTTTCATAGTTGCCAGTGATTACGGACAATCCCTTCAGTTCCTAAGTTTAAACGAGGAGAAACAGAATATCCACGTGGAGGTCATTAGAGGTGGTAGAAGAATATGTGTTTAATATTTGATTTAGTTATTGGTGATGTTTTACCTCTTAATATTGGTGATCAGGTCCCTGCGGATGGAGTTTTAATCTCTTATCACTCCCTTTCTATTGATGAATCAATTATGACTAGGGATAGCAACATTATTTATAAGGATTCAAAATCACCACTTTTGATGTCTGGATGCAAAGTGGCAGATGGTTATGGCACTATGCTGGTCACAAGTGTTGGGATAAATACAGAATGGGGATTGCTAATGGTTAGTATTTCGGAAGATAATGGTGAAGAAACACCATTACAGGTGCTCTTAAATGTAATTGCAACATTTATTGGTATTGTTGGGCCTGTGGTCACGCTATTTATTTTAGTTGTCCTTATGATAATATATTTTATCGAGCATTCCAGAAATCCATATGGATCTATACAGTTTAGAGCTAGTACGACTAAAGTTGGTGTTGTTGTTGATGGAGCTGTTATGATTTTCACTATTGCGATCACCATTATCGTGGTTGCAGTTCCAGAAAGGCTTCCTTTAGTTGTTACCTTAACGCTTACTTACTCAATGAGAAAAATGATGGCTAACAAGGCTTTGGTGAGAAGACTTTCTACTTGTGAAACCATAGGCTCTGCGAATATCATTTGTAGTGATAAAATTGGAACCTTGGCAATTTATAAGATGACTGTAGTTGAGGCCTTTGTTTGCGAAAAGAAAATTGACCCGACTGACAATACTTCGGCATTACCTGCAGAGGTTACTTATCTCCTTATTGAAGGTGTTACACAAAATACAACATGCAGTGTGTTTAAGCCCGAGGGTGCTGAAGATAGAGAGATATCTGGATCACAAACAGAGAAGTCCATTCTTCAGTGGGGTGTCAAACTTGGAATGGACTTCTAAATTATTAGATCAGATTCTATAGTCATCCATGCTTTCTCGTTCAACTTGGAGAAAAAATGAGGTGGTGTTTCACTAAAATTGCCTAATTCTAAAGTTCGTGTACATTGGAAAGGGGATGCTGAAATAGTCTTAGCTTCATATACAAGATATATTGATACCGATAATCAATTAGTTCCGTTGAATGAAGATAAGGTGGCATTATTAAAAAAACCAATCAACGACATGGATACAGGAAGTTTATGCTCTTCGGTGATTTTTTTACACGAAGATTTCACTTTACATATGTTCCAACAGAGTCTACAAAGGATTCAAATAAAGGGCATGAAGATACTTGAGCAGTATCATTTTACCAAGTATAATTTTTTTTTCTTCTTTTCAATTCCTAGTTGCTTGAGGCTCTTTGATTTCAACACCGGATATTAATACAACTCTGATGCTAACATAGTGAAGGTTATAGTAATTTCACATGTTTTGTACAAAAAGAGGAATGTTGGTACTGGCAAGTTTTGGCCTTGAACACTCTGATCAGCAAATTTTAATTTTTTTTGGAATGGTGTTAGTGTGTTCCTCTTTAAGATCAGGTGTGGTCTGCATCTACTCTCTCAGGTTCTCTCTATAATCCATTTTAATCATTATTTGTTTATTTTAATAGGCTAGAATCAGTTAGGAATCCGTTAGGCTTTGGTATATTCAATGCAATATGAATCAGTTAGGCTTTGGCATATTAGATTTAAAATGCAATATGAATCATGTAATTTCTTAACTTACTTTATTCATTGTTTATCAATTTGAGAACATTTGATAATTTTATGTTAATTGGTTTGAAAATATTTAATCCTTTTTGTGTTAGCTGGTTGTTGACGTTGGTTTGTGGTGATACAAATTGGGAAGGGAAAGAATGCTCCTAGTTTATACTAAGCTGGTATTTGAACATCTAATATAATTTTCATATGAAAACCGAGTAAGGTTGCATATGCTCGGGTTCAGAATTCACATAGGCCTCGCATTTTAAAACTGTGATGTAATCCATTCTCTCAATGTTTAGTTTTCCTATTTGTGTACGTGAGTATTTATAACTATAAAAGATATTTAAAGTGAACAAAATTCTTGTAATATTATGAGATCCTAGACTATTAGCAAGTAAATGCTTATGAAAATAATATTGTACCCCACTTTCTTTATTGTAACTAACATAGTTACATTTTATTGTTCGCAGGCATACACATGGCATACCCGACATACGTAGTATTCAAAGGCCTAAATCCAGGTGTTTACACTTCGTGGCAAGCAACACAAGCACAAGTCAATGGATACCAAGGCGACGTATTCAAAAAAATTGAGTCCATTGAACTTGCTCAACAGGCATACTCCGAGTACATGAGGGAGGGTGTCACCACATTAGTACCCCCCACAGCTGATATACCTAGACTTCACGAAGCATATCCACCGTGTGGTGACTCCAGGTCTAGGTTTAGAATGATTTGTTATATGTTCATGACATTTCATGTCATTGAAGTGTTGTGTCGCTATTTTTTCAGTTTATTTTTTATTCTATTTTCATTTTGTACTTGGCACCCAAGAAGAGGTTGTTTGATGTTAAATTAAGTTTAAACAATTTATATGTGTACTGGATATTTTGAATATCATAAGTATAAATGATATGTTGTCAAAATTTTTAGACTTGTTATCATGATATTTATTACTCTCATTATTTCAATATTTTGTGAAAAACAAAAGATATTTGTAACAACTCTTACCATATTTAATAAATTCAACTTTTATAACTGCTCATAGCAGTCACACATGTGTCATTACTATCAATTTTGTAACCACTAACAACAGTACAAATATAAGATTCGTAACTGCTGACAGTAGTTACAAATAGCAGTTACAAATTGGGTTCACCAGTCATATTACAAAAATTTGTGACCGATGTTAGGAGTTATAATTTTTCTTTTGTCACCCCTTTAGGAGTTATGAATGTCATTTGTGACTGCTAATAACACTAAGAAATCTCACATTTTGGGGTAGTGACCAACGTATAATTCTACCTCATGATGTAACATGCTATTGAAAATTTCCATCATGGTTCTCTGGTATGTTTCTCTTGTATTTTTTAGTCCCAAAGGCATTGCTGTGTAATAAAAATTACATAGTGGTGGTTTAAAAGGTTATCTTCTCGACGTCGTCTTGAGTTATCTTGATTTATTTTCACCCTGAACAATCATCCATGAAGCTATACATCTCGTTACTCAGTCATTCCTCCAAAATGTCAATACTTGGCAAAGGAAATTTGACTTTTAGGCATGTTATGTTGATATTTTTGTAATCTATGACCACTTCAATATTGTTGTTATTCCTTTGGACTAGTATTGCAATTGGGAGACATATTCAGTGAGCGATGGACATAATGAATCCAATGATATGTAGGTTTTTGGGTTCTTTTATATTCATATTTCCACCTCTATTTTAAGAAACCCTATTACATATGTTATGGGTATAACATTTGGTAAAGTGTTAAGTTGATAAGAAGATAG
This sequence comes from Sambucus nigra, assembly GCA_949130495.1. Classification (NCBI taxonomy): domain Eukaryota; kingdom Viridiplantae; phylum Streptophyta; class Magnoliopsida; order Dipsacales; family Adoxaceae; genus Sambucus; species Sambucus nigra. Next base: position 222,713,306 of record OX422224.1, read on the forward strand.
ATTATAATCCAAACCAGGAATTATGATGTAATTACATAAAAATACGCCTGAAATATTCCTTGATGAGTTGAATGAATCATTCTCTTTGCTGTTTGGAAAGACCTTCAGGATGAAATTTCATATGGATGTTGCTCTTCTTCCTGCTAAGTTTATTTTTATGAGTCCTTATAGTTATTTATTTAATGCATCTTCCTTGATTTTGGTAGGTAGTTTATGGTTCATCCATGTACTTGTGATAATGTGAATCATTAGTTGTGTATCAATAATCGATGGATCAGCATTCCTTGTCCAAAATCCCGATCGCACACCTTTTCATATTTGGTATTTGATATATGCACTAGATGTGAGGTATATTTTCAATTATTTTAATGGTGTTGGCTATTCCTGATATTTCTTCGTGTCTAAGGGCTATGGGAGATACATAGGATATAGTTTCCACCACTGGGATTTGGATGGGCATTGATTTTGCTGTTGATAGTGAGGTGGGTTATTTTAGGATTTATGGAGTTGACTCCTATTAAGCCTCGGGTTACATAGCCTTTGTCTTTGACCAGCTCCGCGAAGTAGGAAATATTGGGTAGATGAGCCTCATACTTCAAGAAGGATTTTTCTTTGGCTTTGATTGTTAACTCTTTGTTATTGATGATGTACTTCGTGCATTGGTGGTAGATGTAGGAAACTAGCCCATATTTTTGTATCCAAATTTGTTCAATGAATAGTTAATAAAAGAGGTTAGCGTCGACAACATGGAGATTAATGATGGATCATATATTCCCCAATTTAATGGATATGTGACTAATCCCTCTATTTTGAATCTTTCCATCTCTAAAACCATAAACATATGTGGATTTTAGGACCAAGAATGTTTGAGATTCCACTTTTAACAAAAGATTTAAATGGAATAATAATATTTGACGCCCCTCCATCGATAAAGGATTTGGTAATTTCAAGATCAGTAATTATTGATATAATATAAAGTGACTGAGTGTGAAAATATGGAACCATCTTGTCGTTATCCGAGAATGAGACTGGTGATGTGAATTTTTTCATCATTCTCTTTATTATTCCATTAAGTTAAGTTTAGGTTCACCTATGGCCTTGATTGTCTTCAGTATTTCGCGAGTGACATCTTCATGTGATTTTGGTGTGATTCTCACTTAGTCAAGGAGCCATTTGAACTTCATGTTACAAGATACTTTTGTTATCGTCCCACCTGTTGATCCACATTTACCTCTTCTACATGGAAAATAATTGGTACCTCTATCATGGTTGTATCATCATCGACTAATATCGATAATGCTTTTTCTAGTGGGCGGCTATTTTCTCGAAGGTTTAATTCTTTCAGAGATTCTTATATTTCGATTATCACAACATAGTTTTTGGTTGTATACACACTTGCATGCCCCCACTACCCATGGTTTGCTAAGGGTTTTGGTGGACATTTCCTGGATCTCCATTGTTCTTTTTTGTACTTATTTCTCCACCGTCTTTTTAATTTTCGAGAACATGCAAGAAGAATAGTTGATAAATTGGTGAGACATGAAGTAGTCTTTGTGAGACTTTTCCAAATCTAATAGTGGTCCTTTTGTATTTCTGAAAACAGCGATGATATTATCATTGATCATTTTTATAAATTATAAATACTTCTTCATCGATGCATAATAGATTTGGATTTGTTTCTTATCGCTACTATGGAATTTGATATATTCTTGGTGGTATGTTTAAGTTATTCCTCTGGCCTAATATATTCACCACTGTTACGTTTGTGGATTTCAATATCGAAGATATTTTCAGTCCCAACCCGAGGATAAAGGTTTAGGGGATTAATGTTTGATGAATTGTTCTGCGTAACATTGTACTAGTTGGGATCTAGTGTATGATGGAATCATTTTGACTAGGTCCTTGATGTTTTTTCTATTGTTAGGAATTTTATGAAATTTATTTTCATAAGGCTGAGGAGGTGGACTTTCTATTCTCAAATAATATCATGAATGAACATCTGTGTGAGTTTTATGGATGCCTACTTAGGGTAAAAATATTTAAAACCAATTGGTCGACACTACGGCTGGGCACGAGCTGCTCAGTTTTATGGATGCCTACTCAAAATACAACTAGATCAGGATAAAGCCTGAAGATATAGAGAATACCTCATTTATTACTAGCTGCGGTATATACTTTTACAATGTTAAATACTGGAGCAATGTATCAAAGTTAAGTGAAAAAAGTCTTCGAATAGCATATAAAAAAAATCATAAAAGTGTATGTAGATTATATGTTGATGAAGAGTAAGAAAGAATATTATCACATTATTGATCTTGGCCTAAAATTTGACTAGTTGGAGATATACCAAATGAAGCAGAATCTGGCGGAATGTGTCTTCGGGGGTTAAGGAAGGAAAGTTCCTCGATTTCATAGTCAACTAGAGGGGTATAAAGGCTAATCCAAACAAGATTCAAACACTGGTCAACATAGATCCTCCCAAGAGCAAAAAAGAGATCTAGAGATTAACGGGATGAGTAGCTAAACCAAACTATTTTGTTTCAAGAGCCACTGTGTAATACCCCATATTTTTGTGGACTATATTTATTAATTCTTAAGTGATAAATAAATTAATAAATAGGACTAATTATTACTTGTATGCTTTAGTAATAATAAATCGGCATAATTTAGATGATAATTAAAATTTTCATACGGTATGATTTTGTAATGTGTGATTGGAATAATTGATTGGTGATATTTGTTATGTGATTATTGGACTATGTGTATTTGTATAATAAAACAATGTGTATTTTTATAACGCTGTGAGGTATTACCGTGTGTTGTGGGTAATATCATTTATATTGAACTGTGGAGTCTCCTAGATGCTAGGTTATGTATTTTTACTATTTTAAATTGGTCCTCGGGATTAGTTACCCTTAAAAGGAGTTTCTTGTCAATCTGGGTGGTATTTCGGGATCATTTAATGGCCCTAAAATTGACTATATTAGGTGTGGAAATTGAAGGTTTAAATAAGGGTTAAAGTTATTAAATATAATTATTAACATGGTAGAGCAAACCCTAGCTGTTATTAGTCTTTGAGAGAAGCAGAGAAAATTCCATGGAAGACAAACCATAATGGTTCCAGCCTACACCGTGTGTTCTTCGATTTTCAGTCAAGAATACCTTGTAATACTCAAATTAAATTTACAATCGATTTAAAATATACGTTTTCCCTTTTTCAAATATGAGTTTTAAATCATTTTTAGGGATCAATTATTTTAGGATTGATTATCATAAAGATTTGGGTTAATTAAAAGTAATACAAATGTGTCATGCATCAGATACTTGTACTTTGATGAATATATCATGAAATTATCGGACTATATTTTTAGATCTTAGGTTTAATTGATTATTCAAAAGGAGGATTCATTATTACAAAGTTTCTCCATGTTAATTTAACTTTTAGATCCGAAATTAATGATAAACATACCCAATATTTATCAAATAATGGTTTAATTTAGGAAGATTAAATTTTTTAGGTTTTAATCATAAAGTTGATTTTAATAAACCTATTTTATTTTGTATATATGATTAGAATATTGGTTATATTGTCAGAGTTATGATAGGTTTAGTTTTAGGATCTATTAAAAAGATTAAATTTCATTAATTGAGGATTTTGGGGGCTGAACCCATGAAAAAGACAAAGTGGGTTGCGTATAGGCCGATCGATCGATCAAAGAATTTAGTTCATCAATCGATGGCAACATAATGGGAACAATGAAGGTTTTTATTTAATGGGTTGGATTTTTGAGTTTTCTTTTCTTTCGGGGTTCTTCCTACGACGATCAAAGCTAGTATTTTGAGATGAGAAGATTAGTATGATTTTGGAATGATTTCCTACGGTTAATTGTACAATCTCTAAATGATGTTAATGTCCTTCGGCATGGGATTTGGGTTTGATTGGGGAAACACATGAGTGAGTGGTACCTTAGGGTCATGTATATATGTTTGGATTGGAAAGTGAATAGCCATGGTATTATGGTGGATTCTTTACAATCTTGAGTATTTATAGGCTGTATGATTAAATTAAAAATTAAACGAGGTGAATTTTATGTATTATACTAGAGAATGTATGAATATGTATAATTAGACACTCATAGTTTAGATTTGTATTAAACTAGGAGATGAGTATCTTAAGGTTTGATAATTCCTAAACCGAAATATGTGTACATCAATCAGGAGAAGGGAATTGGGGAAGTTTGGGATACGCGAGAAAATTTATAATATGTTATATATAGTTGTATATGTTTAATATGGTTTTGAGAGATAACAAACCTAATTGAGATGACGATCTCGCATTTAGGGATCGAGATATTTGGGTATGCTTGAGAGTGTTCATTAACCTATGTTAATATATATATATATATACTAGCAGATGCCCGTGCTGAGGGCACGATGATAAATTTGCCCCCGTGATAAAACCCAACCCATATATATATATATATATATATATATATATATATATATATGTGTGTGTGTGTGTGTGTGTGTGTGTGTGTGTGTGTTTTATGAGTTGTTAGATTTCATAAACACACCATTACTTGTGGTGAACCTATCGTTTGGATCTATGTGGGTGCATTCTTGGTTGTTAACACAGGGTGTCTAGAGGTCTTATATTTGATCATACATTCAGTCGATCTCTACTTTATTACATGAGAGGTAAACGATCTCTCTATCAGTGGGACCTTGGTATGGTGCTAGCTGAAAGTGTGATTGCTTAGTGATCTCCCCACTTTCATGTGAGTGTATTGCTTCAGTTTAATCCATTAGGTGTGGAACTCCCATGGTTTTATCGATAGAAGCATGAGAAGGTCGCAGATGGTAGATGCCCTCATGTGGTCATTATTAGAACTTGTAATTACACATGGATATTATATTAAGCCAGCGATGGATACATTGATTTAGAACCCACATTATATGTGTAGATGCATTCTATGTGATAATGTTTATCATATCGTTCGAGTCATATGAGTTGGGGTGGAATGGATGAGTAGTGTGAACATGTTGTAATTTGGTGACGAATACATTTATCTAAAGATGCTAAAAAATAAAGAATGTTACTTTGGGAAATCGTATATTTAAATAAAAGATATGCGGGGGGATTGGGGTGTAATCCTACTTGGGTAGTTAGTCACATTCTATTATAGATACTCACTTTATGATAGCACTTTTTAGTCTAAATATAGATACTTTTAGTATATTTATGGCATGTGTTGGAGCATGCACATAATTTTGCACTTATATTATAGGTGAGGTACTTATTGCACGTGACAACCGTTGGGTAACATATTTATTATAAATTAATCGCATGATTTATCTTGTTGTTTTGGAGATATTCCTGTAACTTTAGGGCACTGACCCAAAATTATAAATGTTTTCCCCGCACAAGCATTATTATATCTTTACAGGATTATCAGGACTGAGCAGTCATACTTGTAGTTGTGGGGATCTAACATGTTATTCTTAGAGTTGGAGATGCTGGTTCATTATAGTTGTTGTTGTATTCATAATTTATTTTGTAAGTGGTCATTGTTGTACTCATTTATTTCAGTTGTAACATTTGTACTCAAACATTTTAATGTAGTGGATTTATTTTTGGAAGTTATTCCCTTTCAGTTTAATTTTGTTATCATCTTACGTTGAGTTTTTATATTGGTTAGTTTTTATCCATTGTAGTTCTTAGTTTATTGTGATGCTGAGAATGATATAAATTGTTTTAGTGCTACCTATATTTTGTGTTTGTTCTGATCATCCGAGTGTGGAAAATCGGGGGTGTTACAGTTGGCATCAGAGCATCCAGTTTCTAGTATCCTTTGGATCTATGTTGCATCCATTTCATTTTCCATTGAGAATTATTTGATGTGTTATAGCCTATCATACGTTTGTGTACTATGGTATCGTGATGACGCGTGTGTCGATGTTATTCATTACCATTTGAGGGTTTTCAAGACTTGAGGAATATTTGAGCTTAGAGAATCATAAAAATGGAGACCGTTGAGATTTAGTGGTCTAGTATAAAATGATTATGTGGACAAAGGTGTTCACCACCGATCTGAGGATGATTATGGGAAGTTATTGCATTTGGGGGTAAAGTCTACAACTAAGAGACTTTTGTAAGAACAAGTTGGTGGATGCGTTTCTTGTTGAGTCCATTGTTGGAGACATTAAGGAATTTTAGTTTTGAGGAGCCTATTGGTGTTTTGGATTCTACTTAAGGTAATATGGATTGTGATGGAAAGTTAGGCTAGTAGAATGACATTATGAGATTTTATGCACCTAAGAGATAGTGAAATGAATAGATGTATTGTAGCAAATACAAAGATTTTGATGAAGAATTTATGTGTGGTAAATTACCATTAAAGATCGCAATTTGTGTTTCCCTTAGATTTGAGAAAGAGTAAATTATGTTATTAAACCCGTTTGTGATTACTAGGATAATAAAGGAGAACGTTTGATATAGGAGTAGGTTATCCACATGGTTGCGGAATATGGGCTAGAGTTAGCTATGTAGGATATGTTAGTACACCTAAGTTGGTGGAAACTTAAGGGGAAAATATTAATGTTTTGTTATTTGAGGAGAGATAACTAAATTATAGATTTTTTTATGAGAATGGATTTGCCTCTGCATTATAGTCATGCAGTTTGCTGATGTATTAATTATGTATAAGGTTTAGGCATAAGTAAGTTCCAAGAAGATCAATGAAAGAGAATTTTTCACTTAAGGATTATAATTGGGAATGTAAGATCAAGAGTACCCTACTAGAGGCACTTGGGGAAAACGAAAGATAGAGTTATGAAATAACGAGTTGAGCCAAAAGAGAGAGAGAGAGAGAGAGAGAGAGAGAGAGAGAGAGAGAGAGAACTCATAAAATGAATCGTGATTCCTATTTGTTTGATATGTAGTGTATGTCCACGTGGTTGGAGAGTGCCGAATATGGATTCTGGGTACAGTGGTATAGAACCCAGAATGGTTCGATTGAGATTTACAGATTTTATGTAGTGGGAGTTACTACCGACATGGGAGTTATAGCCTTAGGTTTCACATGATTTTGGAAATAACATCTTCTTGAGAGTAGGTGCAACAATATGGAAATTTTAGGTTTGGTATCGAAGTAGTTATTTGATCAGGGATATAATTAAGCACGATATCAATAATATCAATATGTTATATAACGATGTACCTTGTTTAGTCATAATGGTTTTGCCGAGAGTTATCTCTTTTTATGCGGTTTGACTATTGACATAATCTCATGGATTATTAGTTAGTGTTCAATAGGTTATAGTATTGGTAGTGGGATACGTCATACCATATGGAACTGACTATTTGATTGTTATGTATGAGAGTTTATGTATTTATTTTTCCTATATTTTGGGATAATGATGGACATGTTTGAATTCCCTACTTTTCTAAATCTAAGGACATAAATTTTCAATTGAGTCTCTGTTTTGCTTTGATTTAATTCCATGAACAAAAATGTGTTTGTAATATGTCAAAGGGATATTTTATTTTTGTCACAATCCCACTTGGTCTATGACGTATTGAAGAAATTGAAGACGTTGCGACAAAACTTCAAAGAATTAATCACGTCGAAGCTTAATTGGTGCAAGTTTATTAGTCTACAAGTTAATTGCATTCCGAGGTCACACAGGTATGAATGCGTATAATTAGTGGAGCTAGGAATAATTTTTATAAACGAATAAGGATGAATTTTTGTAAGCAAAATGTTATAAAACGTTTATAAAAATGTTTTAAATGTTTACGCTACGTTTTATTCTGATAAGCTCGAAAAAGAGTTTGACTTAATTGGATCTCTTTTGGAAGAAACATTTTAAAGAAAAAGTCAAATTGACACGCGCGTCGTTCGAACGATAGCTGTACCTCGTTCGAGCGAGACAGCCATGTCGCGCGAACGACATGTCAATCTCGTTCGAGCGACACATTTTTTGAGTCGGTTAATTTTTCCTATTTAAAGCGTGGTTTTGTCAGAATTAATGGGTGTGCATTCTGGAAAAACAGTTTATGATACAGAAACCTATTTGCACATGTTTTTCTAAGGTTTCAAAGCTTAAACACATCCTTAGACTTTGCAAAGATCCGAGTTATCATTACTATATGTTTATGTGATCTTGTTGCACCAAGAAGGTTTGTTCTATACTTGAACATCTGGGTTTTATGGTGAAGAAAAGAGAAGGACTTCTTATTCGACATCGTAGACGAATCAAATCCATTCGGTGGACACCGAGACATACGTGGACGCGAGTGTTGTGGATAGGTATCGTGAAAGAATGACTTTCTGAGTGGGCACTGTGAGAGGAGTGGTTGAAGATCAGAAGATCATCAAGACCCGTGGGGATCGAGTCGTTGAGTGAGTCTTTTGTCTGTTCGTTGTAATTCCATATTCATAGTGATAGTCTGGCTTGGGCCGTCCGAGATTTTTCCCCGTCTTGGGTTTTTCCTCGTACATCTGTCGTTGACAGTATCTTTACTTTACTTTACTTGCTTTAATCACTAGATGCATGTTTAGGATTAATCAAGATACAATTGGTTTAAAGTAAAAATTGGTTGTTTACAACTTGGCTTGGTGCTAATTAAAAGTTCGATACTTTTTTGGTGAAAATTGGTTTGATTTGAAACACACGCATAAGGGACACTCTTTCAAATTGGTATCAGAGCTAGAAAACATAATTTATTTGTTTTGTGATCCCGTGTCTGCTTAAAAATGAATTCTGGAAATAATAAAATTTTTAGAACTCCTATTTTTTATGGCACTAATTACACTTATTGGAAGATGAAAATGAAAAGTGCATTAAAATCTATTAATGAGTGTGTGTGGCTAGCAGTTGATAAAGTTTAGACACCCCCTGTCACTATTTTAGGTGAGGCCACTAATTTAAAGCCTATCGAGTCATGGACCGAAACTGAACGTAGACCTTCACAATATAATTCTAAAGGTTTGCACGTTATTTCTTCACATGTCACACCGGAAGAATACAATAGAATTATGACTTGTGATACATCAAAAGAGGCTTGGGATATTTTGCCACTCACTCACGAGGGCATTAGCATGGTTAGGGCGTCAAAACTTCAAAATCTTACTACACAGTTTGAGACCATTAGGATGTTAGAGAGTGAGACTTTTGATGAGTTTTATGCTAGGTTGTCCAATATTGTCAAATCGTCGTTTAACCTAAGTGAGAAAATTCTTGACAACCGTGTCATTAAGAAAATCCGTAGGTCATTGCCTAGTAGGTTTGATGCGAAAGTGACTATTTTAACCTCCTTGAGTAAGTTAGAGTTGACTAAACTAGAAGAGATTGTAGGTGACTTACAAACATATGAAATAGACATGATTACCTCCAAGCAAGTGCCTAAAGAAGAAAAGGGTATTGCTTTGAAAACCAAGAAGATGAAATTAAAGTTTCGAATTACGATTTTGATTCCTATTTTGAGGATGTTACTTTGTTGGAAAAGAAATTTAAAAAATTTATTAAGTTTCAAAAGAAATCGAAAGATGCCTAGAAATTTGAAAAATTCAAGAACAACAAAGTTGACCCTACCTTTAAGGATAAGTTTGGGAAGCCTAAGAGAGATGAGTCGGATAAGTGTTTTGGGTGTGAGGCGTATGGTCACAAAGTTAAGGAGTGTCCCACTATACTTAAGAAAGAGGGAAAGCAACCCATTGTATATAGTTCCAGCTTAAGAGATAGTGATCCAGAAGAGAGAGAGAGTTTCCCTATTGATCGTAACTTTATTGCGTTTATGGCATGTCATGTGAGCGACGCCGATTCTCATGTGAATGAAACTTCCGAGGAGGTTTTGAGTGAATCCCATGTTAGTTAGGGAGAAGAGAGTGAAGATGAGTGTAATACCCCGTGTTTTCATGGCTTTTAAATTTAAGGATTTATTAAATTTAATTGAGATAAATTAATTTAATTTTAATCCGAAATGTTGTTTTAAATATTTACTAGCGTGACAAGAGTTAGTAATTATTGGGAATATATTATTTGTTGCATATTAATGGATGAGTATAGTAATATATGAGATTTATTTTTATAATATTGTCACGTGTGAATAAAATGACAATTGTGGAAATTTAAGTCGGGACGCGCCTGTGTCGTGTCGGGACTAAATGTGGATTAATAAAAGTGAATATTTTATAGGTTGTGCATATGATCGTTTTGAGTGCGCCAACGCGTCCGGAAGGGTCGAGATGGTCAGAAAAGTATACCCGAGGGTTTGATTTGGGTCTCGGGGCGTTTTTAGGCCTAATTAGTACCCCGGGAGGGCCTTTTAGTCATTTTGTATTTTTGGCTAATTAAACCCACGAAAATTAAAGGGGTTATATCAGATGTTTAGGTTATCTCCTAGGGTTAGATAACTCAAAACACTAGAACGGCCATTGGAGAGGAGATGAGAGAGCTCTCAAGCCATTCCAAGGCTCAAAACTCATCCGTTTACACCGCCGCCACCGCCAACGCGTAGATCACGAGACGGGGAATGCAACCACACCAAATTCAACACCAAACCAGATTTCTGAAAATCCCAAGCAAGTGTTTATCTTGCTTATTTCGTTGATGCATCATCCATATTAGTTTAGGAGTTATTAGGATGAGATTTATGGAAGAAAAACCCAATTTGAGATGGGAAATTTTCATGTAGTGATGATTTATATGATATTCTGGAAACCCTTTGTCATGTAAAGGATTAAGAGTTTGATTAAGAAAAGAGTTCAAATCAGATACAAACACTAAAAAAAAAATTTATTCCGGACGATCGGACCGTTGGAATTGGATGAAATTTTACAGAGAATTAGCTGAAGACGAGAGGAAGCTACAAAACAAAATTCAGCTCGATCGGACCGTTCAATATTTTTTAATATTTTTTTTTGCAAGACAGTTATATGTTTTGAGGACTCTTAAAGATAATAAAAATTCAATTAAAACTCCATTTTAATTCCAATTTCAAAACCGTTTGAAATTCTCATCTTTGAAAATAAAATTCAAAATCCTTTAATGTAAGGCGAAATCTATATTTTTGGGATATTTTGCATAAGGGATAATGTAAGTATATATTAAAGGGGAGAGACACGTAAGAGAGAGTTACGTTGGAACATAAATAGATATCTACTAAATTGTACAATTGGAAGAATAGAATCCATGAGGGTTACGTAGTAAGTTGGAAAAACCCTTCGAATTAAAGTTAGAAACGAACCATTATACTTGATAAATAATAATGGAAAAATAAGGATAAATGTTGTGAATGTGGGTTATTGGATAAACCTAAATTGATATAATAAAAGTGGTATATTTGTATGATTGTGTATTCATATATTATATACTTGTGAAAATCATGCCCGCGCTACTTGCTATCCCTGAGGTTACCGCGCTGGGACGATCTTATCTCGTGTGCCTTATGGGGGATATTGACTCGTACCCTAGAAGATAGGAATCCAAGGTACAGGCTATCGAATCGGTAGTCACGGTCCTAAGAGACGTGAGGGTATGTACTGACCTCTTGGACTTGGAAACTATGCTTCGCCTCAATATTGTTTGTGTATGTATTTATACAGTTCGAGAGTGATTTCGAACTTGTATTCCCTTTAGTACGATTGATACGGGGATTGGATAGCAGAGTATGCCCGCACCATACTTTTTATGTGGGGTACTGTTATGATATATATATATTATACAAGTAGTTAATATATATATGAAATTCTGAAATCTGGAGCTGCCTACTGTGATTTGATATGTAGGACATGGTTGATGACTCAAATTATAAATAATTATTTTGAGAAAGTATAATATGACACTGGAAAACTTTATTGATTAGTAAAGTTAAAAGGAGAACCTTGGTTACAAATTGAAATCTTACGTTTTAAATACTTGTGTTGTTCAGTTGTAAATCGTGCGAATAACCTAAGATAAGTTAAATCATTGGGGAAAGATAGTGTGATATATGATGAGATAAACCATTGGGAAGGTTAGTGCGATAGGAGTGCACATTAGAAAAGAGGCGAGAATTTCTCAAGAGAGTGTCGCACTAAGGTGTTGTTGCATTGGCCTGTATCAATTTAAATACTTACTAAACGAATTTTTAAATCATATACACTATCGGGCTCTGACCCGTTTCTATTTCCTTTTCTCTCTTGTATATATATGTATGTATTACAGGTGCCCAGCCACAGGGGCGTCTTACTTAGGATCCTTTAGAAGGAACGTGCTGCAGCTTAGGTGGGAGTTGCAGGCCTGTTGTTTAGACGACTTCATCCATTTGATTCTACTCCTAGTTCAGTTTTATCCAGCAGGGGCATGTGTCTCCCTCTTTCTATTATTTGGTTGGTATTGTCAGAGATTAAAATTTTTACTTTCAGTACCTTTATTTAGGGATTTATTACTGTCAGGATGTTTTCCTTTAGTGTTGTAAATGTTGTGATTTATTATTTATGATTAAATTCGTGTATGTTTAATTCTATTTTTATTCTTAATGTGTGACTCTTTAGATGTTAATGGTTTAAGGTTTTATAACCGGATTTAATAAAATGAGAATAAGGTTTTAAATGGTTTTGACACTTAGCTTAATTATTTAGGGTGTTTAAATTGGAAAAGTATTTTTACGACAGTGATGCTAAGAATGAACCAACTGTTCACCTTGATTTTAATTTAATAAAGGAGTGATCGCCCGGTATTTAGTTAGGCGGGGTGTCACAGGTGGTATCAGAGCATCAGGTTCTAGTGTCCTTAGGATCTGTACGGCTTATGATGCTTTCAGCGTTGCTTTGCTTTGTTTGTTATAGAGCCCTATGTTTAGGAATGTCGATTCCTTTGACGAGATTTCGTTCTCATGCTATAATATGTATACACTAGTGAATTCTAATTTCGTTCGGATGTGTGCGTGTGCCGGGAGATGACGGATGTCAGAAGAGGACCGTTAAGCGTACATCAGGAGGCAGGGCTCAGTTGAGATTATTAAATATATCCGAGGATGATGACCGTAGTCGAGGTTACCTCCATTATGGCACGAGAAGCCACGACTAGAAAGGCGACAAAGGTGCAGAAATGATTGTCAAATGCTGTTATAGTCAAATGAGGTGCGAGGGTAAACTTACCCAACGTATTACAAAAACGTGTAGAGACTGTCAGTGGGAAATTTTAGAAACGCGAAAATTGTATGTGTTTACCAAAGGAGGTAAAGTATCCAAAGGATTAAATATAGGACGGAGTGTGGCAAACTGAAAGTGAAAATTTAGAGAAAATTTTCTTGGCTTTCGGGACGAAATTATAATGGTTGGAGTCAACCACCAATTTTAGAAGTGGAATGCTATGCCTATAGGAGAACCTTAGGTACAGTGTTGACCGTATGTTCCTTCCTCAACTGTTTAGGATGAGAAGCAAACGTGGTTCTGAACTCATCGCAGAAGGGCATGACAGAAGTCCAATTGTGGATATGAATCCTAATCGTTAGCAAATTTTGTATCGAAAGAGGTAGATACTAGTGGAGGAAACGACTCCAAGTGGGAGAACAACTTGAAATAATAGTTGATAATACTCGAGGAGGAAATTCTGATGGACGGCCGATTCAGAGGTTGACAATGTCATATTTTTTCAATATAGATGATAACGCTTCTTTGTGGGGGAAGTTAAAGGAATCGAAGAATTTAGTCGAGAATAAGACTGAATACAACGGTGGTGGTATAGCACCATAAAAGGATGTGGATACACATCAGGAAAACCATTTAAATGCTTCAGATAGTTAAATTCTTACCAAGTGATGGTAAATTCAGTAAGTACTATTATAGATGGTAACATGATCTTTATGGCCTAAAAAGATAAGGGAACAACCGGGATGGCTAACAGGAATCGAGTCTACTAAAGTCCGAGAGAAGGACAATCCTAACCTGGTTAGTAGGACAGGTGATAAGTGGATTAGGTGTTGAGGTATTCTGGTACGGAGTGAAATTGCTCGCGATAATATGTTCCAAAGTGAGAAAAAGGGACAAGAATACGGTGCCTAGTAAAGGACGACGATTAAAAATAATTTTGTTTTGGTTTGGGCAGACGTGTTACGTCCGAAAACCATTTGTGCAGTCAAGTTGATTGCCAAGATGGATGTATAAGTTGTATCCTTAGAGGATGCAGCGTGTTTATGTGACACGAGCGAGTCACCATATTTTGTTCATTGCTAGATTAGCATGTGAGACGAGTTTAATGCATATCATTATAAATGTTACCATAATGTGAATATTTTTCCTTAGTATAGCGGGATTTTTCTTTGGTGCTATCCGCGGGGGATGAATGAGTATATTAACAGTGTTTTATACTTTATTGAGGTTACTCGTTGTAGTGATGCGATACACGAGTATGATATTATCTTTGTTAAAATGTTATAGAAATGGGTAGTATGATAGTGGGCATTTATTGCAAGGCTATCTGAGTAGTTACATTCGTGCAACACGTTTTGTTTTGGCGAGGCTTTACCTGTAAGAAGGTTGGACTCGCACTTATATTATCTATCCTTGAGACTTCGAAGGAGATAGTGGGCTCGAGATATTCGATACCAATGTATGTATAGACTTTGTCAGTATGATTCAGTATGTACCGGGATTTACCGTTGAGCGAAAAGACTTGACTCGGTATTATGTTTAGCACTCCGGACTTAGTGATAGGAAGAGTGCAGTGTTATATTTATCCTTAAGAGATGTGGGAGTTAAGAGTTATACCCCTAATGTTAGAAAAAGGAAATTTAGAGAATTTCGATCGTATGTATCCGAGGTTTATAGAATGTAATTACCATCAACCAATACGGGACGATAGTGAAATTGGTGAAACATTCTTTGTTAAGCATAATTACGAATTGTAACTTTTATGTCAAGGGATGGAATAAAGGGGTATATACTATGGACAGAGGACCTAACGGATTTCGATAACCGACAATGTTAGGTATTAGTGTAACGGGATGGTTCCTTGTTTGGATTTCGCTTTACGATACATCCCACGCATGAAACTTAGCGTAAGGTTGGAAATAGGAAGACGTTTGGTCACTATTCCATGAGTTCGGTACCCTGGTCGAAATGGGATCAAGTAATTATGTATGTAAGTTGGAAGTTGAATTTTGTGCTAAGGTAATTGGAGCCGGATTTTTGTGTTAGGAAAGCATTGAAAGTTATCCCCATGAGTTGAGGGGTGGACCGATGATAAGGAGAATTTAAGAATTTTGATTTCTAGGGTGATTGAGAGTACCCAAATGTCATAACTGCATACAGAACACAAGGTGAATAAAGAGTTGGAATGATTTTTAGCATGGATTATCTGTAAAGAACTTTATATTATACAAAAGAGATGACCTGTAATTATTTTGATGAATAGAGCGTTAGTGATTTATTTTGGTTGTTGTACCTATTTGGGAAAATTGTTGTACTTATCTGAGGAAGGTTGAGAATTATTATTCCTCTTTTATTGTCATGGAATTTGAATGCCCTATTCCTTCTATTCCGTTGAATTTAGTTAGTCCTACAGATGAGTAGCACGCCGTTCGCTCTCCCAGGGCGGTCGGAGTGTTGCAAAAATGTGGGCATCTTGGTTAACTACAGTTAAAATAGTCCGAGTCGAAGGGACGTGGTAATTGACGTGTGAAATATATGTTTGTGGGACTAGTATAACGAAGTGGAAGTGATAGAGTGGATTAAACGTCACATGAGGGGTGATAATCCATACATAAGTGTGCAATTAGAATAGCACGCCCTAACTTGATTGGAAGGCTGTGGGAAGCCATTCAAGAATTGGTATTCCTTGAATAGAGTAGAATTTAATTGTTATGAAGCACACCCGGAGCGGAGTTGTTATTAGTCAAGTGTGAGAGAGACTTGCGCATACAAAGAGTAATGATGTTAGTATAGTATAAGAGATCCAGAAGTGCGCTTCGTGGAGAGAAGAGCACGGGTCGGAACTTTTGGCATACTCCAAGGAAGGAATGGGAGTATTACGTGTCACTTAATGTGAGACATTTCAAGGGAAGAATCGATGTTTAGCGAGACGTAGTGAGTATTCTCTACATGCACTGCCCATAGGTAAGGTTTGGTTGAAAGAGGAGAATCAACCAAAGAATTTTGTGTTTATCGAAAATTCCTGAATTTGGAAGAGGTTGGTAAAGTCGGTAAAGTTCTTGGATGGGTTGCCATCCTCAAAACAAGATCAAGGGTTTATCCCAAACATGTGAATTAAGTCACCGAGAAGGAAGTGATTGATATTCCTTTGGGCTGGCTTACAATATTAACTAGTATGCCCCAGACTTCCTTTGAAAGGAAGGATCGCGCCAGTGCATGGTCCGGCGCAGTATAAATTTCTGAATCAGGATGAGATTGGTGAATCCCACCTTTGATATGGGATTTCAGGAACCAGCGGAGATAAGATTTCATTTCGAGTAGGATGTATCACCCTTAGCCAGGGAATAAGCGCATGGTGATTAAAGATTAGTGGAGCCACGTGAAGGATCGCGCCAGTGCATGGTCCGACGCAGTATATATTCTCCTTCCGTATGTTTAGAGGAGAGTAGATAATCAAAATTTTTGGATCGGTCGAGAAAATATCCGATAACTATGGTGGAATTCCACGACTGTTTTAGGCAGTCAAGAGTGGTCAAATGTTCGTATGATCTTCTCAGAATGGGAATTTTGTGTATGAATAAATCTGAGTAGTTGTCATGTAATGAGGTGCAGCCTCCTAATGATAGTGAGATAATGGAAATTATAACGTATAGACGTAAACTATTCAAATATTGTCAGTTGGGAGTGCAATGTGAAGTGTCTCCAATGAGAATGTAAAACAATGTTGCTGTGAGGAAAAAGCTATAGTGATTGAGCGCCGTACTATGTAGATAGTTTGCGTACTGACAAGGATATCCAGAATTGTGCTACCTGGTAGGCCTTATTTTCCGAATTTCGGGACGAAATTCCGTTATTAGGGGGGGAAGTAAGTAATACCCCGTGTTTTCATGGCTTTTAAATTTAAGGATTTATTAAATTTAATTGAGATAAATTAATTTAATTTTAATCCGAAATGTTGTTTTAAATATTTACTAGCGTGACAAGAGTTAGTAATTATTGGGAATATATTATTTGTTGCATATTACTGGATGAGTATAGTAATATATGAGATTTATTTTTATAATATTGTCACGTGTGAATAAAATGACAATTGTGGAAATTTAAGTCGGGACGCGCCTGTGTCGTGTCGGGACTAAATGTGGATTAATAAAAGTGAATATTTTATACGTTGTGAGTATGGTCGGTTTGAGTGCGCCAACGCGTCCGGAAGGGTCGAGATAGTCAGAAAAGTATACCCGGGGGTTTGATTTGGGTCTCGGGGCGTTTTTAGGTCTAATTAGTACCCCGAGAGGGCATTTTAGTCATTTTGTATTTTTGGGTAATTAAACCCACGAAAATTAAAGGGGTTATATCAGATGTTTAGGTTATCTCCTAGGGTTAGATAACTCAAAACACTAGAACGGCCATTGGAGAGGAGATGAGAGAGCTCTCAAGGCATTCCAAGGCTCAAAACTCATCCGTTTACACCGCCGCCACTGCCAACGCGTAGATCGCGAGACGGGGAACGCAACCACACCAAATTCAACACCAAACCAGATTTCTGAAAATCCCAGGCAAGTGTTTATCTTGCTTATTTCGTTGATGCATCATCCATATTAGTTTAGGAGTTATTAGGATGAGATTTATGGAAGAAAAACCCAATTTGAGATGGGAAATTTTCATGTAGTGATGATTTATATGATATTCTGTAAACCCTTTGTCATGTAAAGGATAATGAGTTTGATTAAGAAAAGAGTTCTAATCAGATACAAACACTAAAAAAAAAATTATTCCGGACGATCGGACCGTTGGAATTGGATGAAATTTTACAGAGAATTAGCTGAAGACGAGAGGAAGCTACAAAACAAAATTCAGCTCGATCGGACCGTTCAATATTTTTTTTTGCAAGACAGTTATATGTTTTGAGGACTCTTAGAGATAATAAAAATTGAATTAAAACTCCATTTTAATTCCGATTTCGAAACCGTTTGAAATTCTCATCTTTGAAAATAAAATTCAAAATCCTTTAATGTAAGGCAAAATCTATATTTTTGGGATATTTTGCATAAGGGATAATGTAAGTATATATTAAAGGGGAGAGACACGTAAGAGAGAGTTACGTTGGAACATAAATAGATATCTACTAAATTGTACATTTGGAAGAATAGAGTCCATGAGGGTTACGTAGTAAGTTGAAAAAACCCTTCGAATTAAAGTTAGAAACGAACCATTATACTTGATAAATAATAATGGGAAAATAAGGATAAATGTTGTGAATGTGGGTTATTGGATAAACCTAAATTGATATAATAAAAGTGGTATATTTATATGATTGTGTATGCATATATTATATACTTGTGAAAATTATGCCCGCGCTACTTGCTATCCCTGAGGTTACCGCGCTGAGACGATCTTATCTCGTGTGCCTTATGGGAGATATTGAATCGTACCCTAGAAGATAGGAATCCAAGGTATAGGCTATCAAATCGGTAGTCACGGTCCTAAGAGACATGAGGGTATGTACTGACCTCTTGGACTTGGAAACTATGCTTCGCCTCAATATTGTTTGTGTATGTATTTATACAGTTCGAGAGTGGTTTCGAACTTGTATTCCCTTTAGTACGATATATACAGGGATTGGATAGCAGAGTATGCCCGCACCATAGTTTTTATGTGGGGTGCTGTTATGATATATATATTATACGAGTAGTTAATATATATATGAAATTCTGAAATCTGGAACTGCCTACTGTGATTTGATATGTAGGACATGGTTGATGACTCAAATTATAAATAATTATTTTGAGAAAGTATAACATGACACTGGAAAACTTTATTGATTAATAAAGTTAAAAGGAGAACCTTGGTTACAAATTGAAATCTTACGTTTTAAATACTTGTGTTGTTTAGTTGTAAATCCTGCGAATAATCTAAGATAAGTTAAATCATTGGGGAAAGATAGTGTGATATATGATGAGATAAGCCATTGGGAAGGTTAGTGCGATAAGAGTGCACATTAGAAGAGAGGCGAGATTTTCTCAAGAGAGTGTCGCACTAAGGTGTTGTTGCATTGGCCTGTATAAATTTATATACTTACTAAACAAATTTTTAAATCATATACACTATCGGGCTCTGACCCGTTTCTATTTCCTTTTCTCTCTTGTATATATATGTATGTATTACAGGTGCCCAGCCACAGGGGCATCTTACTTAGGATCCTTTGGAAGGAACGTACTGCAGCTTAGGTGGGAGTTGCAGGCCTGTTGTTTAGACGACTTCATCCATTTGATTCTACTCCTAGTTCAGTTTTATCCAGCAGGGGCATGTGTCGCCCTCTTTCTATTATTTAGTTGGTGTTGCCAGGGATTAAAATTTTTACTTTCAGTACCTTTATTTCGGGATTTATTACTGTCAGGATGTTTTCCTTTAGTGTTGTAAATGTTGGGATTTATTATTGATGATTAAATTCGTGTATGTTCAATTCTATTTTTATTCTTAATGTGTGACTCTTTAGATGTTAATGGTTTAAGGTTTTATAACCGGATTTAATAAAATGAGAATAAGGTTTTAAATGGTTTTGACACTTAGCTTAATTATTTAGGGTGTTTAAATTGGAAAAGTATTTTTACGACAGTGATGCTAAGAATGAACCAACTGTTCACCTTGATTTTAATTTAATAAAGGAGTGGTCGCCCGGTATTTAATTAGGCGGGTGTCACAATGAGGAGATAGATGTTAAAGAATTGCAAGTTGCATTTAATGAGTTGTATGCCAAGACAGTTAAGGTGAAAAAGGCAAATGCAAAATTACAAGCTAAGATGAATGAGCATGCCATAGAAAATAATGATAGTTTGATTGAGGATCTTAGGGAACGAGAGAAGACTCTTAGGGAGAAATTAGATTATGTTGTGGGTGAGAGAGATAATGTCCGTGGTTTGATGGAGTATTTGAAAAGGGAAATTCTAGAGTTTGAGGAGTCTAGGCATTTACTCGAGTCTAGGATTCATGAGTTGGAGGAGAGATTGAGAGACTCGTCTAGAGTTAAGTTTGATTTGGAGGAGAGGTCGGAGAAGTTAGATAAGTTCTTAAGCACCATCCAAATTAAGGGAGATAGGGGAGGTATAGGTTTTGATGAGAGAATTGTTCCCATTCCCCCTGAACTTGTGAGAAATACTAGGAAGGTTAGAAAAGGTCCACATATAGGTAATCATTCCCATCGTCGCTAGACTTGCACGCTTTGTGGTAGGAAAGGTCACCTTCAGCGTTATTGTTACGACATTAGACTATCTCCTAGGAAGTTTAGAAATAACGTTACCCCGATTTCCCAAACCCCCATGCATCGTTTTACACCAACTTGGGTTAGAAAATCAGATTTAGTGGCTTTAGGAATAAAACTTCATGGTTCTCGTTTGGGTGCACTGGGTTCTTCCCATGCTAAATATAAAGGATGATAGTGTTTACTTGTTTGTCATATACTAGTTTGCTTCATGATATATTCACTGCTAATAAAGTGACATGTGTATCATTTTGTATTATAGTTTTCATTTGTTCGAGTCCTATTGAAAAATACAAAAGGAATTTTTTTTTAAACTTTTGAAAACCCAAAAAGATTTTGCTTTTATTTGAGTCAAAATATGTTTGAAAAGACAAAACGATTTTCGATTTTTGTTTTTGATTTTACATGTTTGATGTGGCATATTGGTGTGCTTGACCCCCCCCCCCCCCCCATCATTTCATTATCCATGTGGCTAGGACATTTGGTCATTATTATCGATGCTTAGAATGATCTTAACCATTGTTCGAATGGGGTTGTTTCGAAGTTGATATGCATTTTGATTCGACTTTGTATATATGCAAACATTGCACGAGTTTATATGAATGTTTGACTTCTCTTGCATATTTGAATTTGGTGAGGCGTTCTTATATTAATCTTGTCATCTATACATAAGTAGACTTAAGGAGAAGTTTGCATGTAAGAACCGTTTACCGTGAGTATTTGAATTAGTATCTAAATATAAAAAATGATGAGTGCTTCACGGGAAAGGGTTGAGAGAGTTCGAAATTAACACGTCGTGGAAATCCACCGTTTAAAAAATCCCAAAAAGAAAAAGTCAAAATGCTAAGAAAAGGACCAAATTTGTTTAGTTCATGTAACACCCCGTATTTTTGGTACATTTAAAATTTAATTAATTCGGATATTCTAAATTACTAGTGTGTTGTAATTTAATGAATTAATTATGATAGAATAATATATAAATATTAATCTGGGATTGAATGGTTAATATTTAAGGAAAATTTATTTACTAAGTGAATAGTAATAATGTAATTTCGTCGTTTCGAGTATTAATGACGAGGTATGTACTTATCACATCCGGAAGTCGGTATAGACTATATTGGGTGGGGGATAAGTATTTTTATAAATTAATTTGGATGCAAATTCTGAGTGTACAGTTGAGTCCGGATGGGCCGAGATAGTCGGAAAAGTGTACCCGGGGGTAGTAAACGGGTCACGGGACGTTTTTAGACATAGTCGGGCCCACTCGGGGGCATTTTGGTCACTTGGGCTTGGCCCATTAGTCGAAAAACGGGAATTGAATAATTAAACTAATAAAAAGAAATAAGGGCATGGCTGAGCTTAATTAGAAAAAGGAATTTAAGGGTTAGGAAACTCTAGCAGCAGCCAAAGCCATTTTGGGGATCTCAAAGAACCAACAAGGTCATCTTCAACCTTGGAATCCATCGCAAATTCAGACACTACGAAACCTAAGGCAAGTGAATAACTTGCAATAGCATTAAATCTGTCTTTCAATTCATATTTGTGTGCTGTCATGAATTAAAAAAAAAAATTCGTTTTGGAGTTTCATGGTATAAACATGGGGTTTTGATAATACAAAAAGGAAACATGAATCTGATTTGCCCGAATTTATGAGGATTTATGTAAAATCTGATATTGGTATATTGATGTGTATCTGTTAGAATGATATCCAAATAAAATAGAACGAATTTTATGAAGAAATTTGGAGTAAAAATGTGTTTAAGGAAAAAGATAGATTTTTCCCCAAAATTATGAATCAGTAGTTTATGGACGAATTGATGATTGTTGTGGACTTTCTGGGGAGTCCTAATAAGGTTTCTAATATATGCTGGTGTTATAAAGGCTTAAAATTCATGTTATAAGAGATTAGGGTTTAAGAAATCTCGTCCATGGGTTCCCTGTCTTCGCGAAGAAGATGAAGACCCGTTCGATTGATCGATCGACGGTCTGGGTCGATCGATCGACGGTCGCCAGAATCTGGCAGTTTCGCCAGTTGGTTATATAAGAAGGAAAATTAATATAAAAATCTTATGTAATTAATTATTGAGAAATTAAATACATGAGAGTAAATCTAATTAATTGTAGATAAATTAATTAGGGTTTGAGGCTAATAAATTAGAGTCGGGAATTTTGACTCGGGTAAATTTATTTTGGGCTACGAGAGTAAGTCCAAATTTATGGTGGGGACGACACCAAAAATAACTTAATTAATTAAGGTGAAATTTAATTAATATTTAGAGTTGGACCATAAACTCTTAATAATTTTAATAGGCTTATGTTACGGATTTAGCGAACGGTATAGCCGGGACTTTTATATTTATATATACGGAGGCGATAGTATATATATATGGTGTGCACAATTAATATCAGTGATTAGATATTTTATACTATGGTGCTATAGGGGGAGGTTGCGCGTAGTGGATGAATCCCCTAGCTTGAGGAGTAGGGTGAGTATATTCCCGAGGTCATAGCGTCCGTTATATGGGTGAGGGACATCTCACTTTCAGGGAAGGAATATGACCGCCTCCAATTATTTATTTTTATCAAGTTGGTGTGAAAATTCTGACTTGGGATATCTAGGCTATGTGATTGTACCTAGTGGGATAGCACTTTATAGAATTTACATTCCAGGAATATTTTGCTCGGGAGGATGCAAGTTGTTATATATATTACAGTATGATTGTGAATGCTGAAATATGATTATAAGTATATAATTAGATAATTAATTATATACGGGTTATTAATGAAAATTGAGTTATTTCACATGTATAACAAGTGTAGAAGTTATATGAATATAAAAAAGGGAAATGATTTAGTTAAGTTGATGTTACTAATAACTTAAAAATCATAAACACTACATACTCAGTTAGAGTAGGGTGGGTATAAAGGAACTTTGTTAATTATCTAGTTATGAGATGAATAACTAGGTAATTTAATTAAAGCGTTAGTAGCGTATATTAGAGGCGGGGTAAGGAAGTTCTCAAGAGAGTGCGATACTAACTAAAATATGAAGAGCATGCATATTTATTTATTACTGCAAGTTAATCATTTGTTAAATGTTTTTCAAATGTTTTTGGGTACTAACCCTTGCTATAAAAACTTTTAAAAACCCTTTTAGGTGTCCAGCCACAGGGACGCCAGCCTTGACTCAATTCCAGGGATCCGTTGCTGCAGCATATGTGGATGTTGCGGGGCTTTGATAGACGCCTCATTCTTCATTCTTAATGTAGAAATTCATGATTAGTTTTTCGAGCATGTTGCTCACATTCCATTTTATTTGTAGTAGACTTGTTGGGAGTTCATTCTTATCTTGACGGGATTTATTATTTGAACCGATGGTTTATTCGGTTAATTACTTTTACTTGTGGATGATTATTTCAGTTATCTGTGATTGTTATATTGTTTTATTATCCGCATGGGTTTTGGTTTAAATAATGAAAGATAAAAATTGGCACCAGTCTATTTTTCTCACTTAGGTGGTTAGTAATTTAATAAGACGACAGTGATGCTAAGAATGGACCAAATGAGAAACCTGTTCTAACTTGATTTAGGACTGATCACCCGGGATTAATTAGGCGGGGTGTCACAGTTCATTCCAAAGAAAATATGATATTATTAAGGGAGTTTCGATGGATTAAAAATTTAACGGGTTTGCACAACTAATCCTAATGTTGAAACATTGCAATTTAACGCTATTGTTTGTAGAATCGTCAAAATTCTGGATTTGTGTGCAAGTAGTATGTTTAGTTCATTAAGATCACACTTTAATTGTCATATCACTATGATAAAGTTTGATGATCTATTGCTATTGATTAAAGCTTCGTGATCGTTTCGATGTGTTGGAATTGTGACTCATTTGTTGTAGTTTCACGCTGATAAATTCCATGTCCATGTTTGAGCACATCGGTACTATGTTTGCATGTAACTTGCAGTGTTAGTTTTTATGCGCTCTTGCATTTTGGGTAAAAAGCTTACTGTTTTAGCACTGTTTTGTTGCTGTTAACCCTTCCTGGCATTTATTTTTTGGAAAAATTTTCACTGGGATTTTTTTTTGATATTTCTGGGAATCTATGAAAGTTTGGTTGTCGCGAGAAGTCATTCAAATGACATCTCATGTTGTGATAAGATCTCGTTCGAGTGACATTACCCTGTCGCGAGAAGCCTCGTTCGAGCGACGTCCTCATCTCATTTGAGCGACGTCCCTGGCTCATTCAAATGACAGTTTGGGAATTTTTTCTTCTTTTTATTTGCAGTTCACTGGTTTATTTTATGATATTTTTGGTACTGCTGGAAGCTTTCTGGATTGACTGGTTTATATGCAGGTTTTACTGTCTCGTATTGGAATTTTGCATATGATCCGTTTATCACACCGGATTAGATTGCTATATTCTTTGTGTGATTCATTAGTTTACTAGCTATTGATTTGTCATTACTTAATCATATCTAGCTGGTTGTTTCATGATTATCTAAAATTTTTTATTCGGTATATCTTCATGCTAGATACTTATTTATTCGTTTATCTTTTCACCAGATTGTCTATTCGAGACAAAAAGGGGGAGAGATGTCTGTGATGTAGTAGGTGATGTAGGGGAGATTTGTTGAGAATGTTTGTTGATATCTAGATTTAAATTTTGTTTGATTACATATTTTACAAATTGGAATCATATTATTGCTCAATTGTTTAACAAATGATTTTTCAGAGTTTATTCATATTGGTATCTATTGTAAAATTGTTATCATTTGGATATATATATATTTGTTTAATTTGTTCCACTATACTTCACTGGGTATTTGTTTGTCTGTTTCATGTGTATATGTATGCTTCAGGGATTGGGGATTTAAAGTCTACATCACATTCAGACAGTTCATGCATGTCGGTGCTACATATACTAGTCCGTGTCCTGTAGTTTTTGACTTTGGGTTTATGGGATGGGATTTAGGCATCATACGGCTTGACGGCGCAGCTTAGGCATTTCACTGGTTTAGTTTGTCCCGGAATAGTCAAAGGGGGATATTAAGATGTCTGTGATGTAGTATGTTATGTAAGGGAGATTTTTTGAGCATGTTTATTGATATCTGGATTTTAATGCTGTTTGATTACATATTTTACAAATTGGTATCATATTGTTGCTCAATTGTTCAAGAAATGATTTTTCAGAGTTTATTCATATTCGTATCTATTGTAAAATTAGTATCATATATATATATATATATATATATATATATATATATATTGGTTTCATTTGTTCCACCATACTTCACTGGGTATTTGTTTATCTGTTTCATGTGTGTAGGTATGCTTCAGAGATTAGAGATTTCAAGTCTACATCACACTCAGACAGTTCATGCTTGCCGGTGCTACATATACTAGTTCGTGTCCTATAATTTTTAACTTTGGGTTTATGGGTTGGGATTTAAGCGTCATACGGCTTGACGGCCCAGCTTAGGCATTTAACTGGTTTAGTTTTGTCCCGGAATAGTCAAAGGGGGAGATTTTTAAGGACATAAATTTCCAATTGAGTCCCTGTATTGTTTTGACTTAATTCTGTGAACAAAACTATGTTTGTAATATGTCATAGGGAGATTTTATTTTTGTCACGATCCCACTTGGTCTATGACGTATTGAAGAAATTGAAGACGTTACGACAAAGCTTCGAAGAATTAATCATGTCAAAGATTAATTTGGGCAAGTTTATTCGTCTTCAAGTTAATTGCATTCCGAGATCACACAGGTATGAATGCGTATAATTAATGGAGCTCAAAATAATTTTTATAAAAGGATAAGGATGAATTTTTATAAGGAAAATATTTTAAAATGTTTTTTATAAGTGTTTAAAATGTTTACACTACGTTTTATTCTTATAAGCTCGAAAAAGAGTGACTTAATTGGATCTCTTTTCGAAGAAATGTTTTAAAGAAAAAGTCATACTGACACGCGCGTCGTTCGAACGACAACTGTACCTCATTCGAGCGCTATAGCCATGTCGCGCGAACGAGAGGTCAATCTCGTTCGAGTGACACATTTTTTGAGTCGGTTAATTTTTCCTTTTTAAAGCATGGTTTCGTCAGAATTAATGGGTGTGAATTCTGGAAAAATAGTTTAAGATCCAAAAACCTGTTTACACATGTTTTTCTAAGGTTTCAAAGCTTAAACACATCCTTAGAGTTTGCAAAGATCTGAGTTATCATTACTATATGTTTATGTTATCTTGTTGCACCAAGAAGGTTTGTTCTATACTAGAACATCTGGGTTTTGCAATGAAGAAAAGGGAAGGACTTCTTGTTTGACATCGTGGACGAATCAAAGCCATTCGGTGGACACCGAGACATACATGGACACGTATGTTGTGGACAGGTATCGTGGATGAAGGACTTTCTGCATGGACATTGTGAGAGGAGTGGTTGAACATCAGAAGAGCATCATGACCCATGGGGATTGAGTCGTTGAGTGAGTCTTTTATCTGTTCGTAGTAATTCCATATTCATAGTGATTGTCTGGCTTGGACCATCCAAGGTTTTTTCCCGTCTTGGGTTTTTTCTCGTACATCCGGCTTTGTGAGTATCTTTACTTTACTTGCTTTAATCACTAGATGCATGTTTAGGATTAATCAAGATAAAATTGGTTTAAAGTAAAAATTTGTTTTTTACAACTTGGTTTGGTGCTAATTAAAAGTTGGATAATTTTTGGTGAAAATTGGTTTGATTTGAAACACACGCATAAGGGACACTCTTTCACTATACTTATTTGTGAGTTATCGAAGGATCAAATTATGGATGGGTTCCGTAAATGCCTTATGCATTTTGTTAATCATTAGTTGGTAGTGGCGATTCCTTATTATGAATTTTCATAATGAATATGATAATAATAATGATTTTGAATTATAACATGGGTATAGATATTGGATGTGATTGTTGAGTTATGAGTACTTGTATGTGTTATATGCTAGTTGTGGCATACTTTGTAGGAAAAATACGTAAGATGGTTAGCCAATTATATATTTATCTTTGTATGTGAAGATACACGTGGTGCAAAGCATTTGTATTTTAAACGATTGGGTTATTTTGAAAACTTTATGGCTTGAGATAGCCTCAGTTATATGAGGTTGTGTATGGACACGTATTGTGTTAGCATAGTGATGATTGTCAGGGCAACCGGTGATCATAGACCCTTATTGGAATCATTATGTGTTTAAAGGTTTATGAGTGGGTAAGTATTTTATTAGATTTAAGGATGGACACAGTGTTGCCTACTGAGTGGTTGAGGAAATCATTTTTTGATCGATTAACCTAATGGGTTAGGTATCACTCTAGGAAGGGTGAAACTTTTATTGGAATAATCATAATTGGTGTTTACCTAATGATGAATAAGGATTTGAATGGATATTGCATTATTTCATTTTTAGTCTTGTGCTAAAGAAGCTCTATAGTCGGCTGAGCTATGAAACAGTGTATTGGGAGGGTTCTTTATTTGGATTTTTCTTGTGAGACATCCAACAAATAATGCTTAGTAAGTGTCAGGAGTTGAGAGACGTTTGGGCTCTAGGATGATTGATTTTTTTTGTTGTACATTACTTGTGTGGAGAGATAGAAAATCGATGGGAGAGATAGTATATGGTTTAAGTCGAGCTTGGACAAGGAGTGAAACATTGAGAGGACTTAAGAACATTCAGGCCACTAGTAGAATAAGTGGGGTAATCTAAAAAATAATTGAGTCACTTTTAATAGGGTATCTGAATGTACCTTTATTATATAGTCATGCATTATGTGTGTGGTTGATTTCTGGATATATATTTGTGTTATATGCATGTGATTTTTTTTCTTGGGTACACATGGTTTAGGGTGCACTATAACCCCAACAATGTCACACTATGGTAGGCGTATGTGAGACCTTTTGTTTTATATCATGGGATACGGGTACGGGCTGATTGTGTATTTATGTGATATTTATGCGGGTTACATTTCTATGTTATGTCTTAGATAATTTGACGAAAAAATTCCTTTAATGGGGAGAAGAATGTAATACCCCATATTTTCGTGGACTATATTTATTATCTATTAAGTGATAACTAAATTAATAAATGGGACTAATTATTTTTTGTGTGGTTTAGTAACAATAAATTGGCATAATTTAGATGATAAATACATTTTTCATCCATTATGACTTTGTAACGTGTGTTTGGAATAATTAGCTAGTTATATTAATTATATGATTATTGGACTATGTGTATGTGTATAATAAAATAGTGTATATTATAAGGAATTTTTTTAATAGAGTCAATTTGTATGTTTTGACATATTTCGTGGTTGTGCAAAACTGTTTGTCATAGGTTAGTACTTGAGTGTGTTGACTTTTCAAGCCTTTGATGTGGTTTCCTGAAGATGTGTCCGCTAAGTTAGATGATCTACATCATCTTGTCGTGTTTAGTGCCATGTTTCATTTCATGTTCCGAGGATCTCTCAAATATGAATGGGTAAATATTTTAATATTTGAAGATTTTATATTTGGGTGTTATATTTTTATAAACTTAGTTTTAAAATAATTTTATCTCTTTTTAATATTTTTTAAAAGAAAAATATTTTTCCGTGATGTCGTTTGAACGATCACTGGTATGTCGCTAGAATGAGATAATGTAAAATGTGTGAATGCGGTGTGTGATACCGATTAATTCGCAAGTTTCCAATTAAACTTTATTTAATTGGAGTCTATTTAAACCAAATTAATTCAGCCCCTAAACATGCAACTATGTGTGTACGTGTGTCAAATCATAGATAAATAGAGCATGCGACACAAATTTCACGAAAAATCCCAGAAGGGCAATTATTTCTAGAACATTGAAGAATTCACAAGACCATTTATTTATATACAACCTAATAATCACCCACAAGTGTAACGCACGGTGTCTTCGTCAAACTTTCAAAGCAACGGCTAGAAATGTCGCCAGCTAGAATCTCTCGTAAGAACTCCAGATGGTCAACAATGAAGAAGAAAACGGATTCTCCACAAGTATGAACTTTATAAGGGCTCCCTCCACAATAGCACATAGCACTATGGTTGTAGAGTTCTCCCCACAAAGGTAAACAAAAGCAAAAGTGTGTTCTTCAACACCAAAAAAATTCACCAAAGCATATGGGAGTTTTTGTGAATTGAAAACAAAAGGGATTAAACCCTAAAAGAAGAAGTCAAAAGGATTGTGCTATTTCGCAGTTTTCTGTCTTTCAAAATGCTAGGACTTCTTAATGAAAGCGAAACCATTTAATGAGTATTTATACAAAAATGCGTCTCCTCGGTATACGAGCTCATTCGAATGAGATAAGGATCTCGCGCAAATAACGTATAAATGTCGTTCAAATGACATCACGCGATATCCATAAGTCGCTCGAACGAGATAACTATCTCGCTTGAACGGCCTGAGCGTTAAAATCGAGGTACGTTTCAGGATTTAGAAAAAATACTCATTCTTAAATTTTGACGAAAAAGTCCGCTCCAGCACTTAGAAAATATTTTGTAAAAATATTTCAAAAGCTCTAAGTGGAAAGTTAAGGTATTAAAAAAATAACCTTACCAAAGTAAACTTTGCGAAGTCTTTTTGATGAAGAACTTGATATTTGGATCCGTCTTTGATGCTTCAATATTCTTGAATGCTCTTCGACGGTGTAGCGGTATATGACATAATAAATTGATAACGGCCATTTATGAAATATGTCCTTACAAATCTCCCCCTATGTCTATGCCGGTACGTAAATAAAAATTTCGAATTATCAAAAACCAAAATGCCTATACAAATCTACCCTCCCATGAATAAATTTTCAAGATCTCAAACTGTTCCTCAAAAAGTCTTCATCAAATCTCAAAGATTTTCTCATCAGGGTGTGGAACATCAAAATCTTCAATCTTTGTACCTACACACATGAGATAAAGCAAAATACCTTCGTGATGCATCGAGTTTGAAATGATATAATAATAAATCAATCAATATAATCAAATCTCCACCGTAATGCAACAACTCCCCCATAACGTGATAATTCTCTCTCCCCCTTTTTATGATGTCCCCAAATAGACAGATAAGAAGAAAAAAATCAAAACATGGAGTGTCACGAAAAAAAAAGCATAGCAAACGTGGAACAGACTACGCGATGCAAAGGTATGTCCCAAAAACATTCACAAACTATTTTTTGATTTTTCAAAATTTTTCATACAAAAATAAGATACTAAAAATCACACCATGGATTTAGACTCAAACAACCAAGTCATGGAAATGTAATGAATGGGTGTGAACACATTCGATAGGAAAATCAACTCAATCAATCATATATGCACGATGCATATATGTACTCCTAACGAATGAACATCAAAAGTATCATTTGGTGTAAAAATTGTTGAATTTTGATGACATCATCTTATGCAAATTAACACATCAAAGTTAAAGTAATTTCCACACCAATAATGTCCAAAGCTATTTAACGCTTTTTCAAGACATTGAAGGACTTGCAAACCCGTTTTAATTCTGCATCCAAACTCCCTCATATATATTTTCTTTTAGAGGTGTATAAACTAAATTCTCAAACTTTGGGGAATTGGTGCAAAAACCTAATTGGCCCATAATTGGCATGAATTTCTTTTTATTGCCTTAATTTTTTTTCGAGATCCTTTAAACCTCTTTGGACCCCGGATCATAAAATTCCATAATTTTTTAGGTCCAATTAAACGACGGCTTAATCGTAAAGAATAAATGATAATCTTTCGTATCCCTTCACCGTTTTCAAATAAAGCACACAAACTCACAAACGGCTCTTAGATGCGTAACTTTCTTATCAAGTTTTATCGCACTTGGTTCATTTTAAGGAAAGGATTGAAGTGAAAACACCCAACCAACATGTGATAAGACAAGCACAATAATCAAACAAATCCGTGCACGTGTGCAATAAAGGAATTCATGACTCAAACATGTAGGAAGTAACACTTAATTACATCTCAATGACTCCAAACATTATAAAGCACATGGATGAATTGACATATTGTCTCAAAACACTATCAAATAGTCACATGAAAATTGGAATGAAGTTGTGACTCGGTCATCCTAAGTGTCCATCCATAAACGGTGCAAACAAAATACAAAAATCTTTTTGGATTTTCAAAATTTTTATTAAAATAAAATCTTTTTATATTTTTCAAAAATTTCAAACAGAAAAAATATAACTACAAAATAATACAACCAACAATAGGCATATATTATCGATATGAGCAACATCCTATCCTAGCAAACAGTAATCACAAAAGAAAATCCATAATGAAAGCAGATATGATAAATGAGCAATGCAGTGTTATCAATTAAGCATGGATGCCAAGAATAACTGCATATAAACTGTCTAGAAGCAACTCAGTAGTACCAAAACATAAGTTTATGAACACAGGGCACTAAAGGGAAGCAAAAAAAATTCCAGACAGGTCGCTCAAAAGATCTCGCTATGTCGCTCGAACGACAAGGGCATGTCGCGAGATAGAGAAGTCGCTCAAACGACTTTTAGATCTCGCTCGAATGAGAAAACCAAAACTTCCCAAAATGCCCAGAAAATCATACAGTTTTGCCCAGTGCAAAAATTTCGTGAAAATAGTAACTGTAAGGGGCAAACAGATCCAAAATAGTGCTAAAACAGTATCAAAACACATAAATGCAACAAATAAACCAATGTGCACTACGTCAAAGTGAGTCACAACACTAGAAAGAATATAACAAGATGCATCGCTAGTGTATGACAAACATCCAACACAATCAACCAAAAGATTTAACATAAGGTGTATCATGTGAAAGAAAATGAGAATCGTGAACAAAAAGACCATAAGCCTCTAAATCCTATTTTCTAACCTAAATAGATTTGTAATGACATGTGGGGGTGTGGGGAATCGAATTTATTCTTCTAGTAACCTGCCTAGGTCCTTTTAAAAGCTTGTAACAAAAGCGCCTAAGATGACCTTGCCTACTGCAATGTGTGCAAGTGTAAATTGGGTGGTGTGTGTTACCTAAAGGTGGCCTTCTGCTCAGATTCCTAGGTGGTGCTCTCTGAATTTGCCTAGGTGACTCTCTCCTAATGATCCTAGGAGGTTCTCTCACGATGTTCCTGGGGCGATCTTTCCTAACAAACTTAGGTGCCTCTTTCTTAACAATCTTTGGAGGCTCTCTCACACATGTGGGAATGGGTGCAACATATTTTTCAAGACCAATCCCACCCCTATCCTTTTTGATCTCGACGGTGCGTAAAATCTTATCAAGTTTTTCGGACCTAGACTCCAAATCAAATTTTACCTTACTCGATTTTCTCAAACTCTTCTCAAGCTCACCTATCCTTGACACAAGTACACATCTAGAATCCTCAAACTCTAAAAGCTCATTTTTCATAGTCTCCACTAACCCTCTAAGACTATCTCTCTCACCCTCGACGTACTCAAGCTTCTCTCTTAAAATTTTCTCACGTGCCCTAAGTTCTTAAACTAAAACATCATTATTTTTTAGGGCACAATCTTTCAATTTCAAATTTTCTTTCTTAATTTTCAAAGATTCAGCATAAAGTTCAATGAAAGAAGTTTGCAAGTCACAATCATCTACACTTTCATCCTCAGTCTCATCACCCTCACTATCATCGCTAATCACACAAGTGGAAAGCTCTCGCCTAGAAGCATAAAAGACTTCTTATTACGAATCACTATCACTAAGGGAAGAAACACGAGATTTTGATTTATTCAATTTCTTCTTTAAATTTGTGGTACACTCATCTAACGTGTGACCAACACCCTCACAACAAGGACATCTCTCAGAGTCATTTTCACCGAAAGATTTGAAACAAGAGTTCGTGTGAATTTTCCAATTAACGTTTTCAAACAATTGACATTGAAGATCATCAAAACCACCAAAAGCCATTTTTTTTAAAAATAAGATCAAAACACAATAACTTAGTGCAATAGGATCTGATACCAATGTGCAAAACCTGTGAATGAGGTGTGTGATATCGATTAATTCGCAAGTGTCCAATTAAACATAATTTAATTGAAGTCTATTTAAACCAAATTAATTCAGCCCCTAAACATGCAACTATGTGTGTTCGTGTGTCAAACCATAGATAAATAAAGCATGCGACACAAATTTCAAGGAAAAAACCCCAAAGGGCAAAACCTTTTTATTTCTAGAACTTTGAAGAATTCACAAGACCATTGACTTACATACAACCTGATAATTGTCCACAAGTGTAACACACGGTGTCTTTGTCAAACCTTCAAAGCAATGGCTAAAAATGTCATCGGTTGGAATCTCCCGCAAGAACTCCAGATGGTCAGCAATGAAGAAGAAAATGGCTTCTCCACAAGTGTGAACTTTATAAGGACTCCCTCCACAATAGCACGTAGCTCTACGGTTGTAGAGTTCTCCCCACAAAGGTAAACAAAAGAAAAATGTGTTCTTCAACACCAAAACAATTCACCAATGCATATGGGAGTTTTTGTGAATTGAAAACAAAAAGGGATTAAAGAATAAAAGAAAAAGTCAAAAGGATTCTGCTATTTTGCAGTTTTCTGTCTTTCAAAATGCTAGGAATTATTAATGAAAACGAAACCATTTAATGAGTATATATACAAAAATGCGTCTCCTCGGTATACGAGCTCGTTCGAACGAGATAAGGATCTTGCGCGAATGAGGTATATATGTCGTTCAAACCACATCGTGCGACATCCATAAGTCTCTCGAATGAGAGAACTATCTGTCTTGAATGACCTGGGCATAAAAATCGAGGTACGCTTCAGGACTTAAGGAAAAATACTCATTCTCAAATTTTGATGAAAAAGTCCGCTCCGACCGTTAGAAAATATTTTGTAAAACTATCCCAAAAGCTCTATGTGGAAAGTTAAGGTATTAAAAACATAACCTTACAAAAGTAAACTTTGCGGTGTCTTTTTGATGAAGAACTTGATATACAGATCCGTCTTTGATGCTTGAATGTTCTTGAATGCTCTTCGACGGTGTAGCTTTATATGATATAATAAACTGATAACGGACATTTATAAAATATCTCCTAATAGATAAGGTACCTCATTAGATTAGGTTCCAAAGAACTTTGAATGAACCGTATTTGGCCTTTTCTGGAATCTCATTTGATAGCTCATTGGATAGTGGTTCGAATGAGATCCTATACTTTGATGGGTCTAGCTGTGCACACTGGAAATCGTGTATGAAATCAGCATTAAAAACGTTCGATGAGCAGGATCGGAAAGCAAAAATTAAGGATTAGTACCCATCCACATCCTTAGTTGGCGATTATAGGATTCCCAAACATATTGAAACATGTAGTGAGGATGAGCATAAACTGTCCAGTTGTAATTCACATGGCCTGAATGCTTTGTTTTCTGTGGTCACACCGGAGGAGTTCCATCGTATTATGACATGTGAAATGTCTAAAGAGACTTGGGACATACTCCAACTCAGTCATTAAGTACTAGTGTTGTTAAGGCTTCCAAACTCCAAAACCTCACCACTCAGTTTCCAATCGTTAGGATGGAGGAAAGTTAATCATTTGATGTGTTCTATGAGTACAAGAAATCATAATTAAATATTTCTAAAAAACAGAGGTTTTAAAAGAGTAAAGAAAAATGGTCACAACACACAACATTTATGTGGTTCAACAAGTATTTATATTTACAGAGGGGGTTCTTAACTTTTATTAATTTCTCAAGTTTTCAAAATTGCATGCCCCTTGTACCAAAAATAGCTGAGTTGTACAAGAAACTCTCCTAGATCCTTATTGGCCCATTAGTGATCCCTATTTATCTTATCCGAGAATATAGGTAACCAGTTGAGTCTGTAATTATCCACATGATAAGCCTTTGTGATTATCGATGAGGTACTGAATTTGACTGGGGCGGTGTCTTGTTAGGGTGACTAGAAGCTGGGCCTCTATGGTTTGGCCCCACAAGTTCTATGCTAGACTATTAGATATTGTGAACTCATCATTTAACTTATGAGAGAGAATACCCAAACCTCGTGTAGCCATGAAAATTTTAAGGTCCTTACCTAAAAGATTTAATTTAAAATTGACAATTTTGAATTACTTTGGACTCTACAAAACTCAAAGATATTGTAGGTGATCTTCAAACTTATTATCTTAACATATCTTCCTCCAAAAATGTGAAAAGAAGATAAAGGCATTTCTTTACAAGCCCTGAAGGAGGAAACACGTGATTTGGATGATGAGTCTAACTTCGATTTTGTTGATATAGTCATGTTTTCTAAGAAGTATAGAAATATTCTCAAGTTTGAAAAACAATCAAAGGATGAAAAAAAGTTTGAGAGACTCAACTTTAATAAGGCTATAAAATCCCCCAAAATTTTAATGATAATTTTAAGAGGGATGGGTCGAATAGATGCTTTATGTGTGAAGGTTATGGACATAGGGAAATTAAGTGTCCCATTAAACTGAGGAAGGAGGGTAAAAAACCAAAGGTGTATGATGGTCTCTTTGTTATAGTGATCCCAAAGAGTAATTTGATTTCCCCATTGGGCATAACTACACCCGTTCATGGCTAGTCATGAGATCCTTGATAAAAACCTTCCGATGAAGATAATTCTGAGCATGACAATTATGAGGACATTATTTGTTATTTTGCGAGTAAGTGATGGTGGAGAGAGTGGAAAAGAAGAAAATGAATAAGAGGAAGATGAGAGTGAAATACAAGTTTCCTTCTATGAGTTTTGTGCAGAATTAGTGAATTTAAAAAAGGCTAACTTGAAGTTGAACGATAGGTTGAAAGAACGTGCCTTAGGTAATAATGGGAGTATTTTAAACGAGGATCGTAGGTAAGGTGAGAAGACTCTTAGGGATAAACTAACGTTTAGTACTAGATATGGCTTCGATATTCCAAATGCTTATGATACTAAAGCCAAAACCACGCTTTTGAGAGAGTCAATCGTTTCTAGTATTATTAGAAAAAGGTCATCCCAATGGTAATGCTTATCGTGTCTACTTGTGCACACAATGTGGTAGGAAAGGTCACCTTGGGAATATTTTATTTGATCTTAGATAAGGTCCTTCGAAGTCTAAGTCTAGAGTCACCAAGATTCCCAAAACCCAGGAGTATCATGTCACAAGTACAAGGGTAAGGAAATTAGATTTGGAGGTTTACATGTTAGATTTGTTGATTCTCCAATCCTTGCACATGATTCTTATAATGTTATATCTTACGATTGATTGTGTTTGCATGTTTCAAACACTAGATTTTGTACTTCATGATATATATTCTTGCTAGTTAATGATGTTTATCCTTTTGTATTTTGTTTTTTCATTTATTGGTTCTTATTGAAAACATACAAAAAGATTTTGTTTATCTTTTTAATTATTTTGAAAAATTGCTTAAAAAATTCAAAAAGATGTTTTATGCATAGTTTGGTTTTACACATTTTATATGGCATGTCCGTGTATTTGAATCCATTTCATTCCATGTTTCCATGCGTCTAGGACATTTGATTATTATTTTTAATTCTTAGATTATTCATAATCTCGCTTACATGGAGTGGTTTGAAAATGACTTTCTTAATGGATTCATTTTTCATATGCTTCCTCACACACATGCAAGCGCTTTTTTGGATTTTAACTTCATATGTTACATCAGTTAAGTAAGGTGTAACACTCATTCTTGAGATTTGTACCCCATTCCCTATAATTTTATTCCATTGGGCCATGAACTACATATAATGGAAAGTTATATGCTTTGAATTATTCTTGTGGCTTTTGTGAAAACAAAATGGGAACGAATGGGCTAAAACCAAATTAGAAACATCTTGGTTTTTAGAACACAAAGGTAGGTCATTCAAATGATATTAATGGGTCCGTTCAAATAAACCTTCTAACGACCATCAAATGAGATATACCTATTCGTAAAATTCACTCTCGTTAAAATCTCGTTCGAATTCCATTCGAATGAGGTAGAGTTCTCATTCGAACAAGGCCAAATCTCGTTCAATTGAGACTAACGAAAATAATTTTTTTATAGATTTTTATGTGTTGTCACCTTATGGACCCTTATATCTTTGAGCTATCAAGCTCCCGTGGAAGTAGATTAATCATGGGCAGGAGTTTGGTTGGACCAAAGGGTTAAGGATTAAGTGCTTTTGGGTTAAAATAAGAGTGAGATGGGTGAAGAAATCTCATTCTATCGGATTTTACACCCTTCATCTA
The DNA here is from genome assembly GCA_949130495.1 of Sambucus nigra. Taxonomy (NCBI): domain Eukaryota; kingdom Viridiplantae; phylum Streptophyta; class Magnoliopsida; order Dipsacales; family Adoxaceae; genus Sambucus; species Sambucus nigra. The sequence goes on from OX422224.1 coordinate 222,750,953, forward strand.
CACTCTCAAGTCTTCGTCCCCAATTTCTGGCCGACTTCCACCATCCCCAAGCCTTGAACCCTCATTCATAGCCATCATTAACCCATTTCCAATCTCTTAACACCCATTTCAAATCTTGCCTAGGTAAAAGTAGGGTTGAAGATTTATTGTTGAAGCTTTCAAGAAGAATTTGATGCATTCTTAGAGTTTTGGAGTTTTAAGGAGCTTTCAAGTTATTCCCTTTAGTTTCTCCTCCTCAATTTCAAGGAAGGATTTTCCTATTCACGTTTTTAAGATTAAAGGCTATGGATATATGTAGGATGCATGCTAGAATATGATTTAATGTTATAAAAATGTTTTATAGTATGTTATTTAAGGGTTTCTTGCAAAAATGGAGTTTTTGAGAAAACAAGACTTAATGGGGTTTTGAAGAACAAATAGTGTTTTTAATCTTGAAATATAAGTAATAGGCACATAAAATGTAATCTCTTGTTAGTATCCTATTTAGGTTCATATTTAAGGATTTATAGGCTTGAAATCCTCCCAAACTTGTGTTGAATCTTGTATTATGTTGGTGAAAGACATCTAAACATAATATATGAACTTTGAAATGGGTTTCATGAGAAAATAAGAATTTTTAGAAAACCAACCCTTAAATGTGTTATAAAGATTGATAATAATGAAGAAAAATGATGTGTGAAACTACATGTGATGATAAGGTTAAAATAGATATTTTTGCAAAAATGGCATTCAAATGATTAATAACATTTATCGTTAAAGAATTATAAAGAAATGTGTTTTAAGCATAAAATGATAAAATATGGGTTTGGACAAAAAAACTCATAAAATGTGGTTTTGAACATGAAATAATCATTTATGATGCCATTGTGGGCATCCCCGGATATATCCCCTCGCGGTGGGGTGGGGGAGGATCCCTCTAGGTCTCGCGCGTCCCCCTCGGGAGCGCTTCGGCAGGCGTTGGTGAATGAGGTGAAAAATGTAGAGACATAGAGTCCCCAGTCTATTTTACTCAAAACAGAAAAAAGAAAAGGGAGCCATACCAAAGGACAACATCCAAATACATACTGATATATACGAAACCAAAATGAATCGAAAAGGGTCTAGAGGCTAAGTTATGAAATGGGAAGGTGTTAGGCACCCATTCCGCTCTTACGATCTCTCATGGGTTGTTGCTATTTTCCTTTATTTCCCCGTGATATGTGTGCATGTGTATACGTAGTGGAGATAGGAATGATCGACTTGTATCATGGAAGAGATAAAGCGAGTCATCCATAGGAATGTTCCTAAAAGTAATATTAGAAAATAGGATTTATGCGATTATCCTAGCGTCGATTAATATAGGGTATGATAATGCATTTGGAATAATAGGCCGTTAAGAACAAATATATATATATATATATATATATATATATATATATATATGTAAATACATAGAATTTAAGAGAGTTAAGTTTAAAGATTATAGAAAAATAGGAAAAAAGTAGAAAAAGGACTCGAGTCTCGGGTTTTATCCCGAGAGGCCTACGTAGCCTATAGAGGCATCAAAGTCCACGTAGTTCGTATGAAAAAAGAGGGGTGGTATTTATCCCATAAATACAATCGGGGACTTCTCTTATGAGTGTGTGTGTGTGTGTAAAAAAGTGATTTAGTTGTGAGAAAAGTGTGAGAATTCCCGTTTGGAATTTATTAGCAAATCCTCTTTTTCTAGTTTTTTTGGATTTTATTTATATAAAAATAAGAGATGTGCAATAATACTAGATAAAAAATGTATTAAGATATGTGAGATGAGAGAATAAAAGTACTAAGTAATAAAACAAGTTAATGCGAATTTAGGGGAATTTAAAAAGAGAGCCGAAAGCGTCGGACCTTCTTGGAGATCCTGAGGTTGATCTTGGATGTTGGAGAGCAACCCTTGCACTTGGATGATGATGGAGGGTACTTAATTCCCCAATTTTGATGAAAAAGGTGATGAAAGGTGAAGGATGAAAAGGGATTTGGATGTGAAAATCACGCTGAATTCGAGAAGGGTTTTCTGAGCTTGTTGGGAGTGATGTATCTCTTATTTTCCTATTGGAATGAGGCTAGACCCTCCTTTTTATAGTCCCAGGGAATTAACGATTGGCATAGCTCTGGTCCTTCTAATTGGTAGGTGTGTTTAGGCACACTGCCAATAGGCAGGTCTTGGAACTTGCCGTTTGGTAGTGTCTTTTAGGTTCCTTCAGAAAATTGGTCGTAGAGCACGAATCATTGATCCGAATTGCGTACGGGGTGAATCGTTAAAAGGTATTTTAGATACCTTAGAAATTCCTTCGGACTAATCCAGGGTTCGTGAGTTGACTTTGGGTCAAATGTGGCTCGAAAGCATTCGTCGGTCCTTTGGACGAGGAAACTTCGAACGCAAATGGATCGTTCATCTACAAGGTAAGTCAAAACATGCACAAGGCAGACCGTTAGAAAGTTTAGGTGATGTACTTCAACATTCTAAAGAGTTTGACCTGGTTCGAGGCGTTGACTTCAGTAAACCGGGTCCTGGAAGGATTAAGTGACCTTTTAGAGTAAAATAGATCATTCGTCCGTACTGTAGTTCAGAATCGCACATAGGGTGGACCGTTGGAAAGGGGTTTTAGTTCCCTTTGAAGATTCATTAAATCTCGGTTGAGCTGAAGAGCTGACTTTGGTCAAACGGTGACTGGGAGCGTATAGTGACCTCCGATCGAGTTTTGGGAAAAAATGGGTCATTTGTCCGCATGGTAAGTCAGAATCGTGCACAGGATGGACCGTTGGAAAGGGGATTCAGTGCCTTTGGAAGATTCATTCAGTCTCGGTCGAGCTAAAGGGTTTGAATTTTGGTCAAACGGATCCTGGGAGTGCTCGATGGCCTTTAGGTCAGTACCTGGGTTATGACTTGGGTTTGCGATGATGAAGGGAGGTGATAGGGACCTAAGGAGAGGTTAGGGGGTATTAAAATGGGGGTGTGTAGAGAGCCCCTCGACGGGTGAGTTTGGAACAAATGATAGTCGTCAAATAGACACCATATAATGCCTTTGAACAAGGATTATAAGAGGGTCAAGGTCGATTATGAGGACCTAAGGATGACGATAAACGATTCTGCAAGCCGAAGCCAATTTTGAGGGCTTGAAGATGAGGGTGACCGATTCTGCAGTCGAAGCCAATTCTGAGGGCTTAAAAGAGCATGCTGGGGATGGTCTTGAAGGAAAGATTTAGGCCAATTATGAGGACTTACAGCAATGATGGGGGTGACCAGTTCTGCGGTTAAAGTCAATTCTATGAGCTTAAGTTGAGGATGACCAATTCTGCGAGTCGAAGCCAATTATGAGGGCTTGAAGGAACATGTTGGTGATGGTATTAAAGGAAGTGATGACCAAAGCAATGATGGGGTGACCAATTCTACGAGTCGAAGCCAATTATGCGGGATTGAGTTAAGATGACCAATTCTGCGGGATTATGTTTGAAATGACCAATTCTGCGGGTCGAAGCTAATTTTGTGGGCTTAAGTTGAGATGACCAATTCTACGGGTCGAAGCTAATTCTGGGGACTTATGTTGAGATGACCAATTCTGTTGATCGAAGCCCATTCTGTGGGCTTAAGGTGAGAAGTTCTTGGAGAACTCTATTGGTGAAATTACCTCATAATTTTGATTTAAGCTAGGGAGCTGATTGCTGGGGAAATCCTTATGTGTCTTCTAGAGACTTTACCAGGGGAACAACCAATTTGATGCTAGGGAAGTGATTAGGTGGTCCAGGGTTTGGATGTATTTCTTGGGGAGATTTGAGACCTTTGGGAAATAGGATATGATCTTGTAATTTTGGATATTTTGGAGGTCCTCTACGACGTCGTCGGGGAGAGATTCGTTTGTCTTTTGAGAGTTTCACTAGGTAAATAGGGGTTCCGATTGAGGAAGTGTGAAGTTTTCTTGGTGAAAATGGTTGAAATCCTTTTTCGGATTTTTAGTAATTTTCTGAGGATTTTTTAGGGTTTTCTATTTTTTTTTGGGAATTTTCGTACTAAAATTTAAGGGAGGTGCCGGCCAGCATGGTGTGGAGGGTGCCATTCGACAGTGGCTGGGACTTTTGGCCTAGCTCAAGAAGGCAAAGGTTCAGTGCCGATCGATAAGTGGGGGGTTAATGCCAATCGGCATGACCCTTGGCATCCTATATAAAAGGGCAAATTCCCCTCATTTTCACAGCTTCTTGCCTTCTATCTTTATGCGATTTTCTTTTGCAAATCGTTCTAGCATTCTAATCTCTAAAAAATGGCCACTTTTGTGAGCACTGCAGTACACCGGGAATGGTTGGCTATTGATGACTGGGCAAACTTGGAGTGGAGGGCCAGGGCGCCTCTTGCCTTGGGGAGCGAGAATTCTTTTGACGCATTCGAGCAGGTTGCGGATGAGCAGACCTTGATGCGGGAGACGTCACATCATTGTTCTTCGAGGGTGGTGAACCCTGGTAGTTATGTAAGTAAAATGACTTTCGACATTCTCTCTTTTTGTGGTTTTTCTTTTTTCTTGGATTCTGATAAGGTTTTTCTCTTTTGGCAGTCAGATGTTTCTCTGTCGGATATGCGTGCCCGCGGGACGACAAGGCTTAAGGATGTCTGGGACCATCTTCCACCTGTGGTGCGTTGGGTGGTATCCTTAGCAGGCATTGGGAGGTTGGCATCTGTGCTAGATGAGATGCCTCGTTCGACGACAGTCTTATGCGCTCTAGGGAAGAGGTGGTGGGACACTTCCCACACCTTTTATTTTGGTTTTGGGGAGATGACTGTGACTCCCATAGATGTGCAACAAATACTGGGGCATGATTGTGATGGGAAGCAGATAGAGGTGGATCGCTCTTTGCTGGTGAGACCGGAGGCGGTGGGCGCAACGCATGGTGATGTGGGGAGGATAGTGTCTGGGGACTCCATTCGTCTGTCCCTGCTGAATGAGGTTTTATTGGGTAGAGTGATCGAAGTGGAGGACGGGCTGCAGGTGAGGCAGATGGCCCGATTGTTCATTTTACTGGTGTTGGGGGAATTTTTGGTGGCGTCGAGCGACGACGTTGTCCACTTATAGTTTTTACCATATGTGAAGATGTTTTCGAACATCCCTCTATATGATTGGGGGAGCTTGACTTCGGCGACCCTTTATTTTTCCTTGGATCCATTCATCCGGTGCTGCCGACAGTCTTTCATTGGAGCCATGTATCTTCTTGAGGTATTTTTAATTTTGTGCATTTTCCTTATGCGTATCTTGTTTATTGCGAATTTTTTATCTTTAGCAGACGTGGTTCTATGAGGTGATCAGGTGTAATACCCAATTGATTTCTTTGAAGGACGAGACTATTGGGGATTTTTGTTGGTTGCATCAATGGTGCAAGGCCAATCCGCAGTCGAGGAGATCTCTCTCTCTAGAGGCGGTGCGTTAAGTCTTGAATGGTCTGACCAATGATAGGGTAAGACTTATTTCTTATTCAGTCTTGGTATTTGTGTACTTTGATTCTGCATTGACCTGTACTTACTGGGGATTTTTTTTCAGGTGACCTTTTACCCTTGCCAGACAACTGTTCAGTACACAGGGTTGACTGCAGTAAATGCGCATATGAGGCGTTTGCTGGCGCATCAGTTTTGCCACTCTTGGTATCTCGGGGAGCGGGTGGTCCGTCAGATTGCTGAGGGGGAGGTCGTGGTGCCACCTTTGTGGCCCCTTATGTCTATGAGGCGGGAGCGGCTACTGCCAGAGGATGCGAGGATCGCGACAATGATTGGCGAGTACTACCTGCTGTATACCGATACGGATGTGCCTTATGATTATATGGACTTTGTGACGAGTTAGTTGATGGCGTCCAACATATATGATGCACTTCATTTACCTCCTACGGGTTTGAGTCGATCAGTGGGGTCTTCTCGCAGTGGTGGAGGTCCTTCGACATCTGCGGTAGCGGTGACTTCGGAGGTTCCCTTTGTGTGGATGCATACTCCTTCATACAGCATTTGGCGGGCTGATGGACGGATAGTTCCTATACTGCATCATCCTCAAGCGATGGACCCCGAGGAATTGGGTTTGACAGAGGAGGTTCTTCGTCCTGTGGTATACCTTTCTATTTTTTTCCTTTCCTTCCTTTTGGTTTATTTTGATCTTTTCTTCTTGATACTGATTTTGCTTTTTCTTGCAGCATATCCGGGTGTCCACCACTTGGCTGAGGGATATTAGGGACAGGATATCTTCGGTGACTGCCCATATTCGGGACGCGATTCCTGTTCCTTCTTGCCTGGTGCCGTCTGCCTCATCTGGGGAGGAGTCTGGTTCAGGTAGTGGTGGTGCGTCATCTCTCCGTCGGGGAAAGAGAGAATGTCGCAGGGGTGGAAGCTCTTAGGAGAGAGAGGTAAAGATTAGGTGAGAGAGAGGGGGAATGTGGGTTCAAGCTGAGTCCCGTTGTTTTTTCTTTACTTTATTTCCTGTAAGATTTATGTAACACAGAGAAATATCTATTCAATGCAATGAAGTTTTTATTATTATCTTCTGTTAGTGATGAATGAATGAATGCATGCAAATGCGCTTTTTACTCTACTGCTGAGACCGTAAAAAGAAATATTTTTGGGATTTTGAAAGATTTTTTTATTCAAAATTAGAATTATAGAAAGATGAAAAGGGGTTTTTGAAATTCTGTTGAGAATATCAATTTATTTTGAGTTTTTGAATTTTGACAAAAGAGGGAAAAGGAATATTTCCAAAAGTAGGGGGTTGTCGATCGGCAAGCACCTTGTCCTGCCTATCAGCAGGTCAGTCTAGTCATATCAATTTAAAGCTTTGATTGGTACCCTCTTCAGCCTTTGGTACCTTTAGGGGCAGGATTTCCTCCGATTTCTGCAAGGGTTATGTCTTTTGTGGGGGTTTACAAGTATAAAAACGGGTAACGGTGTAGTGTTTTCATCACACCTTCACATTCTCCTTCCCTTATTCGGTGAGATGGATATCCCTGGTAGTTTTTAGTTTGCTAACTACCTCAAGACTTTGGAGGCGATGTGCTCTTACAACGTCGACTACGATGCTTACAACATGCGCTAAGTTTCTTTATGGCATAATTGGCCCATAGAGTGGAACATGCTGATGGCGGCGGTACAATTATGGTACCCTAAAGACCATATATTCCGCTTTGGCTTAGAAGAAGCCTATTTGACTTATGAGGAATTTTCTGCCATGTTGGGGATAAATGTCGGCGTTGCCGCGGCTCTACCTGAGTTTCCCCGTTCTCCCCGGGAGTTGTTGGTTGGGCTTCTTTGTGTTTCTTCCTCGGCGGCCAAATCACTGGTGGATGGAGGTATGATTTCTCTTCCAGTGGTATTGCGGTCCGTGCATTTGCAGGAGGTTGGTGATGTTGGATATGCCGGAACTGTCGTTGTAGGTTTGGTTTCAAAATTGTTGCTAGTGGCTGGGGAACTGCTGGTGGACCCACAACTTGCAGCCATCACCTCATGGATATCATACCATCGCAATCCTGCGGTGATGATACTGGCGGAGACTCTGAATGGCCTGGATACCTGGCGAGAAGGTCGTTCTGACTTTCTAAGGGGTAGCCCAGTGATGCTGTTTATGTGGTTATCTGAAAGATTTCGCTTGGTGACTCTTCCGAAATATCCTTTGTTAGTTGTACCTAACTTGATTTCATGCCATTTCATTAGTGTTGGTCTGGTTATTAAGAGCTGGGAGAACTGGTTTGTGGAGCATGGGGCTCTAGATGTATAATGGTCAGTGCCTTGGTGGGGACAGCTATTGCCTATTGTGTAACTGGGAGAATACTAGTATGTTCGGCTAGTTCGTCTCAGACAAACCTCTTTTTATTTCCCTTGGCGACTTCTGCGCCAATTTGGCTAGGAGCAGATCGTGCCATCTCGGACACTAGACTTCTTTTTGGTAAAAGATTTGACAGAGCGTCTGCGTATGCGGCTTGGCTCTTTGTGGGAGAGTCGACGTCCGTCGACCCGTCCCTCTCAGTCTGATGGGAGAGTTTGGCACATCCTTGGGGATTATATGAAGTGGTTGTGGAGAAGAGTAGTCGAAAAGATGTTAGCAGTGGATACTGGACAAAGATGGCTTGCCTTATGTGATACCATGGATGGAGGTGTGGTAGTTTTTCTGAGACTGGTTGGATCCTATTGATCCAATAAGTGTCTGCGGCACTCCATTCAGGTAGGGGAAGCCTGGGTGCCCTAGGATGTAGATGATGACGATGAAGCGGGATCCTCTGGTAGATATGGGTAGGACTCTTGGAAAGTTTATTTTGTACCGGGAAATAAGTTTTTTTTAGCTTTTTAGGAAGGTAGGGGGAATGGAGTCATCTGTTCCTTTTCTTATGTAATTGCACTGTAATTTCTTATTATTGAAATAAATAAGTTTTTTGTCATCTAGCTATGCCTTTTGACAAATTCCGTATTTGTAATTATCTATACCGATCGCTAAGGCATGCATAATTCTTTCGTTCAAGTATATGTTAAAGTGAACTATCATTCTCGGAGATTTGAAAAGAATAGTTTTTTGTGAAAAAGAAGGGGTCGTGCTTATGTAAGATGTATGAGCTGCCTATGTACCTCTGGGGTTTTTCAGAATTTTTTAATTTTTATGAGAATGATTTTTACAGAGGATCAGGCTCACGTAGTTCTGGGTAGAGGGAAATGAAGAGATTGTTTTTTTTAGAATAGAAGGGAGATGAGAAGAGTCATAGCGCGCCGAGATTTTGGACTAGGGGTAGAACTTCTTGAGGCGGTCCAGGTTGACTGGACGAGCCATCTCCTCTCCATCTAAATCAGTGAACATGGCGACACCGTCGTACAAGATATTCTTGACAATGTATGGGCTGCTCCAATTGGGCTTGAATTTCCCTCTGGGGTCTCAGATGGGCTCTACTATTTCTTTTGGGGATAAATCCTCTTCTCGGACGCAGCAGTCCTTGAATCTATTATTGAATGAATGCGCTATTCAGCGATGGTACCCTTGTATGTGGTATAGAGCTCTCAATCTCCTTTTATCTAGGAGGCTCAACTCGTAAAGACGACTTTAGTGCCAATCTTCTTTGCTGACCTTGCTTTCAAGCATGATGCACAGCAAAGGTATTTCCAACTCCACAGGTAGGTCTGCTTCCATGCCGTAGACTAGAGAGTAAGGGGTAGCCCCAATAGAGGTTCAGATTGAGGTTCGGTACCCCCAGAGGGCGTATGGGATTCGGTCGGCCCAATCTCGATAGCTTTTGATGGCTTTGATGTTCTTATTGGATGCTTCGATCGCACCATTGGTCTGAGGTCGGTAGGGAGAAGATTTGTGTCTCTGAATTCCATACTCATTTACCCCTTTTATGACTTCTGCCTCAAAATGTAACTCGTTATTCAACACTAGATCGTGTGGGACCCCGTATCGACAAATGATGTTTTTCTCTAATGAATTTGGCCACTTTCTTGGCATTCAGAACTGCGTATGACTTAGCTTCGACCCATTTGGTGAAGTAATCAATGGAAATTAGGATGAACTCATTTCCATTATAGGCCCTGGCTGTAACCTTTCCTATAATGTCGATGCCCCAGGAGGAGAACGACCAGGGAGAAGTCATGTTGTATAATTCTCATGGAGGCAAGTGTTGAAGGTTAGAGAACTGTTGGCATTTGCGGCATCTCCGGACATAGGCGGTGCAATCCTGGATCATGGTGGTCCAGTAGTAGCCTTATCAGACGATCTTCTTGGCAAGCATATGACCATTCACGTGGGGTTCGCATTCCCCGCTGTGGATTCTCTGCATTACCTCTTCAATATCAGCCCCTGCGATGCTGTGTAGATGGGTTAATCGAAGTTTCTCTTGAATAGTGCTTTGTGACAGATGATGTATTGGGCGACCAGTCTTCGGAGGGTTGCTCGGCCTTTCTTGTTGGAACCCTCGGGATACCTACCATTCTTGAGGAGGTGCTAGATATCATAATACCAGTAGTTGGCTATCTCAGGATCTTCTATGGTGATGATCTCAATGTGGTAGCAATGGGTTGGTTTGTTTTTCTTTTAGACTAGGAAAGGGGCCATTGTTATTCCCTCGAGTATGTCGACCATGGAGGCCAAGTTAACAAGGGCATCAACTTGGTTATTCTTTGCTCGAGATAGGTAGTGGAAGGTGATATATTAGAATTGGCAGGCTAGTTCTTCTAAGTGGTCATGGAAGGGTTGGATTTTCTGGTCCTTAATTTTCCATTTTTTAAGAACTTGACCGATGATGAGGGTGGAATCCCCATAGACATCTAGGCATTAAATACCTTTCTTGAGAGCATCTTGGAGACCTACCATACACGCCTCGTATTCAGTCATGTTGTTAGTGCAGGGGATATGCAACTTGATGGCAATGGGAGTGTGGGAGTCATCTGGGAGATCAGAAGTATCCCAATGCCGTATCTCTTTTTATTAGCAGCGCCGTCAAAGAACATTTTCCATCGAGGTTCATCTCTAGCAGCGTAGAGGTTGTTTTAATTTGGGAGTTTGAAGACAATATCAAACTGATATGGATCTTCCTTTCATAGCTTTCTGTGTGACGTACACAATATCAAACTCGGCTGAGAGCATCAGTCATCGAGCCATTCGATTGGATAAGGCGGGTTTCTCAAGCAGTTACTTGATGGGGTCCATTAGGGATACAAGTTTTATGGGGAAGGCAAGCATGTAGTGTCGCAACTTTTGGGTGACCCAAACAAGTGCGACACATGCTTTTTCTAAAGCAGTGTAGTTAACTTCGTACCCAGTCAATTTGTGACTGGCGTAGTAGATGGATCTTTCTTTGGGGGAAAGTTCAAGGTTTTGGGCTAGCAATGCCCCACCTACAGTGTCAGTTATGGTTAGGTATAGGATCAAGGGGAGACCAGGTTGTGGCGGCATGAGTACCGAAGGTTAAGTCAGGTATTATTTGATTCGATCGAAGGCATCTTGGCAGGCCTCATTCCAAACGTTGGTTGAATCCTTTCGGAGGAGTTTGAAAATTGGTTCACAAATAGAGGTGACCTGACTGATGAACCAGCTGATGTATTAGAATTTCCCAAGGAAACCTCATACCTCTTTCTCCGTTCAGGGAGGCGGCATCTCAAGTATGGATTTTAGCTTGGCAGGGTCTGCTTCTATCCCTTTCTCACTGAACATGAATCCCAAGAGTTTTCCCTATGTAACTCCGAAGACATATTTTTGTGGATTGAGTCTCATTTGATATTATCGCAATCGTTCGAAGAACTTTCGGAGAGTGGGAACATGACCTTATCTAGTTTTGGATTTGATAATAATATCATCCACATAGACCTCGACTTCTTTGTGAATCAGATCGTGAAGATGGTCGTGGCAACCCTCTGGTAGGTAGCCCCAGCATTCTTGAGACTAAATGGCGTAATAGTGTAGCAAAAGGTTCCCCATGGGGTGATGAATGAGGTTTTTTTCTTGATGATCTGGGTACATTTTTATTTGGTTGTATCAGAAAAAATCGTCGACGAATGACTTGAGAGCATGAATGTCTGTGTTGTCCATGATCATGTCGATATTGGGTAATGGGTAATCATCCTTAGGAGAGGCTTTGTTCAAATCCTGGTAGTCTACGCTCATCCGAACTTTCCTTCCTGATTTCGTCATACGTACTATGTTGCCTAGCCATGTGGGATATTCGTTCACGCATATGAAGCCCACGCTCAGTTGTTTGACCACCTCTTCTTTGAATTTGAGCGATCATTCGGTGCAGAGCTTTCTCAGCTTTTATTTTACCACTTTGTAATCTGGAAGAGTGGGGATCTCGTGCTGAGAAATTTTAGGATCGATACCAGGCGTATCATCATAGGACCATGCGAAGACATCTACGAATTACTTTAATAATTCTTTGAGTTGTACACGCTCATGCTCGTCAAGGGTAGCCCTATCCTAATCTCTCGTAGTTGGCTACTAGAACCGAGGTTAATAATAACAGTCTCTTCTTCATTAACTTGAACGCGGTTATATTATTTGTAATTAAACTTATTTAGAGAAGTTAAGAATGGTTCATTTGCAAAATCATCCTCATCAATAGTTTGATTAGAATCTAAAAACTTAATGTAAGGCACAACAAGGTACTCAAAATCTTCGTTTATTTCATTAATTGGAAAAATAACATTGATAACCTCATCAAATGAGGTCTCGATTACATTTGAGCAGGGACAGACAATAGAAGAAGAAATGAGGTAAACATTAGGGCTAGGTGGGATTTCAACAGGTAGAACGGGTGCATCATGCCAATTGAGGAGAGGTGTATCAATATCTTTAATCATGTGGGATAGATCCAGTGATGTAGTACTTGAATGAACCATGCAGAGTGTCAGCCCCAGTGTCTGTAAGTTGAACGAGTCCTCGAAATCACTTTCCTCAGTCTCTTCGGTATCTTTGATGAGCGGTTGTACATGGCATTGGGAACTTTTGGCCCATGAATAGCTATCTTAGAAAAAGATCTCCATTCTGGGTTACATCTTCTTGTCTGTATGGTCATACCATGGTTTCGGAAAGCCGCGAAAGGGGAAGTCCTCACCCTCTTTGATGAATCGTCCATTCAAGGAGTCACTTGGGATAGTCTGAATGCAATCTAATCTTCTCTTTTGTCGAGACTGGCGGATCATTTTGAGCTCTTGTTCTGATGGTTGATACCACAAACTACAAGGAGGGAAATATTTCTTCAGTTCAATGGGTTCAATTATCCCTTGCTGTCTTTGTCCTAGCCCCAGTCCGGGCATGAAGTGCATATTTCTGAAAATCTGAATCACATTGACATTGCCATGATGGTCATACTCTGGACAAACCCTTTCTTTGAAATCGTCCCCTGTCAGGAGTAGGAGTGGCTCAACTCGAAATCCTAATAGGAGCATATCATTTGACCCGTGTTGTATCTCAAGGATTGGATTGCTGGTGCTTGCACCCTCGGTATTATCGTCGTCGCCCAAAATGGTAATGACTCGTCCGTCGAAGAAGAAATTCAATTTCTGATGGAGTGAGGAAGACACAAATTTGATACTGTGGAGCCAAGGTCGTCCGAGTAACAGGTTGAAATAAGATGGAATGTCAATAACTTAGAATTCAACGACAGGGTTTATAAGGCCAACCCCTATTATATATTTTATGTATCCCATCACCTCCCGACGGGTATTATCATAGGCACGTATAGCATCGAAAGTTGGAGAGAGGTCACTTTCCTTTAGTCCTAAGAATTTGAAGGTTCTTAATGGGAAGACATTCAAGGCGGATCCATTATCGATAAGAGAGAATGGTATGATTTTCCCCATAACTTCGATGAAGATATTGAGTGCATGATTGTGGTTTGGCCCAATTCTGGGGATTTTTTCTTCAGAAAAGGATAGCATCCGGGTAGAGGTCAAGGATCCGACCAAATTTACCGCTTCTTCTAGTGTGGTAGATGTAGGAACTATGGGTCCAGTGAGCAACTTGATCAAAGCATTTCTGTGCAGCTGAGAAGACATGAAAAGCCCCCATAGAGTGATGTTAGCTTGATTTTTCTTTGGTTGATCGAGGATCTTGCTTTCCTCGAGAGTCATTTCTGGCATAGGAAGGTTTTCAATGCCCTTCTCTTTGTCGTTTACGAGTAATGATCTTGGGATCTGGTAATGCCTCCCTAATCTGGTCATGTGATTTACTGAAGAAGGGAAGAACATGAACCCTGTTTCTTCATTAATCTCGGGTTATTCTGCCATCTTGTTTATTTCTCCGAGGAACTCCTCAAATGATATCATCCCACACATGTCGGCTACCGGGCCAATTTTTATCGAAAGCTTGTTCTTCATTCGAATCTCTGAATTCTTCCCCCATCTGGTGGTAACAATTCTATCTTTCCATATAAATTCAATGCATTCCACAACTTCAATGGCTTCTTCATACATGTCTTCCCATTCTGTGGGGAATTGTAAGGGTGAAGGGACTAGGCGCCCTTATAATTTCAGAGTATTAAGTAACTCGTTCATACTGCAGATATTGTTGTTTTGCGTAAATAATCCTGCCATGATCTGGACAACATCATTTAGGCTGACTTCATCGGTTGGTACCACCCAACTGTTTGACTCTTGAGACCATTTTCGTGCTTCCAAGAACAGTTTTCTGAACCTCTGGAAATCAATGATCATCTGTGAGGGAAATTTCAGCCCAAACTCTAGTAGTTGGTTTAACACTTATGAGAATTCCATACCTCCATTTTCAGAACGAGTACAAACAATGATGCATGCTCTGGTAAGGAGTGACATTGCCTGATCAGTGAGTCTAGTAGGGTGTAGGAGGAAATATGGGCAGGTTTAGAGAGGTTTGGTAGAGTGTATTGGTGTGATTTGAGTTGAGGGATCAAATCCTGGGTTCCTTTCTAGGAAGATAGCATTGGTATGATTTGGGAGTGGGTTGTGAGTAGTGTTTGGCTTAGGATTGGCTGGTGGGGCAGTAGTACCCCAATTAATTAGACCTTGAATTACATTTCGAAGGTGAAAGCATTGGTCGGTGGTATGACCAGTGGTTTGGTGAAAGGCGCAATGGGCATCTGCTTTAAAGTTTCTCAGAAGTGGGTTTGGCAATGGACAGGGGTCCAAGGGTTTGATAAGGTTTTGGCTTAACAGGGATTGATAAACTTTGGAGAGGGGAGCATGTAGCTTGGTGTGTTCCTTTTGAACTGGGACATGGCGGATCTCTGGTCCCCACGATGTGGTTGGTTGAGAGATGTTGTTGATGGTTGAGACTGAAACACTGGCGGGTTTGTCATATTTTCTGGGGGGAACTTTCTGTACTCTTTCTTTGGTTCAAGTTCTGTTTTAGCAAAACCTTCATTGATTTCTACTCCTGCTTCTTTGAGAGCTCGGAAGTGGGGATAGTATTGTCCTCCAATAGTTGCTCGTACATGAGGCAAGAAGTTCTTCTTCACTATGATGACTTGTTCTTCCTCAGAAGGCCGATTGATTATGGTAGCTGTTTTTTCCCTCCATTGGGCTATGAAGTTATTGACTGATTACCCAGAGTTCTATTTGAGCAGCTCTAAATCACGGCGGGTGACCTCAAGCTCTTCGTTATATTTGTACTGGGATAGGAATTCATGGGCTACATCCTCCCAACTACGGATTCTGGACTCCTCGAGAGACAAAAATCATCGGAGAGCGCTATCCTTTAGAGTTTGCTGAACCAAATGGGACATAACTTCTTCTGAAGCCCCTAAGAGAGTTATGAACGGTGATAACTACCAAGATGAACAATCGATGGTCCACTTCCTCTGAATTTCTTGATATTAGGCATCTTGAACTTCTCGGGTAATCTTGCCTTAGGATAAGGAGGCATGTGGGTGTAGTCCATGTAATTTTTCGAGATTAGGACTTGGTAGAACTTCTTAGTTAGAATCTTGAGATCTTCTTTGACCTTGTTCAATTCTTCCTCTTTCGGATCAACGATCATAGGCAAGTTAGCCCCAGGCTGGTCAAGGTTTGGCATAGGAAGCTGGGCAGGCGATGGCCCATTAACAGGAGGGACACGGGGGGCGTGCTGGTATTCTTCAGGAACCTAGATAGGCTCGGGTGGACCCATAGCGTGAGGGAATAGGGCCTTGAGTTCTTGAGGAATAGGAACCTGGTTTCATTGCATCTCTCGGACCTCAGTATGAAGGGTGTTAATCTTGGACACGAGCTGAGCTAAAACTGCCGTCAGATCTGGCTATGCAATTGGTTCTTGATTTGTGTTCTCCATGGAAATCGGATGGATATCGGACTCAGAAGAGGTAGAAGGGGAACGAAAGGAACTCCGGGGTGACTTGACTGAAGCCTAAGCTAATAAAGATCCAAGCCAAGGGCGTGCGATCGACCTGAGAGGGCGTAAAATTGGATTTATTGTTGAGAAAAAGAAGGAAAATATTTTTGACATTTTTTCCTTTTTTGAGATTGAAAGATAAAATATTTTTGGATTTTTGGTAAAGAAAAGAGAAATGTTTTTGGATTTTTGATAAAGAGTGGAGAAGTGTTTTTAGAAGACGGGTCTCAGCATGACTATTATTATTATTATTATTATTATTATTATTATTATTATTATTATTATTATTATTATTATTATTATTATTATTATTATGTTCTGACTTGTATTAAATTCTCCTAAATGCAAAATGCAATACCGGACGGGACATGAGCCTGAAAAAGTTAGGTTTGTAACATATGTATAGCTATGGATGACCTGGCTCACGGGTAGGGTCCCGTTTTAAAAATGCGTAAAAAATTGGGCGGCAGGCTGACCCGAAATTTCGGTAGAGTTTCGGTTTGAAACCGACAATCTAATATGTTTGTCCTAGGCTTGACACCTATAAGCGGGTATGCAATTGGTTGGGTGAATCGGAAAAGGTTCCCCCCTTTGGCGTGGCTTCCACGATATACGTCTTGCTTTTGAGGGCAATCGGTACGTGTGGACAAGACATTTGCTATACTTGAGTGTACGTGAATTGCCTCACTATATACTTCGTGGGGACGGTACGTGTGAGAGAGGATTCGATATACTTGGCGTATGTGAATGATCTCCCTACGATATAACTCCTGTCATGACTTTGGTTAAGAGGTACGATGCGGGGGAACCGTTCAATGTATGTCGAAGGTACTTGGCCAATGGAAGTTGAGAGTCATATCGCTTAGGCTAACTGCGCCCTATCGGACCAGCGCCCATCACGAAGTGACCCTCCAGTTACTCGACAAAATTTTGGCCAATAACAATGCTCTTTGGTGATATCGTGTGAATCATGCATGATCCTCTTATTAGTATGTTATGGTGATAGTCTCTTTCTTGATCATGCCCAACAGGGAGCAAAGTATGAGTGACAATGGTATACCAAGTATGGGTGATGCATGCAACATGAAGATATATGTGATCCAAGGTGCACGTGGTGTGAAGTGTACATGGAGAATTTTCTATAAGTGTGTGAATAGAAGCATAAGCATGAGGTATACATGAATAGTAAAGGGGAACATGCAAATAAGGGGCTATATAAGAAAATAAAACACTCATGTAAATAGAGTCTAGCCCTCAAAATGAAAAAATCCCCAGTAGAGTCGCCACTGTGGCCATCTCTGGATATATCCCCTCGCGGCGGGGCGGGAGAGGATCCCTCTAGGTCTCGCGCATCCCCCTCGGGAGCGCTTCGGCCGGCGTCGGTGAATGAGGTGAAAAATGTAGAGAGATAGAGTCGCAAATCTATTTTACTCAAAATAGATAAAAGAAAAGGGAGCCATCCTTAAGGACATGATCCAAAGACATACTTGTACATACGAAGCCAAAATGATTTGAAAAGGGTCTGGAGGCTATGTTACAAAATGGGAAGGTGTTAGGCACCCATTCAGCCCTTACGGTCTCTCATGGGTTGTTGCTATTTTCCTTTATTTCCCCATGATATGTGTGTATGTGTATACATAGTGGAGATAGGAATCATCGACTTGTATCATGGAAGAGATGAAGCAAGTCATCCATAGGAATGTTCCTAAAAGTAATATTAGAAAATAGGATTTGTGCAATTATCCTAGCATCGACCATTATAAGGGAATGATAACGCATGTGGAATAATACGCCATTAAGAACAAATATATATATATATATATATATATATATATATATATATATATATATATATATATATATATATATATATATATATGTGTGTGTGTGTGTGTGTGTGTGTGTGTGTGTGTATGTGTGTGAGTGTAAATACATAGAATTTAAGAGAGTTAAGTTTATAGAATATAGAAAAATAGGAAAAAGGATTTGAGTCTCGGGTTTTACCTCGAGAGGCCTATATATCCTATAGAGGCATCAAAGTCCACGTAGTTCGTATGCAAAACGAGGAGTGGTATTTATCCCATAAATCCAATCGGGAACTTCTCTTATGTGTGTGTGTGTGTAAAAACGTGATTTAGTTATGAGAAAAGTGTGAGAATTCCCATTTGGAATTTATGAGTGAATCCTATTTTTCTTATTTTTTTGGGGTTTTATTCATATGAAACTAAGATATGTGCATTGATACTAGATAAAAAGTATATTAAGCTATGTGAGATGAGAGAATAAAAGTACTAAGTAATAAAACAAGTTAATGCGAATTTAAAGAGAGTTGAAAGAGTTGGACCTTCTTGGAGATCATGAGCTTGATCTTGGATGTTAGAGAGTAGACCTTGCACTTGGATGATGATGGAGGGTACTTAATTCATTAAGTATGATGAAAAAGGTGATAAAATGTGAAGGTTGAAAAGGGATTTGGATGTGGAAATCACGCTGACTTCTAGAGGGTTTTTTGGAGCTTGCTGGGAGTAATGTATCTCTGATTTTCCTCTTGGAATGAGGTTAGGCCCTCCTTTTTATAGTCCCAGGGAATTTTCGATCATCATAGCCCTGGTCCTGCCAATCGGTTGGTGTTTTTAGGCACACTGCCAAAAGGCAGGTCTTGGAACCTCCCGTTTGGCAGTGTCTTTCAGGTTCCTTCAGAAAATCGATCGTAGAGAGCGAACTATTGATCCGAATTGTGCACGGGGTGAACCATTGGAAAGGTATTTTAGAGACCTTTAAAAGAACTTTGGACTACTCCCGGGTTAGGGAGTTGACTTTGTGCCAAATGTGTCTCAAAAGCGTTCGTCGGTCCTTTAGACGAGGAAAGTTCGGACGCAAACGGATCGTTCGTCTTCATGGTAAGTCAGAATCGCGCATGGGGTGGACCGTTGGAAATTTTAGGAGATGTACTTCTACATTCCAAAGAGTTTGACCTCGTTCGGGGAGTTGACTTGGTCAACCGGGGCCTGGAAGCATTTAGTGACCTTTCACGGTAAAACGGATCGTTCATCGGTACGGTAGGTCAGAATCGCGCACGAGGCGGACTGTTGGAAAGGCGTTTTAGTACCTTTGAAAGATTCATTCAGTCTTGGTCGAGTTGAATAATTTACTTTTGTCAAACAGAGCCTGGGAGCATCCGGTGACCTCCTAATCGAGTTTCGGGGAAAAACGAGTCGTTCGTCCACATGGTAAGTCAGAATTGCATACGGGACAGACCATTGGAAAGGGGATTCAGTGCCCGAAGATTCATTCAGTCTCGGTCTAGCTGAAGAGTTTAAATTTTGGTCAAACGGAGCCTTGGTGTGCCCGATGGCCTTTAGTTTAGTACTTGGGGTATGCCTTGGGTTTTCAATGATGAAGGGAGGTGCTAGAGACCTAAGAAGAGGTTGGGGGGGGGGGGGGGTAATAGAATGGGGTGTATACATCCATAATGAAGTAAATATATTTTTCGCAAGGTTCCCATAAATAAAGGGTAAAATGGTATTTTTTTGTAAATTGAGGGTTCCAGTGGCCGAACTTCCTCATTAGACCCAATCGGTTGGTTTTTCTTATAAACAGATAAAGTGTGTAAAATGAAATGTGAGGTGTGAAATGGTGAAATGATACGTAGAAATGACAAAAATAGTTACAATAACAGATTAATTAGACATTGGTAAAAATGTTAACACACGTTAATATGGTCTTTAGATGAGACAGGGAAATAATTAAGAGGGGCCCAGATCCCTAGGGTGAAAGACACAAGATCACTGTCCAGAGCATATGGTAGCATAGTTGTCCGTGTGGGGCCCGTTAAAGTATTCAAATATTTAGAGGATTTAGAGAAAAGATAATGGAAATGAAAATGAATTTGGTTGTGCTTATGGGATGTAAATAAGACAACCAAATAAAAGGCATAAAATGGAGACTAGGGAATAAAATAAGATTAAATAGTCTTAAGATGCGGTAAAGGGTGACAGGAAATGGTTAAGTGTGCATATGGGTGCATCGCTCGGGTGCATTGCATAATAGTTGCATTAATACTCACTAAGCTGATAAATATTTTTTAAATTCTAAAAAATACATGTTATATGTATAATACTTTCATAGAAAACATATATCTTAGTATTTCCCACCATGCTGACCTTTTTCTCACCCCCTCTTTTTATGTTAAAACCACCACCCTAGGTACATTGAGTAGGGACATTGGCAAGGATTTCAGTAAGGTCCCGTGGGCAATAGTCGTCGCTAGAAGCTCTACCATTATATTTAAAACTTGCCTTTTTTAAAACATTGGTTTGGGGATATTCTAGACCATTTTTAATTGGGCCTTGGGCCGAGCATTGTATTAATACAAGGACAATCATGATTTATTTCCTATTTATTAAGTAATGTTAGATTCAATGGATTTTCATAAATAAACCTTGTTAATCAACTTAACTACATAAAGTGATTATTATTTCTCAAATTCAAACTGATAATTTGAACCTTATAAAATGGTGAAATTAAAGTATTTTTCTTAAATAATAAAATTGGACTTCCTCGCTTCCCATTTAACTCCTTGACTCGGTGCGGATTGACCCAACGATGACCCAAACCCGGGTTAGGGCGTTACAAATGGTATCAGAGAAATAGGGTCCTCGGGTGTGATGAAGTGTTTTATGCTTTCTTACTACACTTCCTTTATACGTTTCCCTTCTTGTTAATGCTTTAGGTACTATTTTAAGTTAATAACTTCCGCTATCGCTTTTGTTTCGTATCACTGTGTATTAAACTCTCCTTTCTTGCGTATATGACTACACATCATGGTGGGGTTAGAGGATCAAGGATCAGTGCGCTCAGGTGCATGGAACAGGCCTTGCGTCAGCTTGTTGACTCCCTCTCTCAACCACATAGAGCTAACTGTAGTGGGGAGGTTAAGATCACTACCTCTACCTCCATTATAAAGGAGTTCATAAGACTCCACCCACTCACATTTTACAGGGAAACTAGTCCCGATGCTGTAGAGCAGTGGCTAGATGAGGTCACTTGGGTTATGGAGATTCTTAATGTGACAACTGGGAAGAAAGTCATGTTAGCAACCTTCGAGCTCATAGAGCAGGCATAGTTTTGATCGGGCGCCTACTCCACCAGTGTGACAAAGACTATAGACTACGACAACTTTAAATTCGTATTCCTTGATCGGTAGTTACCCGAAGCATTTAAAGATGCAAATATGGTTGAGTTCCTTCATCTGATTTAGAAGAAGATGTTAATGAATGAGTGCCTATTCATCTTTTAGAGCTTATGCAAGTACATGGATGCAACACATAAGGATGAGGTTGAAAAGATAATGCTATTTATCGAGGACCTTAACCTCAGTATTCAGTGGATTATGGTTAATTTGGATCTTCCAAACTTCAAAACTGTGATAAACATAGCCATAAAGATAGAACTAGAGGTAAAGGTTGGTAAGGCCATTAAGAAGAAGAGGGAAGCCATCGGGTCCCAGGCAGTGGTCACAAGAAGCTCATGAGCGGGTCACGAGGCTTTTTTATGAATTTGAAGGCCACTATAAGGGTTAGGTCATCATCCACCTAGTGTACCAATGACTAGAGTCCCATATCCCCTATTGAGAGGACTTGCTTTACGTGTGGGTCCCCTGGTCACTTTAAAAGGAATTGCCCATAGAGAACTTCGAGTAATAAGTAGGGCAGTCAATAGACTGTCAACTATGTCCCAAGCAAAACTTCTAGCTATACGGACCCTACCCAATAATAACAATAGTTTTTATCTGGGTATCATTAGCTGGTGAGGCATATCATGGACAATTAACTTCCTACTTAGGGCCAGATCAGTCCCGGGCTAGGGTAGTTGCCCGATGGCTAAAGAAATAAAATTAACCCTGGACCCACCTCAGCCCTGTCACAGTTTGCAGCCCCTTTCGATGGCCCATCAGTGATGAAAGGTATAATTCATTTGTTCAACATATGGGTAAAGACACTTTCTCATTCAGGAGCATCACATTAATTTATCTTGATCTCTTTAGCATTCAATTTGGGATTAGACATAAATCAATTTTACCCTTCTATTTTCATAGGACTCCCGATTGACGGTGGTATAGTTCTTAATAGGGTCAGTTGTAGTTGCGTGGTTATGACTGGAGATTATTTTATGGAGTACGATTTGATTTTGATGGACATGGATGGGTTCGAGGTGATCCTCAGTATAGATTGGCTATCGTGTTTTTATGCTACCATCGAATGCCATTGATATAGTGTCTCGGTATTTATTCCAAACGGTTCTCTCCATCATTTCAGTAGCGAGAAGGACATTGGTTATCCATGTAAGTTTTCCAACTTAAGCGAGAAAATATGGTACTTCGATTGATTGATCAGTATGATGGTTCATAATGAACCGGATGGTATATTGCTAGCCTACCCAGTAGTAAGGGAGTTTCTCGATTTGTTCCTGGGTGATCTTCCTGGCTTATCTCCATAGCAAGAGGTGAACTTTGATATAGAGGTGCATCAAGGCATCTCGCCTATCTCTATAACACCTCACATGATGGCTCTAATGAAATTTCAAGAGTTGAGGGTACAGTAGGAGGAATTGACCAGTAAGGGCTTCATTAACCCTAGTGTATCCCCATGGGGAGCTCTAGTCGTCTTTGCTAAGAGGAAGGATAATTACCTACGATTTTACAATGATTATAGGTAGTTGAATAGGATAACAAGCCTATGCCCCATATCAATAATATGTTCGACCAGTTGTGTCAGGCATGCAGGTTTTTGAAGATCGACCTCCAGTCCATGTACCGTCAGTTGTGTGTTAGAAAGGAGGATATTCCTAAAAAAGAGCTTCAGACTCATTACGGGAACTATGAGTTTCCATTAATTCCCTTTGGATTGACAAATTCCCTGGAAACGTTTATAGATTTGATGAATTGTATTTATCGCCCCTACTTAGACTGATTGTAATGGTCTTTGTAGGTGAAATACTAGTCTACTCGGTATCATATTTGGACCATGAGGAGCATCTTCACACGAAATTACAAGTGATGAGGGAGAATAAGCTTTACGCCAAATTCAATAAATGTGAATTTTAGATAAATGAGTTCAAGTTCCTTGGCCATGTGGTTTTCGGCGAGGCCATTTTCGTTGACCTTTCCAAGGTCAAGGCTATTTTGAGTTGGCACAGGCCATAGACAGTCACGCAGGTATGCATTTTTCTGGGGTTGGCTGGTTACTATCTTGGGTTTTTTAAAGACATATCAAGAGTTGAGTTGCTTCTCACCCTATTGAATCGAAAAGATGTTCACTTTGAGTGGTTCGAGGACTGTGAGTCTGTTTTGATGATTTGAAGTTTAGGTTAACTTCAGTGCCTGTTCTTATCCTTCCAGATCATGTAAAGCATTACTCCATGGTTGTGATGCTTCCATATCAGAACTTGGTGCAGTATTAATGTATAATGGTCAGATGGTTGCTTATGCATCTAATTAGTTAAAGGTGCATGAGAGGAACTACCCCACCCATGACTTGGAGTTATCCGTTGTGGTTTTCGTACATAACATCTAAAGTCACTACCTATATGGGTAGTGATTTGAGGTGCTTTCTGATCATAAGATCCTCTAGTATATTTTTACGCAGTTTGACCTCAATCTTCCTCAGAGAAGATTAATGGAGTTGATGGAAGACTATGAACTTTGTTTGAGCATCATCCTGACAAGGACAACTTGGTGGTCGATGATTTTACTCGAAATTCTAAGCTTACTTTGGCAGTAATTAAGTATTATCGATCAAAGATGTTTGGAAAATTGCAGAAGTTCAACATGCATGTCCAGCGGGGTTATGACAGGACGTACCTTTGGGGTGTGGTGGCTAGACAAATTATTCAACAAAAAGTTCTATATGCTCACTCATGTGATCCTAAGTTCGCACATTATTGTGACCACATTCAAAGTGGTGAGGTGTTCAACATTCTTCCCATGGACAAAGAGTGCAGCACAAAGCCAGGTTAATTATCCCAAAGATTGATGACCTTCAAATAAGGCGATGGCAAAGGCCCATCACTGACTCTTTAGCATACACCCCAGTGCTACAAAGATGTATAAGGACCTATGGAAAGACATCTAGTGGTCCGGTATGAAGAGGGATGTAGCGACGTATATAATCAAGTGCTAAACTTTCAAGAAGGTGAAGGTAGAGCACAAGAGGCCGATAGTGCTGATGTAACACTACTACTTGTAGAGTGGAATTGGGAGGACATTAAAATGGACTTTTCCTCACCCTTATTACGGTCTAAACGTAATTACAATGCGGTATGGGTTATAGTGAATCGACTAATGAAATCTATGCATTTCTTGAAGATTAAGGTAGCGAACAACATAAGTTGGCAAGGTTATATATGTGAGAAATAGTCTAACTTCATGTTATTATTCTCTTGATTGTATCAATAGGGATCCCTGGCTTGTATCTCTATTCTGGAGAAAGATTCAAAATGAATTGGGAACTGATTTGATCATGAGTAAAACATATCACCGTGAGATAGATATGTAGTCACAATGTACCATGCAGATCTTGAAAGACATGTTGAGAGCTTGCGCGCTTAATTTTGAGGGTAGTTGGGCAGGAATCTACATATGGCAGAGTTTTCCTACAACAATAGTTATCAAGCAAGCATTATTATGGCTCCCTATGAAGCTATTTATGGGAAGTCATGTAAAGTTTTTGATTTTTAGGCATAGGTGTGTGATAATCATCTCACCAAGTCAAATTTGATAAGAGAGCTAACTAATAAGTTTCGGTAATTCAGTAAAGGATCATGACGACTCAGAGTCAATAGAAGAATTACGATAATAATCGGCGAATACATCTTGAGTTTGAGGTGGGTGACCATGTCCTATTAAAGGTTAAGGCTAGGACCAACACTCAAAAATTTAGGTAGAAGGTGAATCTTTCCCCTTGGTATATTGGTCCATTTAAGATACTGGAACAAATTGGGGATGCATCGTATCGCTTTGATCTACCTCAAAAATTGTACTAACTTCGTAATGTGTTTCACATTTCTATGTTAAAAAAGTATATTCGGGATCCCCGACACGTCATCAATTGGAACCACATAGAATTCCAAAAAGATGTGATGTTTCTAATGAGACCTGTGTCCATCTTGGACCGTGAGGATAGAGTAATGGCAAAAAGGTCATTCCATTATTGAAGGTTATTTGGGAGTTCCAAGGTGTTGAAGGTGCAACTTGGGAGAGCGAGTCAGAGATGCGTGAGAAGCACCTGGAACTCATTACCTATACTAGTTGTTCTGATTTTGAGGATGGAATCTCCTAAAGAAGGGAGAATGTGACACCTGTGCTTGAGATTTGTACCTTGTTGCCTATAATTTGTATGCCTTTGGGTCATGAACTGAACATAATGGAAAGCTATCTTCTTTGAATTATGCTTGTGGCTTTTGTGCAAACAAAATGGTAAAGAATGGGCTAAAACCTAACTACAACAATCTTAGGGTTGTTCGAACGAAAAGACATGTCGTTCAAATGAGATTTCTGGGATCGTTCGAATGAGCCTTCTAATGACTAACGATTGAGATATACCTATTCACAAAATCCACTCTCGTTAAAACCTCATTTGAAGTCCTTTCGAACAAGATAGAGTTCTTATTCAAATGAGATAAAATCTCATTTGAACGAGACTGACAAAAATCATATTTCTCCAAGTTTTTATGCGATGTCACCTTGTGGACCCTTATACCTTTGAGTTGTCGATCTACTTTGGGAGAAGATTAATAGTGGGTTAATGTTTGTTTGGACCAAAAGGTTAAGGGTTAAGGGATTTTTGGTTTAAATAAGAGTGAGGGGTGGAAAGAGATCATTCAATCAGATTTTTACACCCTCACTCTAAAGTCTTCTTCCTTAATATCCATACAACTTACACAATACCCAAGTCTTAAACCATCATTCCTAGCCATAGTTAACCTGTTTCTAAACTTTTAACACCCATTTTAAACTTGTCTAAGGTAGAAGTTGGGTTGGAAATTTATTGGTGGTGCTTTGAGAAGAAGTTGGTGCATTATTGGATCTTTGGAGCTTTTAAGTAATTCCCTTCATCTTTTCCTCTTCAAATCCAAGGCAGGGTTTTCCTTTTCATGTTTTCAAAATTAAATGCTATGGATATATGCAGGATGCGTGCTAGAATATGAGTTAATGTTATAAAAATATTTTATAATATGTTATTGAAGGTCTTCTTATAAAAATGAAGTTTTTGAGAAAACAAGACTTAAATGGGTTTTTAAATAACAAATAGTGTTTTTAAACTTGAAATATGAGGTATAAGAACATAATATGTAATCTCATGTTAGTACCGTAGTTAGATTCATATTTAAGAATTTCTAGGCTTGAAATCCTTCCAGATATATGTAGAATTTTGTAGTATGTTGGTGGAAGACATCTAAACATGATATATGAAGATCGAGAAGGGTTTGATGTGAAAATAAGAAAGTTAAAAATATCATCCGTTAAATGTGTTATAAATATTGATAAGAATGAAAAAAATGATGTTTTAAACTACACCTGATGCGCTACACTAAATCGGGCGATTGGTCACGAATTTTGTCCCTGACCAGGATTGTGGGTCGTGGCCAAGGGACATAACCATCTGGGTCGTGACCATTTTCGTGGGCATGAACGAAATCCCCGAACCTTACACATTGCTGATCATGACTTTGGGCTGTGACCCAATCCGTGACATCCCACAAATGGCCACGACTTTGGGCTGTGACTCTTATCATGCGTGACAAAAGTGATAAAATGGTCACAACTTTAGGCCATGACCCTTGTTATCCATGACAAAAAAAATAGAAATGCCGTGACCCTACTTATGCGTAAAAAAATGGTCATTGACTTTATCCACGACCATTTTTAACTATAATAGAAAAATTGGGTAGGATTTCTTCTATTTTCTGGACATTCTAAAACCGGTGTAATATAAATCCCGCAAGGATATAAAATTTAACATTAAAATTACAAAAAGCCCACATGGCCATAAAACAAAATAATAAAATTATAAAATCGCCCAAGTCCATAAAATTATAAAAGCTCGTACGATCGTAACACAAATAAAAAATAATCTTGAATGTTAAGAACATTATATAAACAATCTTCCTGTCATAAACCATTAACTTTTTTGTGTGTTCCATGTGGATAAAAGCGAATGATACAATCTTATCCTTAAAAAAAGGATACAAAATAGATATTATATCAGGAACCAAGTAGTTTTAAAAAAAATTGTATTCAAGATGAAAAATTGGATATACAAGTTTTAATTATCATCATATTCTCAAATCGAGGGTCTTGTGACCATGCGATCATTTCTTGTGAGATACATTGATCCCGTGAAGGCATTCGTGCCTCTCGCAGGCCATGTGGGGGGATGTTTTGGGTTTTCTCCCACTAACGCCATATTTTTAAGCCTACATCTCAATATTTTAAAATTATCATCATATTCTTAAATCGGGAGTCCTGTGATCATGTGATCAGTTCTTGCGAGTCACATTGGTCCTGTGCGAGGATTACGCGCCTATCACGGGGTCGTTTGGGGGGTGTTTTGGGGTTTTTCCCGCTAACAGCATGTTTTTAAGCCTAACTCTAGATATTTTCAAATTTTTGGTGTAATGTCAAAATCGGGAGTGCTGTGACCATGCATTCAGTTCCTGCGAGTTACTTTGTTCTCGTGCGAGGTGTCACGCCTCTCACGGGACAGTTTGGGGCATGCTTTGCATTTTCGTCCACTAATGAAATGTTATTAAGCCCAAGTCTATATATTTTCAAATTATCATCATATTCTCAAATCGAGAGAACCATGACCACGCAGTCAGTTCTTGAGAGTTATATTAGTTCTGTGTGAGGTGTTCGTGCCTCTCACGGGGCCGTTTGGGTGGTGTTTTGGATTTCACCCTCTAAAGGAATGTTTTTAAGACTATGTAAAGATAATTTTGAATTATCATCATATTATCAAATCGAGAGTCTTGTGACCACACGGTCAGTTCCTGCAAGTTACACTAGTCCCTTGCGAGGTGTTCGTACCTCTTAGTGGGCCGTTTGGGGGGTGTTTTGGATTTTTTTCCTCTAATGACATGTTTTTAAGCCCATGTGTAAATATTTTCAAATTATCATCATATTTTAAAATCGGGGGTCCCGTGACCATGCGATTAGTTCCTGCGAGTTACATTGGTCCCATGCAAAGTGTTCGTGCCTCTCACGAGGCTGTTTAGGGAGGGGGGTCGGGTTTTTCTCCCTCTAACAATATGTTTTTAAACCTAAGTCCAGATTTTTTCAAATTATAATCATACTCTCAAATCGGGAGTCCCGTGATAACAAGATCAATTCGTGCAATTTACAATGTTCCTGTGCGAGGTGTTCGTGCCTCTCACTGAGCCGTTTGGGGGGGGGGGGGTGTTTTGGGTTTTTGCTCTTAAATGGCATGCATTTAAGTCAAAGTGAAGATATTTTCAAATTTTAATCATATTTTCAAAATGGGCTCCCATGACAACACGGTCAGTTTGTGTGAGTTACAATGGTCCCGTCCTAGATTTTTGTTCCTCTCACGGGGCTGTTTGGGAGGTGCATTGGTATTTGGGCATCTAACCATATGTTTTTAAGCCAAAGTCTAGATATTTTTTAATTATCTTCTTATTCTCAATTTAAGAGTCCTGTTACCATGTGATCAGTTCTTGCGAGTTACATTGGTCCCGTGCGAGGTGTTCATACCTCTCACGAGGCCGTTTGAGTGGTGATTTGGGCTATCGCCCTTTAATGGCACGTTTTTAAGCCTAACTCTAGATATTTTAAAATTATCATCATATTTTCAAATTAGAAATCCCTTGATCGTGCTATCAATTTGTGCGAGTTGCATTAACCCCGTGCGACGTGTTCGTGCTTCTCACGAGGTTGTTTGGGGTGTGTATTGGGTTTTCGCCCTCCAACCGTTTGTTTTTAATCATAAGTCTAGATATTTTAAAATTATTTTCATATTCTAGAACAAGGGATTTCGGGATCATGCGGTTAGTTCTTATGAGTTACATTGGTCCTGTGCGAGGTGTTCGCACCTCTCACGGGGCCATTAGGGGGGTGTTTTGGGTTTTGCCCTCTAAGGATATGTTTTTACACGTAAGTCTAGATATTTTCATATTATCATCATACTTTGATATCAAAAGTCCTGTGACCACGTGGTGAGTTCCTGCAAGTTGCATTGATATTGTGCGAGGTGTTCGTGCCACTTACGATCCATTTGGGGGTGTTTTGGATTTTCGCCCTCTAACAGCATGTTTTTAAGCCTAGGTGCTAATATTTTCAAATTATCATCATATTAGAAATCCGAGGTTTTGTGACCACATGGTCTCTTCTTGCAAATTAAAATGGTCTCGTACGAGTATTCGTGCCTCTCACGGGGCCGTTTGGGGGGTGCTTTCGGTTTTCGCCCTCTAACGACATATTTTTAAGGTTAGTTTATATAATTTTTTATTAACATCATATTCTCAAACTAGGAGACCGTGGGCACGCGATCAATTCCTGCGAGTTACATTTTTCTCGTGCAAGGTGTTTGTGCCTGTCACGGGGCCGTTTGGGGGGTGGTTAGTTTTTTTCCCTCTAACGGCAATTTTTAAGCCTAAGTGTATATATCTTCAGATTATCATCATATTTTCAAATTGGGGGTCCCATGACCATGCAATCAGTTCCTTCGAGTTACACTGTTCCTGTGCGAGGTGTTTATGCCTCTCACGGAGTCATTTGGGGGTGTTTTGTATTTTCTCCCTCTAACGGCATGTTTTTAAGCCTAAGTCTACTTATTTTCAAATTATCATCATATTCTCAAACGGGGGTTATCGTGACCATGCGATCAATTCCAACGAGTTACATTCGTCCCGGCCAAGGTGTTTATGCCTCTCACGGGGTAGTTTGGGCAGTTCTTTGAGTTTTCACCCTCTAACGACAAGTTTTTATGCCTATGTATAGATATAATCAGATTATCATCATATTCTCAAACCCGGGGTCCTGTGACCACGCAGTCAGTTCTTGAAAATTATATTTTTCCCGTACGAGGTGTTCGTGCCTCTCACGGGTCCAGTCGGAGGGTGCTTTGGGTTTTCTCCCTCTAACGACATGTTTTTAAGCCAAAGTCCTATGACCACGCGGTCATTTGCCGTGAGAGGTGTTCGTACCTATCACAGTACCATTTTGGGAGTGCTTTGTTTTTTTACATTCTAACGACGTGTTTTTAAGTTTGTGTCTTGAAACTTTCAAATTGTCATCATATTCTCAAATCAGGGTCCAGTCATCAAGCTATCAGTTCCTATAAGTTACATTAGTCCCATGTGAGGTGTTCGTGCCTCTCACTGGACCATTAGGGGAGTGTTTAGGTTTTTTCCCTCTAACGACATGTTTTAAATCCAAAGTCCAGCCACTTCCAAATTACCATCATATTCTCAAATGGAGGGTCTCGTGCCTACGTGGTCAGTTCCTGCAAGTTATATCGGTCCTGTACGAGGTGTTTGTGCCTCTCATGGTGCCGTTTGGGCGATCTTTTAATTTTTTACCCTCTAACGGCATGTTTTTAAGCCTATGACTAAATAATTTCAAATTATCTTCATATTCTCAAACCGGGAGTCCCGTGACCACGTGGTCAATTCTCGTGAGTTACATTAGACCCGTGCGAGGTGTTCATGTCTGTCACATGTCCGTTCAGGATTTTCTCTATCTAACAACATGTTTTTAATCTTAAGTCTAGATGTTTTCAAATTATCATCATATTTTCAAACCGGGTGTCCCGAGACTACGCGATCAGTTTCTGTGAGTTACATTGGTCCAGTGCGAGGTGTTCGTGCCTCTCACATGGCCGCTTGGGGGAGTTTTAGGATTTCCCCCTATAATGACATATTTTTAACCCTAAGTGTAGATATTTTTGAATTATTATCGTATTCTTAATCCGGGGTCCCGTGATCGTGCGGTTAGTTCCCGCGAGTTACTTTTTTCCCGTGCAAGGTGTTTGTGCCTATCACGGGGCCATTTCGGGGTTGTTCTGGGGTTTGTCCCTTTAATGGAAAGTTTTTATGCCCAAGTCGATATATAATCAGATTATCTTCATATTCTCAAACCAAAGGTCCCGTGACCACGTGGTCAATTCCTGTGAGGTGTTCGTGCCTCTCACGGGGCCATTTGGGGTTTATTTTGGGTTTTCGGCCCCTCCGGCATTTTTTAATCTTATGTCTAGATATTTTCAAATTATCATCATATTCTCAAATCGATAGTACCATTGTCACGCGGTCACTTCCTGCAAGTTATATTGGTCCCGCGAGAGTTGTTCATGCCTCTCACAGTGCCATTTGGTTGGTGTTTTAGTTTTTTACCTTCTAATGACATGGTTTTAAGCCTAAGTATAAATACTTTTAAATTATTGTAATATTCTCAAATCGAATGTCTAGTGACCACGCGGTCAATTCTTGTGAGTAACAGTGGTCCCGTGCGAGGTGTTTGTGCCTCTCACGAGGCCGTTTTAAGTTATTTTGGATTTTCGCCCACTAACGACATGTTTTCAAACCTAAGTCAAGATTTTTCAAATTATCAGCATTATCTCAAATCGGGACTCTCATGACCACACGCCAGTTTCTGCGAATTGCAGTTTTCTCGTATGAGGTGTTTGTGCTTCTCCCGGGGACGGTGTTTAGTGTTTTCGCCCTCTAACAACACGTTTTTAAGCCTAAGTCTTGATATTTTCAAATTATTGTCATATTCTCAGATCGAGCGTCCCATGACAATGCGTCAGTTCCTGCGTGTTACATTGGTTCACTGTGAGGTGTCCGTGCCTTTCACCGGGCCGTTTAGGGGGTGTTTTGGGTTTTTTCCCTCTATCGGCATGTATGAAGCCTAAGTGTAGATATATTTCGATTATGATCATATTCTCAAACCATGAGTCCCATGACCACGTAGTCAGATCTTGTGAGTTACATTAGTCCCGTGCGAGGTGCTTGTCCCTCTCAAGGGGCCGTTTGGGGGGGGGGGGTGATTTTGGGTTTCACCCTCTAACGGCATGTTTTAAGCCTTAGTTTATATATTTTCGAATTATCATCATATTCTCAAATTAGGATTCCCGTGACCATGTGATCAGATCCTTCGAGTTACACTGGTCCCGTGCGAGGTGTTCGTGCATCTCATGGGGCTGTTTGTGGGGTTTTTTGGGTTTTCGCCCTCCAACGGCATTTTTTAAGCCTA
Source organism: Sambucus nigra (assembly GCA_949130495.1). Taxonomy (NCBI): domain Eukaryota; kingdom Viridiplantae; phylum Streptophyta; class Magnoliopsida; order Dipsacales; family Adoxaceae; genus Sambucus; species Sambucus nigra. Next base: position 222,783,029 of record OX422224.1, read on the forward strand.
AGTCTAGATATTTTCAAATTATCATCATATTATCAAACTGTGAGTCCCGTGACTACATGATCAGTTCCAGTGAGTTACATTGGTCCCTTGCGAGATGTTCGTGCCTGTCACGGGGTCATTTGGGTAGTGTTTTGGGTTTTCGCTCTCTAACGTTATGTTTTTAAGCCTAAGTCTAGACATTTTCAGATTATCAACATATTCTCGAACCGGGGGTGTCGTGACCACGCGATTAGTCCCTGTTTGTTATATTGGTCCCACGTGGTCACGCAGGAACTGATCGTGTGGTCATGGGACCCCGGTTGGTGAATATGATGATAATTTGAGAATTTCTAGACTTAGGCTTAAAAACATGCCATTAGAGAGTAAAAACCAAAACCCCACCCAAACAGCCCCGTGAGAGGCATGAATACCTCGCACGAGACCAATGTAACTCGCAGGAGTTCATCGTGTGGCCAAGGGACCCCATGTTTGATAATATGATGATAATTTGAAAATATCTGCACTTAGGCTTAAAAATGTGCCGTTAGAGGTGGAAAACTCGGAACACCCCCAAAACGATCCCATGAGAGGTACGAACACCTCGCACAGGACCATGTGACTCACTAGAATTGACTTTGTAGTCACAGGACTCTCAGTTTGAGAATATGATGATAATTTGAAAATATCTAGACTTAGGCTTAAAAATATGTTGTTAGAGGGAGAAAACTAAAAAAACACCACAAACGGCCCCGTAAGAGGCACGAACACCTCGCACTGGACCAATATAACTACCAGGAAATAATAGCATGGTCAAGTGACCTCTGGTTTGAGAATATGATGATAATTTGAAAATATCTACACTTAGGCTTAAAAACATGCCGTTAGAGGGCAAAAACCCAAAACACCCCCCAAACGACCCCGTGAGAGGCGCGTACTCCTCGCACGGGACCAATGTAACTCACAAGAACTGACCGCGTGATCACAGGACTCCCAATTTAAGAATATGATGATAATTTGAAAATATTGAGACATGGGCTTAAAATATGACGTTAGTGGGCGAAACCTAAAATCATCCATCAAACGACCCGTTAAGAGGTACAAACCCCTCACACCGGACCAATGTAACTTATAAGAACTGACCATGTGGTCATGGGAATCTCAGTTTGAGAATATGATGGTAATTTTAACATATATACACTTTGGCTTAATACATGCCGATAGAGGGCGAAAACCCAAAACACCCCCTAAACGGCCCGTGAGAGGCACGAACACCTCACACTGAATGTAACTCACTGGAATTGATGCATGGTCATGGGACTCCCTATTAAAGAATATGAAAATATAAAGAATTAGGCTTATAAACATTCCGTTAGAGGGAAAAAAACACAAACCACCATCTAAAGGCCCTGTGACAGGCGCGAACACCTCGGACGGGAACATTGTAATTAAGAGGAATTGGCCGTGTAGTTACGGGAGTCCCAATTTGACAATATGATGATAATTTGAAGACATCTAGACTTAAGCTTAAAAACATGACACACAAAAACCTCACACGAGCCCAATGTTACTCGCAGGAACTGACCTTTTGGTTAAGAGACTCCTGATTTTCAATATGAAGATAATTTGAAAATATCTAGACTTAGGTTTACAAACATACCTTTAGAGGGAAAAAACCCAAAAGAACCCCCAAATGGCCCTGTGAGAAACATGAACACCTCGAATGGGATAAATGTAACTTTTAAGAACTAGTTGTATGGTCACGGGACCCCCGGTTTGAGAATAAGTCAATAATATAAAAATATTTACACTTAGGCTTAAAAACTTGCCGTTAGAGGGAAAAACCCCAAAATGACCTCGTGAGAGGCACGAACACCTCGCACAAGACTAATGTAACGCGCAAGAATTAATCGCATCATCAAGGGACCCTGGTTTGAGAATATGATGATAATTTGAAAATAACTACTCTTAGGTTTAAAAACATGTCGTTAGAGGGTGAAAACTAAAAACACCCCTAGACGACCTTGTGAGAGGCATCGATACCTTGTACGGGACCAGTTTAACTTACAGGAACTGATCATGTGGTCACGAGACTCATGATTTGGGAATATGGTGATAATTCAAAAATATATAGACTAAGGCTTAAAAACATGTCGTTAGAGGGCAAAACCCAAAATCACCCATCAAACGGCCCCTTGAGAGGCACAAACACCTCGCATGGGACCAATGTAACTCGCAAGAATTTACTATGTGGTCACGGGAATCCCAGTTAAACAATATGATGATAATTTTAAAATATCTACGCTTTGAATTAGTACATGCCGATAGAGGGAGATAATACAAATCACCCCTTAAACGGCCCTGTGAGAGGCATGGAAACCTCACACTGAACCAATGTAACTTGCAGGAAATGACGCATGGTCACGGGACTCCCGATTTGATTATATGACAATAATTTGAAAATATCAAGACTTAGGCTTAAAAACATGCCGTTAGAGGGAGAAAACACAAAACACCCTCCAAACGGCCCCGTGAGAGGCTCAAACACCTTGCATGGGAACAATGTAATTCGCAAGAGATGGCCACGTGGGAGTCCCGATTTGAGAATATGATGATAATTTCAAAACATCTAGACTTAGGATTAATAATATGTCATTAGCAGACGAGAATCCAAAACACCCGCAATCGGCCCCGTGAGAGGCATAAAAACCTCGCAAGGGAGCAATGTTACTCGCGGGAACTGACCGCATGGTCACGGGACCCCGACTTGAGTATATGATGATAATTTGAAAGTAGATAGACTTAGGCTTAAAACTATTCCATTAGAGGGCAAAAAACTAAAACACCCCCCAAATGTCCCCGTGAGAGGCAAGAAAACCTCGCATGGGAGCAATGAAACTCGCGGGGATTAACCACATAGTCATGTGACTCCCAGTTAGAGAATAGGAAGATAATTTGAAAATGTCTAGATTTAGGCTTTAAAACATACCTTTCGAGGGCAAAAATCCAAAACACCCCCCAAACGGCCCCGTGAGAGACACGAACACCTCGCACGGGACAAATGTAACTCGCAAGAACTTGTCGCATAGTCACTGGACCCCCAATTTGAGAATATGTTGACAATCTAAAAATATCTACACTTTCGCTTAAAAACTTTTTGTTAGAGGGCAAAAAAATAAAACACCCCCCAAAAGGCCCTGTGAGAGGTACGAACACATCACATAGGACCAATGTAACTCGCAGGAACTGATCGCGTGGTGACGGGACCCCAGTTTGAGAATATGATGATAATATGAAAATATCTAAACTACGACAGTGGTCTTGTACGAGCTGTTCAGTCCTCTCACAGGTCCATTTGGGAGGTGTTTGGTGTTTTTACCCTCTAACGACATGTTTTTAAGCCTAATTCATGATATTGTCAAACTATTGTCATATTCTCAAATTGGGGGTCCAGTTATCATGCGGTCTGTTCCTGTGAGTTACATTGGTCATGTGCAAGGTGTTCGCGCCACTCATGGGCGATTTGGGGTTGTTCTATGTTATCGCCCTCTAATAGCATATTTTTAATCCCGAGTCAAGATATTTTTAAATTATTGTCCAATTTTCAAATTGGGGGTCCCGGGACCATACAGTTAGTTCCTGCGAGTTACAATGCTCCCGTGCGAGGTGTTCGTGCCTCTCACGGGGCCGTCTGGGGGTTGTTTTGGATTTTTTCCCTCTAAAAATATATTTTTAAACATATGTATAGATATTTTCAAATTATCATTATATTCTTAAACTGAGACTCTCATAACCATGCGGTCAGTTCCTGTGAAATATATTGTTCCAGTACGAGGAGTCCGCCCCTCTCACAGGGCTGTTTGGGGGGTGTTTTGTTCTTTCTCCCTCTAACGACATGTTTTTAAGCCTAATTCCAGACATTTTCAAATTAGCATTATATTATTAAATCGGGAGTCCCGTGACCACGCGATCAGTTCTTGCGAGGTGTTCGTGCCTCCCAAGGGGCCCGTTTGGGGCGTGTTTTGTGTTTTCACTCCCTAATGGCATGCTTTTAAGCTTAAGTGAAGATATTTCAAATTATCATCATATTCTCAAATCGGGGGTCTCGAGACCATGTGATCAGTTTTTACTAGTTACATTAGTCCCGTGTGAGGTGTTCGTGCCTCTCATGGGACTGTTTGGGTGTGTTTTTTATTTTCGTCCTCAAACGAAATATTTTTGAACTGAGGTCTTGATTTCTTGAAATTATCATCGTATTCCCAAATCAGGAGTCCCATGACCACGCGGTCAATTATTGTGAGTTACATTGATCTCGTACGAAGTGTTCATGCCCCTTACGGGGCTTTTTGTTTTTTTTGAGTTTTCGCAACCTAACGCCATTTTTTAGCCTAAGTTTAGATATTTTCAAATTATCATCATATTCTCAAACTGTGGTCTCATGACCACGCGGTCAGTTCCTGTGAGTTACATTGGTCCCGTACGAGGGATGCATCCACTCATGGGGTTTTTTGTGGGGGTGTTTTGGGTTTTCTCCGTCTAACTGCATATTTTATAGCCGTAGTTTAGATATTTTCAAATTATCATCATATTCGACGCGGTCAGTTCCTGCAAGTTACATTGGTCCTGTGCGAGGTGTTTGTGCCTCTCACAGGGCCATTTGGGGGTGTTTTATTTTTTCGCCCTCCAATGCCATGTTTTAAGCCTATGTCGATATTTTTAGATTATCGACATATTCTTAAACCAGGGGTCCCGTGACCATGCGATCAGTTCTTATGAGTTACATATACCCCATGCGAGGTGTTTGTATCTCTCACGGGGCCGTTTGGCGGATGTTTTGGGTTCTTTCCCTTTAAAGTTATGTTTTGAAGCCTATCTCTAGATATTTTCATATATCGTCATATTCTCAAAGAGGGGGTCTCCCCTGCGAGGTGTTCGTGTCTCTCACGGTGCTGTTTGGGGGTTTTAGGTTTCTCACTCTAATTATATGTTTTTAATCATAAGTCTCAATATTTTATAATCATCATTATATTCTCAAACCGAGGGTCCCATGACCACGCGATTAGTTCCTGAGAGTTACATTGGTCCCGTGCGAGTTGTTCGTGTCTCTCACGGTGCCGATTGGGAGGGGTTTTGTATTTTTACCCTATAATGACATGTTTTTAAGCCTAAGTCTATATATTTTCAAATTATTATCGTATTCTCAAATCGAGGGTCCCATGACCATGGGGTCAGTTTCCATGAGTTCCATTGGTCCTATGCGAGGTGTTCGCACCTCTCACGGGGCCGTTTGGGGGTGTTTTGTGTTTTTCCCCTCTAACGACATACTTTTTAGCCTAAGTCTATATGTTTTTAAATTATTGTCATATCTCAAAACTTGGGGTACTGAGACCATGTGGTCACTTCCTGCTAGTTACATTGGTCCCATGCGAGGTGTCTGTTCTTCTCACTAGGCTGTTTGGACGGTGTTTTGGGTTTTCGCCCTCTGATGATATGTTTTTAAGCCAAAGTCTAGATAATTTCAAAATATCATCATATTCTCAAACCGGGGGAAAGGTGACCATGTAGTCAGTTCTTGAAGGTTACATTGGTCTAGTGCGAGGTGTTTGTTCCTCTCACGAGGCCATTTAGGGGGTGTTTTGGATTTTTTTCCCTCTAAAGGCATATTTTTAAGCTTAATTCTATATATTTTCAAATTATTGTCATATTCTCAAACTGGGGATCCTATGACCATGATGTGAGTTCCTGCGAGTTAAATTATCCTGTGCGAGGTGTTAGTGCCTATCACGAAGCCGTTTGGGGGTGTTTTGGGTTTTCTCCCTTTAACAACAAGTTTTTAAGCTTAAGTCTAGATATTTTTAGATTATCATCATATTCTCAAATCGGGGGTCACGTTGCCACGCGATCAGTTCCGAGACGTCACATTGGTCCAATGTGATCTGTTCATACCTATCACGAGGTTGTTTCGAAGGTGTCTTGGGTTTTTTCCCTCTAAAGTAATATGTTTTAGACTAAGTCTAAATATTTTCAAATTATCATCATATTCTCAACCTGGTGCTCCCGTGACCATGCGGTTAGTTCCTGCGAGTTACATTATCCCATGCGAGGTGTTCGGGCCTTCAGGGAGCCATTTGGGGGTGTTTTTTGTTTCCTCTAATGGCATGTTTTAAATCCTATGTCTCGATATTTTTGAATCAACATCATATTCTCAAGACGGGGGTCTCGTGACCATACGATCAGTTCCTGCGAGTAATGTTAATCTCGTGCAAGGTGTTCGTGCCTCTAACGGGGCTGTTTGGGGGGTATTTTGGGTTTTCCCCCTCTAGTATCTAGTTTTTAAGCTTAAGTCTAGATATTTTCAAATCTTCATCATATTCTCAAATCGGGGGTCCCATGACCACCCGATCTGATCCAACCAATTACATTGGTTCTGTACGAGGTGTTCGTGTCTCTCAATGGGCAGTTTAGGGGGTGTTTTGGGTTTTTTCCCACTAACGACATGTTTTTCAGCCTAAGTTAAGATATTTAAAATTATCATCATATTTTCAAACTGGGGCCCTATGACCATACTGTTAATTCTTGCTAGTTACATTGGTCTCGTGCAAGGTGTTCGTCCTCTCACGGGGAAGCTACGGGGGTGTTTTGTATTTTCTCCCTCTAAAGGCATGTTTTAAAGCCTATGTCTAGATATTTTCAAATTATTATCATATTCTCAAACAGTGAGTCTTCTGACCACGCGATCAGTTCATGCGAGTTACATTGGTCCCGTGTAAGGTGTATGTGCTTCTCACAGGCCGTTTAGGGAGTGTTTCGGGTTCTCATCCTCAAATGGCATATTTTTTATGCTAAGTCTAGATATTTTCAAATCATTGTCATATTTTCAAACCGGGGATCCCATAACCAGGCGATTAGTTCTTGCGAGTTAAATTTGTCCCATGCGAGGTGTTCATGCCTCTGCGGGGCCGTTTGGGGGTGTTTTTGGTTTTCTCCCTATAATGACATGTTTTTAAGCCTAAGTCTTGATATTTTTTTGTAATCACCTTATTCTCAAACTGGGAGTCTTCTAACCACGCGGTCAGTTCTTGCGAGTTACACTGGTCCCGTGCGAGGTGCCCGTGCCTCTCACTGGTCCCTTTGGGGGATGTTTTGGGTTTTCGCCCTCTAACAACATGTTTTCAAGCCTAAGTGTAGATATATTTAGATTATTTCCATATTCCCAAGCAGTAAGTCCTATGACCATTCAGTTAGTTCCTATGAGTTACATTTGTCCCTTGCGAGGTGTTCGTGCCTCTCATTGGGCCCTTTGAGGGGTGTTTTGGGTTTTCGCCCGCTAACGGCATGTTTTTAACCCTAAGTGTAGATGTATTCAGATTATTGTCATATTCCCAAACTGTAAGTCCCATGACCATGCAGTCAGTTCCTATGAGTTATATTGGTCCCGTGCGAGGTGTTCGTTCCTCTCACGGGATCATTTAGGGGGTGTATTGTTTTTTCGACCTCTAATGGCAAGTTTTTAATACTAAGTGTAGATATTTTTAGATTATCGACATATTCTTAAACTTGTTTGTCTCGTGACCACGTGGTCAATTCCCGTGAGTTACAATTGTCCCATGCGAGGTGTTCGTCTTTCTCACGATGGCGTTTGGGGAGTGTTTTGGGTTTTCACCCTCTAAAGGTATGTTTATGAGCCTACATCTAGATAATTTTAAATTATCATCATATTATCAAGCTCGATGGTCCCGGGACCTCGCGGTCAGTTCTTGCGAGTTAAAATGGTCCTGTGCGAGGTGTTTATGCCTGTTGTGGGGCTGTTTGGGGGTGTTTTGGGTTCTGACTGTCTAATGGTATGTTTTTAATCCTATGTCTTCATAATTTCAAATCATCATCATATTTTAAAACCGAATTCCCCGTGACCACCCGATCAGTTCCTGCGAGTTACATTGAACTTGTGCGGGGTGTTCGTGCTTCTCACTGAGCCGTTTGAGGGGTGTTTCAGGTTTTTCCCCTCTAGCGAATTTTTTTTAAGCCTTAGCCTAGATATTTTCAAATTATTATCATATTCTAAATCTGGTGGTCCCATGACCCTGTGGTCAGTTCCTGTGAGTTACATTGGTCCCGTGCGAGGTGTTCGTGCCCCTCACAGGGTTTTTGGTTTTTCGCCCTCTAACGACGTGTTTTTAAGCCTAAGTCTAGATATTTTCAAATTACCATCATATTCTCAAATTGAGGGTCCTGTGAACACGTGATCAGATCCTGAAGAATACATTGGTCCCGTGTAAGGTGTTCGTGCATTTCACTTGGCCATTTGGGCGGTGTTTTGGGTTTTCGCCCTATAACGGCAAGTTTTGAAGCTAAAATTTTGATATTTTAAGATTATTGTCATATTCTAAAACTAGGGGTCCCGTGAACACGTGGTCAGATCCTGAAGGTTATGTTGGCCCAGTGCAAGGTGTTCGTGTGTCTAACGAGGCCGTTTTGGGCAGTGTTTTGGTTTTCTCCCTCTAATGGCATGTTTTAAGCCTGAGTCAAGATGTTTTAAAATTATCATCATATTCTCAAATTGGGGGTCCCTTGACCACACATTCAATTTTTGTTACATTATCCCATGCGAGGTGTTCGTGACTCTCATGGGGCCTTTTTTTTTTTTGGGGGGGGGGGTGTTTGGCGTATTCTCCCTCTAATGGAATGTTCTTAATCCAAAGTCTTGATATTTCTAAATCATTGCCATATTCTCAAATTGGGGGTCTCATGACCACGTGGTCAGCTCCTTCAAGTTATATTGGTCCCATGTGAGGTGTTCATGCCTCTCACCTGGCCGTTTGGGGGGGCGTTTTGGGTTTTCGCCCTCTAATGGCAAGTTTTTAAGCCTAAGTCCAGATATTTTGAGATTGTCACCATATTCTCAAACCAAGGGTGACGTGACCATACAGTTAGTTCCTGAAGGCTACATTGGTCCAGTGTGAGGTGTTCGTTCCTCTCACGAGGCGATTTGGGGGGTGTTTTGGATTTTTTCCCTCTAATGACATGTTTGTAAGCCTAAGTCTAGATTTCATATTCTCAAACTGGAGATCTCATGACCACGCGGTCAGTTCTTGTAGTTACACTTCTCCCGTGCGAGGTGTTCGTGCCTCCTACGGGGACCGTTTAGGTGGTGTTTTGTGTTTTCACTCTCTAATTGCATATTTTAAGCCTAATTGAAGATATTTTTGAATTATCATCATTTTGTCAACCTGGGAGTTCCATGACCACGCAGTTAGTTTCTACGAGTTACATTTGTCCCTTGCATGGTGTTCGTGCCTCTCACGGGGCCGTGTTTTCTCCCTCTAATGGCATGTTTTTTAATCCTAAGTCCTGATATTTTCAAATCATCATCATATTCTAAAATTGGGGGTCTCGTGATGGTGGGGTTAGTTCATATATGTTATGTTGGTCCCATGTGAGGTTTTCGTGCCCTCACGGGGCCGATTGGGGGGTGTTTTGGGTTTTCACCCTCCAACATCATGTTTTTAAGCCTAAGTCTAGATATTTTAAGATTATCATCATATTCTGAAACTAGGGGTCACTTGACCACAAAGTCAGTTCTTGAAGCTTACATTATCCCAGTGCGAGGTTTCGTGCCTCTCACGAGGCAGTTTAGGGGGGTGTATTGTGGTTTCCCCCCTCTAAAGGCATGTTTTTAAGCCTAAGTCTAGATATTTTCAAATTATTGTCGTATTCTAAAACTGGGTTTCTCCAGACTACACGGTTAGTTTCTGCGAGTTACATTATTTTGTGCGAGGTGTTCGTGCCTCTTACGGGGCCATTTGGGGGTGTTTTTGGTTTTCTCCCTCTAATGGCATGTTTTAAATCCTAAGTCTTGATATTTTCAAATAATCGTCGTATTTTCAAATAGGGGATCTCGTGACCATGCAGTTAGTTCCTTTGAGCTACATTTGTCCCGTGTGAGGTGTTCGTGCCTCTCACGGGACAATTTGGGGGGTGTTTTGGGTTTTCGCCCTCCAATGGCATGTTTTTAAGTCTCAGACTAGATATTTTCAAATTATCATCACATTCTCAAATTGAGGGTCCCATGGCGAGCATCTGAGACGGGTTTTGCAGACATTATGTGAGCATCAGTTGTATGCAAAATATGAGAAATATGGCTTTCTCTTATGATAAGTGCAATTTTAAGAGCACATTGTGTCTGATAGGGGGATATCGGTAGATCTAAGTAAGGTGTTAGCGGTGAGGGAGTGGGGACAACCCACAAAATCTATAGAGCACATAGTTTCTTGGACTTGAAAAGATATTACAAGAGGTTTATTCGAGGGTTTTCAAATATTGTAGCTCCTTTGACTAACTTGAGTCGTAATGGAGTGTTGTTCATTAGGGATGCCACTTGTCAATCAGCTTTCGATGAGTTGAAGTATAAGTTTACTTCATCCAGTCCAGGAGTGGAGTACCAAATTTATACTGATGCATCCTTACAGGGACTTGGCAGAGTAGTTCAGTAGGAGGATCAGGCTATAACTTTCGCTTCTCGCAAGTTAACCCTCACAAGAGGAATGACACCACCCACGACTTGGAGCTAGAAGTTATCGTATTTGCCCTTAGAATTTGGATACCTTACCTGTTGGGATATAAATTTTTCCTATTCACAGATCAAAAGTCACTACAATATTTTTTCATTTAGAGATAGATGAATATGCGTCAGCGCAGGTGGTTTGAGTTTGTGAAGGACTATCAGTTCAAAAATCTAGTATCGCCTGGGGAAGGTCAATGTGTGGTCGATGCTTTGAGCCGTAGACCAGTGGGGGAGGTGGCCAAATTGTGGAAGGAAAAATGGAAGGAGGTAGGTCATGATGATGAAGTTTCCAGACCTTTCATATCAATTATGACCATTACAACCCAGATTGTCATGAGGGTGGTACAGGCACAGTCGACTGATCCGTTTTGTCAGGAACGAATTGTACAAATATTTACTGAGGGATCCGAGCCTTACTCCATTAGTTCAGAGGGAGGTTTGAGATTCAATGGGAGGTTGATAATGACTAGGGGGGATTTATGACATGTTATGATGGCAGTGGTACCTGTCAGCTAGTAAAGGTGAACCACCATAGACCAACAGGAGTCCTACAGCCATTGGAGATACATATGTGGAAATGGGAGGGCATTTCCATGGACTTTATGACTAGGTAACCTACCTGAAAGAGGGGTTACGACTCTATATGGGTAATAGTGGATTGATTAACCAAGGTGGCCCACTTCCTACCAGTCCAGACAGATTACACTAAAGCTTAGTATGCGTAGATTTTCATTGTTAAGATAGTACAGTTACACGGGGTGCCCCTCGATACTGTGTCTGACAGGGATAAGATTTTTGGCTCGCTTTTGGGAGAAATTCTGGGAGGCCATGGTCATAGAGTTATGATTGAGTATGTCCTATCACCTGCAGACAAATGGGCAGATTAAGTGGACTAATTAGATGTTGGAGGACATGCTACGGATGTGCATCCTAGATTTTAGGGGAGGTTGGAGGCCGTACCTTACATTGGGGGAGTTTGCCAATAATAACTCTAATCAGTTCAGTATTGGTTTGGATCCATTTGAGACACTATACAGTAGACTGTGTCATTAGCCCGCTTGTTGGTTGGAGGTGGGAGATAACAAGATTCTTGAGCCAGATTTGATTCAGGATAATTTTGCCAGGATTGAAATGATTCGGAGTTGGATACGGATAGCTCGGGATAGACAGAAGTGCTAAGTTGATGCCAAACGGCCCTTTCTAGAGTTTAATGTGGGGGATCAGGTGTTACTATGAGTGTCTCCTATAAAGGGGATAATGAGATTTGGGAAGAAGGGGAAATTTTCTCCGAGGTATTTGTGCCTCTCATTGGGCTATTTGGGGGCGTTTGGGGTTTTCTCCCTCCGATGGCAAGTTTTTAATCAACAGTGTAGATATTTTTATATTATCTATAAATTCTTAAATCAGGGGTCCTATGGCCATGGGATCACTTCGATGAGTTAAATTTGTCCCATGCGAGGTGTTCATATTTCTCACGAGGTCGTATATAGGGTTTTTTGGGTTTTTGCCTTCTAAAGGCATGTTTTTAAGCCTAAGTCTAAATATTTTCAAATTAGTGTCATATTCTCAAAATGGGGGTCCCGACACTTCGCGGTCGATTCTTGTGAATTAAATTGGTCCTGTGTGAGGTGTTCATGCCTCCTACGGGGCTGTTTGGGGGTGTTTTGGGCTTTAGCCCTCTAATGGTATGTTTTTAATCCTAACTCCTGATATTTTCAAATCATTATCAAATTCTCAATCCAAAGGTCCAGTGGCCACGTGATCATCTCCTGTGTGTTACATTGGTCCCGTGCGAGGTGTTCGCGCCTTCCACGGGGCTGTTTGGGGGTGTTTTGGGTTTTTGCCCTCTACCATCAAGTTTTTAATCCGAGGTGTTGATATTGTAAGATTATTGACATATTCTTAAATTGGGGATCTGGTGAACACGCGGTCAGTTCCTATGAGTTACAATTGTCTCGTGCGAGGTGCTCGTGCTTTTCACGGGTCCATTTGGGGGTGGTTTGGGTTTTCGCCCTCTAAAGGTATGTTTTAAAGCCTAAATTTAGATATTTTCTAATTATCATAATGTTGTTAAACTTTGAATCCCGCGACCACGTGATCAGTTCATGTGAGTTAAATTGGTCCTGTTCGAGGTGTTCGTGCCTCTCACGAGGCTGTTTGGGGGTGTTTTGGGTTTTCGCCATTTAATGGTATGTTTTTAATCCTAAGTTTCAATATTTTCAAATCATCATCATATTCTCAAATCGAGGGTCCCGCGACCACGTGATAAAATCCTATGAGTTACATTGGTCCCGTGCGAGGTGTCCGTGCCTCTCACGTGGCCGTTTGGGGGATGTTTCGGGTTTTCACATTCTAAAGTCATGTTTTTAAGCTTAAGTCAAGATATTTTCAAATTATCATCATATTCTCAAACTGGGGGTCCCGTGACCACGCGGTCAATTCCTATGTGTTGCGATGGTCCCGTTCGAGGTGTTCGTGCTTCTCACGAGGTTGTTTGGGGTGTTTTGATTTCTTGCCCACTAATGGTATGTTTTTAATCATAAGTTTTGATATTTTCAAATCATCATCATATTCTCAAACTGGGGGTCCCATGACCACGTGATCCGTTCCTATGAGTTAAATTGGTGCAGCGCGAGGTGTTCGTCCCTCTCACGGGGCCATTTGGAGGTGTTTTAGATTTTCTCCCTCATACGGCATGCTTTAATCTTAAGTCTAGATATTTTTATATTATCATAATATTCTCAAAGCGTGAGTCTTCTGACCACGCGATTAGTTTCTGCGAGTTACATTGGTCACGTGTGAGGTGTCCGTGCCTTTTATGGTGCCGTTTGGGTGGGGCTTGTGTTTTCACCCTCTAATGGCATGTGTCTGATCCTAACTGTAGATATATTCAGATTAACATCATACTCTCAAACCGTGAGTCCCATGACCATGCGATCAATTCTTGCGGGTTATATTAGTCTTATGCGAGGTGTCCAAGTCTCAAAATTTTCAAATTATCGTATTCTCAAACCAAGGGTCCCGTGACAAGCCAATCAGTTCCTACGAATTACATTGCACATGTGCGGGGTATTCGTGCCACTCACTGAGACGTTTGGGGTGTGTTTTTGGTTTTTACCCTCTAACAACATGTTTTTAAGCCGAAGTCTAGATATTTTTAAATTATCATCATATTCTCAAATTGGGGGACCCATGACCATGTGGTCAGTTCTTGCTAGTTACACTGGTCCTGTGCGAGGTGTTCGTTCCACTGACGGGGACATTTGATGATTGTTTTGGATTTTTTCCCACTAACGGCAAATTTTTAAGCCTATGTTTAAATATATTCAAATTATCATCATATTTTGAAACATGGGGCTCGTGACAAGGAGGCCAGTTCCTGTGAGTTACAACGGTCCCATGCGAGGTGCTCGTGCCTCTCACGTGGACGTTTATGGGGTGTTTTGGGTTTTGACCCTCTAAAGATATGTTTTTAAGCCTAAGTCTAGATATTTTCAAATTATCATCATATTATCAAACTGGGGTTTCCGTGACCACGCGATCAATTCCTGCGTGTTACATTAGTCCTGTGTGGGGTGTTCATGCTTCTCACGGGATCTTTTGGGGGCCTGTTTTGGGTTCTCTCCCTCTAATGGTTTCTTTTTAATCCTAAGTCTCGATATTTTCAAATCATCATCATATTCTCAAATCGGGCGTCCTAAGACCACGCGATCAGTTCTTGTGAGTTAATTTAGTCTCGCGCGAGGTTTTCGTACCTCTCACGGGGTCGTTTGGAGGTGTTTTGGATTTTCTCCCTCTATCGGCATGTTTTATGCCTAATTCTAGATATTTTCATATTATCGTCATATTCTCAAACCATGAGTCATCTAACCACGCGATCAATACCTGCGAGTTACATTGGTCACATGTGAGGTGTACGGTCCTTTCACGAGGCCAATTGGGGGGGAGGGGTTGTGTTTTCTCCCTCTAACAACACATGTTTGAGACTAAGTGTTAATATATTCAGATTAACATCATAATCTCTTTCCGTGAGTCCCATGACCATGCGGTTAGTTCTTACGATTTACATTGGTCCCGTGTGACGTTTTCGTGCCTATTATGGGGCTATTTGGGCGTGTTTTTTCCCTCCCTCTAACGACAAGTTTTTAATCCTAAGTGTAGATAGTTTTAGATTATCGAAATGTTCTTAAATTTGGGGTCCTATGACCACGCTGTCAGTTCCCTCGGGTTACATTTGTCCCATGGGAGGTGTTCGTGTTTCTCATGGGGTCGTATCGGGTTTTTTTCCCTCTAAAGATATATTTTTAAGCCTGAGTCTAAATATGTTAAAATTATTATCATATTCTCAAATTGGTGGGTCCCGGGTCCTCGCGATCAATTCCTGCGAGTTAAATTAGTCCCGTGCGAGGTGTTCGTACCTCTCGCGAAGTTATTGGGGGTGTTTTGGTCCGTTCCAAAGAGTTATATCTGTCCTGTGCGAGTTGTTTATCCCTTTAAAGGCTTGTTTGGGGGTGTTCTGGGTTTTCTCCCTCTATTGGTATGTTTTTAATGCTAAGTGTAGATATTTTCAAATCATCATCACATTCTCAAACCGAGGGTCCCGGGACCACCCACTACCAAACAAATACCTTTTTATGATGTTTTTTAAAATGACATTATGATGGTTTAAAAAAAATAGTCATAAAAAATATACTATACCTATTTTATGAGAAGATTAAATAAAAATGTCATTAAACGTTAATTTTCATGGACAAACATGACTTTTTTTGTATAATAATCATATATGCCAATATCTTTTATGACGTTTTTTTCCAATAATATTCAAAGTTTAAACAAAAACTCGCGTAAAACACAAAAAAAAAACGGTTGCCAAATTTTCATTCCCCGCTAGCATTGGGTGGCTTCTTTCTCTAGAAAACCCTAAGGTAAAACTTCTCTACCCTTTCTCTCTATCCTTCTCCATCCACCGCGACCCTCTACCATAACCATATCTGGCAACACCTTCGAAGCTTGTGCCTTTATTCTTCACCCAAAAAAATACCATACTTTGAATTTCACTAAGCTGTTAATTCCATACGCACATTTCTTCTGTACAACTTGTCTCTGTTTTGAATGACCACCTTTGTTCAGGTTTTTTACTTTTACTCTCTCTTTTACCTACAGTTTCTTAAATTTAAATATATTAAATGTCTCATTTTGATCACACACAATATATGGTTGAGTTTTGTAATGTAATTTAGTGGAGGTCTCTACCTATGTGATATCATCTATTTTAAATTCCTTAACGAAAAGAAGCCCTAATTAGAATCTCACTGTATATGTTTATATTTTTTGTGTTTGATTTTTCATTCTACCTATGTAGGCTACTGTGAACAACTTGAGGTACTATATGAGTGTTGAATCAAGGCCGATTTTCGAGACAACCGGTGACATGATTAAAAAGGCGGGCTTGTACAATTTAACAACACAGCCATTAATTGATGAATTGGTTGAAGTTGGGTTGTCTTCTTTTTTTATTCAGGAGCTTGTTAATATTTAACAACACAACCAAATTTTATCACTTGTTTCTTTTAAGCAACTATATATACACAGGTTAATTGTGTTTGTAATTTATAGTTGGTAATTTTTAGTGATTTTTTCTAATGTAGAAGGTCATTTGGTACCTCTAAAGTTTACAGGATTTGAAATTATTGCAAGTCTTAGAAGCACATTCATGTGCATAGGGTTGATATTTGGTACATGTCTATCTAATCCATCCTCATAACTATGTGTTTAATTATGTAGATTTGACAAAATCATTGACATGAAAATACCGTCAAACATTGGTATCAAGGATAATAAGGTATTGTTGTACTCTTAATACCTCTTTTCTTAAGAGAGATGTTTTACATTTTGTTTTGTGTTAGACTATCTCATATATCACGTTAGTCTCCACACGCCATATGTTTTCTCATGTTTGAGTATGAAACAATGACAGTGAAATCCTAACAAACGTTATTTTAAAGAGGATAAAGGAGTGTTGCATTTTTTTGTTCATTCCAATCATTTTAGTTTATGCTCTATTTTTCCTTTTATTTCGGAATCTTTTAGTTATGACCAAATATTATATGTCCCATTTGTAAATAAGGGATATGATTTTTTTATAGGGTCATGGTATGCCACCATCATAGTGATGTTATGACATCACATGGTTCTTGGACATTTCATTAGTTGTTAGGATAATAGGGGACTATTCCCCTCCCCCATATTTAATAAGCCCTTTTATAATGAAATATATCACTCAATATGTTTTATCTTGATTTATGATATTTTCTTATTGGTGTCATTGGCTAATTTACATCTATTTGTATCAGAGTGATGATCACTCTCAGGATGAATGCAGATCTTGTATGTAAAACACTATCGTAACTCTACATCAATGATGCTAAAAAAGAGTTGACATTCCAAGATCGAATGTTGGATGACAAGGTTGCAAACCCTATGAATGCCGTCTTAGAGGGCTTGTTGCCCTTACCATAATTTCTCCTTACATCTGCCTCTTTTGCCTCACTCTCCCTCACCCTCCCCATCCTCCATTGTTTCACAATTTCTCACCATACCACTGAACCATTCTTCCACCACTGTCTCTGTTTATTTCAATAACCACAACATAATTAGGGAGGAAAATATCCCTCCATCAAACCTCCAACCACCCCTCCTCACCTCATACTTACACATCATTCCCATCAATGCTGGAGAGTTTGGCAACCTTCAATTACGCGGACCTATTGGGAACTCAAAAAGGGTCAGCTAACATATAACCCAACAACATAGTCAGATGTCTAAGTACAATCGGTTTTGTGGAGACATTGTAACTCGTCGTTGAACAACTAGAGCATTGATTAATGAACATGACTTCACAAGATGTCGTAATATTCCATTAGTGGTTAGGATATTAAGTAAATACTCTCTACCTCTCTCCCTATATATTGTAGCTCCATTAAGGATAAATGGATCATTGGATGTATTTCAATAGTGTCTATCGTAGTTTATGCCCTTTTTTATTGGGGTCATTCACTAGTTTATGTCACTATATAAAGCATAGAGAGCCGTGGTATTTTTTCATGAAGTCAATTCATGTCAATCTCTAATCTCCTTAGATTTTTTAAGGATCTTAATTGTTTGATTTTAAATCTCTATAATTCAGGGACTACTGTTTCTATGATACTTGGCCTCAAATTATTTTTTCGCAGGCCAATCTTAACTTATAACCCCCTTTATTTAATGTGCGAATCTGCTATCAAATGCATCTGTTTAGGAAGGGGTACATTGTTTTTCAATTTTAGAATTTGAAAAAGTTGAATCTATAACACAAACATTCTTTAAATAACCCCTTCTACTCCAACAAATATCGTGTTCATGAGTTGGTTTAGAAAGCCTCTTACAACCACTTCTCTCTGTTTTATTCCCTCTATAGTATGTCCTAAACTAAGAGTCCCAACTTGTGAATATTAAGATTCTTATTTTGGTACTGTGGGATTATATTTTTTGTCTTTAAAGAACAATAATATTGAGGTCTGTGTTTTTGTTTGTTATAAGTGTCTTCGTGATAACTATGTTATTATGCATTAGTTGCTACTAATTTTGACGGGACGCAAGTCAATTCCTAAATACAATGAGACTCTGAATTGGGTTATTTGCCTCTATATTGGGCTCTTTCTCTCTCTCTATATATATATATATGATTCTGGATTGGTCTCTTAGCATGTATATTTCGCCTCCATTACTTTTACCCTTAAATTATTTATGGATTCAGAGAGTGATCTGGTGTATAGTTTGGTCACATGGTAATGTTGCTTCTAGAGAATATTTTACCATATTTCTTAGAAAGTGATGATGCATTCTGCAGCGTAATAAATAAGGGATCTCTCTTTTCTCCAATTGCCACCTCAGTGTGTAAAAAAATGATTTGATTTTTGTGTAAAAGTAATGAAGAGGCTTTCCCTCAACTTTATACTCGCCCCTCAACCTTACAGTTTTTTATGACCATTTCGTACTTCTAATAACTTGATTTTTTATCTGCAATACTAAATACCCATGAATTTGACCCTAGCAACCACTGTGTGTTTCTTTATGTTTAGGTTTTCAAAGCAGGAAGTGTCAAAGTACAGGGACTACGGTTCTGAAGAGAGACTTAGGTCTCTTGCAGCTTCCAATAGATAATTTTATGGTGCTGGACTTACGGAGAAACCTTCTTCATCTCGGATTAAGAAATACATTCAAAAGGATGACAACCATTTGGTTGAATCATCAGCCGAAAGACACCCCAGATCAGATGTTGTCTGAAGTTCACCCTTGAAAATCTTGGATAAATCTCCATCAGCAATGAGTAATGATCGCAGACATTCAAACATATCTGATGTTAGATGGAGTCTTGATGTTGAAGAATCAGGTCAGAGGAATAGTGGTCTTAAGGATGCGCTTTTCGAAGTAGAAGTATACAATTCTGTTTCATCACCTTTCACTTGAACTGGTCATTTTTCTGGAAATTCTAGGTCTTTCCTCCCTCCTCCCCCTCCTCCCTTCAGGACAGGGGTAGACAACCCCTTAGTTTTCGACTCTTCAAAAGAGGACATCAGAGGCAATAAGTCAAATAACCATCATACGAGACTTGATGATCCTAACATGGCTAGAGCTCAAGGAAATAATTAGAAAGGCGTCCAAATGTGGCCTTTGCCTGTGGGAAATGGTTGTATGCCTTCCCAACATGGCCCTCCACCTGTGGGTTTTCATCCAGTGATGCAGCAATTCCTTGGCCCACCAATTTTCAACGTAAGACCTTTAGTGGATATGAACCATGCCATTCCTTACCATGTATGTACACTGTTACGTGG
Organism: Sambucus nigra; assembly: GCA_949130495.1. Lineage (NCBI taxonomy): Eukaryota > Viridiplantae > Streptophyta > Magnoliopsida > Dipsacales > Adoxaceae > Sambucus > Sambucus nigra. The sequence goes on from OX422224.1 coordinate 222,802,439, forward strand.
GTGGGATTCAAGTAATACCGTCTTTGGTGATGAATCTCATATGTACTGGAGGCTCGATTGGGACCATAATAGAACCCAAATGAGCAGTAGGGGGAGGGAAACAAGTGGATATATATGGAAGGGTCAGAATAATAGGGTAAGTGTTGATGTGTCATCCGTTCTGCAGATAAATGACAATTCAGCACGGGTGCCAGCTGACGCAGTTCGGACCCACCATTCAGATCAGCAAGCTCTAATTAAACAAATTTGACTGGAGCTTCAGGATGCGAGTGGGGAGAAGAAACACAATGATGCTCTTGAAAAACTTACTCCTGAAATTCGCAAGACTACTCATGAGGAAAGCTTGAAGATGTCAAAGACGGATGATAATCGTCTTTGACATTATTATCTTTCGAAGCTTGACATTTCAACGAATCTTACTCAAACCTGAGTTGTATGACTAGTGCGTTAGATTGATGGATATGGATCAGAACATGTCACCCGATGAAGATAATTACAAGATTTTATACGTGGCGTGCCAGTAAAATCCGGGTACATTGTCATTTTTTCATTCTTATTAATAACAAATATTTGGTTCTAATATAATTCTTTTCTTCCTCATAGCAGGAGGTTTTAGAAACCAAAATAAAGGTTCCTGATAAAACTTACAGTACCATCCCTTTTCCTTCGATCATTGATTCTCTTTTGAGGTACGTATGTCAGGGGTTGTGCTTATACATTTTTATGATTAATAGATATTTTATTTCACTGGATCTTATTTACTATGATATTGGAGTATAAAAAACACAATTGCTGCTTTTACCTGATCCACCAATCTCCTCCTCAGAGTACACATTGAGACAATTTATTTTTCATTTTTCAAATGTCGGTTTATATTATCATCTAATCAATCAAATCTTTGCTTGTTTCTCATTCTAGCTAATAATAATAATAATAATAATAATAATAATAATAATAATAATAATAATAATAATAATAATAATAATAATAATAATAATAATAATAATAATAATAATAATAATAATAATAATAATAATAATAATAATAATAATAATAATAATAATAATAATAATAATAATAGTAGTAGTAGTAGTAGTAGTAGTAGTAGTAGTAGTAGTAGTAATAGTACTAGATTTTCAGTATCTTATTTCTTTATATGGATGTCTCATGTATGTTCCAATAGAGGAAATGGGTTCCCTTAGTTCTTCGAATTAGGACCTAAAAAATAAAAGCATAGTTTTATGCTTCTAATAAGTACAAGGTCTTCCTGATAAATTTTATTGGGAATTATGTTGGCTCCTTCATATTACTGATGTTATTCCCACTTTAGAATCTCAGGTACTTGCACCTAAAGCAATTTTTTCCGATTATTATTGTTACAGCTGATGGGCCTCTTAAGGAAGTTTTTCTCTTCGCAGTTGTGATGGAAAATTTAGTCTGGGTCATAACACAGAGGGCCTGAAAGATGGCCTTCCTGACCTTGTATGTCTCTAGTTTGACGAATTTTCTATTCGGATAGCAGTGAAATCCTTACCTATTAAAATTTGATATAGGAGGTAACCACTGTTATCACCTTTCCTGACATAAACTAGGCGCGTTTAAGAATCAAAATATCTAAAATGATAAAAAACTAATCATGTTTTGCCGTGTCTTGATTGCTGCTTGTTTATAGGTCACATGTACACTCCCTCATGCCTCAAATTAAGAGTGGCTGTTTGAAAGTCATTTGTTTAAAAGTCACTAATTTTAATGTAACTTGAGGTCTAGGTAACAACTTATTTACATATCATGAACTTGGTATATGAATTTGGGTCCTTATAACATGTGCTTTAAGGGCACACACTAAGAATCCCAAAATATTAGGAATTGAGTTTCGACATAAATTTAATATGGCACATATATTCATATGTAACTCTCATAGTGACTCTAAAATTTTGACTTTTTAAAGGAAAAACTGTGACTAGTAATTTGTGTTTAAGGGAGTATTTTATAGGTGACATAGAGTATTTTAAACTGTGACTAGATATTTTCTCAATGCCATGCAAGTACATTGAGACAATTTCATTCATTACAGAAACATCTATATTCCTTCATGTGGGTATGGATGCATTGGACATTGACAAATGGAAAGAAATAAGTGCAAGGTAATTTCAGTATTATTTTTCATTTCAATACCTAAAGCTAGTGGTTTGAATGAAGACTAGTTGAATGTGCTTGTAGTTGTATTCAATATAAAATATACAACACTGACCAAAATAAAATAATAAAAAATTTAAATTCCACTATGAATAACACAATCATCATGTACGTAGGTGATGATGCTACACCATACAGTTTTTGACCCTTTGTATGTTTACTATAAGGATTTGTCTGTGCACTCTATCATGTATGTAGGTGATAACATACAAGTTTATTGATATAAAATAGTTAAAGAATGTATAAATATGTCCTCCTCACACATGGGGAGATAAACCCGGTCATCAATATGTGCACATAGAATATCATGCAAACTCTACTAAGATGGTGTTGGGGTGGGGGTAAGGTACCATGTTCAGTCAGTACATACTCTAAAACATTAAGTTGTTAGATAATGAAATAAAAAGGTATCTCAAGTTCAACAAAAGGAACATTTTGATTGGGGTTTCGCTCATAGGGTGATCATCAAAACCATTTAATTTTAAATATATAACGAAGATTAACCCATATTATAGAAAATATATTTAATGTGTAGCTAGTTTTTGAAACATCTAAATTATGATGCACCGTGCTGAAAATTTATTTCTCTGTGAATGTATGACATTAAGAGAACTCTATTAAATAGAGATTTTCACTACTCTAGAGTTTCCCAATCCTTGTAATTAAGGCAGTGAGCAATTTTCACGTTTTCTTGAAATTTGGATGTTCCATTACAGATTGAAACTACTTAAAGGTCTATAATGTAACCAAATCATTAATTATTAACATTTTTTTTAACTTGTAGAACAGTTAGTGATGGAATTTATGTTGGGTGATGATTGTATATTTTCACTCATCTAACATTCAGTGCTCCACGTGGCCAAATTTTGATGCTCTAGTTGAAGTATACTTTCTACTTCTTTGTGAAACTAGTCTTGCTGTTGTTTCTGATAGTCCTGAATGTTCTCCGTGTGAGTGTTGTGACAGGAAGTTTATATTTGGTAAGGATTTCACTTAGATGCATGTGTAGGTTTAAAAAGATAATAATGGGTTAAATCACATCTTTAGTGTAATTTGGTGCTAGTTTATATTTGGGTAATTTTAATTTAATTTAATTCAAGTCAAGTAATTTAATTCGAAAATATTTACGCTTGGTTTGTTTAGCATATTTGGACTTGAATTGAATTAATTTTGTTTACGTGGAAATTTAATTATTTGTTTAGTTTAATTTAATTTCACTTTAATTTTGAAAGAAATTAAAAATTTGTTTAGAATTAAAAATTTGGGATATTTCGAGGACCATCACTTCTTTCAAGTCGTATTAGAGAAGAAATGCTAAATTGTGTTAATATCCTTTTATTCATTATTGGGTTTAACATAAGGAAAATATAAGTATTGGAAAGCGCGTATGAGGTTTGCAATTAAATCCTTAGATGAACGGGTTTGGCTATCGGTAGTTACAGGGTGGTCTCCACCAACATGTTTAGAAGAAAGTTTCGTGTACCTAAACTAGGAGAAAGATGTAGTGAGACTGAGTTTAAGTTTGATACTTTAATTCTCTAGGTTTAAATGCTCTTTTTAGTGCGATCACATCGGAGGAATTTCGTCAAATTATGATGTGTAAAACGTCTAAGGAGGCATGGGATATTCTCCAACTAACCGATGAGGGAACAAGTGTCGTTAAAGATTCTAAACTCCAAAACCTCACCAATTAATTTGAAACCATTAAGATGCTAGAAAGTGAGACTTTTGATGAGTTATATAAGAGATTGTTTGATATTGTGAACTCGTGTTTTAATTTAAGAGAAAAGATACCCGACAATCGTGTCGTAATAAAATTTTGAGGTCCTTACCCGATAAATTCTTTAGGCACTTTAGACTCTTCCAAACTTGAAGTTATTGTAGGTGACTTACAAACCTATTAACTTGACATTTTTCTCCAAGGATGAGAAGAAGAAAGACAAGAGAATAGCTTTGAAAGCTCGGAGACATCGATTTCGAAATAAGGAGAAACTTAAAAATGATTATATGAAGTTAGAGAAGTCTAAGCATAATAAAGTTGAGAAATTCCCTAAAAAGAGTAATGAAGGTCCTAATAGGGACGAGTCAAATATATGTTACTGTTGTACGGTTTATAGCCATATGGCATTCGAGTTTACCACTAAATTAAGGAATGAGGGCAAGAGACCAATTTCATATAATGACACCCTTAGTGACAGTGAACTGAAAGTGGTACCCAATTCCCCTATTGAGAGCAATTTTACAATGTTCATGGCTCGTCATGTGAGAAATAGTGAAAAGTCTTCCTTTGAGGATAAATTAACATATGACACTTCTAAGGCTATTATTTGTGAATCCTACAAGGTTGATGGTAAACAGAGTGGAGAAGAGACTGATAATGAAGAAGGGGAGGAGGAGAGTGAACTTCAAGTAGCCTTTCGTGAGTTGTATGAGGAGTCATTGAAATTAAAAAGGGCAAACTTTAAGTTAGAAGAAAAAAATGAGAGAACGTGCCATGAGAATCTAGAATATGTTGAAGGTGAAAGAGACAGCCTAAGATGTTTAATGGAGGCTATAAAAAAAGAGCATCTTATGTTTGAAGAGAGAAAGAATTTACTTGAGTCTAGAATAGTAGATCATTAAGAGAAATTGAGAGACTTTAGTCGAGTCAAATTTTATTTGGAGTGTAGGTCGGAGAAATTAGATAAAATCTTAGGCACCATTCAAATTAAAGATTACATGGGTGGTATTGTCTTCGATACTCAAAAATCTTCCGTTAATAAAGACAAAATCATGTTTTTAAGATAATCGACTAGATCACTAAAAAGTGTCAAACCTTAGGTAATACTTCCCACCGTGTGTTCACTTGCACACAATGTGGTAGGAAGGGTCATATTAGGAAGTTTTTTTACGGCTTTAGAAATGGTCCTAGGTAGTCAAAGGGTAGAGTCACCAAGGTCACCAAAACTCAAGAGCGCCACGTGTTACTTATGTGGGTTAGGAAATCCGATTTGGCGACTCTACATGATAGAGTTCATGATTCTCATTTACTTGCACATGATTCCTCCCTTGAAAAAATCTAAAGGTTGATTGTGTTAGTTTTATTTACATACACTATCTTTTGTTCTTCATGGTAGATTCTTGCTAGTTGTATTTTTATTTTTCATTTTCTAGTCTATGCTTCATCATATATGCTTTGCTAGATTTATGACATGAGAATATTTTGTATTTTATTTTTTTCATTTTCTTGGTATTATATGAAAATTACAAAAAGATTTTGTTTTTCTTTTGAGTTGATTTTTTTTTGGCTAAAAATTTCTAAAAACTCAAAAATATTTGTGTGTGTTTAGTTTTACATATATTATGTGGCATATACTTTTGTTTGAATCCAATTTCAATTTTTGGTTCCATGTGGCTAGAAGTTTTGGTTATGAATTTCAATTCTTAAAATGTTCTTTATCATGGTTGCATGAAGAAGTTCAATTTTGAGTTGCTTAATGGATTCTCTTTTATATGCATCTTTCACACATGTATGAGCTCTTTGAACGTTAACTCCATGTGTATATTTGAGCTATGTGATATGTTCTCCTACCAATTTTGTCATCTACATATTTTTGTGACTACGGAGGATTTGTGCATATAAGAACCGTTGCACGTGAAAGTTATTTGCATTGTATAAAAAATATATGAGGGAGCACAAAGAAGGCCTATAAAAAGTGTGGCATCAATAAAAAATAATAATATATATGCCAAGGACTATAGTTTATTTATTTGAAAGGGCCTAAAAATTGGGCCATTAAACAAAAATAGCCACGACCAATATCGTTTAGATGGGTATGTTCATTCAAAAGAAAAGAAAAAGAATTATTTCGTATGAGAGAGTTTGGATGGATATATCAATGGGTTTACACAATGACAATGTATCCTAGTTATTCTTATTTTGTCATGACTCTATTGGTTTGTCGAATCATCAAAAATCTAAGCTTGTGTTCATTGTGTATGTTTGTTTTTTGAGTAAGGCTATAAATGGATATTCAAAAATCCTCTTCCGTCTGATATCCGAATTCGAATTTGCAGATATTTATCCAAAAAATGGAAATGGATACGAATATGGATACTCTATAAAAATATCCGAGAAAATGGATACGAATATGGATTTGGATATGGATAATACTAGTATATGACACAGGTAATCCGTATCCTATGTGGAGTATCCATTTTATCGAATATCCATTTTACTGGATATCCGTATCTGTCTAACATACATTTAAAATATTAGCTATATAATATTTTAGATGCAAACTACAACTTAAAATAAAAGTTAGGCATAAGTTTAATTATGAAAACATTAAAAATCTAACCTAATTCCTAATAAACACAAGCAACACACGTACGTTTTCATTTCACCCATTTCATTTACCAAAAACTCTCTCCAACGAAACCCTCTCTCATAAAACTCGGTCGCCATTTTCTGCCCTACCGTCGGTCGCCAAAAACATTTCCAATACACGGTCTTTTTCTCCGCTGTCGCCGGTACCTCTTCCATCAAAGTTGTTCTGGTCCACTAGGTTTGTTCCATCCAACTTATTTTTGGTTCCCTCTTCTATTTAACCTATTTTTTGTTCCATTTTCCATCCAATGAAACCCTTATTTTTTGTTCCATCCATGCTGCTCCGGTCGTGTGTTGTAATAGGAACAAATCGTAGGAATTAACCGTGTGTTCTACCCAAATTATAAAAGATACTACATAGATTAAAACTGTAAAAAAAATTATTCAACATAGTAGGAACAAATTACTATAAAAGATACTATATGGATTACAAATTGTAAAAGATTATTACTATAAAAAAAATAAGATTATTACTGCAAAAGATTTTTTTATTCAACATAATAAGAACCAATTAGTGTTATTCTTGATTACATGGATATTACATGGATTTTTTTTGTACATGGATATTACATGGTCACAAGAGATACTGAATGACGACTATCGAGATGTTGCAAACTTTTTGTTTATGGAGTGACGTTTTGTTTTTGGCAAAACAATCTTTATTGTTATTTCAATTCTTAGTATGTTTTAATTTTTTATTTACTGATACAATAATATCCGAATACAAGGTATCCGAGCGGATATGGATATGGATAGTTGTTTTAACTATCCAAGTGGATACGAATAGTGCATCCACATATCGGATACGGATATGGGAAACATGGTATCTGATCCGTATCCGTTCGTTTACCACCCCTATCTTTGAGTTCATTTTATAGTGACACGTGGTGCTATATCTAAGTTGATAAAGTTTTCCATTCAAATAAAACTCCTTAAATAATTTTTAAGTGATTGGGTCATAACTTTTTTGTCTCTAGTTCACACCCATTCCCTCCATTTACCATATGGTTATCTAGACACATTTATGTCGTATTAGTTTGGAAAACTTATTGTATTTTGTGTCTTGTGTGGCGTTTATACCTATATATATGTGCTTTTGCATCATTGGTATCCTTTTAATATCTATATATATGGTATTTCTTTTGTTTTTGAGTCTTTGATTTATCATCTAGTCCTTATATGCTTTATGTTACTATCGGTATCCCTTTTGTTTCAATTAATATCAAATGCTTAAATTTGTACACTCTAGTTGATATTCTTTTTGCAACGGTTCATCGTTGGTATCTATCAATCTTTGTTTGCATTAGTTTATCATTTAATGCCATGTTTCTTTATTGTTCTTATCAATTTATACTACATTGCATGATATACTTGTTTTTCCATTATACATATCCCTTGTTTCATTCAGGGGAGAATTTGATTTAATTGGGGAGATATAGGTTATTTAATGCACTTTAATCCTTGTTTATTCTAGAACAAAATGGGGAAGAAATAGTATCTAAACCTTTTAATTTGGGAGATTTATCTTAGGGGGAGACGCGACTTTCTTAGGTAGGTCATGTTAGATAAGGGGAGAATTAATTTATGCACTTTATATTGTAATATTCCCTATGAGTTTGATGGTGCGTTTACGTGTGTAGGTTTTCATCACAAGCGATAACATTTGTAAAGCAAGCAAAGCTTCTCATTCCACGTGTTAGTCAATCGTCTACAATTTTTTAATTTTGGGGTGGGATTGTGTCCTTTTAGAAGAGCTTGCCGGCTCATAGGATTTTTATTTTTAGGTTTTGTCTCGGAATAGCCGAAGGGGGAGATTTTTAAGGACAAATTTCCAATTCAGTCAATTTGTAGTATTAGCTTAATTCTAGACAAAACTATGTGAGCCATAGGATATAATTTTGTTGCATCCTTCTAAGCCCATAACATTTGGGTTGAAGACGTAGTGGTCAATCTTAAATTAAAGAGATCATCTTTGTCGATTTTTCATACTCTGTTTATCGTCATCAACCTCATAATTTGTCCAACTCTCTAAAAGGATGAATGCATTTAATATATATCGTGACTTGGACATTTTATATGGGTGTCTTTTTATAAATTTTTGTCTCAATGACTTTATATTTTCTCATAAAATCTTTTTAAAAATTAACATAAAAGTTTGTGGGCTTTAAAATCTTTTTATACTTTATGCGAAGTCGTTTCGAACGATTTTGGTATCTCGTTCGAATGAGACTCCCAAGTCGTTCGAATGAACATTCTAACGAGATTCATTTCATTTTTTCTGAAATTTTGTTAGAAATTTCGTTCGAACGACATCATTCAAACGAACGGGTTTGAATGAGATTCTGCTATTCTTATCTGTTTTATCGTTGGTAATCTCATTCGAACCAACTCGTTCGAGCGACACCAAAAAGTCGTTTGAATGACCTCGACGTTTTTTTTCCAGTTTTCTCAAAAAAAAATTAACTTCCCATTATCCCACTTTCTTTTTACCAAATCTTAAGAGTGGGGGAACATAAGTTTTTTATAAGACTTTTTCCTAATTTCCAAGTGCTTTAGAGAGAAAAATCTTTAATAAAAAATTCTCTTAGTTTTTGTGAAACTTTCATGATTTAATCTTCACATAAAAACATGTTTACACCCATATAGTGTACTTTGATCCAAGTTCCTATATATATATATATATATATATATATATATATATATATATATATATATATATATATATATATGTTTGAGATCATCTTTGGCATCGACTTTCATCTTTACCCCAAAAGAAGAAGTTTCGTACGGAGGAGTCCGTGTTTGTTGTTTCGTGGTGCACATAGGTAGAAAGGCTTCGTGTGTTGTTGATGGTGATTTTCCCTATCGGTGGATTCTGAGAATACAGTGGATTCTGGAGAGTTATCAACTAGGTGGAGGTGGAATCAAGAATAAGCGTCAAGTCTTGAGAGGGAGTCAAGTCAAGAAAGTAAGTATTTTGTCTTTGCTTTTGTAAAACCATACTTAGTGGATTTGTGGCTGGGCCATCCGAGGTTTATCCCGTTATGGGTTTTCCTCGTACATCGCAACATGGTGTATTTTGTTTTATTTTAATCTTGCAAAACTCACTTAGATGCATGTGTAGGTATAAAAAGATAAAAATTGGTTAAATCGCATCTTTAGTGTAATTTGGTGCTAGTTTATATTTGGATGATTTTAATTTAATTAAATTTAGTCAAGTAATTTAATTTGGAAATATTCATGCAGTTTGTTTAGAATATTTTGAACTTGAATTGAATTAATTTTGTTTGAGTGGAAATTAAAAATTTGTTTATAATTTAAAATTTGGGACATTTGTGGGTCCATCACTTCTTTTAAGTCGTATGAGAGAGGGAATGCTAAATTATTGGGTTAAGATCCTTTTGTTCATTGTTGGGTTTAAAATATGGAAAATATACCTTTTATTAAATTTTCTATTTTTGATGGTTCAAACTATGCGTATTGGAAAGCGCGTATGAGGTCAGCACTTAAATCCTTAGATGAGCAGGTTTGGCTATCGGTAGTTACAGGGTGGTCTCCACCAACATGTTTATAAGGAGAGGTTCGTGTACCTAAACCCGTAAAACGATGGAGTGAGACTGAGCTTAAGTTTGCTAACTTTAATTCCCGAGATTTAAATGCTCTTTTTAGTGCGATCACACCGGAGAAATTTTACTGGATTATGACATGTGAAATGTCTAAGGAGGCATGGGATATACTCCAAATCACCTATAAGGGAACATGTGTCATTAAAGCTTCAAACTCCAAAATCTCACCACTCAATTTGAAACCTTTAAGATGCTAGAAAGTGAGACTTTCGATGAGTTCTATGCGAGATTGTCGCATATTGTGAACTCATGTTAGTACCGGAATAGCCAAAACGGGGGATATTTATAAGAGCATGATTTCCATCACGTGCTCATAGCTCAGGCTACATTTAGTTTTTGTCATATCCCACTACCGATTGTGTCGAGTTGTCATGTAGAATCGAGTATCATCATCTCCAAATTTAAGAATATCTTCACAAAATAAAGCTATAAATAATTTAGGATTTAAATATATTTGAGTTTATATTTGGGAGTTTATTTTATTAAAATCGAGGAATTTTTTTCTAAATATTTTTCTGGCTTTAAAAATTTTCAAAAAGCATGCAATTCGTTCTAACGAGATGCACATCTCATCTCATTCCAATGAAGTTTCCTTCTAGATTGATATAAGTTATTATATGGTTTAATGAATCGAACATGTAACGAGGGCTTACTGTTTTATCATGTTTGAAGCTCATTCAATCAAGATTTGGTTGTTGTTCAAATGACTTTAGTGTTGTTCATACGAGAGTCTATTCTCGTCTAAATGAGGTCAAGTTTTTGTTCAAACGGCCTTAATCTCGTCTAAATTTGAGCCGCCTTATAAATACCTTTTTCATATTAAAAATCAAACAAAAGTTTATAATTTCGAATTCCACAAACCTACTACAAAAGTACTCATCTTTTTAGGTCAAAAAACTACTTTGATTCACCTTTATCACTCCCAATATATTTATGTGAATCCGTTTAAGAACCTGGATTTCTATATCTGAGTTATTTTTGTGGGGGGATTCTCTTCACTGTTGACTTGTTGTGGTTCTCGAGGGGATCACTGTTGAGAAGAAGACCAAAGCTGATCGGTGGATACCTAGGGTTGACCTCCACATGTGGATGACTCTAGACCGAGTTGTATTCTATTGAAGTTTTGTAAGTTGCATCTTGTAAAACTTTATATATTGCTAACAAAGGTTTTACCCGGAAGAAGATTTTCCTCATTTGCCTTGTTTATGATTGATTGCATAATTTTATCACCTAATTGCTGGTTTAGGTTAATAAGAAAAAAATGGATTATTGTCTGTTGGGCACTTAATTATAGAAATTATCCATTTAAATCGCAAGCACACTCTCATTTTAAACATCCAAGATTCATAATTCATATTCTTTGAGATATTATTTATGCACCAAAGTTTGTTTTTGTCATCTTGAGAGAATTTGTCTCGTGCGGTGGACTCCATATGTGCTGATTGTGATGTTTGACAGTTATTGAGACTCATAGGTTGATATCGAGGTGCGCATGGACTAGTGTGTTGTGGTTGCTTGCCTGGGTGGATTCCCACGTTGCATTGTAGATGAGTATTTGAAGATAAACAAGCATCAGGGCATGTGGGGAATCAAGTCATCGTTTATTTCTACTATTTATGCTTTGTAAAACCATATTATAGTGATATGTTGGGTGGGACACCCGAGATTTTTCCCTTTATAGTTTTCCTCGTACATCGGTGTCTTATGGTGTGAATTATTTATTTTATCTTCTATCACCTTAGATGCATGCTTTAAGGTAAAAGACAAAATTTGGTAAATTAATTTCCCACTAGAAAAGTTTGAAATTGGTTATATGTTTAATTCGGTATACTTATTTAAAGATTCAATCTTTAATAAATTTAAAAATATAAAACTAGAGTTTTTTTATTGTAACCATTCTTATTGGGCGTGTTTGACGTTTTTACAAAGTGGTATCAGAGCATTCCACTCTAAGATAATGGTTTATTTTCACATGCTATATCTTATGGATAATTATGGTCACATGTTTTCTTACACTAGATTTTGTGCTTCATGTCATATACACTTGCTAGTTGTATGATGTTTGGGTATTTTATATTTTGATTTTTCATTCCTTGTGTCTTATTGAAAAATACAAAAAAAGTTCTTTTGTTTTGAGTTTTATTATCATGTGGTGTTTTAAAAACTCAAAAAGATTTTTGATTTATGTGTAATTTAGTTTTACACATTTTGTGTGTCATATCATTGTATTTGAATCCACTTCATTCCATGTTTCCATCTATCTAGGACATTTGATTATAATTTTCAATGGCTAGATTATTTTAATCATGCTTGCATAGAGTTGTTTGTAAATGATTTTCTTAATGGGTTGTCTTTGCATATGCATCCTCATAGACATGCATGAGATTTTTTAGATTTTAACTTCATATATTACATGAGCTAAATGAGGGGTTCTTCTAACAATATTGTCATTATATATATATATATATATATATATATATATATATATATATATATATATATATATATATATATATATATAGAGAGAGAGAGAGAGAGAGAGAGGCAGGCTCCTGTGCACACTAAGTTTGCACACTATGTTTGCACATTACTTTTTTTAAGTAGTCAAAAAATATTTTTGAGTTGATTTTTTTTGTGTGATAATTAAACATTTCAAGGAACCCATATAAAAAAAATCAGTTCAAAAAAACTTTTTTTGCTAGTTTTAAAAAATCGGTCAACTTTTCTATGCTTTTAAGCCCTTTAAAAACTGCGAAAGTTTGACCGATTTTTTAAAAATAGCAAAAAGAGTTTTTTTCAGTTAATTTTTTTTATGTGAGTCCGTTGAAATGTTAAAATATCACATAAAAAAATTGGTGTGCGCCAGCACTCAAAAATATTTTTTTTACTACTTTAAAAAAATAATATGCAAACTTAGTGTGCATAGGAGCCTGCCTCTCTCTCTCTCTCTCTCTCTCTATATATATATATATATATATATATATATATATATATATATATATATATAATATTATTGGGGTATTTGTGCCTATAAGAACCATTATTGATGAGTTTGCTATTTTATCGAAAATATGATTGTGCATATGAAAGTGCTATGAAGGAAGAAATCTTCCTTGCATGAAAGGCTACCGTTGGCAAGAGCCTAAAAAATTTAGAGGCAAAAGAAAAGAAAATATTGCCAAGGCCAAATTTTGTTCCATTGATTCTTTAGTTAAATTTTTATCTTCAAATGAGAGTGAAAATGATATATCTAAATATTGAGGGTGTTTTAAATTAAAATCAATGGGTTTGCACAATGAGTTCTAGCTATTTCATGTTTGACACTATCAATTTGAGAATAATAATTATTTTCTAGGCTAGTGTGTGCATTGTGTCTGTTTATCCATAATGAGTTTACTATATCCGGCACTATGAGGCTAAATATTTATTTGATAAAGTTAATGCCTTAAAATAGAACTCCTTGGATATTTTTGAGTGATTGTGTCATAATTCATTTGTTTATAGTTTGTGACATTTCACTCCATTTATCACATGTTTGTTTAAACACATTGGTACTATGGTAGCGTGTAAAACTTATTGTGTTTCTGTCATGTTTATGGTGTTTATATAATATATATGGACGTGCGCGCGCGTGTGTATGTCGATATGTAATTTATATCTATATGGTAACATTTCTTTTGAGTCTTTGCATTTGCATTTAATCCATGTTTTCCATGTGCCTTCTATTTAAATCAAATTGGCATCCTATATGATCATACTGGGATCTCTTTTTGCTTGTTTACATTGGTATCTCATGCTTCATTTTGTATTCATTTTGGTATCATTTTTCATCAAAACTGGCATTGATTGGTCATTATTTGGATTATTTGTGCCTGTGTTGCCATGATTTGCTTGTCTCACTTTATACTTTTTCATGATATTATTTTCTACATTTCCAATTTATATCATATGTCCTCACTTTTTTAGGTAGATATGGTTTATATAGGGTAAATGGTTTATTTTGCATTCCTTCTTTGTCTATTTCTTAACAAAAAGAGGGAAAATGGCATCTTTCATTTTAGTTTTAGGAGGAGATATTTATCTTGGGGGAGACGTCTTACTTAGGTAGGGATCATTAGCCATAGAAGTGTTTATTCTTATGAAGATTTTATAGTTGTTCTATTCTCTTTTCATTTGAAGATCTGTTTAAATTTTTAGGTTTGTAATATGATGAAAAGTTTATAAGCTTACAAAATTACTCAAGGTTTATGAGTTGGTCAAGTTGTTTTTTTACCTTTAGGGGTGGTGGATTAGGTCTTTGATGAGGTTGACGACCCATAGGAGTCTTTCATTTTTAGTATTTTCCTAGAATAGCCAAAGGGGGAGATTTGTAAGGACATATTTCTGAATATGGTCAATTTATATGTTTTTGGTTTCCGAAAGAGTCAATTTGTATGTTTTGTCTTATTTTGTATTTGGATAAAACTATTTGAGTCATAGGTTAAGACTTGAGTGTGTTGACCTTTTTAACCATGACATGGTTTCATGAAGACGTACTCGTTAATTTAAAAGATCTACATCATCGTATCGTGATCATTTCCATATTCATGTTCCAAGGATCTCTCAAGTATGAATGCATAAATATTTTGATCCTTAGAGATTTTATATTTGGGTGTTAGGTTTATATAAAAAAATTAAAATGTTAAAATTAATTTTATCTTCTTTTAATATTTTTTTTTTTAAAAAATAACGAGATATGGTACGTTATTAGAATGAGATATGGTACATCATTAGAACAAGTTCCAATGAACTTTAAACGAACAAACTTTAGCCTTTTCTAGATTGTCATTTGATAAATGATTAGATACTGGTTCGAACAAGATCTTATAATTCATTTGAACAAGGTCCAAAGTTGTTCAAAAAAGCTAGTGAATTTATTATAATTTCGAGATTTTTCAAATTTCTTTTCATCCATATCTCAATTTTGGAAAACCTCTATTAAATAGAAGTGCATATAAATAGTTATATTTGAGACAAAAACTTATATTTTGAGTTCTAAAACTCTATCAAGAATCTCTCCAAAACCCTAGTTTACACCAAAGTTATTTAGGTACCAAGTGGTCATCATATTTTGTTTTGAGATCATGTTTGGGAACCTTTGATTTATTCTCTACATCTATTGTTAATTTTTTGATATCGTGGACTCTATGTTTGATTTTTACACATGGTGGATTCTGTGTTTGGGGTGTTTCAGTGAAGAAATGGTGAAATATATTTTTTAATCCATAGATGATTATTGAGTTGATTGGTGAATACCGAGGCATTTGGTGTGTGAGGACTCACACATTATGGCAGTTGCACAAGTGTACTATTGAGTGTTATTGTGCGGAGGTTGAGGAAATGAATAGGGTCAAGGATTCTAAGGGAATCTAGTTTTTGTTGTAAGTCTACTACTATGTCCTTTGTAATTCCATCCAGAGTAAATTTGAATGGATGGACCGTCCGAGGTTTTTCCTATTGTAAGTTTTCCACATACATTGGGCTTTGTGTGATTGTATACTTTACTTCCTCTTGTTATCAACTAGATTCATGTTTTAGGATAAAATAAATTGGCTAAAATTGGTTTACATAACTTTCATTTATAATTGGAGCTTAGGGTTGATTCTGTCTAAGTTGACTATTTAAATTGAAGAAATTAAAAATTGTCTTTTGTTTAGACCATTTCGTGTATTATCCTAATCAGGTGATGTTATAACAACTTGGGTTTCTGTAAAGTCTAGTGGTGATGTTGTCTCTCTATCCATTAAGGAGTTTGGCAAAGTATGAGGCCAACTAACGATGTTCTCCAACATCCAAACCAAATCCCTCGAGAAATTCCAATAAAATGTAGCATATTATCTCCATAGTCTATTTGAGTTTGATTGAATTCTTCTTAACACGAATCCTATAATTTGAGTTTTAAATATAATACTTATGAAAATATACCTAGTTTGTGCTCTTTTTCTATTGCCTCTAGGTTTCCTTTTTCAATTAATTCTCGGTCGCTTCCTGGATTACTTATTTTCAGAGTTTTATTTGATTGCCACTGAGTTGTTTTCTTTAATTGCTTCTTTTTGGAGTTTTGATCTTCTCGTGCTTGTGTTTATTAGGTTACCTATTGCTAATTATATCATTAATTAATAACGATATTATGCTAATTAAATTAGATCGTTGCATCTTATGAAGTGGGTGTGGGAGGGTGAAGTAATTTTAATCGTCCAAACTATTTGTTTTGGACGCTTTTATTAAGTGACTTTTCATGAGGTGTCATTTGGTGCTATCACCCTAATCTTTGAACATCCGTTCAGTTTATTTAATCGACTTCTTTTGGTTATTTACCTTTCCATTATTGGTGAGTGTTCCTTACATGTTTCGAAAGCTTATAAATAGGTGGTGTTATCCACCATTATTATTTAATCATTTCTTGTTATTATTATCATATATCTTTCTCGGCTACAATTTTATCCCTTCCTTCTTTTCTTCGTAATTATCATCATTATGTTTTTGCTGCAATGGAATTTGTTCATCGCTAATCTTCTTTCGATATTGTTCTTTTTAAGGGTGGACCTATTCATCCTACTTTGGATGATTAATTCTTTTATTGTGTGCCTTTTTTAAGGCATGAGGATAGGTTTCATCACTTGATGCGGTCAAATAAAAATTCTAATTCAAACCATATAGCTGATGAGTTGGAGGTTTTGTTCGATGAATCTAGTGTTCTTGAGGTGAAATACTTTATGTTCCTGACTCTATTCTTTGATTGCAAATAGGATGGCAGAATTTTCCTGGGTACCTATGCAGTTTTTCATGCCTGTGGAGAGTGACAAAGATTTTATGTTATAAATTTGGCGATTTTGTCAACGAAATGTTATAAATTTTATTAAAACTATTATATTGATGGGTTTGATAGAATTATTGGTTTTCTCCTAAACCTCCTCCATTGGTTTAACCAACTAAAGGGGGTGCTATAATTTAGATTTAACGATGCGATTCTAGAGATTATTCTGGTTTTATTGATATTAATGATCTTAAAGCTTTAAATTTCGTCCATATAATGGAGTTTGAAATTTTAAATTGGCTTTCTTTATAAGGTTTATTTGAGGTTTCCTCTTATTGGTGGTGGAGGTATTGATGTTCTCGCAAATGTTATGTTATATATTCCTTTATGGTGTCAAGGCATGTTTAATTTTGATCAGCATGTTGCTAACCCTACATTTTTTAATCTTTGTAGTGTTTCTAGTTTTTTTTAGCTTGGTAGATTTTTACTTTTGCATGAGAAATGTCGAAGGACAAAACTCTTAATGGTCATCCATTGCATTCTTAAAAGGTATTTAGTTTAGTTCCATATATATATATATATATATATATATATATATATATATATATATATATATATATATATATATAATGTCTGGTAGTAGACCCAATATAATGACTAATTCAACTAAAGATGAGACATCATGTTTGGCTAAAATAAATAGGATAAGTAAACCTTTTCTAGTCCTTTTATAATCATAAATAAAGTAGAGAAGATGGATAGTGATACACTTAACTCTCATGTTATTAAGTCTAAGGAACGTTCGAAAGTTCTTAGTAAGTGTCTTAGGATTCATGGTTCTTTTGGTTATTATTCGAAGGATGGGAAGGGGAAGTAGGTTGAAGGTACAACGACGTGCTTTTAACCTTTAAAGGTGTTAATCCAGAAGTTGTTACAGATGTCGAGGTTATGCTTAAAGATGAATTTATAGAAGAAGAAGAAGAAGAACCTTTCGAGGAGCTTTTGATAACGAAGAGTGTTGATGTAAAAAATTAGATCATATCTAATTATTCAATCACAGATAAATAAATGAGACAAAGAATTTTAAAGTGGTTCAGCCTTATAAGAATGGCCTACGTCCACTGTTATGTTAGTGCTGAGTGTTTGGGAATTCTCGATTACAAATTCTATCAAGAAATTTTGGTCCCCCTCCAATGAGGATTGTACAATGTATTTATAGCCCTGGGGCTATAATATGAAAGGGTAATACATTAAATGATGTACATATGAAAGGGTAATACATTCAATGCCCCTTAAGCGTGTGCGTCTGAATGATAAGCATTTAATGAATAGTCAAACGGTTGGTTATCTTGCTATTAAATCTTTGTTCGAGGTGCAGCTCGGACCGCCTGAGTTGCTTGGACCGCCTAAGCTTATCGGTGTTTAGGAGTTCCTCAGAGATTTCTTGTTCCTCGGAGCGTCTGAGCTCCTCGGGGAAGTAGTGTTCCTCATTATAGTATGGTTCCTCAGAGCGTGTGAGTTCCTCGAAAGTATTTATTGTTGCCATGTAGATTGCCACGTGTCATCATTCAATTGATCCATGTCAGCAGACTAAATTTGGTATCAACAGAAGCCCCCAATGTTTCATAGTTCGAAATTTGAGGAGTATGGAGCATTCTTTCTCGGAATATGGTAGCTTTAAATGGTCTTCCTGATTTTTAGGAGTGTTTCCTTCGTATTTATTTCTCCTTCCCAATTCGTAGAATCAGGCTTTTTGAATTTTTATGCCGTTCCATTCTCGCACCCCTTTTCGTCTTTTTAGCCGCCGGTAACGTAACTGTCTCTTTTTGTAATCATTACTTTTCCTTTTCCCAAGGTAGAGTATTTAAATGCTGCAGAAAATCCCATCATCTTTTACTTTTTCAAATTTGTATCTTCGAGTTTTCCGTCATCTCTTTCTCTCCTGTGTGTTCATCTCTTCCATCGTTCGTTGTCATCAGATCCACTCTTTTCCTGTAAGATTTTCTTCCTTCTTCTTCATTTCCTTTATTCATCATGGTTTACCCTGTTAAATCTCTTGATAAGTTTCGCTCTGACTTTTCTATTCCCTCCCGGGTTGTTCTGGAAGAGCTTTCTGAGCCTTCTGATTATTTCCGTTTGGCTAAGGGACATTGGTTCCCCAGTCTCTTTATTGCTGAGTGTGGATTTTCTTTTCCACCAAATCCCTTGTGTCTGGAATTCTGTCAGTACTTTGACGTTGTTCCTGCAAGAATATCCCCCAACACATGGAGAATAGTTAATGGGGTGCATAGATTAAATCAAATCCATGGAACTCGCATAGGATTCCTGAGATTATGTTTTGTTATAGATGGCCAGTTTGTGATAACACCTTTTATTTAAAAACTAGAATGTTAAATAGGGATTTAGTGGTCAATCTCCCGGATGCCAATAGGGATTATTTTGAGCACGGGGTTGTCATAAAAAATTGGCAACATGCTCCTTTATCTGGAGATGAAGTTTATCAGGGTCCCAGATTCCCTCCTTATGGAAATGGGATAGGTTATTTTTATTTCATTTTACTTATTTTGAAACCATGCTTCTTTTGTATTTGATAAAATGTGCCACTGATATTTCAATGTTGATTTATTTGCAGTTGATAGCAAAAGAAAGTGTCCAAAGGAAGCAGACGTTAACATAAGACACTTGACACTTATCTGGAGTCTGCATCAAAGTGTTGCCGACGAGCATATTAGGTCGGCTTCATATCTATTGCAATACAAGAGCTACACCACCTCTTTTACTGCTCGTCCAGTAATAAGTGAATCAGAGCCAGTACCAGCTTCCACCAGTTCTTCGCTGAATCTCACGTCCCTTTAAGCGAAAGGATGAAGAAGAGAAGACCTCCCACCCTTTTTGAGAAACCTACCTCTGGTGATGGAGAGGCAAAAAGAAGTAAGGTTGATGTCCCAGGGGAGGGGACAAAGAAAACTGATGCGCCTTCCTCGGCTGCTGCTGTTGTGAAGGTTGTAGAGAAGCCCGTAGTGGCTCCGAGAAAGTCTGCTGCTCCTGGAGAGGTGATTGTAATATCACCGACCAAGGGTTCTTCCTTGGTTGAATCTGTTCTTATTCCCCCGAGGAGGCTGAAGAAGAGCTCCTCGGTCAATTTGGCTGACACCATCACTCAGCCCCCAATCACTGGAACTAAGGTTCCTACTTTTGTTCCCCCGAGCTCTTCCATGAGCTCGGTAAAGTCCTGGATCATTCTCGAGGTCCAAGGTACTGAAGAAAACCTTACTCGGGACATGGTCACTTCGTTAGCTGCTCGCCACCTTGCTTCTGTAAGTCTTCTTACTTTGAACTTTCCATATTTCCCTTGTCATTTCTGTTTCTGACTTGCTTTCTTTTTCTTTTCACAGTTGACGAGCTACTTTAACATAATTGTGAAGAAAGACGAGGCGATTAAAGCTTCATGCTCCTCGTCTAGTGTGGAGGAAGATCTGGAGGAAGCTATGAAGTCTCTAGAGGATTCTCGCCAGACATATGCTACTGACAGGGCTGTTTGGGAGAAGAAGATTGCCTCCACCGAGCAGGAGAAAGCTCGAGCTGTTGATGTCTTTAAGGAGTTGGAGAAAAAAGTGAATAGTCTGGAGAAGAAGAATAAAGAGCTTGAAGAGAAGCTCAAAACTGCTGGGGAGCTTGAGGATAAGCTTAAGGTTGCTGAGGAAAAATTGGGCCAGCTTCAGGAAATAAGTCGACAGAAGGAGGAAGTTGAGAACAAACTAAAGACTGCTGAGAACCTTCTGTTCGAGAAGCTTTCCTCGGAGAAACTGAAGAGAAAAATGGCTGTGAAGAAGTCCTTCAGAGCTGGCTAGGACAAGGGGTGGAACAAGGGATTGGCTTCCATGGTGTCGCAAGTGGACAATGGCAGCCTCAAATACTTTAGGGATGGATGGGTTGCTGCTCTTCAGGAGATGAAAGTGGATGAAAATTTCGAACTCTTTCAGCAACACATCCCTGGTCCCCCTCCAACTCCTGAAGACTTAGAAGAGGACGAAGCTGCCTTCGAAGAGTCTTCTATGGTGATGAGAGATCATCCCCCAGCTATCCAGCCTGTTAACGAGGATCCTCAGCAAATCGTTACCTCTTCCGAGGAACTGCTGGCGCTCCCCGAGCAACTTTCTATTCCCTCCGAGCAACCTACTTCCTCGTCCCAGACTCCCGAGAAGGTTTTGGGAGACAAGGAAAAGGTGTAGAGTTGTTCGGGTTTCTCTTTATATTTTTCTTTTATCAATTGTAACCATGAATATGTACCTCTGAACCTTGTACTTCTGACTTTTATGATATAATAAAACTTAAACTTGTGTTTATTCATACTGTTGTCTCTTCTTCATACTCTGTCTTGATTCTTCTTATTGATTACTGCTTTTTCTTTCTCTGCTAGTTTCTGGCCAGGATGGAATTACTATCTGCCCATGATACAAAGCTGCTGCGACAATGTAATGAATACTTCAAGGCTGGTCATACAGACCTGAGTGCAGCACAAGTCATCAACATCCTCGGCCAAGATGCTTCAGAACAGGCAGTTGAAGCATATCAATATCTGAAGTGTCTACTTGAACGAGCAGTGGCCAATAATGTGGCCTATTATGATATGATCGAGGATCTCCAAGGCACCCTCGAAGACCTTCAGCTACAATACAAAGAATCCACTGCCCTGTTGCATGAGGGGTAAGAGAAGAAGTACCAACAGATCATTGTCGATAAGGGCTACGAGAATCTTTTTGCTGGGTACGATATAAGGGAGAGAACCTTGAGGGGTGAGGTCGAGGAATGCAGACAAATTGCCGAATAATTAGAGAAAGAGAACAACAACCTGCAAAGAGAGTTATCACAGTTGAAGTCTGCAGCTTCCACTTCAAAAGCCATAATCCCAGTGACTGATGAGGGATTCTCGTTCTTGGAAGTCGAGAATGCCAATTTGAGAGACGAGTTGGAAACCTTGAAAAGGGCTGGTCCTTCTTCTTCTTCTCGGGGATGAGCAAGAGCTCCTCGGGGACGAGCAAGAGCCGCTCGGATTCCTGTCGAGGAACAGAGGACTCAGTCTGCCTAAGAGAACCAGGCCTTCCAATTAATGGCTAAGAACCAGGCGTTGGTTGAAATGTCAAAGAAGATCAGAGACCTGGTAGAGCAGCTCTCCACGCAGAAGTCTACCTTGGAGAACAAAGAGATCTTCATAAAAAATATCCACGAGCAGTTAGAAAGACTAACATATCAATTCCACAAATAGCCCAGGGAATTCTGGATGGACAGATACAACGAGGCGCTCTACCATTTTGACGATCGTATCCAGAATGCCAATAATGAGGGCTACAACCAAGTCTGGTTGAATGCCTTAGGTGTGCTGCAACTCGAACAGGGTCATTACCTGTGGGACTACCATGATCCCGGGCTGCTCGACTTACCTGTGCCACCATACAAACTGGATATGAGTTGGATCCCTGCTCGGGCCATTCCTCGGAGCTTGATTTTCAAATATCTCGGTGACTAAAATCTCCATTCAAATGCCGAGATATCTCCTCCCGAGCACCTCTTAGATCGACCATCCGTGATGAATGTCAGGATGTTGAAGGATCTCAACTTTATAAATTCTCCTCTGGCTTTAAATGATCCGCCTGCTGGCGAGGAACCTGTGTCCAAAGCAGAGGGGAAAAGACCAGTAGAATAGGAATTTTGATGTAGTAGTTAGTATACATTTTAATGTCAATGTAACTTTCATTTCATTATCAATGTAATTTATTTTGGATCTAATGAAAGACTTTCATTTTTGTTTGCAATTTTAACTGCTATTGTCTTGTAAAACACTTTATATTTGTGCATGTGTATCTGTTAAAAACATAACAAGATTGTGTTGTTTGTCGACCAACTTTGTAACAAAGTAACGAGTATCAAAAATGTTGCTCGATCACTTAATAATAAAGTTACGAGTATAAAAAATATTGCTCGATCACTTAATAATAAAGTTACGAGTATCAAAAATTTTTAAAATGTTTCCAACCAACCAAGGTCGTTAAATTCTCCATGTCGACCAACTACAGTTAGTGGGTTTTTATCCCCGACCAGCCATAGTTAATCTTTTTGAAATAATTTTACCTCCCGACCAACTCAATTTGGCATTTTCGAGAATATATTCATTTCCTAACCGACATAAGTTGGCATTTTTAGGAATATTTTTATTTCTCGAGAAACATATAGTTTTATTTCCCTTAGGAATACAAATTTTACTTCCCGGAGGAATACAAGTTTTACTTCCCGGAGGAATATTGGTAGCTTTACTTCCCGGAGGAATATTGTTAGCTTTACTTCCCGGAGGAATATTGGTAGCTTTACTTCCCGGAGGAATATTGGTAGCTTTACTTCCCGGAGGAATATTGGTAGCTTTACTTACCGGAGGAATATAGGTTTCTCGACCAACCTTAGTTGGCGTTTTCGAGAAAAAATTTGAGTAGCTTGAGCTTTGCCGAGTTTTGCCAAGTAGTGTGTAGCACTAGTATTCCCCGAAAAACTTTCAATTAAAAGAAAGAATTCGGAAGAATATCTTCATTTTATTCATCACTGATAATATTTGCGCAGGTGACTGCGTTCCATGCATTCTTAAACTCCTCCCCTTCTAGAGTTTCTATTCGGTAAGTTCCTGGTCGAACAACTTCTGTAACTCGATATGGTCCATGCCAGTTTGCCTCCAGCTTATTGTGCTTTTGAATTACTTTCTTCAGCACATAGTCTCCTTCTTTGAGGTCGCACTTCTTCACCCTCTTGTTGTAGAACAAAGTTGTTCGCTGCTGGTAAGCAGCATTTCTAATGACTGCTTCTTCTCTAACTTCCTCGAGCATGTTTAAATCCAGTCTTCTCATTAAGTCGTTGACAGGGGAATTAAAATTCAGTACCCTTTGTGTTGGGAGGTCCAACTCGGCAGGTATAACAGCTTCACTTCCAAACGCCAGCATATATGGTGATTCTCCAGTTGCTACTCGGGGAGTAGTTCTGTAAGCCCACAGTACTGGCTGTAACTCGTTGATCCAGTTTGCTTTTGCATCATCCAGTCTTTTCTTCAAGGATGGCCTGGTGCTGAGTGGACCTTCAAAATATTTGACTGATGACAATAGGCAGCGAACTCCTCGTTATCAAATTGTGTTCCACGGTCTGTGATGAAAGCATGAGAAAGACCATATCGACAAATGATATTCTTCCAAACAAATTGGTACACCTTCTCGTACGTCATATCAATGCGTGGCTCAGCATCTACCCACTTAGTAAAATAATCCACTGCGACGACGAGGTATTTGAACCTTCCTCTGGTCGTTGGTAGTGGCCCAACCAAATCTATCCCCCACATGGCAAATGGCCAAGGGGAAGTTATGGGTGTCAACAATGCCTGTGGAGTTCTTCGGATGGAGGAAAAGAATTGACACTTGTCACATTTCTTGGCATAGACTATACAATCATCTCTCATCGTCGGCCAGTAGTATCCCTGTGTCATCACCCTTTGCAAAAGCGTCCGACCTGCTACATGTACTCCACAGGAACCTTCATGGATCTCTTCAATCAATTCTTTCACCTCGGAGGGATGTACACATCTCTGCAAACCTTCCATAATTCATCGTCTATATAAAACACCATTAGTTAATACATACCGAGCAGCTTTAAACTTCAATTTCTTGGCTGCGAGCTTATCAATTTGTAATTCTCCCTCCTCAATATATGCCCTGATGGGATCCATCCAAGATGGTCATAAATCAAGGGTGATAAAGTTCATCATTAAATCTTCATCTATACTCCGACCAGTCAACACTTCAATTGGGATTGTTCATCGTAGCTCGGTACGAGTAGCTGATGCTAGTCGAGCTAGGGCATCTTCTCTCGCATTCTCCATTCTCGGTATTCTGACCAGCTGAATAGCAGCAAATTCTGACCAGTTTCTTTGCCTTTGCGTGATATCTGATCATTAATTCTCCTATAACTTCATATACTACCAACATTTGATTTATAATTAATTGAGAATCACTGAAGACAATAACCTGTTGCACCTCCATAATTTTTGCCAAATTAAGCCCTGTAATCATGGCCTCATACTCAGCCTCATTATTGGAAGCTTTGAATTGGAAACGTAGGGCGTATTCCATATCAACCTCGTCCGGAGTGCTCAAAACTATCCCCGCGCCACATCCTGTAGTACAAGATGAGCCATCTTCATATAGCCTCCATATAGTTAACTCGTCTTCAAATTTCTGATCTGACAGAGTTCCTCGATGAAATATTTGTTGCTTACTTTCATCCTCCCCTGATATTTCTTGCTCCTCATCGATCATCTTTTCTTGCCCTTTTACCAATCGGAATTGGTCTGAGCTCGATTTTGATGATCCTGTAACATCCAGTTGCCCTTTTACCAATCGGAGTTGGTCTGAGATTGTGTTTGTTGATCCTGTAACATCCACAGGTTGATCAGCGAGCAACTTTTGCTCCTCGGGGGTATCAGGATAGGTGAACTCTGCTATAAACACTGCAACAGCTTGCCCTTTTAGCGATGATCTGGGTTCATAGACTATATCGTATTCACGGAGTTCTATTGCCCAGTACATTAATCTCCCTGATTTTTCTGGCTTATGAAGGGCTTGCCTCAATGGCATATCAGTATATGCTACTATGGTATGAGCCTGGAAGTATGGCCTCATTCTCCTACTTACTTCAATCAATGCCAGTGCTAACTTTTCCAGCCTTGGATATCTAATTTCTGCTCATCGGAGGGCCTTACTTATGTAGTAGATTGGTTTTTGCACTCCATTCTCCACTCTGATCAACGCCGAGCTAACTGCATTCTCGGACACTATAAGATACAAGTACAATTTTTCTCCCATCACTGGCCTGGACAACAGTGGAGGTGCTCCCAAGTATTTCTTCAAGTCTTGAAAAGCCTTCTCACACTCATCATTCCACTCAAAAGTCTTTCGGAGTGTCTTGAAGAATGGAAGACATCTATCAGTTGCTCGTGACACAAATCTGTTGAGTGCTGCTACTCGTCCTGTGAGACTCTGTACCTCCTTTTTTGTCGTTGGAGATCGCAGCCCTAATAGAGCTTTGATCTTTTCAGGATTTTCTCCAATGCCTCGTTGATTGACAATGTACCCGAGAAACATGCCTTCACGTACTCCGAATATGCACTTCGTCAGGTTCAGCTTCATTTGATATTTATCCAATTGATCAAAAGTCTGGCTTAAATTAACTAGATGGTCGGCAACTTTCTTGCTCTTTGTCATCATATCGTCAACATATACTTCCATATTGCAACTGATTTGTTCAGCAAAGACCTTGTTCATCAGCCGTTGATATGTCGTACCTGCATTTTTCAAACCAAAATTCATAACATTATAACAATAAGTTCCCCTAGGGGTAATAAAAGAAGTACTCTCCCTGTCTTCAGGTTTCATTTTAATTTGATTGTAGCCAGAATAAGAATCCATGAAGCTCAGTAGCTCGTGTCCCGAGGTAGCATCCACCAGTTGATCAATTCGGGGCAATGGAAAGTGATCCTTTGGGCATGCTTTGTTGAGGTCGGTGAAGTCTATACACATCCTCCACTTGTTATTTTTCTTCTTTACCATCACCACATTGGCTAACCAGTCTGGATATTTAACATCTTCAATGAAACAAGCTTTCTGGAGCTTCTCAACTTCCTCCTGTATAGCTTGATTCTTCTCGGGGCTGAACACTCTTCTTCTTTGCTTCACAGGCTTGATCTCCTTATTCACATTGAGCTCATGACATAAGAAATTTGGGTCTATCCCAGGCATATCTTCATGACTCCATGCAAAAGTTTGCTTTCTGCTTCTGAGGAAAGTTATCAATTCTTGTTTTAGTGAGGCTTCCAACGACGAACCTATTTGAGTAGTACGTTCAGGGTGCTCGTCGTCCAGAATGATGTTTTCGGTAGCTTCCACTACTTGACCCTTCACGAGTTGCGATTCATTTCTAGGATCCAATGTTTCAATTTTTGCACCTTCATCCACTTGATAGGTAGTAGTCTTTTTCCTTGATTCCTCCATTTCTTCTTGCTCGACGGATGAATAATAGAATTCCCGAGCTACTTTCTGATCACCTTTCACAACTCCTACTCCAAAATTTGTTGGAAATTTTAGGCACTGATGCACTGTAGATGGTATATGCTCGAACTTCTTCAATCCTACTCTTCCCATGATGATATTGTATGATGATTGAACATTCTTATCCATCACGAAGAAGCGTATTCTTTCTGTTCGACAAGCAGGCCACGTACTAATGAATATATCCAACTTGATCATCCCAAGTGGAAAAACTTTCTCGCCAGCAAAACCGAGGAGGGGTATATGATAAGGTTCCAGTTGAGATAGCTTTAGATTCAAACTGTCGAAGCACGAGTAGAACATGATGTCTACATAGCTACCATTGTCTACCAGTACTCTTGAAATCATTACCTCATTCATTCTCATCTTGATCAACAGTGGGTCATCATGAGGATATATAACACCTTCCATGTCATTCTTTGAGAAACCAATGACCAATTTCTCTTTGTTCACCTTTCTCGGGCGATCCTCCTCAGCTAGATTTATTCGCTGAATGTACGAGCAAGCTTGAGCCTCACAGAGGTAAGCTTTTCTCTAGGCAGTAAGGTTTCCTCCTCCTGCATCTCCACCTGTTATAACATTATAGTCGAATGACCCAAAGCGTATTGAAAATACCTCACGTTCTGGTTGCCTTGGTCTCTTGGGAAGATCGGGGTCATCTTCTGGATCAACTTCATTGTTTCTTTTCTTGTTCTCCTCTGCTCGACGAGGAGATCTAGACCTCTCTCTTGCTCTGTCATTATTTCTTCTTTCGTTTCCACGATCAACATACTTTGACAGCTTTCCTCGTAGGATGAGTGTTTCAATCTCATTTTGAAGAGCTATGCAATTTTTGGTCATATGGCCATGATCTTTATGGAACTCGCAATACTTCGCCTTATTCCTCTTATCAGTGTCTGCCTTCATTTTCTCTGGCCAGTTTAGTTCCTCGTTGTTCTTGATTTCTTCTAGAACATGGTTGATATCCTTCTTCAAAGGAGTATAATTATCATATTTCTTCATTACGTCCCATACCGATCTAGTTTTTGAATGTTTGTCATTACCATTGTTCTTGTGCTCTTTCTTCTTAGCTTTATCACCTTCCACCTTGGTTTCTTTAGCATCCATATTCTTCTTCGCAGCCATAGCCTCCTCAGCATTCATGATCTTGGACGCTTTTCCCATCAGGTCTGACATGGTTCGAGGTGGATCTTTGGCTAAAGTGTAGTACAACTTGTTCGGCAGTAGTCCACTCATCAAGGAAGTAATCGCTGTCTTCTCCTCATAATCAATGACTTCGAGTTTCTCGTTATTAAAACGAGTTATATAATCTTGGGTGCTCTCACCAGCTTTTTGTCTAACGCTTAACAAGTGTGCTACTCGTTTGACTGGATTTGCCCCAAAACAGAAATTCCCAATGAATAACTTGGCCAGTTGAAGAAAGGTTGATATCTTACCCCGAGGAAGATTATTATACCATATTTGAGCAGATCCGGTAAGAGTTCCCGAGAATGCCCTGCATCTCATCTCATCTGGAATAGCATAGATGTCGGCAGCAGCTTGATATTATTCTATATGAAGAACAGGGTCAGTCTTTCCATCATATTTGAGGGTCACAACAGGTGCTTTAAACTTTGATGGTGTTGGAAAATCTATAATATCCTAGACAAAAGGTGTTCCTCGAACAAAGGTTCATTGTAGAGGGTTCTTGGCCTTAGCCATTTCCCCTAATCTATCCTCCAGCCTCTGAATAGAACCTTTCCATGCATCATTCCCTTCCTCGGGCCTATTGGTTCGAGCAGCTGATCGCGTTGATGTGGCTTCCTGAGATCTATCTTGACGAGCAGCTGGTCGCGACTGGGCAGGTCCTTCCCTTAAATCTGATGGTCGTCAAAAACTCCTCGACGGGGCTCTAGGAGGCATTTTACTCCTTTTGTTCCTAATCGATTAAAGGGTGATACCCTGCTTAATCTTTCTAGCGCACTGGTCCTTTCTGGGGAGAGAGTGATACGGTGTTCAATATCTGTGGCTCACACTGACGAAGTTCATCCAGGTTGATAGAAAAAATCTTCAGATTCCTCATTGCGATATGAACTGGTACGCCTAGTACGTGAAGAAGGCGTACAGGTGTTTCTTTGAATACTCCGCAGTCCTGAATGAGATGGTGCACCGCCATTGTATGAGTTGTCGCATGGTTTCTTCCATGACGGTCTGGCCCTGAGCCAGATTTGTCATTATTCTGGCCAGATCTGGAATATTTGGCGGAGCAGATGGATTTGGAGGGCTTCCAGCGTTTCGATTGCTAGATTCTGGAATATCAGCCATTTATAATGGATTGTTTTTGATGAAAAACGATGTTACCAATCGTTTCCCACAGATGGCGGCAATTTGTTGATGTAAAAAATTAGATCATATCTAATTATTCAATCACAGATAAATAAATGAGACAAAATTTTAAAGTGGTTCAGCCTTATAAGAATGGCCTACGTCCACTGTTATGTTATTGCTGAGTGTTTGGGAATTCTCGATTACAAATTCTATTAAGAAATTCCGGTCCCCCTCCAATGAGGATTGTACAATGTATTTATAGCCCTGAGGCTGTAATGTGAAAGGGTAATACATTAAATGATGTACATATGAAAGGATAATACATTCAATGCCCCTTAAGCGTGTGCGTCTGAATGATAAGCATTTAATGAATAGTCAAACTGTTAGTTATCCTGCTATTAAAGCTTTGTTCGAGGTGCAACTCGGACCGCCTAAGCTTCTCGGTGTTTAGGAGTTCCTCAGAGATTTCTTGTTCCTCGGAGCGTCTGAGCTCCTCGGGGAAGTAGTGTTCCTCGTTGTAGTATGGTTCCTCGGAGCGTGTGAGTTCCTCTGAAATATTTATTGTTGCCATATAGATTGCCACGTGTCATCATTCAATTGAGCCATATCAGCAGACTAAATTTGGTATCAACAAAGAGGGTTATTCCTTAGAGGTAAGATTGGTTTATGGAACCTAAAATAATTTCAAAGCAAATTTGATGGATTTTTATGATATAGGTGTTACTGATAAGGAAGGTGTAAAACTATTTGTCGATGGTCATGATGATTATGAGCATGTGAGGAGACTGTTGTTGTAGAGAAATAATAGGTGAGTGAATATTTATATGTTTAATTCTTTCTAATATATGAGTTTTTATGAAACTCATTGTGTTTACATGTTGAATAAGTAAGCGAAGAGAGTTTAAGCGAGGAATCATTTCTAGTTTTTAGTTTTCTTACGATATATTTGGGACTTCTCGGTCTTCGACATTTGTTTCCTCAACTAGCCCTTTGCTTGGGAGATTGTCTCATATAGAATGTTGATTAGGCATAAATATTTCATATTTATCCCCTTAATTTCGATTCTTTTATGGTCCCGTGCAGTGTAAATATATTGGATTTATCTCGCATTCATGTTACTAAGCCTTTTTTATGAGTAATTTTTGTTTTGTGTATTTCTCATCTGTTTTATAGCTAGTTCATGCAAGTAAATATAGGAGAGAAATTGAAACAATGAAAAAAATAAATAAAGGAAGTCGAAGGGCATTTTGGTAATATTTCACCCATGGTCCAGTGGCAGAGCCAACTACAAATTTGAAAAGTATGAAATCACAAGAACATTGGAAGAAACAACATCAAATTCCAAGCTACGGTGAAGAAGTTTTACTTTATCAAAGTTAAGATTGAAATCCAGAGAAACAAGAAGAAGACCAAGTTAAGGTAGCAAATTTTTCCAAATAACACTTCAGACCGGTTTGCCAATACATCCGAACCGGTTCGGGTTACTTGATGTGTGGATTTTCATTTAAATGCTTATTTTTATTAGAGTTGTATTAGAGTAGGACTCTTGCAAAAATGACCAAGAAGGTTTGTAGTTTCATTTTAGGCATAGTTTTTGTCAATTTTTAACCTAGTATTAGAGAGAAAGAGAGGCAAGAACCATAATTCTGAATTACTTCATTAAAGTTACACAATTGTGGATTAATTCTCAAGATATAATACATAAAGTTTGTCTTCTCTACCTTATTCTTGAATATTCTTCCTCTTTGCTGGTTTTGTTTATTTTCTGGGAATTTAAGACCTCCATGCATGTTTAGATATAACTTCATCATGATTTCGATCACATGCAACGTTAGAATTTCTTTTATTAACCAAATCACCATGTCTGGCTAAGCTATTAGAGGGTTGGGGTACGTGAACCCAACCTAGGTGTTACGAATGGATTTAAAAGTGAATAAAATTTAATTAACAATTCAAAGCCTTAATGTCTTATTGAAATAAACATTGTAGGTCTTTTATTTTCGTTTGCCCTAGTAACCGAAATAATTAAGTATGCAATACGAGTTTTGGTAATTTGTCATTCTCGTTAAATAATTTTTTTATTTGATATAGTGAGGAGTAAAATCCTCATATGTCAAATGCTTAGAAAGTATTTGATGTTTCTTTGAATTGAGAATTAGGTTTTTGAAGTTTGAATGTTCTACGCAATTACTGGCAGTTGGGTGGAGTGTATCCCAACTCCATTCTCTCACATTGATTTAAAACCACTTAGTTATTCTCGCATGCATAGTAAATTCACTAGTTTAATTAATCTGCATTAATTGATAGAAAAGTTTCACAAACAATCATCTTTTCCTTCTTTTTCTTAGTCAACCGAAAGGTTAATCATCTTTCCTTCTCATCATCACGTCTTGCATCCTATTTCTTGTTTTCAACACCCAACTTTCTCATATTATTACTTATGTGATCGGCTTACACTTGAGCCGATATAAGTACGCACTAGAGACACTTTTTAAGTCGCGTCAAGTTTTTGGCGCCGTTACCAGGGATTGGGTAGACATTTAGGTTAGGTCGAGATAATCCAAAATTTGACTCTAATTCTTAAAAAGCCCAAAAAATCACAAAATCCAAAATTCAAAAAATTCAGAAAAATAAATAAATAAATAAAATCTCTCAAAACTTACATGAAAAACCCTCAATCCACTCCTACTAGAATTCATGAGAATTTTATAGTAGTGTAAAATCCTGATAGCCCACATACTCCTCGCGTCCCATAGTTTTAGGTTCCATTTCCTACACCACCCAATCCCATCACGAATCACACTGCGAGTCACACTTCTAGGGTATCGAGTGAGGATATCGAATCATTAAGAGCCAGTGTGATGTTTGACAATGTTATTTATGGTACGAATAAGGGTGAGATAGTGTATCACCGTATAAGAGACCTCTTATATCCCGAGCAAATTGTCGCTCCGGGATGCATGATATTCCCATATAATGCGGGGTAATTAGGCTTTTGCAATGGGATGATTCAGATTCTTCCCACATTTAATGGTTTGGAGTAAAAAAAACCATACTTCCACATCCGTGAATTCGAAGAGGCATGCGAAATTTTTAGCCATCAAACATGCACCCAAGACATCATTCGCCTTAAACTTTTTATCTTCTCCCTGAAGGATAAGGACAAGACTTGGTTGTCATATTTGGCATGAAACTCGGTTGGAACATGGAAAAATATGAAACATAAGTTTCTCCTAAAAACATTTCACCAGCATCAAACCAATTCCATAAAAGCTCAAATTCAAACATTTAAACAATAAGACAATGAGCCCGTTGGTAGATGTTAGGAGCGTTTTAACGAGTTACTTAATATGTGCCCACACCACCATTTTGAGAAATGGAGACTCATCTCCTTTTTCCATCATGGGCTAAGCTTAAGTTCCAAACAAGTCGTTGAAACCATGTACTCTGGGGAATTTCTAAGGTTAGACGCATATAATACCGAGGCTCACCTTAAGTACGTCGCCGAGACTTCTCAAGAGTGGGACACATCCGATCTAAACACACAATCTCTGGCTTAACAAACATCCATAACTCCTTCTACATATGGACTTTACCATTTGTATAAAGAAGTCGAGTTGAAGCTTCAAATCAAACAGCTTGCCAAGAGGTTGGAAGAATTAGTGGAATTGAGAAGAAGAGAAACACCCGGCTCCACTCGAGTAGTTATAAGGGTGGTGTGTGCGATTTGTGAGGAGGGACATCCAATGAAGGAATTCCTGATAATACCTTCCTCTAAAGTGATGCTTTAAGATCAAATGGAAGCAGAAGGATCTTTTAAGGGTAATTTTAATGCCCCTCACTGTAATTCTAATCACCATTCATGGCGGAACCATTCTGGTTTCAATTATGGGCAACCGCACTCAACTTTGAATCCTAATTCACTGGTTTCCCCACCACTGCCACCACTCTTGCATTTCCAACAAGCTCCACCTATGCAAGAACCACCTCCGTCGCCTTATATCACCCCATTGCCTAGAAATCTCGAGGACACTTTAAACCAATTTATGAAAACTCAGTCAGTGATCAACGCTCAAAATCCCCAATAATTTATCGAATTAAAAGTGGCGTTGTCTAAGTTGCAATCATCCTTAGGTGTCCAAGAGAAAGGCAAGTTTCCATCCCAAGGCCAAAGACTTCCCTAAGGTCAAACTAGTGTTATCTCTACGTCCAACGATAATAAAGAGCAATGTCAAGACGTTACCACTCTACGTAGTGGGAGAGTTGTTGATTTATCACCTCCCCCACATGATGAGCTTAAAGATAAGGAGGTTTTTCCCGGTACAAAAGAGGCCGAATATGTCCCCCTGAGAAAGAGTGGTAATGTTGACACATTCAGGCCCGAGGTGGTTGTGAATCCTCCCATGGTTGCTCGATACCCTCAACGGTTAGTACCCCATTCCTAAGAGACTACTCGTGATGATGTCTTAGATGTTCTTAAGCAAGTACATATTAATTTGAATTTCCTCGAGACCATAAAGAAAATTTTCGTGTATGCTAAGTTTCCTAAGGACTTACTCACGGTGAAATGTAGGCTAAAGGTAAAGAAAAATGTGTTGTTAGCATAGAATGTCAGTTCGGTACTATTGAGTGACCTCCCACTAAAATATAAAGATTCGAGTACAAAACCTTTTTGTGCATCATGGAGAAAATCAAATTGAGAGAGCGCTAATAGATTTTGGTGTGAGTGTTAACATTCTCCCCCATTCCATCTATAAGCAATTAGATTTGGGAGACCTTAAGCCCACTAAGATGACTGTCCAACTCGTGAATCGTTTTGTAAAGATATCTCGGGGGGTCGTTCAGGATGTGATCATCCAAGTTGACACTTTCTACTTCCAAGTAGATTTCGTCATTGGGGACGAGGAGCCCTTCGATTTCCCAAGAAATCATGCTTCTGTAATACTTGGCTGCCAATTCTTAGCTACGGCTAATTCTTCGATTAATACACACAATGGGAAAATGCAAATCAAGTTTGGGAATATATTGAAACAAATATCATCAACATAACCAAGCACGAGGTTGATAAGGGAGAATTGAAAGATAGGGATATTATGGAATAGGCAGTCTATGAGCAAGCTAAGGAGAATCACACGAGAGAACCGTTGGGGGTATGCCTTGTTACATCTAGTGAGAACGATAATTCTAACGTTGAACGAGAGGTAGAGGAGGCGTGTTTAATCACACCCATCAAGATTAAAAGAAGCGATCATATAGAAGTTAGGAGGAGAGAGAGATTAGAGAAGAGTAAGAGAGAGTATTTTAAGATTACTAAAGAGAGATTTAAGAGATATGAGCCTAGAAAATTTTAAAAAAATAATTTGAACCGGTGGATGAGAACCTCAATTGAAGTCCAGTCGTTATTGGACTCTTTTTGTCACCTGGAGGAGAAAGAATGGAAAGATTGAATGGATGAATTCCTTCTTTGTGAACATCCACCAATAACACTTGAGTCCTCGGATGCAATCGAGGAGAGGACTAACGTTTCATCCGATTTAGAGCCCTATCCATGCATTCTCGAGTATAAAGGGAATCTATGTTTAACAAGTCCTTCCAATGTTCACTGAAATATTCTCTCAAGGTCGGAAGAATGTTTCCGTTAGAAAATTGGGCACCCCGATAATTTTATTCACATAATGAATCATGAGCATCTAGGTATCCCCCATACATATGGGGATGATCCCCACTTGTTCCATTTGTTGGTTTACGATGTAAGGAAGATGGAGATGAAGAGAGAATCGTACCCCGTACATGGGGTTGATTGAGTTTTTAGAGGAGAGAGAGATCGTCGCACCACCTCTGTGTATGGGGTGAGTAGGTGTTGTATACAAGTGAGTAGAGTTAGTTTTAAGGTAATTCAGAAGTCCGTAGAGGTCACGAAAAAAGAAGGTTTTGAGCACCACATTGAGTTTTCACGCATGGGAGAGCGCACGCTAATTTTGAGAGTAAGGTTGTGGTGTCCCGGAGGTCTCGAGTGTGTAGGTGGGGTTGAGATACATTAGAGATGATATTTTGAAGGTTAGAACATTTAGAATATAGAGAATAAGTCTATTTAGTGTTCTGAGGTAGAGAGTTTTTGTGAACCGGAGGCCAAACCGGTTCATAGGCGAATGGGACGTTTGGGTCACCTATTCATCCATTCTCCCCCTAACAATTTTTTTCTACATTAAACCTTCCGATACCCTTTCCCACCTCCACACTTTCCATTTCCCCCCAAATCCCACCCCTACCCACCTATAAATACAACTCCTTACCAACCTTTTTCCTCCACACCTAAACTCTTTTTCACGTATACTATATCATTCCGTAACTCTCAAAAATCCCTCCTCCACCATGGCTCCTCGTTGCCAACTTCGATCCAGCAAATACGACTCCAAGACCATCCTCCATGAGGGGGTCCACCATGACTTTCGTGCACTAAAAGAATGCGATTGGTTTTGAACGTACTTCGTGCCCCAATGCACCATCCATATCGAACATCGAGTGAATTTGGAGGAGATGGCTGGCGAAGTCACCGCCCTCTTTCGTCGCCAAGGGTGGTGCACCTTTTTCACCTTGACACACAATTGGGTCTATGATGAAGACGTGTGATATTTAAATGCAACCCTCATTCGAAAGTCAAACACTCTCCACGAGGCATTCGTAACCAACATCCACATCCCTTTCTCCCTTTCCATTGTCGAACGAAACATGCGTGAGAAAGGGATTACTTTACCCGCACAATTTTCATATCCCAACAATGGATCCCCGTTCACCAAATCCAAATGCATAAAGCTCATGGAACCGGGTGAGGAATGGGTTCAAGATACATTTTTTTTGGGAAAGCTATCGGAGACGCTGCGCTATGCTCACCTCATCAATTGTGGCCCAATTCTATAAACCAACAACAACTCGGTGGTCTGCCAACGCCACGAGAATTTTCTCTACCATTTCCTCGACCCATATAGCGCGATCAATTTCGCCTAATTTTTTATACGAAAATCCTCCATGATTTTTATGAAGATAACGATCAAGCGGCTCTTTCGTATGCGTGCCTCATCACCAAAATTGTGTATGAAGACGGGGTGCGGGCCCCTAACTCGCAAATAAAAATTCCAAAACCGATTGAGGCACCTTCCACCGCCCTAAGTTCCCATCAAATGTGAGTGGTCCATCTCGTACCGCCAATTATTGATAAGGAGGAGTATATATGGCACGATACCCTAATGCCCAATGTAGGTGGTGCTCCCGAGGATAATGGGTCGGATGAATGGGCGGACCCAGATTATGGGCCCGACTTGGCGGAGATCTAGCATCACCTTGATAACTAGGATACTCGTTTCAACACTTTTACAAGTAATTATAAGAACGACATGATCATGATGATTAGATGCCACGTCTAGATGTACCGGATGCATGTCGGGCCAATTGTCTCACTCCCGATGTACTTTACGATCCATATGACCTTAGCATACCTGTTACCTCCCATCTTCCGTCACAGTAGCCCTCCCATTGTTAGTGTTTTTGTTGTTCAGCTTTTGTATAGTTCTTACATGCTTCAAATTGCTCATTTTTTCAAACAACTATGTAATTGCTTTACCTTTCCTTCGTGTACTTATGTTGCGATTTTAATGAAAAAGTTGCATTTTAAATATTTGTTTGTTTTATTTGTCGCACTTTTTATTTTTTCTTCTCTATGTTTTAGTCCTTTTGATTGAGGACAACGCAAAATTCAAAGTTAAGGGTACGTCTTTTAGAGTCACCAATTTTTAAAATGTCAAAAAAGTTGAAAATTGTTAAAAAAAAATTAGAAAATTTCAAAATTTTCCAAAAAAATGAAATTATCAAAAAAGCCAAAAATATTTTTTTCCAAAATAAAAAAAAAATAAATTTAAATTTTTTCAAAATATCACTAAATTTTTGTTTAAAGTTTCAAATTGTAAAAATTAAGATCACTAAGCCGAAATTGACCAAAAACAAAAATTAAACAAAAATTGGCGACTTTACGAATAAATGTGGAGATTAATTAACCCGATGAGATTTCAAGCCTATCAATTTTTGTGAGCAGTTAAATCAATCTGAGATATAATTAACTCAAAGTTCAATTCCAATGTTTAAAAAGTCGTTGATGATCTCTAATTCCTTTGTTTTGATCGGTTATAGAAAACGAGCATGATATTGTCTCAAAAAATGCACTATAAATATTTCTAGATTAAATATATTTTCAAGACACATATAGTAAATTAATGAGGAATTTAGATAAATGAAGTTAGGCCATCGTTTGTTTATCCAAAAAATTTAGCTATAAAAAATAATGAAAAATTATCGTTTTTCTAGCCATTTTGAGCCTAATTAAATTTTCAAAATTCGTTTGATAATCCGAAAAATCCATTTAGACCAGAGTTGTGAAAATAAAAGTCCATCAATTTAGTCCAAATAGTGTAATAAAAAGGGGCAAGAAAAAGAAAAATGCTCAACAAAAAAAATGAGAAAAATATGGAAAAAATTAGAAAAAGAAGTAAAAGAACAAATGCTTGAAAAAGTACCTTCGGACATCGTAAGCAAGAAAATTATGCGACTCTTCATTTTTCAACCATTCTCATTTTACCCAATTCACCTTATAACCCGAAAAAAGTCCTAATCGTGTCGAAATTACGACATTAATTACTGCGTGGAGAGGTTAAGACATGAAAAGATAATAAGATACTTTAATTAGTGCGGGCTAAAAGATGATGTTTCACGTTTTCCAATGATCATATTCTGATGATGAGCTGCTTTCACGATAAAAAATTTGTCTTTCAAATTTGTGTTCCATTACATTTACTCTTATAAATCATGTAAACTGAGAGAAAATAGACCCATTTCGATTGATTCGTTAGTGAGTGCATTCGTGAGAATTGAATTAAAATGAATTTTTGAAAAGTAACATAATGATCAATCAGTGGAAGTTATCAGTTTAATTCTCAGCTTCGCACATATATGGTACAAATTGAGACTATTGAATATAAATTTACGGTAATTATTTTTGGGGAGTTTAAATTGTACAATTTTTAAGTATTTTGATTTTTCTTTGAGTAGAAAACCGAATTTTGTGGGTATATTCACTGCAAACCCTCGTGAGACACCACTCGTCCTACTAGGGCAGCCTAGGGGTTTAACGACTTGTTGCATACCCAAAATGCAATTGCTTGCCCGTAAAAAAGGTATTCTATCCCAATAAATTTTTTGAAGGGTCTTTAACTCGTACTATTACTCTTTTACGTTTCTCGGGACGCACAACATTCTAAGTTAGGGTGATTTAAGTAGGCATAAATATTTCATATTTATCCCCTTAATTTTGGTTATTTTATGGTCCCGTGCGTTGTAAATAAATTGGATTTATCTCGTATTCATGTTACTAACCCTTTTTGGCGAGTACTTCGTGTTTTATGTATTTCTCATGTGCTTTGTAGGTAATTCATTCAAGTAAATATAGGAGAGAAATCGAAATAGTGAATGAAACCAAAGAAAGGAAGTCAAAGGGAATTTTGGTGAAAGTTGAAGACTATGAAATTACAAGAACACTGGAAGAAAAAATGTCCAATTCCAAGAAAAAGTGAAGAAGTTATGCTCGATTAAAGTTCAGACTGAAATCAAGATAAAGAAGAATAAGGACATGTTGAGGCAGTAAGTTTTGGCAAACCGAACGCCTCACCGATTCGATAGCAAACCGGTTAACTAATGCCTCTGAACCCATTTTGGTTACTCGATGCATGAATTTTCATTTAAATGCTAATTTTTCTAAGATTTGTATTAGAATGGGACTCTTGCAAAAATGACGAAGTAGGGTTGTAGTTCCATGTTAGACATAGTGTTTAGTAGTTTTTAACCTAGTATTAGAGAGAAAGAGAGGCAAGAACCATAGTTTTGAATTCCTGCATTAAAGTTACACAATTGTGGATTGATTCTTAAGATTTAATACATAAAGTTTGTCCTCTCTACATTATTCATGAATATTCTTCCTCTTTCTATGTTTTGTTTATTTTCTAGGAATTTAAGACCTCCATACATGTTTAGATATAACTTCATCCGGATTTCAATCACATGCAATGTTAGAATTTCATTTATTAACAAAATCACCATGTCCGGCTAAGCTGCTAGACGATTAGGGTACATGAGCCCAACCTAGGTGTTACGAATGGATTTTGAAGTGAATATAATTTAATTAACAATTCAAAGTCTTGATGTCTTATCGAAATTAGCATTGTAGGTCTTTTAGTCCCGTTTTCCCTAGGTAACCAAAATGTTTAAGGATGGAATATGAGTTTTGGTAATTAATCATTCTCGTTAAATATAATTTTTATTTGATATTATGAGGAGTAAAATTCACATATGTCAAATGCTTAGACAGTATTTGGTATTTCTTGGAATTGAGAATTAGGTTTTTGATGTTTTTATGTTCTACATAATTACCTTCCCAACTCCATTTCCTCACATTGTTTTAAAACCATTTAGTTATTCTTGCATGCGTAGTAAATTCACTAGTTTAATTAATCTGCATTAGTTGATAGAAAAGTTTCACAAACAATCATGTTTTCCTTCGTTTTCTCAGTGAGCCAGAAGGTTAATCATCTTTACTATTTGTCATCACGTCTTAGGTCCTATTCCTTGTGTTCGATACCCGTCTTGCTCGAATTATTACTTACGCAACTGACTTACACCTGAGCCAATATAAGTACGCACTAAAGACACTTTTTAAGTCGTGTCAAATGTGGATTCTCCTATTGTGAGTGTGAGTTTCTAGCTATCATGATTTTGAGTGGCTAATCTTCTGTTAGTGTGGATCTTTATTTTTTGGTGTTCTTATCCTCACCCTTAGGTATTATTACAGAAGGTAGAATAGAGGGAATATGAACTTGAGGCCATTATTCTTGAGAAATAAGTCCTTTCTGTTGTGGAGAATATCGTGAAAACTGGGTTTGAGGCCAAGTTATGCTAGGATGTTTTTAAGTGTGCATATAAGGACATGGTTTAGATGTTTTTCTTGATTATTTTTCTTAGTGTGATAGTCTAAGTGAATTATATTATTTTGTAATGGGTTTTCTTAGATATAATTTCTAAAGGGAAGTATGAAGTTATGCATTGTAGTTTGTTGTTTTGTTTATGTTGATGGCTATGGTTGACTTGTTTGTCGAATGATTATTTTCCCCCTTTGTACTTATATTTCAAATATGTTTTGCCTTTGTTTCAAATGCTTTAGTATTTTCATGTTTAAAAAAGTATTGTGATTCATTTTTCTACCCACATTGTGTGGACTTTTAAATGTTTGGTTTTCACCCAATGTGTCGATTTTCGAATGTTTGGTTTTGCCCATATTGGAGAAAATTTTATGATTCTTGGGTTTCCCCCCATCCTATGAACTTCTCAATGTTTAGTTTTCCCCAATTGCAGAAAATATTGTGATTCTCAATTTTTCCCATTGTGTGGACTTTTGAACAATTGGTTTTTCTCATGGCTTGTCTTCCCTTCTTATGGTTTTGTTTTAGGGTTACTTTTCAATTTTATGGACCATGTTTTTGTATTATAAGGGATTTTCAATCAACTTTGCCTAGGTTTTTGCCTTTTCCTCATTCTCATGGACGATTCAAACGGGTAAAAATGGATTTTCAATGGAATTTGCTTGGGATTTTTCCGTTTTCTTCATTCTTGTGGGTTATTCCCATGGTTTATAATGGATTTTTCAAATGAATTTTCGTGGAATTTTTCCCTTTCTTCTCTCTCTTGGACTATGCTTGTGGATTATAACGAATTTTTGATTGAATTTTCTTGGGATTTTTCCTTTCCTTTTGTTTTCGTGGACAATTCCTATAGATTTTACTAGATTTTTTGATGTAATTAGCGTGGGATTTTGTCTCTTTATTATCGTGTAATATGTTTGCAGATTTTAATGGATTATTGATGGACTTTGCTTTGGATTTTCCCTTTCCCTTCCTTCTCGTGGACTACGCATGTGGATTATAATGCATTTTTTGATGGATTTTTTGGGGATTTTTCCATCCACCTTATTCCCATGGACAATACTTGTGGATTTTAATGGATTTTGATGCACTTTTCTTGGGATTTTTTTCTTTCCTTTCCTTTTTATGAGTTGTGCATGCAGATTGTAAGGGATTTTTTTATGGAATTTTCATATGAATGTTCCATTTCTTTCATTCTCATGGACTATGTGTGTGGATAAAATGGACTTTTTGATGTACTTTTCCTAGGATTTTTCCTCTTTTTCATTCTATTGAACGTTGCCTATGGATTATATATAACACCCCGTATTTTTTATAATTTTTAATTATTGGATTAATTAAATTAAATAAGGGAAATTAATTGATAGTGAATTAATCCATATTAAAATAAATATTAAGTAGAGAGATAAGGGTTAGTATTTATTGTTGTGAATTGTATTAAATATTACATAGTGAATAAATTAATATATGATTATGAAGTTATTAGAATTGCCGCGAGTGAAAAATATGATAAATACAGTAATTTAGTCGGGACACGCGTGTCAGTCGTGCCGGGACTCAATTTAATGAGATAGAAAGTAATTTATTTTTAAGTCATCCAAAGGGTCATTTCGAGTATGTCAAAATATCTGGAAGGATCGAGATAGTCAAAAAATCTACTTGGGGGTTTAGTTTGGGTCTGAGGTGGTTTTAGGCTAAATCGACATCCAGGGAAGGCATTTTAGTGATTTGTATTTTTTGTGTGATTTAACCTATGGATTTACTAAGTAAAATATATCTGATAAGAGAAGGAAAATTGGGTAAGAGACGATAGAAACAAATAGAAGTTACAAAAAAGCCATAGGAGGAAGATGAGAGGAGTTTCAAAGGCTAGAACCACCGTTCCTATACCTTTTACATTGCTGACACCACCGTTGAATAGATCAGAGGAAGAGGAACACACCTATACCCATCATCTTCAAAGGATCAGACCTTCATATTGAGGCAAGTGTTTAATATTTTGAAATTCTGAGCATGTATGAGATTCATTTTAGTTTAGGATGATTAAACCCATGAGTATGTAGAGTATTGATAATGTTTTGGGAATATAATTGAGATTCTTGATTCAGATTCATGTTAGGTTTAATTCCCTAATGTAAGTAAAATGAAATTGATGAATTGGGATTATCCAAATGTGAAGCAATTTGGGTTGTATAATGATTCTTGAATAAAAATGATGAACCAGGGTCTTGAGAATTTAATTGGGATTAATTTGATTAATTTATAAATCTTGACGATTTAATGATTCTTTTACATTAGAAATAATCTATATGAGTTTCTATAGCATTTGGTATAATTGTTTTGGACTTTGGGAATGATTTATGAAGGCTTTAAAGGTTAATAATTTACGAAACCCATAATAGTGCAATGGAGAAGACGATACTTGTAGGGGGCGAATTGATTCAATCCTTGGCCGAATCGATTGGGCAAGGCGAATCGATTCAGATCAGGGCCGAATTGATTCGGTTGTCCAGTTTTGGCCACTTTTTTCGCTTTTGTTTAGAATCTTTGAAAATCGTTCTGGACTTATTCATGGGATTTAATTTTTTATATAGAGGGAATTAAAGTGAAACACGAGTAGGCCTAGGTTGGGTTTTAGGCTTGGACCTATGAGTGAAATTTAAGGGCTAGATTAATCTGGTTTAATTGAGAGGAAAAATATTAATTGAAGGATAATTAGAGTCACGATAATTCGAGAGGAACAATGATTTGAATCAGTAGGATAGGAGTGAGTTACCTACTAATATTATGTATGGAATAATGGACACACTTCGATTAGTAAAATGACTAATTAGTCATACATGAGATATTCGGGAGATAAAAATATATTACGTATGGGATGTATAATATAGATAGGGAGTATACCTATACTGATGATATAAAAAAATAGGTTGTGTGTATTCTTATTACATGATTTCTTATGTGTATGACATACCTACGCTGCTTGCTATCATGTGAGGTTTTCGCGTCGGGACAGTCATATCCTGATGAGCCTTCGGGGGATTTCTAACATGTACCTCAGAATAAAGAACCTAGGAAAGCCCTATCTATGAGGACGATAAGTTGGCGGTCATATGGGTCTGTAGGTATGTACATAACCCATAGGCTTGGAACTATATTCGCCTCAAATATATGTGATTTGTATTTATGGTTTGAGAGAGCTACCAAACCAACAATCCTTTATATAGTGCATGATGTACCAGGACATGATAGCATAGTATATATATATATATATATATATATATATATATATATATATATATATATATATATATATATATATATATATATAGTTTTGATTTAATCATAATATTTGTGCTTAGTAAAAGAGATAGATAGTAATATCTAAATGTATATAAGTATGTGAGAAATAAATTTCATATGAGAAATTATAAATGTTTAATAGACATAGAAAATAAATTATTGTATGGGTAACACAAGTGAGTACCATAAGTTAGTAGATGAAGTGAAATATTTAATC
Organism: Sambucus nigra; assembly: GCA_949130495.1. Taxonomy (NCBI): domain Eukaryota; kingdom Viridiplantae; phylum Streptophyta; class Magnoliopsida; order Dipsacales; family Adoxaceae; genus Sambucus; species Sambucus nigra. The sequence continues at coordinate 222,846,401 of OX422224.1, forward strand.
CAAACTAGTTGGGCGAGGTAGCATAACTAGCATGGGTTAGGATTATATGTTACGCGTGCACACTAGTTGAGGGGTGAGGACCTCAAGTGAGAGTCGTGAACCTACCATGCATATAATTTTTACTAATTATGAATTTTAAATACTTACTAAACGGTTTTAAAATATTTTCACTCAGGCTCTGACCCATTTCTTGCAAACCTATTTTCTTTGTAAAAACCATTTTAGGTGCCCAGACACAGGGAGGCCTAGCTTAGGAGATCATTATCATTTGACATTGCTCCGGTTACTATGGATGATTGCAGGACTTACTTGGTAAGTGCCTCCGTTCATTTCAGATTCGATGCATCCTTATTTTATTTCAGTCGGTCACGTCGCCCTTCTTCTGTTTGCAGTGATTTTAGAGACATTGTACTTCTTTTACTTCAGTTATTGGATTTATACGTTTTATTATGGATTCATGTATTAGAGTTTCAAATGGGGGTGTTTACTCCCATCATATTTTATTGATTCCGTATTTCATTTACTGTGAAGTTGATTAATTTAGTATAGTGAATGTACTGTTTAATTATTTAATTATTTTAAATCTTTGCATGTTAAATAAAAAATAAAATTTTGATATCATCTTTTCAAATACTAGGTGGTTAGTAAATTTAAAAAGTTTTCGGCAGTGATGCTAAGAATAAACCAATCTGGATATTTTTTTTAATTTGATAAAGGCCTGGCCACCCGGTATTTAATTAAGCAGGGTGTCACATTATAATGTATTTTTCAATGGACTTTGCTTGGGACTTTGTAGAGATGTTGTTTGTCCAGTTGAGGTATATATTATAATGGACATATTTAGACGCAACATTCCCAAGCCACATACAATTGATGGTTTAGGTTTCCTTAGAGTCTAGATTTAAGACTTGGTAATATCCCAATAATAATTCATGTCGAATGGTGTGTAGTCTTTTCAAATTTGATATGAATTTTCTTGTTAATCTTCCTTAAAGAATATGTTGTGTTATAATGAGCACCATATTGCCTTTATTGAATTCCTTTGATTGTACCATCACATTGTATTACCTTTTAGCTTCTTTGAGTAGATTTGGAAGTTCTCTGCCTCTTTATCTTTTCTTTTATCTAACATCTTGAGTTAGGTGGTTAGAAGCTCCAGAATGAGTTTATGTTTTAATGTTAGTTCGCTATTGGGATTTCTAATTCAGCGAGTAATATGGAATCGAATCCACAAAACAATGAGAATGGTGAGAAAACAGTTTTATTTATTTTTAAGGATGGATAATCCCATAAGACTAAATCAATATTATCATCCCATGCTCTTGGGTAAGATTCTTATATCTTTGTTAGGATGATGATCATTTTTTTATTCCTTACCCTTGTTTGTTCGATATCATTCGAGTAATAGATAAAGGAGAAGTCTTTCTCGATGTTGAATTGGTTAGTTAAAATCCTTACTTATTCAGTCTTAAATAGTGTTCTATTATCGAAAAGTATGACCTTAGGGATCCCAACTATGCACATAATGTTTTGTCGAATAAAATAGACCACCAATTAATTTGTTGCTTATCTTAGTGCCACTGCTTTTGCCCATTTTTTTGTAAAGTTTGGGTGCTACAAGTATATATATATTTTCTCTCGAAGGTGGGATGATTTTACCCATGAGATCAAATTCCCATGTATGGAATGAATGAGGGAGTGAAAGTGCGTGAATTTGTATTACTATGACATGAATTATATTTCCATAAATTTTTCTAGGTTTGCCTTTCTCCATGAACTATTTCAGTCCTCTTTAATGGTTGGACAAAAATATCCCAAGTGTGATAGATATTTTCTCCTCCTATATGGGTTGATTCGTGGGATTTATGTACTACTTCTTATTTTTCTTTATTGGGTAAACATATCATTAGTTGCTAGTTATATCAGTTTTAGAATAATTTTTATCTTGTATATATATATCGATGTTCTTTTTTCCATAATGTGCTTACTTCTTGTCGACCTTTTGGTATGGCTATATTGGTGAAGTATTAGATAAATGGGTATCTCCAGCTCTCTATCTCCCCAGAATAATGTACTCCTTCTTAATATGGTATTTTTTGTCAACCTATAAATTGTTCTTTTAGCTTCATTGCTACTTGGCTCATCATTGGCGAATGAAATCATGCTCTTTTGATTTTTCTATAAAGGGCGATATAATTGTCCCCATAATGCTTCTCATCATGGTTGTGAAATTTCTTTTGATATTCTTTCTCTCTTATGAATTATTCGAAAATGCCTCATGGTCCTCTTTGATATAGGTCACCTTCGAGAGTGAGGAAAATTTTGAGTGTTTTTTATTATAGGGGTCTATTGCCAAAGGTTTTTTGGTGACTAATAAAGCATAAAACTAAGTCTCGTAGGTAGGGAAATTTCTCCTTGGTGATGGCTTCGAGGATTGAGATGAGAATGGTTCTTTTGAAGATGGTTAGGGTAATGGAGATTTATGGGATGTCGATCTTTGTTGCGATGTGTAATACCCCATATTTCTGTGTATTTTTATTTAATTAATTTGAGGAATTAATTAGGAAAAATACATATTAATTAAACTACGCGAGTGAAGTAATTTAATGTGATTAGATGATAATTGTGACTATTAAATATTAAGTGTGAGATAGATACTGATTAATATTGCATTATGATATTTACTAAGTGTAAATAGTTAATAGTTGATAATTTTGGTTATATGGCATAGCAAGTTATATATGCATATTTTATTAATTGTGGTTATATGGCATAGCGAGTAATATGTGCGTATTTTATTTTATCTCACTAGGAGTCTCGCGTAGACTATTTTGAGGTGAGAAATGAGAAAAATATTTTAAGTGACTCGGATGATAATTTAGAGGTCACAACTGATTCCAGATGGGTCAAAATACTCGAAACAGGGTACCCAGGGGTATAGTTTGGGTCCCGGGTCAATTTTGGATCAAACCGGCACCCATTAAGGGCGGATCGGTTCGGTTCTCTGAAATTTTGGAAATTTCCCTTTTTCCCTTGTATTTCTAAATGGACGTGGTGGAAAGACCTTAGGCACTTTGGAAAATAATATTAGGAGACTTATTATGTTATAGTCGGCTTACGATGGGAGTACGACTTCGTCTTAGAGAGAGAATGAAGAAAGGAATGGGATTGGTTGAAGAAATCCTTAATTAATATGAGAGATGGATAAAAAATTATGAGATATAATTAAGCTATGTACATCAGTAGAGTAAAGATGGTAACTACTTAATTTATATAAGGAGGGGGTTTTGACACCCCGCCTAATTAAATACCGGGTGATCAGTCATTTATTAAATTAAAAATCAAGGTGAACGGTTGGTTCATTCTTAGCATCACTTTCGAAAAATAAATTTCCAGTTTAAACACCTATATAATTAAGCTAAGTGTCAAAACAATTTAAACCTTATTTCTATTTTATTTAATTCCATTATGAAAACCTTTTCAATAATTAACAATTTAAGAATCGCATAAATGTTAAAGATGGCAATTAACACATAAGAATATAACCATTTAGATAAACCAATACCAAGTTTAAAAACTACAAATGAAATCATTCTGACAAGAATTACGTACCAAAGAGTACTGAAGACTGAAAATAAATGAACATAAATCTCTGATAAATCCAAACTTAATAGGAAAACGGGCGACACATGCCCTAACTAATCAGAACTAAAATAAGAGTAGAATCAACAAAGAGGCCATCTAAGTAATGGCCTGTAACTCCCACCTAAGCTGCAGCACGTCCGGTCCAAAGAATCTAAGCATGACTCCCCTGTGGCTGGGCAGCTATAATATATACATATACATACAAGAGAAAAGAAATAATAGGAAGCGGGTCAGGGCCCGAGTGTAAAATAGTTTAAAAATTAGTTTAGCTAGTATTTAAAATGCTTACCGGCTAATGTAACAACCATGTTAGTATGCGACACTCTCTTGAGAATTCTCACCTCTTGTCTAGTGTGCACACCTACCTAACTATTAATCTTACAAGTTTATTTTAACTTAACCTTCCCAAAAGGTTTCATCCCGAGAAAATACTATGGCTAGGATAATTAATTTCTGAAAATTAAACCCTCTCATATATCTTATCTTACTTAGAATACTCGGCATTATTACAAAATTTCCAAACACTTCTAATAAAGTTAGAATTTTTTTCACTTCTTAACTACTTTTATGCACAGTAGAAAGTTCCCATACTTAAGTATATATATTTTAGTCACTCATACAATATATATACTATCGGTACCCCACATAGAATCTATGGTGCTGGTATACTCTGCTATCAAGTCCCCGTATCACTCGTACTAAGGGAAATACTAGTTCGGAATCACTCTTTAACCGTATTAACGCAAAACACATACAAATGGAGGCGAAGTATAGTTCCAAGTCGCTAAGAGGTCAGCACATACCTTCACATCTCTTAGGACCATATGACTATCACTCAAATAGCCTATATCAAGGATACTATCTTCTAGGGTATAAGTCGTTATCCCCCATAAAGGCCCAGTCGAGATAAGACTGTCCCGGTGCGGAAACCTCCGAGATAGCAAGTAGCTCGGGTATGATTTTTACACCGACACATAATATATACACAATCACACAGTCATATATATATATATATTTACATTTTCTAAATTAGATGCGCCCACGACTCATAATTATAGTTATCCGTTTTTTGATGTAAAAAATTAGATTATATCTAATTATTTAATCACAGATAAAATAAAATGACACAAAGAAATTTTAAAGTGGTTCAGCCTTATAAGAATGGTCTAAGTCCACTGTTTCTATTATTGCTGACTGTTTGGGAATTCTTGATTACCAATTTAGTCAAGAAGTTCCCGGGGTCCCCTTACAATGAGGATGATACAATGTATTTATAGCCCTTAGGCTGTACATGTGAAAAGTTACTACATAGCTGTCCATTAGGCGTATACATCTGTATGATAATAATAAGCATTTAATGAGCAGTCAATCTATTGGTTATCCTGCTATTAATGCTCTGTTCGAGGTTAAGCTCGGACCGCCTCAGCTGCTCGGACCGCCTAAGTAGCTCGGTACTCATAAGTTGCTCGGTGTATTAAAGTTCCTCGGAGAACTCTTGTTGGTCATAATGTCTGAGTTGATCGGGGAAGCAGAGTTCCTCATTGCAGTATGGTTCCTCGGAGAGCATCTATTGCTCGGAGTATCTGAGTGGATCGGGGAAGTTGAGTTCCTCGAAGTCAAGGTGTTGTTCGGAAGTGTTTGTTATTGCCACGCAGATTGCCATGTGTCTTCACTCAATTGAGCCATGTCAGCAGACTAAATTTGGTATCAACACCGTTCTTAGCACATTTTACTTGATTATCTCGCATAACGGATTATTCACTTGTATTATCATATATAATTTACTTCATACTTATTTCTCGTCTCCCGGAGTATCCTTTCTCCCTAAGTAAAATTTCAGTAGGCATACTCTCACTTACCTTCTGGTTTCCCTCCCTCACGAGTCTCGATCTTTTAGTAAATGTACGCATGATTTCTTATGCGTGAATAACTCCCTGTTAACCCATAATTTCATTCTACATTAAATTTCACTCAATGGGGTCTACCTGGACCCTATTGGTCCTCTTTATAATTCATTATGATCTATCAATGATGATCAAGGGTTCCTACGCATTTTAACCGGATTAAACTTAAAGAAGAAAAATATGCATTTTTCCAGGAGGGATTGATCGATCGAGGAATGGGGCTGATCGATCGATGTTCTTGTTCGATCGATTGATCAAGCAATTATGGCGAATTCTACCATTGACAAGTTAGGGGTTTACCTCTCCAACCTCTACCAAATCTCCATTATAGATCCCCAAACTCCCAAACAACATTACTACAGGTACTATATACCTAAATACATTATTTCCTACGTGAAACATGTTCAAATTCATCAACGGTATCGAAATAATGGGGTAAAATTTACATAAACTTCAAGAACCCTAATTTTGGAAGAAACATCCATTATTCTAATTAATTCCCAGGTTTCTTGTTTTTAAATCAAAACTAATTCGTGGGTAATCCTCTACATATTATGGGTATGTCCAGAATATATTAAATTTCTCTAAACATGCGATTTATGATCTCTAAATTATCGATTTCTTCCATAAAACATGTTCTTGATAATCCTAAACTAACATGGGTGAGACATTAACTAATAACACAGCAAGATAGATACTTTCCTGGAATTCAAGTGTCTGATTTGTGGACAAAAAAGGTATGGTTGCGTTCCTCGTTGCGCGATCCACGATTTGGTGGGTGGTGGTGGTACAAACGGATGAGTCTTTGGCCTTGGGTTGCTTGGAAATCTCTCAAACTTCTTCTCTAATGGACGTTCTTTTATTTGTGTTTGTTAACCCTAGAAGACAACTCCTAAAGGTTGATATATCCTTAGGAAATTTGTGGGTTTAATTACCCAAAAATACAAAATGTCTGTAATACCCTCCCAGGAGGCCAATTAGGCTTAAAAACGCCCCGATACCCAAACTAAACCCCCGAGTACACTTTTTTGACTTTCTCAACCCTTTCAGACACTTTGTTGTACTCAAAATTACCATACGGGAGACTTAAAATTTATTCACTTTTAATAATAATAATTTAGTCCTGACACGTCACAGGCGCATCCCGACTTAAATTTTCATAATTGCCATTTTATTCTCTTGTGCAATGTTTATAAAATCAATCTTATATATTACTTTACTCATTTAGTAATATCCAATAAATTTCCAGTAATTACTAACTCTTGTCACGCTAGTAAATATTTAAATTAATTTTTGAATTAATATTAAATTAATATCTCAATTTAAATTTAATAAATCCCCAGATTTTAAAAGCCAAAAAAATATGGGGTATTACAGGGGTAACTAGGACCCTTAGAGTTATGTGAACACTCTTATAGATACGATAGTGAGATAAATCATAAAGTAAATAGTACGACGATTATGCAAAAGATATATACAACGAACTAACATGTATTATCTGGTTGTGTGAATACAAATTAATGCATACTACTACTTAGGTTGTGCTAATACCTAAATTATACTACATACAGATATTGGTGATAGAGTTATGATTCTGAGCCAAGAGATATAAATCACTATTGGTGATCGAGGTAGGATTTCGAGCCAATAAACCCTAAAATGTGACATAGGGAGGTGATTATATAGTATGTGTTTATATTATATATTGTGCAAAATATATATACATAAAGTGTGATTAATTTTGTATCGGGGTCGATGATTATCCGGACCAACGCATGGAAGCTCGATTTGGGGTCGATGATTACCCGTACCAAATCAAAGATAAATGATATTGGGGTCGAGGAGCATCCCGAACAATATACATATGCATAACATTTACCTTGGGGTGGAGGGATATCCGTACCAATGTAAATGATAGGATGATTGGGGTCGATGATTATTCAGACCAATATCCTTATAGTATATATTGTGTGTGAAATATATACTTCATGATATTCTACTTATGTGAGAAAGTAGACTTGTAGATGATATATATAGATATAGATATACATCTAAAAGATAAATTAAGTATAGAGAAACTTACTTTCAAGATTTAGAATAGATTGGGAATATCTATAATAAATTAAATAGTGAAACTTAATTATGGAAGTTGGAGGGAAACTTTAAAACGATTTATGAATTAAGTAGTGAAACTTAATTATGGAAGTTGAATGATGATTAGATATGAAATGCTATATGAATTAATTAGTGAGACTTAATTATGATGATTAAACATAACATATGTGAATGTTATATGAAAACTGAATAACATGCGAGAAATGTTAATAATGAAGCGTGATGTATGGGCGGTACGGGAGAGTAGACTTGATAAGATCGGTTATATACTTTAGTCGAGATATCTTGGGTATGATAGCTAGGTGGTCTAAGTATAAGAACGTCAGGTGTGCACATTACATGAGAGGTGAGAAAACTCAAGAGAGTGTGTGTGAACTTAACATGTGTAATCAATAAACCATTTTAATTGAGATAAATTACTTGCTAAATGTTTTCAAATGTTTTAAGTACTAACTCTATCTATAAAAATATTTTCAAAACCTTTTAGGTGTCCGCCACAGGGACGTCATACTTGATGGTTTCATTCCATGAACTCGGAGTTGTAGCACTATGGATGATGATGGGACTTTGAGTAGCCTATTCTTATATTCAGATATATCATAGTATCTCACTCTTGTATATCATGTTTGGACGCGTGGTCCATTGTCGGTATTATGGTTTCATTTTTGTATCAGTTTTACCTTTCAGTTTAGACTTGGTTTATTACTTAGTTTTGGTTGTTTTTTCCGATGGTTTATTCATCATGACTTTATTTCATTTATATATCATGTTGGTTTGGACTCTAGTATATTGTTGTTGTTGTTTAGTGTTTGAACTATTTATTTGTTATGTTCAATTGGAAGATAAAATTTGGCACCAGTTTAATTAACTCTTAGGTGGTTAGTAATTAATTTGGTTTTTTGACAGTGATGCTAAGAATGAACCATATGAGAAAACTATTTTAATTTGATAAAGGCCTGATCACCCAATATTTAATTAGGCAGGGTATCACAGATGGTATCAAAAAACCAGGTTCTAGTTTCCATAGGATCTACGCAGCTTACTACGTTTTCAGCATATCATTTGATTGATATAGATTATTGTATTCCTCTACGTACGTGGCTTACATTCTCCTGCTATAGTGTATAATTATGAGTGAATCTTATATACGGATGGGTGTGCTTCGTATGATGATGACGTAGAGGACGACCAGTGAGGTCCATTATAAAGACAGTAGGAGGAGGGGCTCAGTTGGAGTTGAAGAATATTTTGCGTTCGATGACCGTAACAGAGGTCACCCTTATTGTTGCTTGGGGTGATGGATCTATAAGGACTGCTAGAGTGAATTATATATTGTTGTACCTTTATATAAGAGAGTGGCATTAAATTAGACTCACCTTGTGTGGTTAGGATGGCAGAGAGTCGGAGGGGTCTTTGAAGAGGACCACCCGTTAGAATTTTGTTAGATACAGAGATTGTGCGTGTAGCCAATGGATGTAGAATACCTAGAGGGTTTGGCATATAGTAAGAAGAAATATATATACCCTGAAGTGAATTGGGGTAAAATTTCGTTTGGCTCGTAGGAATATAGTTATAACGGTCGGCGTAAATTACCATATTTAGTATAATGGAGAAAAGATTTAAGGAGGATAATGGACTCGCGAGAGGAGTCACCAACACTTAAAGGGAAATTATACTTGAACGATTGATGCAGACGGTGATAATGTTGTTCTTTTCGCAATGGTGAGATAAATGCTTCCTTGTGAAGGGAGCTAACAGAATTAGAGATTTTAGTCATGGAGTAAGACTGGATGTAACGATGCTAGTGAAACACCGCAATGGGGAGACCCATCAGGGGACCCATTTAAATGATTGAGATAGTTGAATTCTTATCGAGTGGCGATTGATTTATTTGGGACTGGTAAGGCCAGTAGTGTGTTCCTTAGGGCCAGTGAAGCTATGGGAATAATGAGGGCGGTCGTTAGGTTCAAGTCTACTAGGGTTTGAGAGAAGGACAACCCTAATAGGGTCAGTATAGCTAGGAATAGGAGATTATATAAAGAGGTTTTTTATGTGGACAGTAGGACCGCATGCGTTAATTTTGCCCTAAGTGAGTAAAAGGGACAAGAGTATGGTGCCTAGCTGGGACAATGATTAAGATAGTTTTGGTTCATTTCGGACAGGCATGTCATGTCCAAGAACCATTTGAACCACCAGCATTATTAACAATTAGAAGTATGAGTTTTATCCTTGGGGTAATGAGGTAAGTTTTATGCGACATGAGCGGGTCACTATGTTCCGTTAGCACTAGATTCGCATGTGAGACGAGTTTAGTGAGTACATAGTTGATAGCACTAATGTGGATATAATTGCATTTGTATAGCAGGGATCTCTTTACTAATATCCACGGGGAGAGAGGGTGCAGGCACATGGATTATAAAGTACCACTTAATCTAAGATATTATAGTGGATTTGGTCTTGGGTGAGATGTAGTGAGATTGTCTCCGAATGAACCACTCATAGATTGAAGAAGGTTGGCTCGAGATGATCAACTAGAATTTAGTAAAAGCCTACGTTGCTAGTGATGGAATGAGTCGGTAGATTGTTAAAATTCATGATGGGTTGCCAACACCATGACTGGGTCAATAATTCCTCCGAGTTTATGGAACGGATTGACTGAGATGAAGTAATTGTTATTCTTTGTTTGAAAAGAAGGATTGCACCGGTGCAAGGTGCCATCCTATATTATTGTGAATCAGGATGAGATCCTACAATCCCACCTCTCATAGGGATTATCAGGATGTAATGGGGATGGAGTTTTGCTTTGGGCACATTGTTCCACCTATAGCCCGATGGTTAGACGAGAGGTGGTTAATTATGCAAGCTAATACGAGTAGTGCGTGTGGTGCCTTGTAGGGTAATTGAGGGGAAGAATTATCATGGGTAGAGTTACGTGTGATGTAATACCCCGTAATTCTGCTTAATTAGGAAAATACGTTTTATTTAAATTACGTGAGTAGAGTAATTGAATGTGAGTTTTATTTAAATTACGTGAGTAGAGTAATTTAATGTGATAAACTACGTTTTATTTAAATTACGTGAGAAGAGTAATTTAATGTGATATCTGCTTAATTAGGAAAATACGTTTTATTTAAATTACATGAGAAGAGTAATTTAATGTGATATAATGTTAATAAAGATGAATATGACGATTAAAAATTTACTAAATGTGAAGTTGTAAATTTTGAATGATGATATATACGGTCTAGTGACTATATGGACGTACCGGAGCGCGTAGGACAATAATTAAAGATGAGAGTAGAAAAAAATAATTAAGAGACTCAAACAATAATTTAGAGTCCACAGATGATTCCGGAAGGGTCGAATTAGTCAAAATAGTGTACCCGGGGGTACTAGTTGAGTGCCGGGTCATTTTCGGGCTAAACCGGGACCATTCGGGGGCATTTTGGTCTCTTTACAATTATGGGTAAGTAGACCTACGAATTTTGAAACCCTAGATCAGATTACAAGAGTTGAGACTAGGGTTAGAAAGAAAAAAAATACACCATAGCCATTAGGGAAGAGAGAGAAAATTTCCTAAGGCAAAAGAAGGAAGAAAGGAAAATTCTAAGGAGATTTCACCATAAAGTTGTTGGGAAGGAGGATTGAAGGATCAAAATCATCAACCATCATCAACAACCACGAAATCAGACCCTAAAAATCAAAAGGAAATATTTCCAAAATAAATTGAGTTATAATACCCATATTTAAGTTTTATGAAGAACATAGTTTTTATGATATTTTTGGGAGAAAAACAATTGATTATGACCCATGATTGGTAGGGATTTCATGTAGGACGTTTTTGGATCTCCAAATATTCTGATATCATAGAAAACTAGATGATTAAATCGAACTAAAAAAATCTAGAATTTTGATGAAAGATGTAAAGAATGTATTTTTAGGGTTCTTGAATACTAGAAAGATTTTTAGTTGATTTGGCCAAGATTTATAATGATTTTGTTGTTTTAAATCGTTAGTAATCATCCCAGAGTATGTAGGAATGATTAGAAATTGTTGGTTGCAAATATGGTGAATTATCAAGAAAGATAGATAGATAGAAATGGTGAAACCCGCATGAAGAAGAAGAACTGGGTCTGTCCCTGCTTGATCGATCGATCGACCCTTGAATGTCGATCGATCGAGCAGTCGATCGATCGACCATATCCCCACGATCGATCGACCCTGGCTGGACTTCAAAAAATTTTGTGAATAAATTTCCTTTAATTACCATCGCTTGATGGGAACCTTAGTGGTGATATTTTACCTATGAGTAGACTTCATAAATACCAGTAGGTGTACCATCAGATTTCTTCATAAATGATTGAGTGGGAATTTTGGAGAAATGGACCGACGGGAGAGCGATCGATAGTCGTATGTTGGGATTGTGAGAATTTGGCTACGGAAAGGGTGAGAGTAAATTTTCCGAATAATACCAGTAGGTTAAAGTTAACTTAACTACTGAATTAAGGGAGGGGTAACTAGGGCCCTTAGAGTTGCGTGAATACTCGAAAAAAATGCAATAGCGAAATAAATTGTAATTAATGAGTACGGTGAATATAAGTAAAATATATTACGTACGGGCATGATTTAATAGGTTGGGTGTGTACCTACTAAATTATATAAAAGTTTGGATTAAGAGAATTTTACCTAAATTAATTATGTTAGGGTCGATGTGACATTCCGAACTAACATAAAATTATTATATGTTTGGGGTCGATGAGAAATGCCGAACCAAACCTTGACTGGCGTCGCGATGAAAGAGTCCCGAACCAGAATATGTGTATATATATATATTTTTAAAAAAATAGTTGGGGTCGATGGATAATTCCGAACCAACTCTCACTTGGGGTCGATGAATCATTCCGAACCAAGAGTCCTTTATGTGTAGTAAAAGGATATGTTGTGATAACTAATATCCAATACATGAGTGTGTGATAAAATGTATTTTATGTGCATAATCTACAAATTGAGAATAGTAGATAATGAGATGAATAGTTGATATCTTAGTAATAATTTATAGCGTGATGTAATTACTACAAGAATAAGGATTCCAAGCAGTAAATAATCTACCTATGCTTATGGGCAGTATAACTAGGTGAACTAAGTATCCTCGTTAGACATGCGTGATAGAAGAGAGGTGTGGAAATTCAATGGAGTGTACGAATCCTTAATATGTGTAATCAATAACTCAATTGTGATAACTGCTTGTAAAATATTTTCAAAATGTTTTGAGTACTAACTCTTGCTATGTAAAATTTTTAAAACCTTTTAGGTGCCCAACCACAGGGACACCCAACATGATTTCATTCCAAAGATTTGGGAGCTGCAGCACATGTTGATGTTGCAGGGATTGTTTAGACGCTTCCTCCTTTTCTTTCAGTTCTAGTGCAGGATTTCAATTTTAGTATTCTTATTGGGACATGTTGTCCTATCTTTACTTTTACAGTTTAGTCTGATTCTGGATTCTGAGTTGTCCTTTACTGGCCGTGGTTTTTGGCAAGACTTTATCTACATTCGGTTATTTATGCAAACTGTTTTTGTTATTACTTGAATTGTAATGTGTTGTATGGATTATTTATTTTGCTTAAGAAAGATAAAATTTGGCACTCGCTTAATTTCACTTAGGTGGTTAGTAACTTAAAAAGTTTTCGACAGTGATGCTAAGAATGAACCATTTAAGAAACATGTTTAAATTAAATTAAGGCTTGATCACCCAAGGTTTAATTGGGCGGGGTGTCACAGATGGTATCAGAGCATCAGGTTCTAGTGTCCATAGGATCTGTACGGCATACTGTGTTTCAGCATAAAGTTTGGTTGTATTAGAGCCCCACTAATAGGACTGTTGATTCAATACCCGCTTTTGCGTTATCGTACATCTGCTCTTAAAATTTTGTATAAATTGTGTACTTATACAATTTAAAACTTATTTCAGATGCCACCGAGGAGACAGCGAGAGGAGAGGGCTGAAGCCAGAGATGAGGTGAGGGAGGCTCCTCAGGAGCCACAGGTGCCGATACCACCACCCCCACCAGAGCTAATTTCCACTACTCAGGTTGCAGTGATAGTGGTCCAAGCAGTCGAGACAGCTATGAGGGCCATGGCAGCCCATTTTCCTCATCCCTAAGTACCTCCTCCCGTGTCACCCGTAGTTCAGGCTCCAGCAGGACCATCTATTTGGCAACGAGTCAGAGAGACTTTTCAGAAAGGACACCCACCCGAGTTTCAGGGTAGTACCGATGAAGTGGAGGCGTGCAACTGGAAGAAAAATATCCAGCGCCACTTGCGTATGCTAGAGTGCCTCCGAGGTATAGAAACAAATGCTAGCCACTTTTCATCTGTCGGGAGCAGCCTTACAGTGGTGGGAGTCAGTTACCACCACCGAGGAAAGGGACACTTTGGCAATTTCTGAGTTTTGGGTGCGGTTTGACCGCAAGTATTTCCCTCCTGTAGTGGAGTCAGAGATAGGAAGAAATTCAGCGAAGAGGTTCAGGGTGATCGCTCAGTTGCTGATTATGAGGAGGAATTTACCCGCTTGGCCAACTTTGTGCCAAACGAGGTGAGCGATGAGGAGAGGAAGAAGTAAAAATTTATGGAGGGCCTAACCTGGTGAATCAGACATCATTTGATCGGTAATCCGGCGTTGGTAACCTACACAGATGTCATCAATGTCTCTCTACTACACTGTCAGGACCACCATTTTCACGCAAAGGGAAACAAGAGAGGTGAGCCTAGCCAACCGGGTAAGGTAGATGGAGGTAATGGCAGCAGCGCACTACAGCAGCAAACAGTGGGCCAGTTAGAGCAGGATTCCCGACAGGGGAACCCTACCAAGAAGTTTAAACACGGCAGGCGTCGCTTGGACAGACAGGGCCAACAAGGTCCCCAACAACTAGTTCCTTAGGGCCAACAGGGAAAAGGGAATAAACATGGAGGACAACAAGGTCAAGGGCGACAGGGACAACGTTAGGGCCAAGGGCAGAGACATTTTTCGGGTCAGTGTTTCACTTGTGGCCAGTAGGGTCATAAGAGCAGGAATTGTCCACAGCCAGATAGGGCGCAACAACAGGGTACCCAATCGGGGCAGCAGGCTCCGTTAGCCCCAGTAGTAGCACAGGCCCCACAGCCAGAACAGATGCAGAACGGACGTGTGTTCAATGTCCATGATATTCCATTTCAGCCAGAACCTCCAGCACCGTCGGAAGTTGCGGGTATGTTTCCTATTCATGGACTTGAGGGTAGTATTTTGTTTGACATGAGGGCAACGCATTCGTTTATTTTAACTAGATTTGCAGGGCAGTCGGCCTATTAGCGATAGCTGACACTCATCTAATGTGTGTGGAGACACCGATGGGTAGTGGGTCCCTTATACACTCGATTTGTAAGGGTTTGGACATTATGGTCGGAAGATTGAGTCTAGCGACGGACCTCCTAGTTCTGGATATGGAGGGATATGACATCATCCTAGGTATGGATTGGTTGGCGCATTATAGAGCAATGGTTGATTGTTATGAGAGGACTATCGTGTTCTCCATCCCAGGACAAGAGATGTTCCTTGTGGCAATGCCACTCCCCGAGGGAGGATCGCGAACTCATTTATATTATATTGAGGATGAGACCTCACCTGGGGTTGTCGTTTCTCTGGACTCAATCACAGTGGTGAGGGAGTTTGAGGATGTCTTTCAGGAGATTCCAGGGTTACCACCCAGCAGGGAGATAGAGTTCGTTATTGACCTATAGCACCGGGGATGAGACTGATTGCCAGAGCACCGTATCGCATGGCTCCTTCGGAGATGCGAGAACTGAGAGAACAAATTCAGCAGCTACTAGGACAGGGCTTCATTCGACGGAGTACATCGCCAAGGGGTGCGCCGGTGTTATTTGTAAAGAAAAGGGATGGTTCACTTCGTCTGTGTGTAGATTACAGAGAACTGAAAAAAGTGACGATACATAATAAGTATCCGTTGCCGAGGATTAATGACTTGTTTGATCATTTGAGAGGAGCTACATACTTCTCAAAGGTCGATTTGAGGTCGGGTTACCTCCAATTGCGCATTCGTGAAGAGGATGTACCCAAGACCGCTTTCCTGTCGCGGTACGGGTCATACGAGTTCAGAGTGATGCCGTTTGGGCTAACTAATGCGCCGGCAGTATTCATGGATCTCATGAACAGGGTATTCAGGGAGTTTTTGGATCAGTTTGTGATTGTTTTCATAGACGACATTCTGATTTACTCTCGCACGGAGAAGGAACACGCTGAACATTTACGAATGGTTCTACAGACACTGCGGGACCATCAGTTGTATGCCAAATTTGAGAAGTGTGGATTTTGGCTTCGGGAGGTCCATTTCCTAGGCCACGTTGTATCTAGGAGAGGCATTGGTGTTGACCCGAGTAAGGTATCAGCGGTGAGGGAGTGGGGATAGCCCACGACACTGATCGAAATTCGTAGTTTCTTGGGGTTGGCAGGTTATTATCATCGCTTCATCAAGGGGTTCTCGAAAATTGTCGGACCGTTGACAAACTTGACTCGAAAGGGAGTGCCCTTCGTATGGAGTGACAGTTGTCAGTTAGCATTTGATGAATTAAAGTACAAGTTGACATCACCACCCATTCTTGACTTTCCTAGGAGCGGAGTGGAGTATCGAGTCTATACCGATGCGTCCTTACAAGGGCTTGGGGGTATGTTACAGCAGGAGGAGAAGGCTATAGCTTTTGCGTACCGAAAGATTAAGCCACATGAGAAGAATTACCCCACCTATGACCTCGAGTTGGCAGCGGTCATTTTTGCATTGAGGATATGGAGGCACTATCTTCTGGGCGAGCAGTTCACTCTATTCACGGATCATAAGTCATTTCAGTATCTGTTCACTCAGAAGGATCTGAATATGAGGCAAAGAAGGTCGCTTGAATTCGTGAAGGACTACCAATTTTATATACAGTATCATCCTAGTAAGGATAACGTGGTGGCAGATGCGTTAAGCAGAAGACCTACCGGGGAGTTGGCAGAAATTTGGAAGGCGAAGTGGAGTGAACTTCGACACGAGGATGAGATGGTGAGAGCATGCATGGCAGTTTTAGCTATCACTTTCGAGAGTGTTATGCGGGTAGTGAGGGCACAGGCCGAAGACCCATATTGTCAGGACAAAGTATGACAATTACTGGCCGAGGGGGCAGAGTCCTACTCCATTAGCTCAGAGGGCGAACTACGATTTAATGGTAGGCTGATAGTACCCGAAGATGATGATTTGAGGCATGCCGTTATGACGAAATTACACAGGTCGAAATTTTTGGTACATCCAGGTAGGGAAAAAATGTACCAAGATATGCGACGATTATATTGGTGGGAAGGTATGAAATGAGATATTGCAGAATTTGTCTCGAAGTGTGTTACGTGTCAGCACGTAAAAGTTGACCATCAGAGGCCTTTCGGGATGATACAACCACTGGAGATTCCCGTGTGGAAGTGGGAGAGTATCTTGATGGATTTTATTACTGGGTTACCAACATCACAGAAGGGTCACGATTCCATATGGGTGATAGTGGATCGGTTGACTAAGGTAGCTCATTTCTTACCGGTTCGTACGGATTATGATACGATGCGGTACGCGTAGCTATTTATTTCAGAGATTGTTAAGCTGCACGGAGTCCCTATTAATATTGTGTCGGACCGAGATAAAGTGTTTGTGTCACATTTCTGACAGAGCTTTCAGGAGGCCATGGGCACCGACCTACGGTTGAGTACGACATATCACCCACAGACGGACGGCCAGACTGAAAGGGTAAACCAGATGTTGGTGGATATGCTAAGAATGTGTATCCTAGATTTTGGGGGAGGTTGGGAGACATACCTTCCTTTGGTGGATTTTGCATATAATAACTCTTACCAATTCACTATCGGCATGGCTCCATTCGACGCACTTTACAGGAGGCCTTGTCGTTCGCCTGCCTGTTGGTTAGAGGTGGGGGATAACAAACTATTGGGGCCAGAGATGATACAGGAGACTTCCTCCAAAATAGAGTTGATTCGAGGACATATTCGAATAGCTCAGGATAGGCAGAAGAGTTATGCTGACGCCGGTAGGAGACACGTGGACCTAGATGTGGGCGACCAGGTGTTAATTTGGGTATCTCCTATAAAAGGAATTATGAGGTTCGGCAAGAAAGGGAAATTAACACCGAGATATGTGGGACCGTTTCCTATCATTAAGAGGGTGGGACCGGTAGCTTACAGATTGGGACTCCTTGAGCATATTCAGCGAATACACGATGTGTTCCATGTGGCATCGCTGAAGAAATACAAGAGGAGCGAGAGAGCCTTCTGGCACATTCCACTGGAGGAGATCGATTTGCAGCCAGATGTCTCGTATGAAGAGAGACCCGTGGCTATTCTGGATTATAGTGAGCGCAAATTACGATCCAAGGTGGTACCCTTAGTGCGAGTACAGTGGGGACATCAAAACATGGATGAGTCCACTTGGGAACGGGAGGAGGATATGCGAGAGCAATATCCAGAATTATTCACAGCAGGTATTTTCTAATTTCGAGGATGAAATTCCTTTTGTTAAAGGGGAAGTATGTAATACCCCGTAATTCTACTTAATTAGGAAAATACGTTTTATTTAAATTACGTGAGTAGAGTAATTTAACGTGAGTTTTTTTAAATTACGTGAGTAGAGTAATTTAATGTGATAAAATACGTTTTATCTAAATTACGTGAGAAGAGTAATTTAATGTGATATCTGCTTAATTAGGAAAATATGTTTTATTTAAATTACGTGAGAAGATTAATTTAATGTGATATAATGTTAATAAAGATGAATATGACGATTAAAAATTTACTAAATGTGAAGTAGTAAATTTTGAATGATGATATATACGGTCTAGTGACTACATGGACGTATCAGAGCGCGTAGGACAAGAATTAAAGATGAGAGTAGAAAAAATAATTAAGAGACTCAAACAATAATTTAGAGTCCACAGATGATTCCGAAAGGGTCGAATTAGTCAAAATAGTGTACCCGGGGGTACTAGTTGAGTGCCGGGTCATTTTCGGGCTAAACTGGGACCATTAGGGGGCATTTTGGTCTCTTTACAATTATGGGTAAGTAGACCTACGAATTTTGAAACCCTAGATCAGATTACAAGAGTTAAGGCTAGGGTAAGAAAGAAAAAAAATTACACCATAGCCATTAGAGAAGAGAGAGAGACAATTTCCTAAGGCAAAAGAAGGAAGAAAGGAAAATTCTAAGGAGATTTCACCATAAAGTTGTTGGGAAGGAGGATTGAAGGATCAAAATCATCAACCATCATCAACAACCACGAAATTAGACCCTACAAATCAAAGTTATTTGCAAAATAAATTGAGTTATAATCCCCATATTTAAGTTTTATGAAGAACATAGTTTTTATGATATTTTTGGGAGAAAAACAATTGATTATGACCCATGATTGGTAGGGATTGCATGTAGGACGTTTTTGGATCTCTAAATATTCTGATATCATAGAAAACTAGATGATTAAATCGAACTAAAAAAATCTGGAAATTTGATGAAAGATGTAAAGAGTGTATTTTTAGGGTTCTTGAATATTAGAAAGATTTTTAGTTTATTTGGCCAAGATTTATAATGATTTTGTTGTTTTAAATCGTTAGTAATCATCCCAGAGCATGTAGGAATGATTAGAAATTGTTGGTTGCAAATATGGTGAATTATCATGAAAGATAGATAGATAGATAGAAATGGTGAAACCTGCATGAAGAAGACGAACTGGGTCTGTCACTGCTTGATCGATCGATCGACCCTTGAATGTCGATCGATCGAGCAGTCGATCGATCGACCATATCCCCTCGATCGATCGGCCCTGGCTGGACTTCAGAAAATTTTATGAATAAATTTCCTTTAATTACCATCGCTTGATGGGAACCTTAGTGATGATATTTTACCTATGAGTAAACTTCATAAATACCAATAGGTGTACCATTAGATTTCTTCATAAATGATTGAGTGGGAATTTTGGAGAAATGGACCGACGGGAGAGCGATCGATAGCCGTATGTTGGGATTGTGAGAATTTGCCTACTGAAAGGGTGAGAGTAAATTTCCGGAATAATACCAGTAGGTTAAAGTTAACTTAACTACTGAATTAAGGGAGGGGTAACTAGGGCCCTTAGAGTTGCGTGAATACTCGAAAAAAATGCAATAGCGAAATAAATTGTAATTAATGAGTACGGTGAATATAAGTAAAATATATTGCGTACGGGCATGATTTGATAGGTCGGGTGTGTACCTACTAAATTATATAAAAGTTTGGGTTAAGAGAATTTTACCTAAATTAATTATGTTAGGGTCGATGTGGCATTCCGAACTAACATAAAGTTATTATATGTTTGGGGTCGATGAGAAATACCGAACCAAACCTTGACTGGTGTCGCGATGAAAGAGTCCCGAACCAGAATATGTGTATATATATATATATATATATTTTAAAATAGTTGGGGTCGATGGATAATTCCGAACCAACTCTCACTTAGGGTCGATGAATCATTCCGAACCAAGAGTCCTTTATGTGTAGTAAAAGGATATGTTGTGATAACTAATATTCAATACATGAGTGTGTGATAAAATGTATTTTATGTGCATAATCTACAAATTGAGAATAGTAGATAATGAGATGAATAGTTGATATCTTAGTAATAATTTATAGCGTGATGTAATTATTATAAGAATAAGGATAACAAGCAGTAAATAATCTACCTACGCTTATGGGCAGTATAACTAGGTGAACTAAGTATCCTCGTTAGACATGCGTGATAGAAGAGAGGTGAGGAAATTCATTGGAGTGTGCGAATCCTTAATATGTGTAATCAATAACTCAATTGTGATAACTGCTTGCAAAATATTTTCAAAATGTTTTGAGTAATAACTCTTGCTATGTAAAATTTTTAAAACCTTTTAGGTGCCCAGCCATAGGGACACCCAGCATGATTTCATTCCAAGGATTTGGGAGCTGCAGCACATGTGGATGTTGTAGGGATTGTTTAGACGCTTCCTCCTTTTCTTTGAGTTCTAGTGCAGGATTTCAATTTTAGTATTCTTGTTGGGACATGTTGTCCTATCTTTATTTTTACAGTTTAGTCTGATTCTGGATTCTGAGTTGTCCTTTACTGGCCGTGGTTTTCGGCAAGACTTTATCTACATTCAGTTATTTATGCAAACTGTTTTTGTTATTACTTAAATTATAATGTGTTGTATGGATTATTTATTCTGCATAAGAAAGATAAAATTTGGCACTCGCTTAATTTCACTTAGGTGGTTAGTAACTTAAAAAGTTTTCAACAGTGATGCTAAGAATGAACCATTTAAGAAACCTGTTTAAATTAAATTAAGGCTTGATCACCCAAGGTTTAATTGGGCGGGGTGTCACATGTGATAAACTCTACCGATTTATCAGGAACGAGGTACCTTTCGAGATTTTATGTGGAAATCCTCGTCGTTCACCCTTATATTGATGAGGGGATAACAAGATTTTTAGAAAGACCGTGATTTTAATTTCGTTGTTAATAATTGGGTGAACCACAAACTATTTTAGGTGGCTTTTGAATGTGGTAAGAGTTACATCATCGTGAACCAAAGTTCTAAATACTGACATGAGTAGTGAGATGTTATCATGATTTCCCCCATGAAGGGAGTTATGAGTTGTGGTAAATAAGGGGAGTTGGCATTTAAGGCTGTGCGACCTTTTCTCAATATGGAGACGATAAAGTCAATATTGAGATCACATGACGGATAGAGCGTATTAGTATGTAGTGAATTGGGAAATCTTGTTGATAAACTTGGGCTATAATGATTAAGACTTTTGATAAGTGGGTACCACTAGTTGGTTTATAGTTGAGTGACCCTTATGTTATTATGATTTGATAGGTGGGTACCACTAGCAGGTGTACTAGAGGATGTTGTGATGTTATAGATCCTAAGTTTTAGTATCGGTCTTGCCCTAATTTTGATGACAAAATTTCCTAGTAAGGGGCAAAGTACATAATACCCCATATTTCTTTGTATTTTTATTTAATTCATTTGAAGAATTAAATAGGAAAAATACATTTTAATTGAATTACGCAAGTGAAGTAATTTAATGCGATTAGATGATATTTGTGATTATTAAATATTAATCTTGAGATAGGTGCTGATTAATATTGCATTAATAATTTTGGTTATAAGGCATAGCGAGTGATATGTGTGTATTTTATTAATTGTGGTTATACGAGATAGCGAGTGATATGTGCGTATTTTATTTTATCTCACCGGGAGTCACGTGTAGACTATTTTGAGATGAGAAATAAGAAATATATTTTAAGTGACTTGGATGATAATTTAGAGGTCACGAATGATTCCAGATGGGTCAAAATAGTCGGAATAGGGTACCCGAGAGGTATAGTTCGAGTCCCGGGTCAATTTTGGAACAAACTGGCACCTATTAAGGGCGTTTCGATCATTTTTCAAAACGAGATGAAGGGGCCTTCGAAATTTATAGACATATCTCTGATATTTAGAGATTGGGTTTAGGTTTCATAACACAAAAAGGTTAGAAATGCCATTAGAGAGAAAAGAGAGAACCTATTTTCAAAGCTTAAAAAGGGATTTTGAGGATGGTAAAGAAATCTAGTATCCCAAGGCAATTCAAAAGGGAGATTGGAGAAGGAAACAATCAATCATCAACAAAGAACTACGAAATAAAATCAATCAATATAAGAAAATTGTTTATTGGAAATTAAATTGATGTGCTAATACCCATGTGTAGGGTTTTCATGAATTGATTGATTTTATTGAAAAATCTTTGATGAAAAGTATCAATTGATTACATGTTTGCATAAAATTGCATGTAGTTAGTGTTTATATCTGTTGGTTCTCTGAAATTTTTGAAATTTCCATTTTTCTCTTATATTTGTAAATGGACATGGTGGAAAGACCTTAGGCACTTGGGAAAATAATATTGGGAGACTTATTATGTTATATTCGGCCTACGATGGGAGTACAACTTCGTCTTAGAGAGAGAATTAAGACGGTAATGGGATTGGTTGAAGAAATCCGTAATTAATCTGAGAGATAAATAAAGAATTATGGGAATATAATGAAACTATGTACATTAGTAGAGTAAATATGGTAACTACTTAATTTATATAAGGAGGGGTAACTAGGACCCTTGGAGTTGTGTGAACACTCTTATAGATACGATAATACAATAAATTGTAAAGTAAATAGTATGCGCGAGTATGCGAGAGATATATACAACCTAATACCATGTATTATTGGGTTGTGTGAATACCTATGGGTGCGTACTACTACTTAGGTTGTGTGAATACCTAAATTATACTATATATAGATATTGGTGATTGAGGTATGATTTTGAGCCAAGACATATAAATCACTATTGGTGATCAAGGTAGGATTCTGAGCCTATAACCCCTAAAATGTGATACAGGGAGGTGATTATATAGTTTGTTCTTATAATATATATTATGCGAAATATATATACATAAATTGTGCTTAATTCTGTATAGGGGTCGATGATTATCCGGACCAATACATCGAAGCTCGATTTAGGGTCAATGATTATCCGAACCAAATCAAAGATAAATGATATTGGGGTCGAGGAGCATCCGGAATAATATACATATGCATAACATTTACCTTGGGATCGAGGGATATTCGTACCAATGTAAATGATAGGATGATTAGGGTTGATGATTATTTTGACCAATATCCATACATTACATATTGTGTGTGAAATATATACTACATGATATTCTACTTATGTGAGAAAGTAGACTTCTAGATATATATATATAAATATACATCTAAATGATAAATTAAGTAGAGAGTAACTTAATTTCAAGATTTAAAATAGATTGGGAATATTCATAATAAATTAAGTAGTGAAACTTAATTATGGAAGTTAAAGGGAAATTTTGAAATGGTTTATGAATTAAGTGGTGAAACTTAATTATGGAAGTTGAATTATGATTAGATGTGAAATACTATATGATTTAAGTAGTGAGACTTAGCTACGATGATTAAACATAATATATGTGAATGTTATATGAAAATTGAATAACATGAGAGATATGTTAATAATGAAGCATGTTGTATGGGCGGTACATGAGAGTACACTTGATAAGATCGGTTATATACTTTAGTCGAGATAGCTTGGGTATGATATCTAGGTGGGCTAAGTATAATAATGTCATGTGTGCACATTACATGAGAGGTGAGAAAACTCAAGAGGGTGTGCGTGAACCTAATATGTGTAATCAATAATCGATTTTAATTGCGATTTATTACTTGCTAAATGATTTTAAATGTTTTGAGTACTAGCTCTTGCGATAAAAATATTTTCAAAACCATTTAGGTGTCGAGCCATAGGGACTCCAAACTTGATGGTTTTATTCCAGGGACTTGGAGTGTAGCACTGTGGATGCTGATAGGACTTTGAGTAGCTGATTCTTTCATTCAGATCTAGCATAGGATCTCACTCTTGTATATTATGTTTGGACCTGTGTTCCGTTGTCAGTACTATGGTTTTAGTTTTGTATCGGTTTTACCTTTTAGTTTAGACTTGGTTTATTACTTGGTTTTGGTTTTTTTTGCTGATGGTTTATTCATCATGAATTTATTTCATTTATATATCATGTTGGTTTGGACTCTAGTATATTGTGATTGTTGTTTAGTGTTCAAACTTTTTATTTGTTCTGTTTAATTGGAAGATAAAATTTGGCACCTGTTTAATTAACTCTTAAGTGCTTAATAATTTTTTTTACAGTGATGCTAAGAATGAACCATATAATAAAATTGTTTTAATTTGATAAAGGCCTGATCACCTGCTATTTAATTAGGCGGGGTGTCACACGATGGTTGTGAGATCATCAAGGAATTTTTTGAGTTATCGTGGGTGTTGATCGATAGTGACAGAGAAATTGATCTAATAGGTGTTAGATTAGGGTTATGTTAGGTGAGACGAGTATATATTTTAGTAATTATGATCCTTTACTAGTATGGTTACTATATTGGAATCCCTTTTGATTGTGAGTGTTCTGATTCCTTTCCAGTGTGCTTCTAGTAGTCTGAGATCCAGTCCCTCCTATTCTTCTTTATTATATGAACAAGGAAAATTTAAATTGAAAGTTAGTTGGATTTTCTCAACATCCTTTTAGGGTATGATGCATGATCCCATATATTATATTATGGAGGATCTATCGAACTCCATTATGCTCCCGTGTCCGTGTTCTTCGTTGCATGTTAATGATTAGAATTCATTGCTAGGAATTTATCTTTTGGTGGCTCATATGTGTCATTAGAAAATTATTCTAGTAGATCTTCCAAGGCTTGGATTTTTATTTTTTATGGAGTCATGCACCTGATATCACATTGTAAAACAATTACAAACCAATGAGCTAGTTTTCCAATTAAGACAATCCTGGGGGAAAAAAATTTTGGTGTTGGAACGTGGTGCAAGTGATAGTTGGAATGAAATGAAACAATTCTTAAGTTTTTGTGTTAAAAATATTCAGGCCAGGCGATACCTTTCTTCAACCATGTATCTTGTTTCAGTACCTCCCTTTACCCAATTGAGATGGTAAATTGGCTTCTCGATTCCATTCGTTTCTTGTGCAAGTAATAATTTATTAATGTTGGGTATAGAAATTGTCCCTTCTTTATGGGTTCCATAGTTGTGGGTATGCTCAGTGACAGCTTGATGTTTTGGAATTTTGTCACGTGGTTTGCTTTCCATGATAACTTTTCATGTCATTTCAGAAGTCACATAAGTGAATATCTCAATTCTGCCAATGCTAGGATGAATCTTAGAAGATAAAATACTTTTACCAAGAAGCTTTTCAAATATTTCTATGTTTTTGGAGGTGGTATTTTGAGAATAACCCTCTTTTTTTTCTCCATTTTCTTATAACCCATGCATGTTTACAACAAACCCTAGGAATCTACCTCTGGTGACTTCAAAGGCACTTTTCAACGAATTCATCTTTAGCTTGAATTTTCTTAACATCTCAAAGACCGTTCAAAGTTCTACCATGTGGTAACTCTTTTTCGTTGATTTTATCACCAGATCTTTGATATATAATTATACTACGTGATTTAACATGTCGTGAAAAATTTCCATTATGGTTCTCTAATAAGCTTTTCCTCCATTTTGTAATCCAAAAGGCATTATAGTGTAATAGAAGTTACGGATTGGTATTCAAAATGTTGTCTTTTTTGCATTGTTTAGACTCATCGTGATTTGGTTGTACCCTAAATACCCACCCGTGAATATGTACATGTGATTACATATTGTGATGTCTACCTTGGTAATGGAAACTCATCTCTTGGGCATGCTTGGTTGATATTTCTATAGTCTATGCGCACTCAATTTTTTAATTCTTCTTTTGAACTCATCCAATGTTAGAGGGCTAGATGGAATGAGTGACATATCAAATTACTTTTTCTTCTAGTAACATTCTTACCTCATATTTGATGGATATTTCTAAAGAGGTTTTCAAGATTCTTGTTGCATGTCTAATGGGCATAACATTTAGGAAAATGGTAAGATGATAAGATGAGAGAGCTGAGTCCACACCTAGAATTTCAGTGTAATTCCATGTGAATACATTTGAATATCACTTTATGAGTTTAATGAATTGTTATACTTCCTTATTGGATATTTCTTTCGATATAAAGATTGGTTTAGGTTTGAATTCCTTTTATGTGAGATTCATTTCCTTAAATTCTTCTATATTTTCTTTGGCACACACTCCATGCATTCAGGGGATGCTTTTAGTCCATCCTGTAAGAGTATGCATTTTAATCATGTTCCCTTATAGGACTATATTGTCTTATTCCATTTACTAAACATACTTTAAGTCTTGTACTTGAGGTCATCCTAGAAAAGCATCATGCAAACCATTCAACGGACATCATTATCTTAATGCGTATCCTTGTATACCACTATTATGAAAGGTAATGGACACGTAGAATCATACAAATTTACTCACGCATGTCTTCTTAAAGAAAATACTTTTGTTTGTGTTTGTGTATTGATATTTATCTTTGGACTTATTTATGAAACACAAAAACTACTTTTGAAACATTTTAAAAAGTGCATTTTGGAAAGGCTGCCGAGGTCTGTCACGGGATACCTTTGCCACAGCGACATGATATCTTATTGCTATGACATGATATATCCCTGAGGTCTATGAGAAAGTATTGTATTGTGACACTAGTGGTTTGTGCCTTGTTTAAAATGCCAAAATAAGTGCGCGGACTGGATTGGCTTAGGATAACCGTAATGATGTGATAGCTCATAGCGTTGACCTTGCGGTGATACAAATTTATTTTGGTTATACTGCATACCTTAAAGGTATCTCAAAATATATATTTTTGTTATACGACATACCTTCAACAAATCATTTTGTAATTTGTTCTTGAGTTATTTTTAGATTTTATATATCTCAAAGCAATATTTAGTGAGTTAAGTGATATTTTAACAAACACTTTCACATTAGGTCATCACACACCTTAAAAGTGCAACCAAACTCCAAGGGGTTTTCTCATCTTATTCCAAGCGGTGGAAAATATAGTTTCTCCTTGAAACTCAAAGTGAGTAAAGTTTGCATCGAGCTTTAAAAAAGAATAATTTGACACGAAAAACATTACGGCATCGGTTGCGGACCGAAACCTGTTGAGATTATATAGCGTACTCATTTTATTGGAGCTCTTCGTGGAGGACATGGTGGGAAAGAATGTCTAGTTGGTTATATCATTTTTAGGGCTATAAGTCTATTTCTTCTAGTTGTAAAACTCTACCATATTACATTTTTCGTTCTTTCGCCCGGAGATTTTTTTCCATTATAGGTTTTTCCTCATACACCTTGGTGTTATACTATATTTTTTTTAACTATTATGCACAGAGATTAAATAACCTAATATTGAAGATAAAATTTCATGTAATCTATTTGTTAAATAATTTGTCACATGGATCTTAGGGCTTATATTTTATATTCCACCCTGGACTTGTAAAGAAAACATTGTCATATTTTAACAAGCCATTTTAATTGGGTAACTTTCCTCCATCTCGGTTTCAAGCACACGCACTCTCAGCTAATATTAGAGATAGACCTCACTTGTATATGTTTAATTACCTTGAGGTGGATCTAATGTGTGTCTAATATGAATCATAGCATGTGCAATAGTATTCATCACTTAATTTATCCACCTAATTGTCATGCTTGTTTCGAACTTGATATTTCTTCCAATGTTTTGAATCCCTCTACTTCAATCAATAAATATTTTTATGTTAATATTAGTGATAGTGATAGTGATAGTGACAGTGAACAATATGATCTCCAAATTTCTTATGACAAGCTTTGTATAGTATCCATAAGAATATTAAAAAATAATGTAATTATATTCTCTAAGCTATAAAAACTTAATGAAGAATTGTTAATAACAATAAAGAGTTTTCCATTTTTCTGTTGGTCATTAAAAGGGATGGCTTATTAGAAAAGATCAAAACCCTAGAAAATAATAAAATTAAAAATTCCAAAAAGCTAGCGCTTGTAAAAGTTAAAAATGGATTTTTACTTGCTTTGGGAGCTAAAGGACCTATCCTCTTTAAAAAAATATAAAGTTATTGACATTTTTGATTAATCAAAAGATAAGAGTATAATTTCAAAAGAAGAGGATAAAAGTTTTTCTAACTTCTAATAAGAAAGAAAATATTTTACATTATCACTTGAAAAAGATAAAAAAAAAAACGTATATTCTTTGGTGTGAAGAGTCCAAATTTGTTTTGGAAAAGAAAATTGAAAAACTTCAAAATGATATGATCTTTGCCAAAAATGAAAAAATGAATCTATCCACAAGATCACAAAAACTTGAAGATATTAGTTTGATACCAACCCAAAAACGAAATGATAAAAAGGGTAAAGTTTTAGCAATTTTCACATTTTAACTTCCAATAAGTAAAACGTTTTTGTGAAAGCATCGTCACAAAATGAGACAACACATATTGAAAAATAACCCTTGACATTCTATGGTGAAGGAATTCTCTTATGTGTCACCTAAAAACATGTCTATCCGGAGCAGGGTATCAAATTGCACATCAATTTAGGAAAGATACTAAAGTTTATAAATTTGTAGGTTGAATAATTTCTCATTGATAAGCCCAAGTGTAACCTCACCTGAGGATAGCTCTTACTTGACCTAGTCGACCTTATGAAGCATGCATATTACAAGGAGCCCAGCATTAGCAATCTCAATCTCGCCTATCGTCATAGACCAAGATCCTCTAAAGTCATGTCCTCCTTGTTCCATCTCATCTGCAATGCATAACAGACGAGACCTTATGGATTCATGCTACAACCGCATCTTAATCCGATGCCTATTCAGCTGAGATAACACTCATCAATCCCCAGACCATGATTGAACATAACTCTGTAGGTCTGATGCTCAGCCGAGCTGACACCTTTTGGGAAGGCATATCCACCACATGAGAGGAAAGGCTCTAGCATAATCAGTCCACGTGGATAGACAGTTATATCCGAATCACATGTGCACGTGGGGGAATATTTACTTCAACATGATCTACCTGTGCTAGAGATAGGTGGCTTAACCCTGTTGGATAGCAAATATTGTGTGTGTTTCTTACATTCTGGGGGGGGGGGGGTGGTATTATACCAACCAGGCACTATATAAGCTTATTTTATCCTTTATTATAAAGGATCGATAATTATAAACCCTAGCCAATACTCTATTGAAATCACAGTAGAGAGAAAAAGTTGAGTGTGTGGTATAACAAGGCCATTAGAGCCCTTTTTCATAGTGAAACTCACTCACCCTTGCACAGTAGAGTAGGCCAGATGGATGAACCACTTACCTTATAGTCCCCTTATCTATTATCTCACCTCCTTCTTCATTTATATTGTTGTATTTTCACCATTGTTGCTCCTTCAAGATTTTACTAGTTTGATCTCTTACTCATTTACTAGGTGATACCATAAGCGGTATCATCAATCATCAAATCACCATTAGCATATAATGTTCTCATAGGGAAAACAGCTATCAGCCGCTATAAGACAATTCTATCTATGAAGTCACTTACCCATTGGTTCCCAACACCGAATGGAACATGAACAATTCAGGGAAGTCAATCCCATGCTAGGAGCTACTACTTCACTTCACTGAAGCAAAAAAAGAAAAAAATTTACTTTGGAGGCCTCGATCCTAGGGATGAACTGATAAGGGGTCACCAATGGAAGTTCTTTTCTCGAATACATTTTAAGAGACATGCTCATAGATGATGACATACAAGGTTCATCCTTGAATCCTAACCAAAGGCAGACGCTAGCATCAATCCTTTGTAACCATCATAAGACATTCATTTGGAGTCATGAAGATATCCCATGCATTGATTCTTTAGTATCAAACCATATGTTTAGTGTTCATACCACTTTCTGTCCAATCAAATAGAAAAAGAGGGCATTTATGCTAGAAAGAAACCAAGCAACACGTGTTGGGGTGGGGAAGATATTGGATGCACACTTTGTTCAAAGAGGTTAAGCATCCTGAATGTCTGTAAAATGTGGTCGCGGTGAAGAAATTGAACGGGATATGGAGGTTTTAGGTTGTAAGGATAAATTTTCGATATAGTTAATTTGTATGTATTGTCTTAATCCTGAACAAAACATTTTGTCTCATTGGTTAGGGTTGGTGTTTCCCTCAAAGCTTGTGTGACACACTGTTTTGGGTGTCAATGCAAAAGATCATTTTATTCTTTGATTTTATTTAAGAAAATCCCCTTTTGAAATAAAAACTTATATTTATTTATTTGTGTAACAAAATATATTTAATTTAATCAATGGAATAATGTCCATATTTTGAAATTCATAGGAACAATCGAAAATAAAAGAGTTCTGCAGTTTTGTGAAACTAATTCCATTGAAGGAAAATCTGCATTTTTCATTTGCTATTACAACCAAACTTAAAGTTCTTGCGTTATAGTCAAATGATAAAACCCGTTGTTAAAAAATAAACTACATGATTAAAATGAATAGGGACAGAGATCTAATTTGTGTTAACAACTCTCCTTCCTTTCTTGTTATCCTTGTTGTTAGCTTAACTTGAAGTACTCGAGGGTAGTAAATGATCGGGTATAATCTTGATCCCAGTAGGAGAAATAATAGCAGAGTATAATAAAAAAATGAATATCTACATACATATACAATACATTTTAGCAATTATGAAATCATCTTTCATTTGGTTAAATGTTCTTGTACAAGTTATATCGTAATGATGCAATTTGAATTATAATCATGCAACTTGGGTGATAATACCATTCACACTTAATCTTTATTACTTTACCACCGGTGTCCCATTAATTCAACCATTAATGAACTTTCATATTTTTTAAAGTTGTTTTTATGGGGGAATAATATATGCCTACGTAATATCATTATGTGTGGTGAGCACCCCGGAGAAGATGGCGACATGCCAGCAATATAGGGACGACTAAAATCCTTAATAAACTAGAAGACCGAGGAGCAGTATCGGATTGGAGTGAAACTCCACGAAGATAGGACTCATCCATGTTTGTTACTCATCCATATTTGTAACCCTAATGTAACCCCTAACTCTATATAAAGGGGACACCCCCCATTGTGATCGGGGGCTTAGAAGTTAGAGAAACACTCTTATGTAAAACTCTCTGATCATTCTAATGAAACACACCAGCAGCCCCATGGACGTAGGCCATTTATGGTCGAACCACGTAAGTCTTTGTCTCTCTCGTATTTATTTTTATACTTGTATTATGATGAATGGACACCCTCCTACTGGTGAGATTCTTTGCACCTACAATTGGCGTCGTCTGTGGGAAATGACACAAAAAGTCTTTCCTTCCTGTTTACGAGATGGAGATTTACGTTGCGACCTCATGGTGTACACGCATGATAATCAAGAGTTAAGTTTACTTTTATTTTCTCTCCATATGAATAATTATATATTTTGTATAAACATCATTCTATTGATGCACAATTCTCTGCACATTTTTATTCTAGCATTTTGTGTATTTAATTTTTATGCATCTGCAAATCTGCATAAACAGCTTTTGATTCCAAATAATTTTTATTGTTTGATTCAGATAAAATTCACTATCGGAGATGTCTATGAAAACTCTCCAAATATATGGATTCTTTTGATGTTTTTATGCGTATACATGTTATTTTCTGGGTTACATCATATATTATGATTCCCACATCCCATATTTTGTGGCACGAGATAAGCGTTAAAAGCGGCCCTCTCTCTCAGAGATGTTGACCATGTCTTTAGGAACATATATGATGATTCTTTCAATAAGATATTTTTCACAAAGATACACACAGATCTGGGCACATAATCAGTCATCAATTTCGGTCTCCATCCATACAATTTCTACGATCTGAATGAAATCGTGGGAGACAACAATTTTTTGATTATCTCTTCCGGTCAACAATTTTCTCCAACCTATAACTTGGGACTGCCACCCACCTGAGCAAATAGTTCATATCAATCTGCAATCACTATACAACAACTCTCACACAGCATGCTGGGAGTAGTGAGACCCATTTGGGGTTTTGACCATTTTTAACCCATCAGGCAATTAATCACCAAATGTATTATGGAAATCGCCAACTCTGGCAACAAAAACTCATGTGCTGTATTTTGGAAATGGATCGAGGACCCCATGATAGGGTCATAGGAATCTCTCCATGGTCGGCGACCACCATACAGAGGTGCCCACGCGTCAGTGACCTTCCCTTTCACCCTTCTTGGCCGGTGACGACAAATATGCTACAGCGAGGAGCCAGGAGGGAATTTCTTTAGTTCCGACCATATTCACTGGACGACATCCGTTACAAGCTCATCGACATCCTCTACAAGCTCGACAAAGAGAGCACCAAAGCGGAGAGCTCGGCGAACAGGGCGCCACAACGACGAGCTCGACGAAAAGAGCACCACAACGATGAACTCGGCGAATAGAGCGCCACAGCGGCGAACTCAGCAAACAGAGTGCCACAAGTAGGGAGCTCAGCGAACAGTGAACGGGACCAAACAACTGGTCGGCAGCCAGCACGCCCAGAGCGTTGACGAGCACGAACAAAGTTAATTTAGGGCTTGGGATTCTAGACGTATTTAACTTTATTAAAGTAATGTGCACTTCGCCTCCATCTCGTGGCCATTGTGCGACAATAATGGAACCCATTAGTTGTTTCTCACCACTTTTTTAACATCTGCTATTTGCTTCTTCCTTGACAGCCTTACGTGGCTTTATGAGGAAACATATTTTTAAAATTCATAACCGAGTATTTGCTTGAAGTCCAAACATTTTTGCAAAACATTTTTGCCCCCTATTTTTCTCCTCATGACAAAGATCTGAAACCGTCATACATTATGTGTTTGAAATTTACACAATCTTGCAAAAATTCTAAATCAGCCCTATATCTTATATTTGAGGTATATTTGACTAATTTTTGCGATACTCGGTTCTCACTAAAAATAAAATTATTTTAAGGGACTGTGCGATTTTATTACAACGATTTTAGTTGGCACTTTTTATGAGACCTTATTACAAATTAGTTTGCTCACATAAATAAGTGGGGCGCAGTTATATAGCACTCATGTCATTTATTCGAACATTTTAATTTTCAATATTGTCATTTAGCTACAACAATTTAATCTCACCAGAATGAGATCATTGGTTATTTAGCTTAGCCCCGACGGATGCTCGGGCACGGTTATCGAAGTGGGATTTTTATCATAAAAATCATTGGATCATTTATTACATTCATACGCTACTATGAATTTTTTCCCCGGCATATGGCCGAGCGGATGTATATCTTATATACTTTGTTGAACATATCATTTTCATGATAACTTCTATTTTGATTTAGCCTCAATAGATGGTCGGGGAATTTACTAACTTCCTCAGGTACAAGATTCAGTCCCGACGGATGCTCAGCAATAATCTTAAGTCCTTGGAAATCTCATCGATGTTTCGACGGATGCTCGAGCACGAATTGCTCGCTAAATCTACTCGGTATTCCACAACTTTACCCCGGCGGACTATCCAGGCACCATTCATTTTATTAATGCTCCGACGGATAGTCGAACATACTATAACATTTTAGACCCAAAAAGAAATGCTTGGGCAAAATTATTGTTACTCCGACTGAAGCTTGGGTTCTATGATTCTTAACCTGAAGGACGATCAGGCATATTCAAGATTCATCTCGACAGATAATCAGCAAAATATTTCTATATATTTAGTCCCGAAAATATTTTTCACACATGTCACACTTTATCCCCAAGGGATGGTTGGTCAGGATAATTCTTATATTTAACACAACCCCAGTTAATGGATACCCGCATTTATTTGTGCATTGTTCATTTTTGTCTCATAATATCTTATTTTCTCACAAATTATGCCCACGATTTGTGTCATCATAAATTTGTCAGCAGGGGGCAATCTATACTGCATACTTCACAATTGTCACTACACAAATTTTCTGTGAAAACAATTTTTTGAAACCAGCTTAATATTAAGTATTTGCTTAAAGCTATTTGCAGAAATTCCAAATTAACTCCCGTGTTATACATCTGGATATATTTGATAAATTTTGCATCTTTCATTCGACTTTATTACAATTATTTTGTCCACATAAATATTGGGAGCGCACTTATAGAGCACTCATGTCATTTATTCGGTCATTTAATTTTCAATATTGTAGTTTACCTATTATTGGTTATACCAATGGATAGTCGGTGTAATATCTTTACTAATACTTAGCGTAGCCCCAACGGATGCTCAGGCATGGCCATCCTCATGAGATTTTATCATAGAAATTATGGGATCATTCGTGTCATTCATTCAATGCTATGAATCCTTTCCTCGACACATGTTCTAGCATATGCACATCATATATTCCTTGATTGACGAAACAAATTGCATGATAAATTCTATTTTTAGCCTCGACAAATGGTCGAGTAACTTATTAACTTCCACAGATACAAGATTCAGTCCCGACGAATGCTCGGCCACAATCTTAAGCTCTTGGAAATCTTATAAATACACCGATGCTTGCTCGAGCGCGGATCTCTCTCTATATCTACTCGGACCTATATAACTTCACCCCGGCGGACCAGTCTGGCACCACTTATTTTGTTAATGCTCCGAAGGATGGTTGATCACTTTACACCACTTTGGACCCAACACATACTTGGGCAATATTATTTATAACAGACAGATGCTCGGATGTTGATATTTCTTGAATTTCAGAATGGGTTATCTGGCTCTATCATTCTTGACCTGCAAGATGATCAAGCATATTCAAGTCTCATCTCGACAAATGATCGGCAAAATATTTCTATATATTAAGTCCCGAATATATTTTCCACACATGTCGTGTCTTATCCCCAAAAAATGGTTGGTCAGGATAATTCTTATATTCAGTACCAACAGATGGTTGGCACCGTCGATTAATAATCAACATTGCATTTATTGGAAGGTTAGTCTTCACTAACAATACAGGATCATTTGTAATACTTGCTCGGTCCTTTTTGCCTCTACGGATGCTCGAGTATGGATCACCTACAATATCTACAATATCCTCTATAGTTTTTGCCTCGACAGTCATTTAGGCGTCATCTATCTTATAAATACTCTGACAGATGCTCGGGCATGGATCGTTCGCAACATCTACTAGGTCCTTTGAATTTTTTCCTCGAAGGACCCTCAGCTTCGATGGATAGTTGACATTGTGTGATCACGTCTCAAGCTCTAATAAACAGTTGGGCAATGTAATTCTTAATTAATTTAACCTCGTCGAATGAAAAGTTGGACGATCTGTACCACAAAGATCCAATAACACATAAAGCATCATGAAGAGCAACGATCAACTGTATTTATCAACAAGGACAGATCCAACCTGTAAGAAGTCACATATCTAGATAAATCACAGTCAATGAGCAAGACACGTTGATAACAACACTAGACCACCCTAAATGTATCGAGCAACATCATCAGACAACCCACGGTGATCGACGATCACCAAGCAACGAATTAACACGTCGTTAACACTAAGATATCCACTCCAGAGGAACAACGTTTCTTAAACGCCATATCAGATCAATGCATTTTGGCACAAGGACCCTTTGAACTCATATCAATTTCTTTAGGTGCACGAGCTATATGGAGTCTTCCACAGCCTCTTGGAACCACCATGCACGGTTAGCGAACAAGTGTGCCCCGAGGAACGATATAATATATGGAGCTATACGAGCAAGATAATCCTTAAATATATCCAGCTTGATGAACGATCAACCGCTTCAGTCTTCAACGCAACGAAGCCTCGAGGAGCGATCGGGAACACTTATCATCCCGGTTATACAGATCAAATGACCCGATGGACGGTCTAGCAGTCTTCTCTTCACTGCTCGATTGGGGCTCCATGGCAGCGATGACACGCGAATAGATTCACTACAACATTTAAAGAAAAATAGAAGAGGTCAACTCAGGACAGATGCCAACATGGTTAACATCGGAATTAGTCTTTCAAATGACGATCAAGACCAAGCTTGATTTAGTAACAACTACCTTCTTGCTTGTTCCCACTAAATTAAGTACGTCTATAGGCCTTTGTTATCTCCAAACACAAATGGCCTCACGAGTTGCCCAGGCAATAATAAAAGCCCTATGGGGGATCCCTAGGCGAAAATCCAACTCAGGTTGGTCGCTAACTATGTTGGTCGGTTAAAATCATGAACGGGTGGATGACCCTTAAACTAGGTGCATTTTTTCCATCGCCTTTTAGGCTTAAGGAAGTGTGACGTCACAACCTAAAAGGTAAAATAGGCTGATATTTACATGCGAGGCATTAGAAAATGGAAAAATGCAAACGTAATTAGTATTACATTAAATTGCGGGAAAAGCCTAAGTACAATAAGGATACCAATTACATATCACATCTTAGAAAACCTAATGCAGGGTCTTACCCCTACTAGGTACATGCTCGAGCAAGGCTCGATGCATAGGCTTCTGGTCGGCCTCTCCAATTGGACCATATGAAAAAACCTAAGGCAGGGTCTTACCCCTGCTAGGTACATTCTCGAGCAAGGCTCGACGCATAGGCTTCTGGTCGGCCTTTCCAATTGGACCATATGAAAAACCTAAGGCAGGGTGTTACCCCTACTAGGTACATGCTCGAGCAAGGCTCGACCCATGGGCTCCTGGTCAGCCTCTCCAATTGGACCATATGAAAAACCTAAGGCAGGGTCTTACCCCTACTAGGTACATGCTCGAGCAAGGCTCGACGCATAGGCTTCTGGTCGGCCTCTCCAATTGGACCATATGAAAAACCGAAGGCACGGTCTTACCCCTACTAAGAACATGCTCGAGCAAGGCTCGACGCATAGTCTTCTGGTCGGCCTCTCCAATTGGACCATATGAAAAACCTAAGGCAGGGTCTTACCCCTACTAGGTACATGCTCGAGCAAGGCTCGACGCATAGGCTTCTGGTCAGCCTCTCCAATTGGACCATATGAAAAACTTAAGGCAGGGTCTTACCCCTACTAGGTACGTGCTCGAGCAAGGCTCAACGCATAGGCTTCTGGTCGGCCTCTCCAATTAGACCATATGAAAAACCTAAGTCAAGGTCTTACCCCTACTAGGTACATGCTCGAGCAAGGCTCGACGCATAGGCCTGTGGGCGGCCTCAACAAATGGACCATACGAGACCAAAATATAGGGAGACGCCCTAAACTTGATGCACGCTCGATAAAGCCTCAACAAATAAATTCTGAACAGGCCTATGGTCAGCCTCACAAATTGGGCCATGCAATAAAACAGCCAATGAACTACGTTCGACCTGATCCCAAGAGGGTACGTAGGCAGCTTGACACTCTCGAGTCTGGTTCCCATATCAATTGAACGTCTCTCAACTCAATCCAAGCATTCATCTAAAAACCTATGAAGGCGAGAAGGTCAACCAAATAAGGCTTAAAAGTTGAACGACAGGTCAAAGAATGCCATTCTAGTTCACACCACCAACTACATACGTTTAAAGAGATTGTGGACCAACTCCCAACTCATCTCAGAATCAACTCAGCTGAACTGGGACATGTGAGGCTATTGTGGGGGAAAAATATATGCCTACGTAATAGCATGATGTGTGGTGAGCACCCCGGTGAAGATGGCGACGTGCCAGAAATATAGGGATGACTAAAATCCTTAATAAACTAGAAGACAGAGGAGCAGTATCGGATTGGAATGAAACTCCACGAAGAAGGACTCATCCATATTTGTTACTCATCCATATTTGTAACCCTAATGTAACCCCTAACTCTATATAAATGGGACACCCCCCATTGTGAAAGGGGGCTTAGAAGTAATAGAAACACTCTCATGTAAAACTCTATGATCATTCTAATGAAACACACCAGCAGCCCCGTGGACGTAGGCCATTCATGGTCGAACCACGTAAATCTTTGTCTCTCTTGTATTTATTTTTATACTTGTAGTGTGATGAATGGACACCCTCTTACGAGTGAGATTTTTTTCACCTACAGTTTTATAAACTTACTTTCGCATAAATGCGTGTTGTGCTCAAAATCATATTTTCACTTGATTATTTCGATACCAATCCATGAGTGTTATATGATATTTCACCGACTTTCACTATGACACAATATGATCTTGATTGGCACTCTTGGGTCTAAGCATTAATCCGTACCCTAGGCTCCTGGACCTCTTCAAAATTCCTTGTTACTGTGACACCCCGTCTTATTAAATATCGAGTGATCAGTCCTTTATAAAATTAAATCAGAATATTCGGTTGGTTCAGATTATGCATCACTATCAAAAACTTTATTATTAAACTAACCACTTAATATTTAAAAAAGTTGATGTCATAATTTTATCTTGTTATTAACCATCATCACTAAAGGGAAAATATTTAATCATCACCACACATCACAATAGCATAAGGAAAGAAATAACTGAATTTAAATAAAGAAATGGAGTAAATACATCCCGTCAAAATCCCATACAATAATCCAACAACATGAAATCAAAGTCTAATGATAGAATAAAACAACTCTAAATATCTAAATATAAAATAGGAGGGGCGACATGTCCAACTGAAGTAAATAACTGATAGATAAATAAGAATAGATTATGAAGCATCTACTAGCAATGTCATATAGCTTATACGGTAGCTACAACTCGACAACTGAATGTATTATCCTAAGATTGGTGTCCCTATGGAAGAGCACCTAGAGTAAAGTAACAAGAGTAGAGATTTACAAAAGAAACGAGTCAGAGCCGGAGTAGAAAATAGTTTAAATTTAAAAAGTTCTTAAATTGGTTAATTATCACAAATATTGTTCATGTTAACTTAGCGTACTCACTTAGGATGCTCAATTTTCATCTAATGTGCACACCTAGCGAGCCTAGCTACCCGTACTAGTCACGATACTATGCGTGACTATACGTAGTATAACCACTATATTGGATCAAATATCTAAATAACCCGAGGATAATATATCTCTATTATTTAGGAATGGGTTTAAAGATGCTTTAACTGATTCTCATAGCATTCTTAATGCTCAACTGGTGACCTTATAAGTATATATTTTAATAAAATAGCCAATATGAAATAAAGAATAGGAACTCATAATACATATATAAAATCTCACTATGTATACATACAAATATATGTATCAATACTGCATCCATGGTTAAGAAACCCCTGGTGCTAGGCATACTCAGCTATCTAGTCCCATTGCAACGCTCACGTATAAAGGACAACAGGTTCAGTCTCTCAAGAACCAATCAAACATATACACATATTGGAGGCGAACATAGTTCCAAGACGATGGTCTATGCACATACGTACATACGATCGTTATGATGATTGTTCTCACAGATAGCCCGTACCTAGGTTCTATGCTCTAGTGATACGACTCAAAATCCCCCGAAGACACACAAGAAATGGTCGTCTGCAACGCACTAATCTCTGTTTGATAGCTAGTAGCTAAGTATGTCATACACATAATATTCCACGTAATAAGCATGCACACAACTTATACAACTTGATAGGCATTCACGCAACCCAATTCCCATAGTCGTAAGTAATATTAACGTTATTACTCTCCAGGATATCCATTTATATATAACCTCTCTAGAACTCACATTTTAACCTAGGTTTCCATGAAGGTTAAATACCTTGAGGATTATAACATCCTTAATTCCCTAAAACTTTGGAGTTTAAGTCACCCGTTATCACATAGGTTCATACACTCGCTTGGATAAACCTAGGATGGATTTTAACTAAATCAGGCCCAAAAAACCAAGTTCTGGAATCTTATTCGAAATTCTAGGATTCTCGTTCGAATGAGTTCGTTCGAACGCAGTTTCCACTTCGGATGAACTTCAATATTTCGTTAGAAGGGTCGTTGTATTTCTCATTCAAACGAGGTCATTCAAACGACCTGGGATGGTCTTCAAACGAAAAATCCAAACAGGCCCAGTTCTTCCCCAAATTCGATTTTTCCTACATATCAAACCTCAAACTCAACCCAAATTTCATCCAACATCCAATTAGATAGTTCTAAACTATTCCTAATTATTATGGGGAACTTTATAACACAATTTAGGCTTCAAATCTATATATTTTCAAAGGGAAACCCAACAA
This sequence comes from Sambucus nigra, assembly GCA_949130495.1. Taxonomy (NCBI): domain Eukaryota; kingdom Viridiplantae; phylum Streptophyta; class Magnoliopsida; order Dipsacales; family Adoxaceae; genus Sambucus; species Sambucus nigra. Next base: position 222,886,873 of record OX422224.1, read on the forward strand.
TTACTAAATCTCTAAAATTCTGCATAAAGTAAACCCAGCAATTTAAGTACTCGTAACTCTTATTATACTTCATGATTAAGACATAAAATCTCCATGTTTAATAGTCTAATAAAGGAAAAAATCTCTACATGCATACCCATCTTCAATTCATAAGGTTTCTTTATAATTCAGTCTAATTAACTCTAAGATTTTATTGCACTAAGTATATATCATCTAATTTAAATCAATAAGAACAATATTTCATAAAGGAGAAGCAAGATAAACACTTGCCTTAGAGTGGATTTATGAATCTTGGACTGAAATTGGTATGTGGTTGATCTTCTCATTGCAATCTACATTTTGTCGCAACCTTGGTGGGAATCCTTGAGTTCCTGGACTTGTTCTCCAATGGTGTCTTCTTCCTCCTTGGTACACCCTCTCTTTCTCTCTCTTTCTCATGTAAGTTGAAACTGACAGAAGATTAACCCTTAATGTTCCTATTTTAATCCAATTATCGTCCATTTAATTACTCAAAAATCCCAAAAGACTAAAATACCCCTCTGGGGTGTCATTTTGGGATAAAATGCCCCGGACTCCAAATAAAACACCCGAATAGTGTTTTTTGACTGTTTCGACCCTTTCGAACACATTGGAGCACTCAAAAATGTCATTCGAGTTATATAAAAATAATTTCCCTTTTTAACCCCCAAATATATAATAGTGACACGACTCATACGCACGTTCCAAATAATTATATCTTAACTCTCATGTATCTCATCCTCGGCCATATTACTATTTCCGAAATCATCTATTATGTTACTCACTACGTAACATTCCACGTAATTATTTTTTGTAACTACTAACTCTCGTCACGCTAGTAATCATTACCATTAAAATCGAATTAATTATAAATTTAAAATTTTCTTCCTTTAAATGAATTAATCCCAATTTCCATTATTTCATGATAAAATAAATATATGTAAAAATACGGGGTAATACATACTTTCCCCCTAATAACAAAATTCTGTCCCGAAATTTGAAAAAGTAAGGCATACCTGGTAAAAATTGGTATCCTCCAGTACACAGCACTAACTCTAAAGTACGTCTCGATCACTATATCCCCCGATTCACATTAATCTTGTTTAAAACTCCCAACACTTTATCAGTTAGAGGGTCACACCTTAATAACGACACCTCACCTTGTGCTCCTACCAAACAACATTCTAATAAGACTATCCTATACATCATTGGCCCCATTATATCAATATCATTGTGAGGCCACACCTCACTTCTTATCAACTCTCGTATTTATCTAAACACAAAACTCCCATCTCGTTAGAAACCATCTGAACATCTTACTACTCTTGTCCGTTCTTCTAATCTCGATTCCAAATGACGTGACTCTTACGATAGTCAAAAGTCACCTAAGACAGTTTGTGGTTATTCCACTACAGCCATCAGACTCTAACTTTTGACCAATCCAAAATTCTAATTATCATCTAACCTCTAAGCATCCAGAGGAAGAATCATTAGGGTCTTTCAATCAAAACCTCAATAAGCACCTTGTCCACACTAAACAGGTACGAGTGCTTTCACACAACTTTATCATTAGGTAATATCTTCTCCCAATTGTCGTACTATACTTCACTTACTAGCTATATCCATTGTGGAAATGAAATGATCATAATGAGTCCAAAATTACTTTCATAACGCTCCACCAGTCATCAATCACCATCCGCCTACTCCTCGGGCTATAGGTAATACGGACTTCTCAAAATGAAACGTTATCCCCCATTTCCTGAAATCCCATATTGAAGGTGGTGTTCAAGGATCTCATTATAGTTCAAAATAACACTGGGCAGGACCACGTACCCGCGCGGTCCTTTTTACAAAGAAAGGTCGGGGCACACTATCTAATAGTGTACTCACCCCGAAGTAATAAAAATTACTATTTTTTTTGTCAACTTTTTCCACACATTCGAAGGAATTCGTGAACTTATCTTGAGGTTGGCAATCCATCTAAGAAATTTGCCAACTTGACTACCCTATTCCATTACTAGAATCGTCGGCTTGATACATATTTTTTAGTTGATCATCTTGTTCCAATCGATTTCTATCTATGAGTGCTACATGCGGAGACTACTCTCTATGTCCCCCGCAACACTGACTTCCCCTTAATACGTCTCACATTAAGTGGTACTTAACATTCCACTTCTTCCCTCAACGTATACCAAAAGTTTTGACCCGTGCACTTTTTACCACGATGTGAACTTTTGGATTCTTTATACCTTATTGACATTACCATTCTATTCATATTCAAAGGGAAACCATTCTATTCATCGGCTGATAATGCTAGGTAGTAGTGTATCGGGGGGTGCTTTTTTGGATTTCTCTTTGCGACATATCCCACGCATGAAACTTAGTATAACGCTGGAAGTGGGGAGATATTTGGTCACTAGAATATAGTTTTGGAACCTTGGTTATTTTTCATTCTGGTAGTTATGACTGTTAGTTGAAAGTTATATTACAATTTAAGTCTAGTGGAGTCGGGTAAACTTTGTGCAGTTCTGCACGGGTATAGGGTGTATGGGCACCCTGGACAATTAATTTAATTTTAATATAATTCGTGATTACAAGGGGTACAGATATAGGTAACGATCTTAAGGACAAGTGAGTAGGGAAGTGTTCGACGCTTTGAGTGCTAAGCTCATCTAAATTTCGAGGACGAGATTCCTTTGTAAGGGGGGAAGTATGTAACACCCCGTAAATTCGAGGACTTTGAATTTTATTAATTTTGGGTAAATTTAATCATTTTGGGAGAAATGTAACTTATTCATTTTTGGAGACATTTAAATTTATAATTTGGAGAAATTATATAAATTGGTGGATTTATTTAAATTGGTAAATTGAAATTGAAATTATTCAAATTTTTTTAGGACATTGAATTTTATTAATTTTGGGTACATTTAATCATTTTGGGAGAAATGGAACTTATTCATTTTAGGAGACATTTAAATTTATAATTTGGAGAAATTATTTAAATTGGTGGATTTATTTAAATTGGCAAATTGAAATTGAAATTATTCAGATTTTTTTGTGTCGCATTTTTGAAGTAAAAAATTTGAGAATGTTATAAAGTAATTAAATTGGAAATTATGAGTGCACGGTTGACTCTGAATGGGTCTAAATAGTCGAAAAAGAGTACTCGAGGGTAGTAATCGGGTCTCGGGATATTTAGGCATAACCGGGCCCACACGGGAGTGTTTGGGCCACTTTAATTAAGTCCATTAGTCTAAAAACGTAATTAGCCCAATGAAAGCTAATTAAGGGAGTTGGGGCAGCCATAATTCAATGTGAGAAAACCTAAATCTGTAGAGGAAGTTTGGGAGAGCAAATTGGGGATATTTTGAGAGCCAAATCAAGAAGAGGAGTGCGTTCTCTGTCAAACCTCCATCTACAACAAAGGAATTGGACTCTATAAATTCATCCAGGAAAGTAGTTAAATTTGCTTTCATGCTTTCATGTCAAACCATATTCAATTTGGGAAGAGTTATTATAGCCGAAGTCGTTTTTGGGAGGGTATCACAAGTTAAATCTGGGTTTGGGGGATTTATGCATTTAAGGTGAGATTGATGTTTAATTAATGGGAAAATATAATCATATGATGTTAGAATATGATTTATAATCGAAAACCCACTAGGAATTTTTGTTGAATTTGAATTATTGAATCGAATTGAATTTATAATTTAAGAAATTTTGAAAAAAAAATCAATTCAGGAACCCTAGAAGTTTTAATCAGAATAAATGATGATTGATGATATATATTAGTGTCATAAAATGTTTATAGATATAATAAACATGGGGTATAAATTGGGTTGATGTTTGGGTTAAATCCATGGAGGTTTAAGGGTTATAATTGGAGAAAAAAGAGTTAGAGAAGAAGATGATTCATACTCCTTTGGAACGGTCCAATTTTGAGGCCGAATCGATCCAATTTACCTGTATGTCAAAACATGAAACTTTTAGATTTGTTCATCACGGTCGCGTGAGCACTGACCTTGTATTTTTCTGATTTTTTTTGAGTTAGTGATGATTTTTCTACGAAAGAGTATCTGAAATCGAAATCCTATGTCAGAAATAAAATTTGAATTTTTAGGGATATACGTAGATGAGTGTAGGACTCTGGAAAATATTAAGGAACATTACTTTTCCCTTGAAATTGGATGGGAATGAACATAGTGGTATGGATTTAGAGTGTTTGGGATGAATAAACCTCGAAAATATATGAACGGATTCGAATGGAAATTTCGGATTGAAATTAGGATACGGACTAGATTAAATGTGCTTAGTATCTTGAAATTAAAATATGAATGTAATTTAGTACATATGAAATTAAGAGTCGGGGTCATGTCTCGGATATTTTAGGCTAGTGAGACGGGAGTTAGGCATAGAGTAGCCGATTTAATTTATTATAGATGTATATAATAAATTATCTAATATTGAATTTAATAAAGAGTGTTTTACCAAATGGTGAAACTTGGGGTGATACATTCTACATGGTGAAGATACGTAGGATATTCGGGAGTTATATCTGCTACGTATGGGATATATGATATAGGTTGTGTGTATACCTATACTAATTTGTATGATTTATTATGTGTATGACATACCTATTATACTTGCTATCATGGGAGGTCGTTTAAAGGGGACAGTCTTATCCTGATGTGCCTTCGGGGGGATTTTATATTTGGTACCTCAGAGCATAGGGCCGAAGGAGGACTTATCGATGAGTTGATAAGTTTGGGTGATATGGGTGCGTAGGTATGTGGGTTGCCCATAAAGTCGTGGTCTATGTTCGCCTCCAATATGTGTGATTTGTATTGATACGATTCCAAAGTGATTAGGAATTTTTAGTCCTTTATACAGTGAGTGATGTACTGGGACTTGATAGCAGAGTATGATTGTACCACGGGTCTCAGCCTCGGGGTGATGTATTGTATATATATAATTAATGTGATAAATATATATATACTTGTGATTTATTATACTACGTGTGTTTGGTAGATGATGTAACAGTATAAGATAGCATAGTATACACGCACCACAACTCAGCTTAGGGGTGACGTATTAGTATATATATAATAGTGTGATATATGTATACTTGTGATTTTATTCTACTGGGTGAGTTTAGTAGAAGAGAAAGATAGTGACATTAAAAATAACAATATTATGGGGAGAAATAAACATATATTGAGAAACTTATAATGGGCTAAAAGACATGAAAATTTAGTAACGTATTGTATCGGCAATACGGGTAGGCAGAATGAATTATTTTGTAGAAGGAGATTCGATATGGCTAGTTAGGTGGGGTAGCTTAACTAGAAAAGGTATAAGGCGAGCGTTAAGTGTGAACATTAGATGAGGGGTGAGCTATGTCTCAAGAGAGTGCGACACTAGCTTAAATATGAAAAGTATGCATAAATATTTAATAATTATAATTTAACTAGTTGCTAAATATTTTCAAAACATTTTACTTGGGCTCTGACCCGTGTCAAAAATATTTTCCAAAATATTTTAGGTGTCCAGCCACAGGGACTCCCAGTTTGAGGATTCTATCCAGGGATGTGCAGCTGCAGCTCATGTGGAAGTTGCAGGACCTTGTTATAAACGCCTCGTTCATTTACTCCTAGTGTACGAAGTTTTCTTTGGTACTCATTTGGGCATGTCGCCCTCAGATTTTGTATATAGTTTATTTATTGGACTTTATGTATCCAGGTTATTGATTCAGGGGCTATTGTATTTTATTGTTGAATTGGTAGTTTATTCGACTATCTTTATTTATGATTATTCATTTGTGTTGGATTCCATTATCAGTTGTGTGGATAGTTTAAATGGACATTGATTTCTGCATGTTCTTAATTAATGTAAGATAAAATTTTGCATCGGTCTAATTAAATTACTAGGTGGTTAGTTACCGTAAAATGTTTTCGACAGTGATGCTGAGAATGAGCCATATTAGACCAACGTGTTATTTTGATCACTGGCAGGCCCCCTGGTATTTTAATAGGGGGGATGTCACAGATAGTATCAGAGCATCAGGTTCTAGAGTCCTTAGGATCTATGTGGCTTATTACGTTTCAGCATAGCATTTTTTATTTGGAACCTTATTATAGGATTATTGTATTTCTTAACGTATACGACTAATGTTCTCCTGCGATTAAGTATAGCTGAGGAGATTTATATACGAGTTTTGTTGGACTTCATACACTGAATAATTTTGGAGCGAACAACATGGGCCGTTAGAAGGATGACAGGAGGGGAGACTCAGCAAAAGCCATGAAATATGTTGAGAATGGTAACCGCGATAGGAGTCACCATAGTAATGGGAGGAGAATATCTAAAGATAATTATGTAGGGTGGAGTGCAATGGCACCCAGGATTACATTTCGAGAGCAAAATGTTAACTCATAAGAGTGACGTTGAAGTAGTGGGAGTCGTTCACCACAACCATTGAGAGATACCATGAATAACTAGGAATTTTAGGGTGCGGTTTGACCGCAAATCCTCTCATAAACTGTTGAAATAAGAGAGGCAAAGGAGATTTCAAGAATTATTTTAAAGGGGTCGTACAATAGTCGGTCATGAAGGAAAGTTGACGTGTTTAGCGAACATCATACCAGACGAGGTGGATACAGATAATCGAGAAGGTTTGTAAGTTAATGATAAATGCATGGATAGACTATACAAGCATGGATGGGGAAGTTCGAATAGAACGACTCATATCGTTGTTTTCGTTATGCGTAAAGAGTAGGAATATATATGTGGATATTATCCACAGAGAGTTGGGGGACAGGAATGGGATGCCAAGTAAGGGTAAAATTTATATAGACTTTTTGGTTCGGTTGGAATAAGGGTGTTATTCAGGAACCATTCGAACCGCGGGTGCTATTGATAATCAAAAGCATGAGTTTTCTCCCGGGGTGATTGGGATTTGTTTTGTGTGACACGAGCGAGTCACAATAGTTTATTTGCACTAGATTTTCATGTGAAATGGGTTTAGTAGAGGTATCATTAATATCACTATAGTGTGTGTTTATTCATCGTTGAGTTAGCGAAACTCTCTCTTTAGTTCCCTCTGCAGGGGAGCAGGTGGGGACACTGAGAAGAGATATATTTTATGAGGTTAGCTCGTTTTGAGAGGTGATATTCTAGGTATGGTTTATTATGGGTACGAACTGTTAAGCGATGGTGGGTGATTATAGGGAGACTATCGTATTCGTTGTTTCGGGGTAGGATGTATATTTTTGTGATGTCTCAGTTAAAAGAGGGTCGAGCTCACGACGATATTTTAAGAAGTAGACTTCAGAGAGTACATATGTCTAGTTATATTGGATTCCGGTGCCTAGGGACTTTTACTAATGTGATTAAAGGTATATCGAGTTTACCATTGAGTGTAGATATTTAACTCATTCTTGTGTAAGTGATGAGAACTTAGTGATAGTGAAATTATAAGATAGCGTGAAGCCTTGAGAGACATGGGCATAGATGATTTGATTTACGTATTGGGAGACAAAATTTGTGATATCTTGGTTATGTTCTTGGGATGCAAGTATTTCGATGACCAACAATTCTAGGGGATAGTGCATTGGGGAAAGTTCTTTTGAACTTCGTTACAGGAGGTTACACACATGGATCATTATAAATCTTGGTAATAGCGAGACGTTGTTTGATGCTAGTGTATCGGTTTTAAATGTTAAATTATTAAATGAGTAAAGTAAACACTTTAAGTTGGGAGCTAATACGATATATGGACAGTGGATCCAAGTAGTGCTACGAAGGATGCAATGAGAAAATATTTGCACCACAAGTTAATGAGTGGGGAAGGGTCGAGAAGCATTTAATTTGCAAATTGGGGTAATCGAGAATACCCATACGTTATATCCATGTCGAGAGTGCAGAGCTGAGCTTGAGATAAATATGTAATGTACATAAAGTTAGTCATAATTATACTGAAATGTTTGGGCTATAGTATATAGTATTGTGAGACTTTGTATTCGCTGTTCTGAGATATGATTTACTTGTACTAGTATTACCTGAAAGAGGGTCTAGTCTATATATTCGTGTATATATGTTATCGTGTGTTACATAATATACTTATGAGAAAGTGTTTGTATTATTATAATTGATCCCAAGGAGTAGGGATATTTACTGATGAGATTCAGAGTGGATATGTTTAGTGAGGAGATAGGATGTATAACTTGTGATTGACTCGCGCTAGGATAATAGTGATAGCAAGGGGAACTATATTGTATGATGTCCTTGGTAACATGAAAATGATCGAGTATACTTTTATGTTAGGAAATGGGATTTGTGGGTACGTGCTATGGACTGAAGGCCAAACAAATCTCATCGACCGGCAATGCTAGGTAGTAGTGTATCGGGGGGGTTCCTTGTTTTGATTTTTCTTTGCGAGACATCCCACGCATAAAAATTAGCGCAACGTTGGAAGTGGGGAGATGTTTGGTCACTAGAATATAGTTTTGGTACCTTGGTTATTTTTCATTCAGGTAGTTATGACTCTGAGTTGAAAGTGGTATTACAATTTAAGGCTAGTGGAGTCGGGTAAACTTTGTGTAGTTATGCACAGGTAGAGGGTGTATGGGCGCCCTGGACAATTAATTTAAATATAATATAATTCGCGATTACAAGGGGTACAGATATGGGTAACGATCTTAAGGACATGTGAGTAGGGAAGTATTCGAGGCTTTGAGTGCTAGCCTCATCTGAATTTCGAGGACGAAATTCCTTTGTAAGGGGTGAAGTATGTAACACCCCGTAAATTTGAGGATTTTGAATTTTATTAATTTTGTTTAAATTTAATCATTTTGGGAGAAATGGAACTTATTCATTTTTGGAGACATTTAAATTTATAATTTGGAGAAATTATTTAAATTGGTGGATTTATTTAAATTGGCAAATTGAAATTGAAATTATTCAGATTTTTTTTAAACTTTGAATTTTATTAATTTTGGGTAAATTTAATCATTTTGGGAGAAATTGAACTTATTCATTTTTGGAGACATTTAAATTCATCATTTGGAGAAATTATTTAAATTTGTGAATTTATTTAAATTGGCAAAATTGAAATTGAAATTATTCATATATTTTTTAGGACTTTGAATTTTATTAATTTTGGGTAAATTCAATCATTTTGGGAGAAATGGAATTTATTAATTTTTGGAGACATTTAAATTTATAATTTGGAGAAATTATTTAAATTGGTGGATTTATTTAAATTAGCAAATTGAAACTGAAATTATTCAGATTTTTTTGTGTCGCATTTTTGAAGTAAAAAATTTGAGAATATTATAAAGTAATTCGGATAGAAATTCTGAGTGCAAGGTTGACTCTGAATGGGTTGAAATAGTAAAAAATGAGTACCCAAGGGTAGTAATCGGGTCTCGGGATATTTTTAGGCATAACCGGGCCCACACATGAGTGTTTGGGCCACTTTAATTAAGCCCATTAGTCTAAAAACGTAATTAGCCAAATGAAAGCTAATTAAGGGAGTTGGGGGAAGCCTTAACTCAATGTGAGAAAACCTAAATCTGTAGAGGAAGTTTGGGAGAGAAAATTTGGGATATTTTGAGAGACAAATCAAGAAGAGGAGTGCGCTCTCTGTCAAACCTCTATCTACAACAAAGGAATCGAACTCTACAAATTCATCCAGGAAAGTAGTTAAACTTGCTTTCATTTAAATTATGCTATTGCGATTAATATCATGATGGGTGTAAACCATATTCAATTTGGAAAGAGTTATTATAGCAAAATTCGTTTTTGGGAGGGTATCACATGTTAAGTCTGGGTTTGGGGAATTTATGCATTTAAGGTGAGATTGATGTTTAATTAATGGGAGAATATAGTCATATGATGTTAGAATATGATTTATAATCGAAAACCCAGTAGGAATTGTTGTTGAAATTGAATTATTGAATCGAATTGAATTTGTGATTTAGGAAATTTTAAGAAAAATCAAATTCAGGAACCCTAGAATTTTTAATGAGAATAAATGATGATTGATGATATATATTAGTGTTAGAACCTGTTTACAGATGTTATAAATATGGGGTATAAATTGAGTTGATATTTGGGTTAAATCCATGGAGGTTTGAGGGTTATAAATGGAGAAAACGAGTTAGAGAAGAAGATGATTCATAGTTTTTTGGAACGGTCCAATTTTGAGGGAGAACCGATCCGATTTACCTATTTGTCAAAACATGAAACTTTTAGATTTATTTGTCACGATCGCGTGGGCGCTGATCTTGTATTTTTCTGATTTTTTTTTAATTAGTAATGATTTTTCTACGAAAGAGTGTCTAAAACCGAAATCCTTTGTGAGAAATAAAATCTGGAATTTAGGGATATTCGTAGATGAGTGTAGGACTCTGGAAAATATTAAGGAACATTACTTTTCCCTTGAAATTGGATGGCAATGAACATAGGGGTATGGATTTAGAGTGTTTGGGATGAATAACCCTCGAAAATATATGAACGGATTCGAATGGAAATTTCGGATTGAAATTAGGATACGAACTAGGTTGGATGTGCTTAGTATCTTGAAATTAAAATATGAATGTAATCTAATACATTTGAAATTAAGAGTCGGGGTCATGTCTCGGATATTTTAGTCTAGTGCGAAGGGAGTTAGGCACAGAGTAGCCGATTTAATTTATTATAGATGTATATAATAAATTATCGAATATTAAATTTAATAAAGGGTGTTTTACCAAATGGTGAAACTTGGGGTGGTACATTCTAAATGGTGAAGATACAGACTGAATAAGTGAGTCGGGGTGTTGTAGTTAGGTGACACTACTTTAATAAATTAATTAATGTGAAATTGATTAGATTAATCGGCGTGATTTGAAATATAAAGAATTCGGGAGATGAGTGAACCTATGACTTAGATCAATAGGATATGAGTGAATTTCCTACTACGATATTTAAAGGATAATTGGCACACTTCAAGTAGTGAGGGATACTCGAGAATATAAGATAAGAAGTGTAATTAGAATTAAATAATATGTAGGATATTCGGGAGTTATATATGCTATGTATGGGATATATGATATAGGTTGTGTGTATACCTATACTGATTTGTATGATTTATTATGTGTATGACATACCTACCATACTTGTTATCACGGGAGGTCATTTAAAGGGGACAGTCTTATCCTGATGTGCCTTCTGGGGGATTTTAGATTTGGTACCTCGGAGCATAGGGCCTAAGGAGGACTTATCGGTGAGTTGATAAGTTTGGGTGATATGGGTGCGTAGGTATGTGTGTTGCCCATAAAGCTGTAGTCTGTGTTCGCCTCCAATATGTGTGATTTGTATTGATACGGTTACACAGTGATTAGGAATCTGAAGTCCTTTATACAGTGCGTGATGTACTATGACTTGATAGCAGAGTATGCATGCACCGCATGTTTCAACCTCGGGGTGTTGTATTGTATATATATAATTAGTGTGATAAATATATATACTTGTGATTTATTCTACTACGCGTGTTTGGTAGATGATGTACCAGTACAAGATATCACAGTATACACGCACCACAACACGGCTTAGGGGTGTCGTATTAGTATATATATATATATATATATATATATATATATATATATATATATATATATAATAGTGTGATATATGTATACTTGTGATTTTATTCTAAAGGGTGAGTTTAGCAGAAGAGAAAGATAGTGACTTAAAAAATAACTATATTATGGGGAGAAATAAACATATACTGAGAAATTTATAATGGGATAAAAGACATGGAAATTCGGTAACGTATTGTATCGGCAATACGGGTAGGCATAACGAATTATTTTGTAGATGGAGATTCGATATGGATAGTTAGGTGGGGTAGCTTAACTAGGAAATGTAGAAGGCGAGCATTAAATGTGCACATTAGATGAGGAGTGAGCTATGTCTCAAGCGAGTGCGACACTAGCTAAAATATGAAGAGTGTGAATGCATATTTAATAATTGCAATTTAACTGCTTGCTAAATATTTTCAAAACATTTTACTTGGGCTCTGACCTGTATCAAAAATCTTTTCCAAAATATTTTAGGTGTCAAGCCATAGGGACGCCCAGTTTGAGAATTCTATACAGGGATGCGTAGCTGCAGCTCATGTGGAAGTTGCAGGACCTTGTTATAGATGCTTCGTTCATTTACTCCTAGTGTAGGAACTTTTCTTCAGTACTCATTTGGGAATGTCGCACTCAGATTTTGTATTTAGTTTATTTATTGGACTTTATGTATCCAGGTTATTGCTTTAGGGACTATTGTATTTTATTATTGAACCGATAGTTTATTCGGCTATCTTTATTTATGATTATGCATTTGTGTTGGATTCCATTATCAGTTGTGTGGATGGTTTAAATGGGCATTGATTTCTGCGTGTTGTTAATTAATGTAAGAAAAAATTTTGTACCGGTCTAATTAAATTAATAGGTGGTTAGTAACCTTAAAAAGTTTTCGGCAGTGATGCTGAGAATGAGCCATATGAGACCAACGTGTTATTTTGATCACGGGCTGGCCACCCAGTATTTTAATAGGCAGGGTGTCACAAAACTCTACTGAAAAGATCTCCAATTTTACCCAAACATTATGTTTTGCACCGAAATAATTTCAGTTCCAAGATCTATTGTATTATGCTTTGAAATCTAGTTTATGGTCACCAAGATTTATTCTCTACAAATTGTGAGAATCGTTTCATTATGGTAGACTCCGTATATGCTTATGTGTTTGCATTCGATGGACTTTGTGTTTAATGGTTGCTGATTTGTTCGATGGATAAAGAGGCATGTGTGGATTCACATGATATGATGTTATATGGGTGGATTCCTACGTTGTCGTTATGTAGGAGAGATTAAAGATCGAAGAAATGTCAAGGCTTGCGAGGGAGTCTAATCGTTATGTAATTAACCTATCGACTTCTACAAATCCTTTATCATAGTGAATTTTTGTAGCTAGGCCATCCGAGGTTTTTACAATTTGGGGTTTCCTGGTACACCGGACATTGTAGTTGATTTATTTTGTTTATTCTGCATTCATCTACATGGATATTATAGGTAAGATAAAATTAGTTAATAAGTTTAATCATAACTTGTTTAAAATCGGTGTAATGTTTTACTTCTGGTTAAATTGTTTAAGTTTAATATTTAGTTTAAAAAAAATTAAAAATGTCTTTTTTTTAAAACCATTCCCTATTAACCCGCATTCTCAAATTGGTGTCATAGTGGGAATAGTATGTTATCATGTAGATCCATCTTTTTATGCTGTTTTAGGGTTATTTTGGTGTCCATGTCTCTCTCATTCGTGTTTATTTATTTCTCTCAATGGTTCAATAGACAATTAAATTTTTAAAATCACAATTTACGTCTATGATCTTCATAATCATTATGAAGAATTACATTTTTTGAATATGAAGTTTGCAAAAAAATCTTAAAAATAATTTTTTTATTTTAAAGCTGAAATTGAATTTTTACAAATTGTTCAAACTTAAAGTGGTAACCTTCATGAGAAGCTCATGGACATAAGTCGTGATTCCAAAATTTTAGAAGTGTACAAGAAAGAGATTTATGATATTGTTTGATTTTTAGAGAATGAATCAGAGGACTCTAAAAATTCTAGGATTAACGAACGTTCCATTGAGTACAATGACAAATCGATGAATCTTTTGAAGGAATGTCACAAGACACTTAGGAATAAGTTTGCTTGCATTGAGGGGGAGCGAGATAACTATCTAGTAATGATTAAAATTTTGAAGAAAGAGTCCCAGACATTTGACGAGTCTAAGTTTTTGCTTCAGACTAGAATTTTGAAGGTAGAAGATTATCTAAGAGATTCAAGTAGTGTTGTTAGTGGCTTAGATAATTTAAACTCTTTGCCCCTAAAGCCAAGACCACTGTTTATTTAAGGCTGTTAACCATTACCCAAGACATTAGAAAAGGTCAACCCTTACTAACACTCCTCGTATTTAGATATGTTCGCATTATAGTAGGAAGGATCAATTTAGGATGTTTTGTTTCTATCTTAGTAAATGTCCTAGGAAGTCTAAATCTTATGTCCCTATGGTTACCAAAACCCTACGCATTAGATATTCATATATTTGGGTTGGGAAATCCATTTTGGAGGTGTTAAATATAAGATTATTTGTTTCTCGAATGCCTGGACATAATACTTCACATCCTATCTCTTATGGTTGATTGTGTTCGTATATTTAAATACAATAGCTTTTGTACTTCATGTCATATGTGTTTAATAGTTGTATGTAGTTTGAGTCCTCTTTATTTTGATTTTTCATTTATTAGGTCTTATTAAAAAATTCAAAAAGATATTTTTTATTTTTTATTTTGAGTTTTTTTTTAAATTGGTATTAGTTTCAAAATTGTTTAAAAACTGAAAAAGATTTTATTTATTTATGTGTATCTTTGTTTAACACATTTTGTTTGTCATATCGATGTGTTTGAATCCACTAACTTTCATGTTTTCCTGTAGTTAGAATATTTTATTATGATTTTTTATTCTTAAATTGTTCTTGATCATGATTTCATAAAGTAGATTGAAAATGATTCTCTTAATGGATTCAGTTTTAATATGCCTCCTCGCACACATGCACGAGCTCTTTTGGATTTTAACTTCATATGTTACAGGAGATAAGTGATATGTTCTCCTGAGAATCTCATCATTGACATATATCTTTGAATGGAATATTTGTGCATGTAAGAACCAATTCCCTGGAATTTGATTGTTATTGAAAGTATGATTGCGCACAAGAAAGGTTTACAAAGTGAGAAATCTTCCTTGCGTGAAATGCCACTGTTGACAAGAGCCTAAAATTTGAGAGGCAAAAGAAAAAAAAATTAATAAGGCCATTTTTGTTTTATTGATTCTTCAACCAAATTGATATGTTCAAAATGAGAGTGAAAAATAATATATATATAATTCTAAGAGTGTTATAAGTTGAAGATAAATATGTTTGTACAATGAGTCGTATATATTTCATCTTTCATGCCATTGATTTGAGCATCATCAATATTTTTTTAGGCTAGTGTGAATTATGTTTGTCTGTCCATTATAGGTTCACTTTATCTGTCACTGTGAGGCTAAATCTTTATTTGATAATATTAATGCAGTCATATGGAACTGCTTATACATTTTTGAGTGAGTGGCTAATTTTTTATATGTTTTTAGTCCATGCCCCTTAATTCCATTCCACATGTTTAGACACATCAATACTATGCTATTTTGTAATGCTTATGCTTTTTGTGTCATGTTGGTGATCATTTATACCTACATATGTCTGCCTGAGTGTCATTGTTATATTTTGCATATTTACATATATGGTATCGTTTTATGTTTGAGTCTTTGTATTTGAATTTAATATATGTTTACTATGATTTTTATCTTTGAACCAAATTGGCACGTTGTATGATCAGATTAGTATTTCTTGTTGCATGTTTACATTGGTATCTCATGATTCATTTTGTATTCAAGTTAACATCAATTATTACATCAATAGTGGTATTGATTGATTACTGTGTGGATTATTTGAGAGTGTTTTGTAATGTTTTGCTTTTTTCAATTCACACTATTGCATGATAATATTCTTTCCTTTATATTTCCTATTAATATCACATGTTATCACATTTGGGGTAAGATATGGTTTATGGTGGAGAATTTGTTTATTATGCATTTTGTCTTTGTTTATTTTGAAACAAAAAGGGGATAAATGGTATCTTTCACTTTAATTTTTGGAGGAAATGTTTATCTTGGGGGGAGACACCTTACCTAGGTGGGGATCATTAGACATAAGAGAGTTTATTCATGTATAGATTTATATTGTTTATATATTCTCTTTACATTTAAAGGTGTATTTAAGTGTGGGGGTTAGCAATATGCAATAAAATTTATAAGAGAGAAAAGCTACTCAAGTTTAAAAGTCGATCGAGTTGTAAGTTTTCCTTTTAGGGTTAGGGATTGACTATTAGAAGAGATTGACAATCCATATGAGTTTTGATTTTTGGTTTCGTCCTAAAATAGCCAAAGGAGGAGATTTATGAAGAAAAAAATTCGATAGAGTTAATTTGTATGTATCAGCTTAATTTCGAACAAAAATAATTGCAACATATGTCAGGGTTGATGTTTCCCTCGAAGCCTGTGATGTGTTTGATTGAAGACATAGCGGCTATGATATCATGTTCATCATCGTGCTGAGTTCCAAGCCTTATTTTCGACTTCATATTTCAAGGATCTCTCAGGTATGAATGCATATATTTTTATCCTTGGAACTTAATATTGTGTGTTAGGATTTTATAGACATTCTTTTTAAAATGTTTTTATACTTTTAATATTTTTTTAGGATAAAAATATTATTTTTCGAGTGTTCGTTAGAAAGACTTGGTATGTCATTTGAATACGATACCCTATTTTGTTATAATAGGGTTCAAGCAATCTTTGAACGAAAAATTTCTTCAGTTCTAGAATCTTGTTAGAAGTGTCATTAGAATTCGGTTTGAACGAGATGAGGTACTTCGTTCGAATGAGCTCGCAAATTTTTTAAATATTCGAGATTTTCCAAACTTCTTTTCATACTTATCTTATTTTTTGAGAAACTCCTATAGATTGGAGTACGAAGTAGGATTTTATTAAAAGAGAAATACATATGTTTTGAGTTCCCGTATTCTACAAAAAAATCTCTATGATTTTACCCAGACTTTATGTTTGCACTCAAATAGTCTTAGATTCAATATTCATTATATAATGCTTTGAGATCTAGTTTGTGGGAACCAAGATTTATTCCCCACATTCTTATGAGAATTGTTTCATTACTATAGACTCTGTATATGCTGATGTGTTTGCATACAATGGACTTCATATATGACGATTGTTGAGTTATACAGTGGATATCGAGGCATGTGTGGACTCACACATTATGGCAGTTTTATGAGTGGATTACTTTGTTCTCATTATGGAGGAGAGGTTGAAGATCGAATATGTATCAAGGCTTGTGAGGGAGTCGAGTCAATTCATATGTCATCTATCCACTCCTGTAAATCCTTTATCATAGTAAATTTGCGTGGCTGGGCCGTCTGAGGTTTTTCCCATTAAGGGTTTCCTCATACACCAGGCATTGCGTTTGATTTACTTATTTTATTATTCACTCATTTAGTTGCATGTTTAGGTTAAGATACAATTTGTTACTATGTTTAATCACAACTTGTTTAAAATCGATACAACATTTTACTTTGGGTAAAATTATGTAAGTTAATATTTAATTTAAAACAATTAAAAACTAGTTTTTGTTTAAACCATTCCCTATTAGCCCACGTTCTCAAGTGTAGATTGTTCGAATTTAAATAAATCATGCCTAAGGACTGTTATTCCCTCCCAATGATATGCCCTGCCAAATGAAACTACGGGTCATAAGTTCTTTTCTTTTATGAATACATACTGAAGATACAATCAAATACACATGAACCTTGAGATGATGATAAAACCTCATTCTTTATCAACAGGTTAACCTATCATTATAGAGTTATTCCCTTTGGATTGAAGAACTATGTGGAAACTTATCGAAGACTAATATATGCAATGTTCAATAAAGATATAAATAAGACAATAGAGGTCTACATAGACCATTTCCTAGTGGAAAGGCTAGAGCAAGAAAAGCATGTTTCTAACGTCGAAGAAATGTTTACCATTCTCTAAAGATACAACATGAAGTTGAACTGAAAAAAAGTGTGTGTTAGATGTGCACTCTAAGAAGTTTATAGGGTTTATATTCAACAGTTAGGAAATAAAGGCAAACCTAGAGAAAACTATAAGCCATCCTGGACATGAGGATCCTAAAGACAATTAAGGAGGTCCAATATTTTATGGGAAGAATAGAGGATCTAAATAGGTTCATCAGCAGAAGAACAAACAAGTGTATTCCCTTCTTAGGCACATTGAAGAAGGCCTTTGTATGGACAAACCAATACCCAGAGTATTCCTTTATTTAGACGTCCCATCCTCAGTAGTTAGTTCAATTAAAATTAGAGGTGAAATCATCATTCAGTGACTGGTTTACTACATAAGTCATAGATTCAGGGGAGTCGAGTTATGGTATCCAAAAATTGATAAACTAGGATTCATACTTATAATCCTTTGCTGAAAACAAATTACATACTTTTAGGCATATATGCTCATTGTCCTCACCGAACACCCCCTCAGACAGATGTCTCATAGGCTAGAAGTGTATGTAAGACTAATGCAATGCTTAGTAGAGTTGGGATAATTGAACTTCAATACAATACAAGAGTAGCAATCAAAGGACAAGAAATGGCAGATTTTGTAATCAACCTCAGAAACCTAGATGAAGCCAAACCACTATAGGATGTGAACGCACACCAAATCTCATAGAGGATTCAACCGTATGATTAATGCATTTTATATCTCTACCATTGAATACGGGCTTATATCGGGATTCCAATTGTTAAACAATGAAGAAGAGTACGAGGCACTCATCACTATGGTGATTCTAGTGGTCTCTCTAAAAGCCAACCAAGTAAGGTTCTTTAATGAATCATCGGTGGTCGTTGGTAAAGTGGTAGGAGAATATGAAGCCAAAGGAAACAAATGGTGACCAAACTTAAGATTACAGTAATTAGCATACCAAATGAGGGCATTCTCAATTGGCCACATTCCTAGAGAAAAATATACCAAAGAAGATCACTTACAAAATTATCATCGTCAGATGAATGGAATCCCCTTGTTGAGTTCCTTGATCAACCTAGCATTACGTTAGGAGAGAGTAGGGAAGTAAACTTGGAGGACCAAGGAACCATCTAGATGGACAAGTTTATTCAATACCATATGAACAAAAACCTCCCAGATCATTACTCGAAAGCTAGAAAAATCAAAAACAGGGTTATGAAGTACATCATTTGTAATAGAATTATGTATCTAAGAGGCTATATCCGATTAGTCCAAAGATTTTTTCACCCATTAGAAATAACAACAGTACCAAAGATCTTGTAGGAGGGGGTGAGGTGGGAATGCGGGAAAACACAGTCTTACTTAGAGGATCCTTAATTAGAGTTAATACTGGCTAACCATGAAAAATGATACTAAGAATTATGCCTGAATATGCAATAGGTGCCAATAAATGACAGTTGCCATTAATTATTTGGCCAAAGATCTTTTACTATTGCTACCCCTGGTCGTTTTCCCTATAAGTCATGAATATATTGGGACCATACCCCACCGGAAAGGGGAAATGTAAGATCTTATTAGTGACGATAGATTACTTTAAAAATGTCTAGAAAATGTACCACTAACATAGATAACCGATCATAAGGTTCATACTTTATTGAAACTCATTACAAAAATTATAGAGTCCCTTACACTATGATCATCGATAATGGAAAGCAGGTTAAAAACATGAGTATCGACCATCTCTATGACTATTTTAGGGTCAAACACTTATTCGGAACACCTAGATGCCCCAAAGTGCAATAAACAAGTGGAAATCACCAACCGAATGATCTTGAATTCTTTGATAACGAAGCTACAAAATCCTAAAGGGTTGCAAGTCAATAGACTACTTTCATTCGTGTGGGGGTATCGAACAAAAAATCGGGTCCCATATTGAGAAACAAACTTTGTGATGATGGATGACGCATTAGCTATAGTATCGATAGAGTTGGAGCTCCAGCCTGCGGATACACCGTCTTGAGTGGCCAAAAAATAAAGAACTGCTAAAACAAGGTATAGAAATGGTAGAAGCGAAAAGGGAAGAGGTGATAATATTAAATACTTTTACACAACAGAAGGATGCAAGAAACTACAATCGAATGGTCAAACTTGAAGTTTTAAAGTAGAGGACCCAGTATTAAGGAAGGTAACTCGGTCCACCAAGAATCTGAACCATGTAAAGCTAGTATATTACTGGGAAGGACTTTAGTTCCTCACTCATATAATGTGACGAAGAAACAAAAAACTAAAGGAATAAAAAGGATGAGTGATCCCTCATTCGTGGAATGTTGAGAACCTCAAGATTTAATACCATTAGTTCATCACACATCATGAATAAGAAAGTTTATTTAATTTATTTTTAGTTATATTTTCCCTTATTTTATACTCACCACTACATTAATAAAGTGAATGTTTACTCTATCGATATATTTATCCAATCTATTATTTCATTCACTTAATTCGTACATTAAATATTAGTTAGAACTTAAGACCAACAATTAACTTAGATAACATCTAGAACTAGACACAGTCTCAAATGCTTTCTTCCGAGCATTTAAGTCGCAAAATTTTTGATTAATCGCCGAATGATATTTCGAACCCGGTCAGGGCTAATCTGTTTGATCAAAGTGGTCCAGTGAAACAAAGGCAGGAGCCTTGTAAACCTTAAGCCTGCGACTAAGAAAGGTATCGTCAACCACTTATCCAATCTTCTTTTGGGAATTATGTACACGTATGTCTAAGAACAAACAAAGTCATATAAAAAAATGATTGCCTCAATTAACACAAGTGACAAGTCATTCACTACGGTAATAATTAAATGGATTTATGCATTGAAAAATATAAGGGCAAATATTCAATTCAGTCATTTGTATATAATTGTCTTATTTCGTTGGTCAAAACACCAAGGTTTAGTTTTATCATATATTGGTACACTCAAACCTATGAATCGAGACACGCAAGAGGATACAATTCACAAAGTATGATTCTACATTATTGGATGTGTTGAACGCATCTAGATAATAAAAGAATATCAATTTTATGATTACAAATGTTCATTAATGTATTTGGAATTTATTCTTTGAGTTTTTTTAAATCTCTTTTTTGGAAAAATATTATTAAATAAATCATTTAAATGAAAATATGATAGTCGAATGTGGGCGCAATGGCATTAGAACGAGAGTTCAAATGAGGTTACATATCTCATTCAAACGAGATTCTAAAGAAGATCAAATAAAAATTTCATGTCTAATAAAAGCATTTTGTTTAAAGTTTGGTTGAATCTCATTCAAACTAGTTTCCTATGTTCATTCGATCATGGTTTGATCTCATTCGAACGAGATGTCAAAGGTCATTATAATGAACTGTATATGTTTGTTCGAATGGCAATTGTGAAGTTTGAGAAAAAAAAATTTGACTTATTCTTCATGAAAATGGGTTTTCTTAGATTTTTTACCTAGGTTTTGACACAACAATTTTTGTTGGCCTCTAGAGCTATAAAGCTCATATATTTCAAATGTCAAAATACTTTTTGA
This sequence comes from Sambucus nigra, assembly GCA_949130495.1. Lineage (NCBI taxonomy): Eukaryota > Viridiplantae > Streptophyta > Magnoliopsida > Dipsacales > Adoxaceae > Sambucus > Sambucus nigra. Next base: position 222,908,193 of record OX422224.1, read on the forward strand.
ACATTGTGATCATATTTCTAAGATCAAAACCATATAAAATCATTCGATACATGCATTATGTTGGGAACACCATACGGTTAGGTGATAGTCAAGGTTATCGACGGATTTCGAGGTATGGATTTGCTAGATTGTTGACAATGGATGTATGATTGCTGTAAATGAAGGATTGGAGACTGCATTTGAATAGTATTAATAATTCAATTATTTACATGCCTTTTGCGTCTTATGTAAGACCTTATTTGTAGTGAAATTTGTCTAGTCTTTGTCGTTCGAGGTTTTTCCCATTTGGGTTTTCCTCGTACACCGAGGTCTCTGTGTTGTTGTTATTTCATCATTTACTTATCAATTTATATCTTACATGATCACTTTATAAATAGGTTAATTAATATAAAAATTGGAAATAACTTAAACCGATACTTCTAGCCTAAGAATCCGTTTACGCTCTTTGTTCATGTCAATTGTTAAAAGTGAATCATAATTTGGAACCTATATAGGAAATCACACTTTCAATTGGTATCAGAGCGGGTGTCAATAATTTATTTAAACGTAAATCTTGGAGGAGTTCTTATAAAGGGTCAATTGATGACTAGGCCACTAATATTTGATGGGTTTAATTACGTTTATTGGAAGTTGCGCATGAAATACTCACTTAAATCATCGAAGAGTGGGTATGGATAGTTGTAAAAAGAGGGTGGGCTCCACCCACAACACAAGCAGGTCATCTTACTATCCTTAAAACTGTTGAGAGTTGGAGTGGGGATGAACTTAAGTTGTGTAAATTTAATTCATCTGATCTTATTTCTTTATTATGTGTGATTATACCTGAGGATTTCTGTCGAATCATAACGTGTGAAACGTCTATGAAAGAATAGGTTCTTTAACGCTCCCATGAAGGTATTAATGTGATCAGAGTCTCTAAGATTTAAAATATCATAATCCAATTTAAAACCATCTAGATGGTTGAAGGCGAAATATCTGATGAGTGATATGAAAAACTTTCTAAAATTGCTAAATCATCATTCAACTTGGGAGAGTGAATTCTCGTCCCTAAAATTGTGAAGAAAATCTTAAGGTACTTACTTGAAAGATTCAATTCCAATGTCACCGTCTTGACTTCATTGGAAACTATTAAAACTCTTAAACTCGGAGAGCATGTGGGTGACATAAAAACGTATGATATTGATATGTTTCCTACCAATAAAAAGAAGGATAATGGATTTTCTTTAAAATCCTGGAAAGATGAAACACCTGAGTTTGATAAAGAGTCTGACATTAGTCCTAATGATATGGCCTTGTTTGCTGGAAAATTCAAAAAAATTCTTAAGTTTAAGAATGAGAACTCTAAATTTGATAAATAAAAAATATTAAAAGAATCAAGTTAATAAGAATGGAAAATTCCTAATGATCGTAATTTTAAAAATAATTAAAATAAAAATATTAAAAAGGAAGAATCAGATACATGCTTTGAATGTGAGGGTTATGTCCATAGGGTTGTCGAGTATCCCACTAATATTATGAGAGAAGGAGAGAATAAAGACGTTTATAATTATATTATAAGTGATAATGACATTGAGTCAAAATATTTAGGTGATGCTTCACCTCTTGAACACAATTTAATTCCTTTCACAGCTAGTTATGCAAGTGCCTTAAGTATGTCTCCTTCCAATGGAGAGGAACTTTTACATGATGGCCACGACATTCTATCAAATCCTTCCCCAAAAGGTGAAGGTGATAATGATTTTAGTGATAGAGATGGTGATGAAAGTAATCTTCAGTCCCCCTGTTTTGAGATTTACACCGAGTCTAAAAAGATTCAAAAAAGGAATAAAAATTAAATTATAAAGATGTTGACACTTGAGAAGGAGGTGCATGCATTGAAGGTAAACGAGGCACTCGTGAGTCAAATAGAGGATATCAGAGGATCTTTGTTTAAGAAGCTCATTTTGGTGGAAAAGAAGAAGGATTTCTTGGTTGATAAAGTCACAAGTATTATGAAAGATATCCATAAATCTTTAGAAATTCGTAAGAGCCTTGAAGATAAAAATTCTACGCTAAAAAGGGATCTTAAAAAATCTCGAATGGTAAAAGTTGATCTTGAAGACTGTTTTGGGAAACTTGGAAAGTTTCTTCCCAAACCAATCGTAAGTTTACAACATGAGACCATGTTTGTCAATCAAAGCGTCCATGTTCTCCAACTTAAGCCCATGTTTTCCAATCGAAGCGTCCTCCTCTAATCTTAAACCTAAGCCCATGTTTATCGAAAAGGTTCCTCCTAATCCCATTTTGTCAAGAAGGACCTTACCAACAATCCAATAATGGAAAATTCTTTCAACCATATGTTGGTACTTATTGGAAAATAATGGGACATCTTAGATACTTTGCCTATAAGCTTGAGAGGGATTATCATTACTGTTCTCCCACCCCCACTATAGCCAACTGGAGAGTCTTAGATAACAAGTAGAAATTCTATTCCACTATTTTAAATGTTTAATGGGAGAAATCCAAAGGTTGTATATGCCTCATAGTATCACTTCCAAAATAATCATTATAAGAAAAATGAGTAATAGGGAAGGGGGTATTTGGGACTGCTGTGTCATTTTGTCCCTTTGGATATACCAAATGGGATGGTGTTTAATTAGCATCCTTGTTGATAAATCACAAAAGGGACGATTTTTAAAATCCATCCCATTTATTGTACCATATGAGACTATTATTAAAAAATGACCCTTAAAGTGTATGGGAAATTATAGCCCCTTTTTTCCCAGCCAAATATATGGGACGGATTTTCAAAACCTTCCCTTTTTCTATACCAAATGGGGCGGTTTTTAGAATCCGTCCCATTTGGTATAATAATAGGGAAGGTTTTAAAAATTCGTCCCTTAAGGTATACCTTGAATTTTTGTCTTTTCCCAAACAAATATAAGGGATGAATTTCTAAAACCATCCCATTTGGTATAGCAAATGGGACACTTTTAATTTCGTCCCTTTTGGTATACCAAAACAGATAATTTTTTCTAACCCTTTTGATATTTTTGCTCACTTTTCTCGCACATATTTTCTAGCCCTTTCCAAATCGCGCTCTCGCTATCTTGCGTGACCTAACTCTCTCTCTCACTCTCTCCGCCCTTTACAAATCGTTCTCATCGCTCACTCTCTTCGCCGTTGAGAGTGCTACAGCGAAATAATGCGACTTGTCAAATAAATCCAATTTTAATTATGTGTCAAACCAACCAGTTTTAATTAAACCCAAATTTTACTTAAACCCTAACACATGCATCTCGGTGATTTAGAATCATAAATAAATAAACATGCAAAGGAAACAAATTTCAGGAAAAATTCCCGAAGATCAAAAACCTTTTATTTCACTATAATTTATAAATCACAACTTACACGGATTACAATGAAATACGGTAACACACGAATACTCACAGGTGTTGGTTGGTCAGTAGTGGAACCACCGCAGTAGTCCCACAAGAATACGCAGTTCTATCTTCAGCAAAGATCCACACTCAGCAAACCTCAATGACCTCAGACAATAGTCAGCCCAGTACCTCCCTCAAGTGGTACCTATATCAGTAGTAGAGATCCTCTCTACAAGATAAAACTTTAAGAAGATTGTATCTTGGGTTCCAAAAAAATTCACATAAAGATTGGAATGTTTTGTGAATTGAAAAACAAAGGATTAAAATCCTTAATTAAGAAGACTAAAGAATTATGCAAAAGCAATTTCATCTCTATTTAAAATCGCAGGTCTTCTTATGAAAGCCGGAGTTGAAAAAGCCTATTTATAAAAACATTAAGGTGGCATGTTGTTCGAACGAGATCCTCTGTTGCTTGAATGATGCCACGTGTCGCTCGAATGAACTTCACACGACATTTCCTATCACTCGAACGATCTATCATGTCGTTCAAACGAGAAATTAAATAAATATTTTTTCTTTTTTTTTCCAGTAAATGCAGCGCCTTAAAACGTCGAAGAGTAATTTTGATGAAAATCTTAAAAAGTCCACTCCAACACTTCAAAAATTTTTGGAAAAATTTTCAAACCTCTTTAAAAATTATCCCAACACTTTTAAGTGAACCGTAAAGTGACTTAAATACTTTCTCATCGAAACTAACATTGTAAAGGCTTGAATGTTAAAGAAGCTTGATATTCGGATCCATCTCGATGCATGTATGATCTTGAATAATTTTCGGCAGTCGTAGATGTATACGACATACTTAATTATGACGGACATTTATAAAACCATATCCTTACAAATCTCCCTCTATGTCTATGCCGGTACAAAATAAAAACATCATAATTATCAAATCAAATATGACAAATACAAATCTACCCTCCCATGAACCCTAAAGTCGAAATATAAAATGCTAAGTCAATATATTCAACTTCAAATCTTTGAAATTTTCTCATCAAGATGTGCAATCGAATAATCATCAATCTTTGTACCTATACACATGAGACAGAGCATATACCTCATGACGCATCGAGTTTTAAATGAGATAAACATAAACCAAAACAAGTAAAATTTCAAATCACTTCCATAATGTAAAAACTCCCCCATAAATTCATAATTCGTTCTCCCCCTTTTTATTTGTCTGAGATAGACATTGAAATGAATAAACAAAATAAAGCATGGAGTTGTCACGATAATCAAAGTAAACAAATTTCTATTATCAGGATATACTCAAAGATGACCACAAACTATTTTTGATTTTTCAATTTTCCACACAAAAATGCAAAAATAATTTTACAACAAATTACACACAATGAATTTTCACTAAGACAACCAAATCATGGAAACGGAATGAATGGGTGTGAACATATTGAATAGGTAATAAAACTCAATCAAGCATATGTGCACGATGGTTAAGTGTACTCCTATCGAATGAAGACTAAAAACATCCTTAGGTGTAAAATTATTGAATTTAGATTATATCGACTAAATCAAATCAATAACAATTCAAAGCCTAAGTGATTTTCACACCAATAACATCCAAAACTATTTAGAGAGGTTTTGAGAACTTTTCAAAGGACGTGCAAACCCATTGATACATATCCATCCAAAACTCCCTCATAAATAATAATCTTTTTATTTTTTTTCTAATGAGATTATAAATTCTCAACTTAGAGAAAACCTATTGGCCAAAATTTTGGTATATTTCATCTTTTGATTGCCTTAATTTTTTGTGTGGTCTCTTTTCAAATGGTGGCTTTCACGACGTGATTATTATTCACTTGCAGCAGAATAATGCAACTTCTCAAATAAAACCAATTTTAATTATGTAACAAACCAACTAGTTTTAATTAAACCCAAATTTTATTTAAATCCCAACACATACATCTAGATGATTTAGAATCATAAATCAATAAACATGCAAAGGAAACCAATTTCAGGAAAAATCATCGAAGGAAAAAACCTTTTATTTCACTATAATTTGTAAATCGCAAATTACACGAATTACAATAAAATACGGTAACACATGAATACCCGAAGCCGTCGATCGGTGTTGTCGGCAATGGAACAACCGCAGCAACCCCATAAGAACACGCAGTTCTATCTTCAGCAAAGATTCACACACAGCGAATCTCAATGACCGCAGTCAATCGTTAGCCCATTACCTCCCTAAAGTGGTACCTATATCAATAGTATAGATCCTCTCTATAAGAGAAAAATTTAAGAATATTGTATCTTGGGTTCCAAAACAATTCACATATAGATAGGGATGTTTTGTGAATTGAAAAACAAAGGATTAAACTCCTTAAAGAAGAAGACTAAAAAGTTTTATAGAAGAATTTTTGTCTTTGTTTAAAATCGCAGGTCTTCTTGAGACAAACGAAGTTGAAAAAGCCTATTTATAAAAATATTAAGGCGGCATGTTGCTCGCATGACATTACCTATCGCTCGAACGATTTGTCATGTCGTTCGAATAAGAAATTAAATAAATAGTTTTTCTTTTTCTTTTTGCCAGTAAATGCAGCACCTCAAATGTTGAAAAAGTAATTTTGATGAAAATCTTAAAAATTCCGCTTCAACACTTAGAAAATTTTTGGAAACATTTTCAAACCTCTTTAAAAATTATCCTAACACCTTTAAATGAACCGTAAAGGGACTTCAATACTTTCTCTCCTAAATCAACCTTATAGAGGCTTGAATGTTGAAGAAGCTTGGTGTTTAGAGTCCTGCACCCATAGTGACATCTCCCACTCTTTTTTCAGAAGGAAATACATGTATAACTCTCTCTCTGTCTCTCTTATGTTTTGAGCATGGCGTTTGTTATAATTACTATGCACATGCATGGGGAAGCGTGTGTTTATATATGATGTTTCTGTCCAATTTCCCAGGAATGATGTCATGCTCTAGGGGTAATGATTACCACCAAAAAGTATAAAATCCCATCTTTGGATCGTTTTAAACTTCCCAACTTCAATTTTCTTCACATGGTTATTTCTAGAGAGAGAAAGGTCCCTTCGTTCCCAAATCCCTTTTTCCTCCATTTCTAACTAGTTCCTCACCTGAAACCCCTTTTTTAATATATTGTTTCCAATTTTCCTCTATATGTTGGCGAAGCTTGAGCATTATTCAAACTTCAACATCTCTTTTAGGGTTTCAAGTACATCATTTCTCTTCCAGTGTTTTGATTTGATATTTTTCTATAATTTCTCAATTATGAACATCGATTTGTTTCGGTTGCTGGTTGATTTACCCTTTGATTAGAAAATTGAGCATTTGTAAATGGTCACTCAGTTGGTTGGCCTGTGGTTTTCCATTTTGGAATTTTTGGATCTTTTAGGTGTTTAAGGGTTTCATTATACCAAAACCCTTAATTTCTGAAACCAGCCAGTCCCCAAACATTTGTTTACCCCAAATAGGCTCCATTTGAAATCCCCATTCCATTCTTTGATGAGTTACGAGCCTTAGATCAATAGGTGGTTACAGTATTTGACTAAATTGAAGCAATATTGCCTTGGCATCATCTCTAGAAGGTTTCTCAAACCTCTCTAAGTTTTTTAACATGAGGACGAGCCTGGTCACCCTAGTCATACTTGTACAATAGCTTTCTCCATTGGTTGTGCACCCCAGCCTCCAAATGTGAAATTTCATGATCCTAAGTTTTTGGGACCAGAAATAGTTAATGAGGCTGGACACTAACTTGGTGTTGGGATTTTTTTTTAACAATGTCTCAAATATATTTATCGTTGACTTGGAAGCTTCAGTTAGAAAACCCTTATCTAATAAACATGTGGCTTCCATCTCTCCTGTGGAGATGTATTCTAAAGAAGAGAGAACTTATGGGAGTTCAATTGACTCTTATGTACCTTCCAACAGTAACGCCAGGTAGGAAACTTGCGATGTGCTAGAGGATGAGTTGGATGATATGAGGGAGAAATACAATATTTCGATTAGTATTACGACCATGCTTCTTGATTGTGATGAGAGGGTTTACGATGGTCCGAATGTTAATGATATTAACCTACCTTTTTTTGCCACTCTAGGTTCGGCATCCTCTATCCTTTCACCCCATTATAAGGTCCATCTTGAAGGGTTATGGGGTCGATCCTACCCAACTACCCCCAATTACTACAGAACAATTCTTGGGTCAATGATGTTTTGAAAGTCTCGAACTAGTGTTGATCTTATAGGGGACGTATTTAGGTTCGTACATTGCATAAAGGACAATGCCAAAGATCCTAGGCACTACCACATTGAACCCAAGAGTCCCATTTCAGAATTGTAAAGATTGTCCAAATGAGCAACCATAGATGGAAAAAATAATTTTTATTTTTAAAGGGTTATTGGAAGTTCTGATCCCATGAGTGGAATACGTCTTATTGGGTTCCACGCAACTGGTGCGGTGGTTGAGCAGATCATGATATGTTGTTGCGCCAGATCATGATATGTGGCACCATCAGATGATGACACGGGGAATCACCACATGATGATGGCACATGTCACCATGAGATCATAACACGTGGTATCGCATGATAGTAACACATGGCACCATCAAATCATGCCAAGTGGCACCATAGGATCATGATAATTGGCATTGTAGGATCCTGACATGTGGCACTATTGCTACTTCTTAAAATTAAATGGGGTTGGAAGTATTGAACCCATGTCCTCCCCATCCCCTTTCCCTTCCTTTAACCATCAGACCAAGCAGACTTTTAATAATAATCATGCACCCATTAATACATAACCCATAATTTAACCTAGTTGATTTCCCTTATTTTTTTATTATTCTCCTATGATATTCCCAACAAACATCACATGACCTAATATAATAATTCCTTTGCCCAACACCACCATTTTATTATTTAATTAAATCACCCATTATTGCATAAATCTATTTTCACCTAAAATCTTATAACTTCTTCACTTGAGATTGGATTGCCACTCCATTTGAACTAATATGCTCCTCATTTTAAGGCTAACAAATTTCTACCAGAGTTTGAGCTGTAAAGTTTAAATTTTTCGTTGACTCGAAGCTTTGATTTTTTACTTTCCTGATTTCAAATTTTGACTCTTCATAACTTCTTTGTTTGAGATCATATGGACGCACCGCTTGAATCTAGACGTTACATGGTTCGACGCTAAAATTTTCCATGAATAGTGTAAGTTCCTAATTAGTCATATGGATATATGAATATGTCCCTAAAGGTGCGTAATTTAGTATTCAAATTGAAGGTTATATATTAAATTAGTATCATAAACCTTCATAATTAGCATCATAAACCTTCACCAGACTTCACCGTTAGCATCATAAACCCTTTAAATATCCAAATAAACCTTCTAAAAGCCATTAATGATGAATATTGAAGGTTATATATTAAATTAGTATAAAACATGAGTTTAACGAGCATGGTATCTTAGTAATGTATAGAAAAGGGGGTAATAAAATGCAATATTTAACACTAATCACTGACATCCTTATTGAACATTTTTAGTGAAGAAAGCTCCTACACTGCCTTCTACACTGAAAGAGTTAGTCAAAATGTTTTGTGTGACCAATCCTCCAAATTTTGAGGGTATCTTCTCTATGTACAATTTTACATGTAATGGGTACCACATTCCCCCTGATGGTGTTACCTCGATGGAGATATCAGTTACTTTGGTAGCAGGAGCCCCTGTCGAAGCTGATCACAGTAATGAAGTTGATCGCGGTGTTGAAGCTGAAGTTAAAGAATGTGATAAGGTTTTTCTATATCCGATTATTTTTTTCTTATGAACTATGGTATGACTAACTATTGAAATCTTATATAACTTCTACTCCTACTACGTCAGGCTTTATCGTTGAACCCTTTATCGATATGGAACCTAGGATAGTTGATCATGCTATCATGGATATTACTCGTTGCAAAAAGACGGAGTAGGAGTAGAAGAAGAAAGATGATGTAGAGGCCAATGCCAAGACGAGAGCATACACCCAAAAGAGGGTTAATGCAGAGGATAGGAAATAAGATGAGATTAATGTTCGGAGGAAGATTAAGGTTGAATCTACTACTTGGGTGAAATCAAAGGGGAAGACTCTAATCTTCTGATCCCACCGTTATTGATGATAAGAGGACCCTTGAGGACCCCACATTCCAAAGTGACCCTAAGGACCCACGTGTGGATGAGGCTAGGACACATGGTTATGTTGTCGAGAGAAATCAAATTGAAGGATGACCTTCTTGTCGATTCATTCGTGGTTAGGGATCGGCCTCCCATTATGGCGAGGTTAAAATCTTCAAGTTTGATCCCAATAATCCCATCACGATTGGGGATTTGAAAAATATCCAAATTTTCATTTCCACTATATGAATAACACTATTGATTTTCTCGGTTATCACAAGCATATTAAGTTTTTAAATTTTTGAGGGTCTATGAACATGATGTCTTTGGAAAGTTGGTTCAACATCGTCTGTTAGTTGTAAGTTTGTTAAATTTATGCCCGTCTATCTTAGCCAAGTTCTTTATTACTTACTAATCTCTCTATATTTTTCTTTTAAGGTATCGTAGATGCCACAGTACTAAGAGAGAAGGTCCTAACCAATCACCACACATTTGAGGGGCAAAGAGATACCATCACTACATTCACCTAATCAAACACTCAACTGAAGGAAGACTTGAAATAGTTTGTCAATGAGCTGCTAAAATCTGTGGTGACCTCAAGAAGAGGGATGACCAAGTGTTCATATAAATAAAATCCCTCAGCAAGGCAAAAGATGAAATCTAAAAGCTGAAGGACTAAGCTAGCACCGATGACATCAAGTTTCAAAGTTTTGAGGTGGAGCTCAAGAAGGCCAATGACGAGTTGACTTCATTTAAATAAAAAATTGGCACAATCAACCAAGAGCTTGTTAGGGTAAACCAGGAGCTCGATAAAGATAATAAAGTTCTAGTCAAGGCTAAGGAGGCTTGGTTGGCCAAGTTTAAAATATAACATAGAGATTTTAACCTTCTTTATTGATGGTTAAGAGGAATTTAATAAGAGGGTAATGAAACATTACCTCGATATCATAAATGTTATTACCACATGGAAATGTGATGCTGAGGAGTCCATGACCCTGACCACTAAGAAATTAATGGATGTTTATGTGTCTATTGCTAACATAAGGAGATCGATGGAGCCGACCAAATTGTTAGTGTAGAGGCTACTCTTCCTATTGCTCCAAAAATTACTCAGGGAACCATCATGGATGATGCACCTATTGTCGGTGTTCCCTCAGTTGATACAAAGACTGAGGAGAGTCCTGACATTACCTTTAGAACTAAGAATGTTCATATGGCTTAGCACCTCTGAATTTGTGACTTTTTGAAGATTTGTATTCTCGTTCACATATTTTGTAATGAACATTTGGAATTATCCTTACTTTTATCCTTGAAATAAAATATGATTCAATTTCACGTATGCATGCATGTATATGTATTGACTTTCTGCCAATTATATTTTGATAAGCTAAATTTTTAGTCACCGCTTGTAGTTAAGTGTTTTTTGCAAAATTATTTTTTTGAAGTAAATATGGTCGGATCTCATCGACCTTATGGTTAGTTCTAGTCTTATGAACTCATGGTGGGATATTGTCTACCTACCATGTCAACTTACTATCTGTTTAGTTTCTGGGTAGGTTCACTAGTAATTTAAAATTATGATTGTGGGTCCATAACTTGATTTGCCTTATTAGGACGGACTTGATTTGTCTTGACTTAGGATCTACTAATGCTTGTGCCAGTTTACTTGTGATATGGATGGGTATTATCTTCCTGACCATTTTCCAGCATTGGTTACCATATTCAACTAAATGTACTAGGATATATCCTTGCATTCGTAAGTTATGGTCAAATCTTATTATCATATAACTGCAATGAATTTTCTAGATTTGGCTAAAATTTCTTGATCCTGGCCTATACAAAGATGAGGTCATACATCAAGTGTGATTTTGATCTTGTGCATGGATGTGATCGACTTTAATATGTATTCAGCCCAATCTTCTTACACATCTCTCATATCGACAAAATAGACATTGAAATGTAGACAACCTTGAAATAAAAACATATGTAAAGGATGAAATTGTAACTCTCATTAATACTTGAAGACGTAATACGAGCAAATAAAATCTATTTACGTCGTGTTTTTGTCTTTTAATTTGTAATCTTCTCCTTTTCACTGGTAGTACTTCCTTAAGTGATCGACATTCCATGGGTTCTTAAACTTCTCACCTTCTAAGGTCTCAATATATAGGTTCTAGGTTATACAATAGGAGCTAGTCTATGTGGGTAATGCTAGTTTGGCTCCAACATGCTCCCTTTATGAATAACCTTATTGAGAACTTAATATCCTTCCTTTGAAGCGCTCAATTTTACCCTTTTATTATAAAACTGAGTAACCTTTTACTAGTTGGATGCCACCCATATTGCATCTCTCTCCCTTACTTATTCTATAAGATCCAGATCAAGTTTTCCCATTAAATCACTCTTTAGTGACTTAAAGTTGAGAACCCAATGGCTGGGTAAGCCGATCCCAGTGGGAACTATCGCTTTAGTGCTAAACACCAATATGAATGGAGTCTCCCTCATTATCGTTCTCGATGTCTTCCTATATGCCCAAAGTACACTCTGCAGATCATTGATGTAGTTATACTTAGTTCATCTAGCCTTTTCTTTATTTCGCCTAGCTGAGTTTTATCTGCTACCTCTGTTTGCCCATTGCATTGTGGATGACCAAGTGTTGAGTCCAATTTTTATATCTTCAAACGTATATGATAATGCTAAAAATATTTGTTGTTGAACTGAGTCGTGATCCATGATTAAGGCATACGACATCCTATAACCGTAAATAATCTTCTTCAATATTAAATGGAAGACTTTTTTATATAGTACCTCGACTAGAGGATCGGTTTCCACCCACCTGGTGACGTAATCCATTATTAAAACTAGATTCTTAAATCTTCCCTCTCTCTTCGATAGAGGATGGAACAGATACTCCCCCACATAGAGAAAGTGTAAATGTATGTGATCGGAGTCAATGTAGCTATAGGATTCATGGTGTACTTTAGGAACTCATTTCACTTCCTCGCATAGCTTGCACATGCTTTTTCATAATGGGACAGTAGTACCCTAAGGTGGCCACTCATTTCACTAATGATCTACCCACTTAATAGGCCCCACACGAGCCCTCGTGCACTTCCTTTGTCAAATCATTAACCTTAGTAGATTGGATGTACCAAATCAGTGATGTGATAAATCATATTTGAAATAGAATTCTCCTTTCCAATACGTACCTTTCCTCCTTGAAGCAGAGTCTTATCACCTCTTTTGGGTCTATTAGAACTACATCGATCTCAAAACATGCTCGAATGGGATCCATCCAGGATGGACCCATGTCTAACTCCATCACAAGAACATATTCTTTATTTGTGTTGTGATGCATTAAGACTTCCATGTCTACTGTTCTACTCAATTTTGTTCTAGTGGTTGATGTCAAACGAGTAAGTGTGTCATCTCTTGTGTTTTAAACCCTCGGCATTTTATTGACAACACTGATTTTAGCTTTGCTAAGTACTTTGTCATTGATTCTTCTCTTTCCTCATAAACTCCAAGGACTTGGTTTACCATGAGCTGAGAGTTGTTATGCATTGATAACTACTCAGTTCCCAATGTTGATGCTAACCCTAGGCCTGTTATGAGAAATTCGTACTTCGCCTTATTATTGGAGGCCCCAAAATGGAACCTGAGGGCATACTTGAAATTGTCCCTGTTTATTTGTCTCAATTTTGAGACTTTATATTTTGTTTACAACATTTTGTGCCCCTTTTAGGATTATTATTCCTTTGGACATTTTATTTGCATTATATATTATATTTAATTTTAAAATTTATCTTTATTAATTTTTTACTAGATATTATTTTTATTAGCAGTTGTGTATTTTTAAAATATTTTCTAATATTTTTAAGATATTTATTTTATATTTATTTTATTTTCTTTTATTAGTTTAATCATATGTTTTATTAAATAAAAATTAATTTTGTTTAGTTTAAATGTCCAAACAAAATCTAAATGCTGATTTTTGTTGTCTCTTTTCAAAGGTTGCGATTGGACCTTTTTTTGCTTCTTTGGTCAATCATGGTGTAACCATGTGAGCCAATGGGAAGCCTTCATTTTTTCCATGCAAGCTGATCACGCGTGGTCTGATCTGCCTGCTGCTTCTCTCGACTGTTGTGTCCCTTACACAATTACCCTATTACCCTCACTGTCATAGGTGGCAATTCATGTGCGTCGTGTCGTGTCATTTCGGATTCGTGTTAAGTATTAGTCAAACCTAACCCGGCCCAGCCCATTTAACTAATTGTGTCAGGTGAACAAACACTAACCCGACCGTTCTATTATTGTGTCGTGTTCGGGTTGACCCACATAACCCATTAAGTAAAATATAAAACCAAATTTATCTTCCCTCTTAACCAATCATACCACTCATAGGCCTATGATAACTTAAAATTTTATTCATTTTAACTTCTTATGACATATAAATAATTTATTATCCAATTCTCCATGAGTTTCATCCAATTGTTTATCAAGATATATAAATCATCTAATATATTCTCTATAAAATATGAATTAAACGGGTCTATTCGTGTCATTTTTTAGTTATACGTGTTTTACACTAACCCAGCCCGTTTATCATTCGTGTTGGAGGGTCGTGTCATACTCGGGTTCGTGTAAAGAAATCTTCAACCCTAACCCTCTAAATTCGTGTCGAGTTATCGTGTCATTCAAATATTTCCACCCCTACTCACTGTTGCTACTGTAAATGACACATGTACCCACTAAAATGTGTTGTTTCTTTTACACCCCCGATTATTTTTTGAAACATCTTGACTACCCTTAGAGTTATGGGATTTACATGTTTACCTATCCTCTTCTCGATCCTTCCACTAGCTCTATAAATAAGAGCATTGGGGCTCATTTGTTTTTAGGTTTTTAAAATTCAAAAATCAGCCAAAACTCTATCATTTTATTTTCTCAATTTCTCTCTCTATACTTATACGAATCACAACCTTATACTCTTGAGAGTTTATTTGATTAGATCTATAAATCTTTATGCACTCGTACACTTTTGTGATCTTAGGTTCTGGTTCTGGTTGGTTTTCATGAGCCGGTTGTTGATTTTCATTTGGCATGAGATTGCTGGTGGGATATCTCTTTACAGTGGAGCTCCATTGAAGTCTTTGAAGGCTTTGTTCTTTATCTAAGGCTTTCACTATGAGATCTTTCACTTTCGTTTCTATATACTTATATATACATATATACTCATATATTAGCTCTTATATACGATATATACACATATTCGACTTTATTTTGTTTTGGTACCTTTTGTCATGTTGATCTAAATCTGCTTACTAGTGTACATGTTAAAAAGGTGTTTACAAAATCCCATTGTGTTGTGTTTAAAGACTAAAATTAGTTATTTTGGCTAAAGATACCTATATTTAGTGGGTTGTTGTTCATATGGTACAAATCTGTTAAACTCTATCTTTATCTTGTTAAAAACGGTGGTTGTGTATATAGGTCAGATCTAATAAATTTTCATTTTACCCTTTAGATTTGTTTTAAGTTTTGACACTCTTCTATTTTACTTAAAAACCGATCCAATAGTTGTTAAAAGTAAATTATACTTGTTTTAGTTTAAATATCATAAAAAAGGACTTGTGTTTCTCTTAACTAATATTTTCGGATCTGTTTTTTTACAAAGGGGTGGAAACTGTGATTAAGTTTTCTTTTAAACTACCTATATCATTTTGTTTTGAGTTGAAATTAAATAGGTCTTAAAACTAAAAACTCAGTGTGTTAAAATTTTTTAAATCGGGGGTGAGTTGAGATGTGTTCAGATTGTACAAACCCATTTTTATACTATTTATTGTGAGTGCAGTCTTTTACATATCTCTTATTTTATTAATCACAACTGTTGATTATTCTTGTTAACTAAATAGGATAAAATCGTGTGTTTATTTTCCTCTTTTGTAAACGTATAATCTTTTTATATCCGATTAAAACAAACCTTCTTCTAATTTAGTTTGTTCCACAACTTCACTGGTATTCGTGTATTGGATGTGTAGTTGTGTGTGAGTTCAAGTTGTCACTAACTTAATGTGATTATTGTTGTATTTCAGTTTGATTGTGGGGTTGTTTAACTTAATCTTGGTGTAATGATTGTGTGGATTAGGTTAGTTCACTTACACTTGTATATCTGTAATCTGTAACTAATCATTGATAATAGTGGACTTGGGTGTGTGAGTTTTCCTGGTACTAAGGGACCCGGGACTTTCCATTTAGGTGGTTTCCTCGTGATCAAATATTAGGTTATATTCTTCTTTTCCTCATCCCATTCTAAATCATTTTATTTGAGAAACATCATCGCAAATCTATATTTCTTTATGTGTGTGTATAACAATTTCAATCAAATAGAGTTTTATTTCTTAACTAAAACATGTTAGGGTGTTAAGGTTATTTCAATACTCTATCATGTGTCAAAATTGTCAAGCCTACTTCATTGCATTTGGAACATGATGATCCATCCATGAACAACTACCAAATCGAAGTCTCTTCTTTAAAGACACCTTTAACTAAATATACACTCTTAAATAATGTTTTAATTTTCTCCAAATCGTGAGTCCTTTCCTTCTGTGGATTCGATGATCTGGTATGTCAATAATCTAGTCGACTGGATTTATTAAGCTCTCTTCCTTTGAAGTCTAGTCAGATTCCTTCTCAGCTCAGCTATATGTTGGAGAAGTTTGCTTTGATGTTTGTGCTGTTGATCTCTCTTCCATAGAAGTCTTTTCGATAGTTTTCTCTTCATAAGTAAAATCTAATACAAAATCATCCACTATTTGGCATTTAAATGATGCTATGGGATCATATTATATGTCATACTCTCCTACTTTTACTACCCAAGCCATTCGTCTACCAAATTTTTTCAAGTTTATGAAAAGCTTGTTGTAGAAGAAGGTATGTATAAATGACAATGGTATGTGCATGAAAGTATGACTTCATTCTGTGGGAAGCTTTAATTAATGCCAAGGCTAGCTTCTTCAATCTGGTGTATCAAATTTCTTCTCCACATCATGCCTTGATAATATAGTAAATGGATCTCTGCATACTCATTTCGTTTCATACAAATGCCGAACTAACATGCGATTCTAACCCCACAAAGTATAAATAGAGTTTTTTTTACCAAGGACTGGCCTCAATAGTAAAGGCACAAATCCCAAATACTTTTTCAATTATGAGTTAGTTACCTTAGACTCATCATTCCACTTAAAGGTCTTTTATATACCCTTAAATAATGGAACACGTCTATAAATGACTCTCAACATAAATATGTTTAGTGCTTCAATATGTCCCGTCAACCTTTGAATCTCTTTTTTGCTCTTGGGGGTCGCATATTAATCAATTCTTAGATTTTGTCCAGTTAGCCTCTATACCCCTCTAGTTAACTATGAATCCCAGTAACTTCCTTTCCTTGACTTCGAAGACACATTTTGCGGGGTGGAGCTTCATTTGATGCCTTTTTAGCTGGTTAAAAGTTCTCCTGAGGGCACTAATGTGATCGAAAAGTTTCTTGTTATTGGTCATTATATCATCGATATAGGTTTTTCGATCTGGTCTTTGAAAACTCTATTCAATTGCCTTTGATATGTTGCCCTAACATTTTTAGCCTCAAAGTCCCAACATTATAAAAGCAAGTACCTCAACTAGTGATACATGAGGTTTTCTCCCTATTTGTCATCTTTATATGGTCACACCCCAAATAGGCATCTATAAAATGGAGAAATTTGTGTATGGATGTGGCATCGACCATTCGGTCAATCCTAGGTAAGGGATGGTATTCCTTGGGATAAGTCTTATCGAATTTTATGAAATCGATGCACATGCGCCATTGTCGATCTTATTCTTGACTATGAAAACATTTGAAAGCCATTATGGGTACTTGACGTCTTCAATGAAATATGCCCTTCGTAATTTATCCACCTCTTCCTGGATTGCCATATTCTTGACCTCATTGAACTCATAGCATTTATGTTTTACTGGCCTGATGTCCTTCATTATTTTGAGATCTTGACAAGGAATTTTGGATTTCTCCTAGGCATGTCCTCAAGGCTCCATATGAACACTTTATTTCCATTCCTTGAGAAAATTTCTAACTCTTTCTTATGAGGTTAGTCCTGTGATGATATGATCTAGGTTGTCCTCTTAAGGTCTCATCTTCCAACATCATAGGCTCGATCTCCTTAACTACTTGTCCTTTGACCAATTTATCTTCATCTCGAAGATCTAATGTCTCTATTTGATAAATAATGGTCATTTTGTTCTGCTCATCCTGATCTACATAAGTATAGTAACATTCATGATCCTATACCTGATTTTATTTTACTATGCCAACCTCTTAGCTTAAAGGTAATTTCAGGCAATGGTGAACAGTATATGGAAAAAATTTAAACTTTTTCAATCTAACCCTACCAAATAGTATGCTGTACACCGAGCGAATGTTCTCTCCTAGAATAAAAAATGAATCATCTTTGTTCAGAAAGTTTTCCATGTGACAATCATAACCTCTATCAAAATTGTTCTTAAAAGGAACACCTTCTCCCCCCAAAAACCAATAAGGGGCCTATGATATGACTCAATCTTGATATCTCTCAACCTTAACTCATGAAGCAACTATGAAATAAAATATTAGTCGAACTTCCATTATCAAACAGAATCCTTACTACCTAGTTATCATGCACCACTACTTTGATGAATATAGGTTCATCATGTGGATAGAGCACACCTAACAAGTTATCTTTAGAGAAACCAATGATAAGACGATATTTATTTACTTATCTAGGGTGAGTTTCCACAACACCGGGCAAGTTGATACATCTGATGTGAGCATAGGCCTTCATCTCATTAAGGTAGGATTTTATTTATTTCAGTTCATCTTTGTTGCCAGCGTCACCTCCTACTATAATGCGACACCCGAAAAAGACCATCTTGACTTCATGAACAAACTCCCTGGACTTTTTGTGCAGATCTGAATCATCGTCCTAATTGTCATCGATGCTTATTTTCTTCCCGTTCTCCTTCTTGCAAAGAGACTTCAAAAATATTTTAGGTTTTTTGTTTTCCTGCCTATCTGATAGTCCACCTTTACATACTTTGTTAGCTTACCTCGTCTGATGATATTTTTAATCTTTTTCTTCAAAGAAAGACAATCGTCAGTGTTGTGGCCATGGTCCTTACGTAATTCATATTACTTTCTTTTATCACTTCTGTTAGGAGTAGACTTAAACTTTTTAGGCCATTTTAGTCATTACTGCCTTGAATCTCATCAAGGATATGGTGTACATCTATAATTAGTATGGTACACTAATCAAAATTCTTCAGCATGTCAGCCTTCTTATTGTCCCTAGACTTTTTCTTTTTCTTCTTCAAGCTCTTACTGATATTGGATTTAGAATGGCCTAAATCCTTAGCTGTCATCTTTTCTTCATCATTAATAATTTTATGATCTTTATCCAACAACTCAAACATTATGCTCGATGTCTCTTTATCCAAGGCCTAATGTAACTTTTAAGCAATAAGCTGCTCATGATTACTATGGCTGCGATCTTCTCATTATAATCAATTGCCTCCAACTTATCAATATTAAAAAATGTGATCAACTCTCTTGTCATTTCAACCATCTTTCAATAGATGCTTAACAAGAGAGACACCCTATTTCCTGAATTTAATCCGAAATAAAAATTAATGACATAGAGATTGACCAACTGCTAAATGCTTGAGACTATCCCCCTCAGTAAGCCATTGTACCATATTTGAGCCAACCTAGTTATCTACTGGAGAATTATCTGTAACACATCTCATCAAGAATAGAGTAAATATCTAAATTGGTTGGATATTGCTCTATATGAAGCATATAGTAAAATTTTCCATCATATTTCGGGGTGATGATAAGCGGTTCAAAATTCAAGGGCACTAAATAACTTGCAATAAATGAGGTAAATGGTGATGATTTGACAAAACCTCTTTGCAAAGGGTTCTTAGTGTTTACAATCTTGACTAAATGATCTTACAAATTTTGAATGGACTGCTTCGAGGAATGTTCTTCAATTTCTTCTTTCACTATGATGGATTTCCCTTCTCGGCCTTAGGTTTCAGTTGAGCTCTCTTCCTGAGAAGTTTACTCGGCTTTGGTCGACCCTTTCACACTTGTCCTAGATCTGATCGAGAACTGTGTCCTTCTCATCTCAAACTTCCTAGGCTCTTTCATATGCTCTCTTAGCAATCTTGTCTCCTTGCGCTGGTGTGACCTCACTCCTCTTGGGCTCAAACGATTGAATATAGATCCCCTACTAAGAATTTATAGAACATTTGGTCTCTCCATGAAGTAAGTTTGTTCTCCATTATAACCATACATCCTTATGGTGGACGTTGATCCTGGACGGTGGAGCCTATCGTCTCGCGATCCAGAGTACATGGACCTGCTACCTTAATCTCAAAAGACAAGTTTAGACTCATGGTATTATCCACTATTCTATCATGATGATAATGTCTCCTATCTTTTAACAAGGCAAGAAGTGGTACATCACACCTCCTACTAGAGTTTTCACCCCCTTTCGGGGTAATTATGTCCATTTCGAGCCTATTCTTCCGACCAAAAACGTATGCATAAATTGCTTCATGCTTTCTTGGATTTCTTCTTAGCCTCTAGATAGGCTCATCAAGATTCCCTGTAGGTTTCCCATACTAACAAGTGTTGAAGGAGGAATTCCTTCTCTAGCGCAGCTAGTTTTTAGGCTGTTGGCCATATTTCACGGAATTTACAGAAAGCAAATTACCAAAAAATTCAAAACAGAGTATACTAAAATAGTGACATAAATAATAGGAGAATGAATCTAAAATAGGGAAAGTAAATCCGAGTGAGTAATAAAGTAATTGAAAAGAATTGAAAGGAAATTTATTGATGAATAGACTCTAATCCAATGAAACATTGATGAATCGGATTGCGACCAACTATTTTCTCAGAACTAGGTATCCTCAAATTTTAGGAATCAGTAATAATGGAAAAGAAATATATGGTTGCAGATTTCCCACGGATAATGCTAATCTGTTATCGTCTAAGACTAGTATACTAAATGGGCCTTAGCGAGATTATATTAACTATAAACTATAATAAATAAAGAGATATGAATGGTAGAAATGCTAATCTTGAGAAAATAATAGAGAGATGGGAGAAAGTGATGGAAAACAGATTTACATGGTTTGGCCCAAAGAAGTGCCTACTTCCAGAGGTGTAGTATTGATTGTATAGATTCTAATGGGAAAAAAACCATAGATGAATAGTGGTTACAAGCTATTATGAAATTAACAACATAACGGTTTGAAAAATATTTCTTCATTATTTTACAATGAGGGGTAGCATGCTATTTATAGGCTTTTAGAGGAGAGAGAATGGATAATGATAGGTTTCATACCTTTATAGGTTAGTTATGTACACCGTTTATATGCAAGTGGGAGAGGATAATTATGAGTTTATTACATGCATATAGAGGAGGATATTTGCTAGCGTGGTGTGACTACTAATGACAACATCCTATCACATGGTACATGCTTGTTTTGGCTGTGTTATATAACACTACAAACTTCTATGACTTAGTTAGGTTAAGTTGACCGCATGTGACACTGATATCTACCATGATTGCATTGGCCGACCAGATAGGTAACTGAGTTGACCTCCTTTAAGAGATAAGTGAGTCCAATTTTCATCTTTTAATTGGTTTCTAGGTCTTACCATACTCATGGTATAATAAGGAGCATGCTAGGTAGTCTTCTCCACCTAACTACCAACCGTCTCGATATTTCCTTTAATATTTAAGTTTGTGCCCATTATCAAACATCTCAAAAATCCACACCTACTTGTGCTCAGGATAATTATAAAATATGTGAGTGGTACTTTAGATTATGAAATTTATTATTGACTTAAGATGGATGATTATTTATCCAAATACATGGATGCCAATTTTGTCGGGGATGTGAATGGTTTCAAAAGAGCCTCGGGTGGATTTTGTTCTTTGCGAACGGTATTATCTCATGGTTGATTAATAAACAAAATTCAATTTCTTTATCCACATCTAAAGATGAATACATCAAAATGGGTGTTCTTGCACACAAATTTTATGGATGAAGCAATGTTGGAGAATTATGGGTTAGAATTAGTCACAATGATCATTTTTTACGATGATAGAAGTGCGATTCACATATCTCGTAATCGCATTCAACATTCCCGCAGAAAGCACATTAGGATTGGACAACACTTTATTCAAGATCTAGTTAAGGACAAAGTCATTTCCTTAAGATTTGTTAGTATCGATTAGTTGATATTTTCACCAAACCATTAGATGTCCTTAGGTTCGAGGATATTAGGAAATATATTAGTATTTGCCCCATTGAATATGTTTGGGTCCTTTCATCTAGTTTAGCGTCTGATTTCATCGTTATCTTTTATCTCCTTAAACTATATTGTACATTATTTTGTATATAGTTAATCAAAAATACAAAAAATAAAATTATGCTTATTAATTTTATTTTCACATTTTTGGTGGCATAGATATTTGAAAAACCCCTTCACTCCATTCATTCACATGACTTAACAGGGTGAGGTAGACAAGGATTCTATAAAAGAGTGATTAATCATGTATTTCTCGTGAAGCTGTTCTATTTTACTCTATTTACTATGTTGATCTTAGTTCATTATAATGCTTACACACACCTTTATGGACTTTTTGGAATGCTATTCTCCTTATGCATACGCTAAGTGAGGTGTTATCTTATCAATACTGTGAAATGTAAATCTTAATAGCTAGGGGATATTTGTGCATGTAAGAATCATTACGTGAAAGATTTTAATATGCTTGAAAAGAAGAATTCAAGTGTGAAATGAATCGGTCTGCAATTGGAAATAAATTTCCTTTGCATGTAAATCAACCATTAGCAAGAGCCCTATTTGTGCATCCACAAAAGATCAATTCAAAAATATAAAAAAAAGATGCAAAGTGTATATGCTATGAGGGAGTTAAGTTAAAGATCGTTGGGTTTGCAAAAAGAATATCCTAGTTCATGATTCAATGTTTGACTATATTGGTTAAAGAATCATTAAATTTCTAGTAATATACTCACGAGTGTGTAAACCTCTTCCATGATCCAATATATCCTATCACAAAGGTCGAACTGAGTATTTAACTAGTTAAAACTGTCAATTTGACCTCGTGCACTATTATGTATAACCTGATCGATTCTCACGTCTTAAGTTCAGTCCCTTCATTCTATTTCCATGTTTCAAATATTTTCTTGTGACATTGTTTGTGGGATTTTTTGGTGTGTTTGTGTGGTCTATAATTTTTTATGTCTCTATTTTTTGGGGTGATTTTTAAGTTTTTTTAGGGTTTCATTTTGGGTCGTTTGAACGCCATTCGTCGTGTCGTTTGAACGAGTTTTGGAAACTCATTTGAACGCTCTTCAAACGAAGATCAAATGAATATTTTTTCTGGCACAAGACTTTCGGTTGAACCATCTTTTTATGTTTGTTCAAACGATATTAGCTACCTCGTTCGGATGACCCTATTTAATATCATTCGAGCGAGTTTTAATATCGCGATCCTCTCTTTTAACCCATCAAATTGGTATATTTCCTCAAACTTAGCTTGAAATCGTTCCAACTCCCCTATTCTAGCCATAGAATCCTTCCAAATCAACCATTTTCACCCATATTTTCTTCTTTCAACTCCTCCACTGTTCTAGAGCTCAAATTGCGACGGGTCATGATGATTTTGGCCTACGTTTCTTTCTTTCGTTGGGGTCTATTTTTGTTTAGCCCCTCATATATTCCATTCCTACAATTTCAGCCTCTCTTCTCAAGTATTTTTTTTCTTTTCTTAAATGTGGATATCAGATATGTCTTGTTTTTATAACCTTTCAAAAAAATCCAAAAATATTTTATTTTCGACTTCCTTATCATTTCTCTTATCTGGCTTGAAGCCCCCCAAATTTTTAAGAACAAATATTAATTTCCTATAAGTGAGGAAAGGGATGCTTCAACATCACACACACACCCCTTCAAATTTTAATTTCTTACAAATTTAAATTAAAGACAACTAAAGTGAAATAAAATTAATCCAACATACATATTCACTTAAACAAATTAGTTTAACCCAAGTCCTAGAAATTTGCCTAACAAGACTAATTCATTTTTCTATTTAGGCGAAAGAAAATTTTATCAAATTAAAATTACCGACTTGAATTAAACTAATTAAATATTACCCAAATTAATTTTTGCACCAAATTAAGCGTGAGTAGTTATTAAAACCATACATTATCTTTTAGTCCTAAGAATTCATCTAGGTGATATTGCAAGATAAAATATATCACAAACCACTACGCATCGATGTACGAGGAAACCCCAAATGGGAAAAACCTCGTACGGCCCTAGCATTAAGTCCACTAACTATGGATTTATTTTTACAAGACATATGACTTACTTCACACGACTTGATTCCGTCCAAGGTTTGACGCATCTTCTTGCAACTACCTCCGCCTAGACGATAATCCCGGACTCCACCAAAATCTTAGAATCCATGAATGAGGCTTTTGGTCTCCGTCACGCCACACCTGAAGCCTTTCTTCAAGCGGGAACAGTGCAACACGTAAATAAACTCCTTTTGGGTGGAGAAGAACCCAAAATCTCTTATTTAATGGTGTATAGATGAACCAAAGGTGCCAAAACAAACTCCAAGAAAGATACATATATATATATATATATATATATATATATATATATATATATATATATATATGGAAACTTGGAATTTTAAAAAAACTTGTTTTGGAAGATATTAAGTCATAGAAATCAAACACTCAAACATGAACCTTTTGGGTAAACATTTTGTACTCTAGATAATGAAAGAATCTCAAAACGGTTCTGAGAAAAGCCTTGTTCCCGTACATAAAATGACTGGTGAAAGAAAGTGGGACAAGTGGGAAACATGGGTAAAAGAAAACTGCCAAAAATTTGGCTTCCCGCCAAAGTCGTTCGAACGACTTTCCCAGGTGATGATGCTAGAAATAGCATCGCCAGATAAGATGTAAACAAGATCAAATAAGCATAACAACAGCAATAAAAGTATATGTTTGCATAGTAAGAGATGAGGTGAAGGAGATGAACACAACAATATAAGTGGTTCGGCAATTGCCTACGTCCACTGTGTAGGTGAGTGTTAATATCACTAGATGAAGGCACTAACGACCATAGATACAATCTCTTAAGATTTCTCTCTCTACTGTGTAATTTAACAGAGTTTCACCTAAGGTTGCAAAATATCGATCCTTTGCAAGGTAGAGGATGACCTCTATATATAATGTTAAGGTGGTGTAGTGTACCCCCCCCCCCCCCCCCCCAAGCATGTGCATGAAGATCCAACCAGTATAAGGATGGCACCTGACTGATATTAAACAAATAATGATGACCTCAATATTCCCTCACGTGGAGGGAATGATTCAGTTACAATAGATTTGTCCACGTGTTCCAAGCCCTACATATGCATGTAAATGCTCGGCTGTCTTCGATTGGTGCCAACCTCGGCCAGGACGAGAACGAGGATGGTGAGGTCCGAACCTTGCCTTGTCCGAGATTAATATCCATGAAGACCTTGGCCAGGATGGCTGGATGAGGTTAGATATGAGGCAATTATAACATCGGCCTGGGCCGATAATGACATGTGGCTTGATGAATGAGGCCCTGAGACTTTGCTGACTTCGGGTGATAAAATGTAACGTCGGTTGTGGCCCATGTTGGTGTTGATGGATGGTTTAACCCATGTCCTTACTGATCTCGAATGATTCCCAGTCGAGGCTGATGTATGAGGTTGATGTAATGTCGATTGGGGCCGACCTTCTGAGTGAAGACCTTATTGATGGGTATCATAGGCTTCTGGTCACCTCGACTGTGATACTGGCCGAGGTTAGTTTCTATGAGTAAGAGGTTGCACTTTGGGCATATCAATCACCCCTAGACCTTAGTGACCTGTGTGAATAGGTGACTAAGGGGTATGCATGGCCAAGCCCTAATTTTCTTGTGCATTAATAGTTCTTTGACACCTGTCAGTTGCTGAAGTGAGTGACATGTCTAACAAGGCGTGATGATTTACCCCTTAGGTTCCCTAGGTAATGATTGGCCTTGAGACTCACGCCAAAAGAATTATGGGTTTAAAACCCTTTTTTCCTTCTTTCTTTTTCATTTCTTCTTCATTTTTCCCGCCTGAGTTATCTCTGCAATTCTCTCAAGCTTCATTGTTGACCGCTCTGGTTTCCTTTAATTTCTGTCATCCTCGTCCATTCTTTGCAACCAATCAGGTACCACTTCTTGCCTATTTTCTATTTCTGGTCTTTGTTTCTCATTTAGCATTTTTCGGTGAGGGCTTGTGTTCTTCGGTGAGGGTTTTTAGGTTTTTCGACGTGTTTTTGCATTTTCTAGTGACATTGTTCTTGGGTGTTATTTGTTTGAAAACCTTCCAAATTTTAAGTTTGATCTTTGGTTTAGATTGAGTTAGGTTGTTTGCTTGTTTGTAACTTTGAGTTCCAAGTGTTGTGTCGTCTTACATATGCTCAGACCTCTGTATCAACTAAAAGTAGAGTTCCCTTCCCTTCGCGAGAAAACCTTTGAAAAAATTAGGCAAATAGAGCTAGCCCAAGCAGATGCTCGTAGGGATGAGGCCTTTCCTAGTAGACCCTTCTTTCCTCCACCTTTAAAGGTTATATACCCCAAGTCTACTGAGCCAGCAGGGGTTCCAGTAGACCCAACACCCATGTCCGAATCTGAGTCGTCTACCTCAAACCCCATGTTTGTAGACACTTTTTAAGAGGCTATGGATTACTTAACTAGGCAAGATCAGGTCCCTGATCAATACGAGGTTTTAAGTCGTGCCTCATCACATTAGGGGCTAACACCTCATAGTCTTCTTCCGATATAGAAATTGTAGGGCCAACACTACACCAAAAATGCTAATCTGGCACGGTTGGATAAGGAGAATCTGGCACGGTTTAAATCCGTGCCAGATTTTGGCACGGTTAATTAGTAATCTGGAACGGTTTAAAACAGCGCCAAAATCTGGCATGAATTTAAACCGTGCCAAAACAGTATCAAATTTGGAAAGATTAAATAAAAAAATAAAATCACTTAACTTTTCATTGGAGCCATCTTGTTTCCTCCCCCGTGCACTCTCCCGCCTACTCACCCTGTCAAGCCCAATTCTCTCTTTCCTTCATCCTCGACATCTCTCTTCTTCACCCCTGACCCAATGCTTTCTTTCTGACCACAAAAGACCCCTAGGGTTTCAGTTTCTTTAAGGGAACCAAACGCCGGTAGCAAACTTATTCTGGTCCAGAGAGGTATCCCGGATTGTCGGTGCCGCAAGGGGTGGGGGTGCCGCAAGACGATGTCGCAGGGAACCACTTCTCTCTCTTTCTATGTCTTTCCCAATATTATTGGGACCCGAGTTTCTTCCCAACTCTCTTGCAATGTTTGTGGGTGGTTTGGGTCCTAGGGTTTGGGTCTTGCAAGGATGGAATTGATTTTGGTGAAGGTTTTGGCAAATAAATTAAACCGAGGCAGCTAGAAATTTGGGGATTGGGTACGATGAGGTACCCGTGAAGAGCAGGAGGTGGTGAGAAGGTGGTCTAGCATCAGGGATGGTGGTGGGAGCGTGAATCAGTTGTTGTAGGTGATGATTCTGATGAGTGTTGTTGTATTTAGGAGTTTTACAAAGGGATGTTATTGCAGTTTGATTCATGGGTATTGGAATATGAAAATTTTAGGTACGCGATTCATTGTGAACTTAAGGTTTAATGAGTTTTCATATTTGAAAACTTTATGATTCATTATCTGTGTATATTGTTTTGCATATTATAGGTATTCGAGCTTGAAGCTTGAAATGAAGGTATAAAATACATTATGAGTTAAATTGTTATTTTGGTTATTATTTTCAAAGTTTGGTCTACATTTTTTTTAGTTTCTAAGACTTCGTATGTTTGATTAATGCTTGGCTATATTTTTAAGCTCATAATTTGGGATTTTGTTTCTGTCTTAGACGAAAAAATGTCAAATAGTGAGTGGCCTTCACATGTTTGATAAAATGTCAGTTAGTCAGGTGCAACAACCACCCTCACAATTAGATTAATCCATGGTCTTTGTTGCTCAGAGAGCACTTTTATGGTTATTGAATGTATTTGGTGTTTTACATTTTACATAACCTACAAGACGATCCTTTCCCCATTATATCTTTGTTGACCATGTATTACGATTTTTATTTATTTCAACTGTTTTTTATGTGGGAGTATTTTCCAACTATTTTTTATCTTTATTGAAATAGTATTGATTTTGGTAGTGGAGTGGCCATGGAATAAATTCATTAAAGTATCAGAAGTATGCTCCATCACAGTTCTACATTGCAATGTGTTTCCTCGGATCAAGGAGAAAAAGATAATGTCCCTAAAACCTTTTGTTGAACGCCTTCAGTAAGTTTAAGGATGTTATTCAGAATGTTATGTTTTCAATTTAGTACATTTTTTAAAAGTTCAAGTTTGTGTTAGTTTTTTAATCTATTTTTCATCTCATGGCTTGAAATCATCGTAACTGCAATTGTATATCATAATGTGCCCATACATTTTTCAGATTCTTAGCTCTGGAGTGTAAATGAGAGAAGGAATAAGGTTTGTAGTTACACTACTAAAGATGGTAGTTTGGTCTTCTGTAAGTTGTTTCTTAAATAATCCCACAATATGATTAATAATGTCTTGATTATTCTCCCAAGTATTACCCTCTTCATCTTTAACGGAGTGAATCCTAAGCTTTTAGTGCTTGGTTTTAACACTAGCCTGGCCATTACCAAACTTACCTCATCTCTGTTGTTACATCAAGTTTATATTGTCCCCTATAGCCTGGCCATTACCAAACTTACCTCATCTTTGGTTTGGTTTATTTGTATTTCAGTATGAGTTGAAATTGATAGATTATGTATATGAATTGACTTCTACTATGAATCGTTCATAAACCCCTTTAATATATGCGTAAATATTTAGAGAATGGGATCAAATTGATTAAGATTGAATTTTTAGGGTTCTTGATACAGAATTGGGTTTTATCATTAAATCTTGAATTAATATTGTGTTTTTTGATGTTTTAAGCATGTTTAAATCATAGTTACTTTATTTAGATGCTATACCAATTTAAGTAAGATCCCACTTCTATGGTAACATTATAGTTCATGCTTATAGGCTTTATGACCGTCTTATTTATTTTGTACACTCGCAATTATTTAGTATAATGAATAGGACCCAGGGTGAGGACAATACTCAATATTTCACAATAGGATTTGAAATAAATCGACAAATCGATATGACCCACATCGAACACATGTGCTTGGTTTGTGGCCTTTCTCAATTACTTACTCATTTTCACTAATTCTTCATGTATGCCAAAATTGAAAAACTGGTAAATAAAACAAAAAACCAAGAACATTTCACAAGTCAAAAAATTAAGTCACATGTTGTAAAATGACTACTTTCCCTACATAATGGTTAATATATCTTTTTAAAATATAATTTTGGTATTGCAGGACCTCTTTGTGTCGGGACTGATACAACATCAGCACACTGGTGAAAGCCAAAGCGGAACTTGAAGAAGTGATTGGAAAAGGGAAGATCTCAAGTTGTTTGCACAAATACACAAGGATCAAGAATAAGGGAGCTTATTCGGAGGATCTCAAGTTGGGAATAAATTTGGTAAGTATTTTATATTGATGATAGAAGATTTTATAATGTAGTGCACCTTTACCAAAGTAAATTCTTCATTTAATTGTGTGCGCGTGTGTGTGTTGTGTAAGATGTATGTGTTAAGGCCTTAATAAGTGGTTGACATGGAGGAAGGGGCTATATGGATTTATATACTATTTTTAGATGTTAAATCGGTGGAAGGGATTTATTGGTGATTTAGCTGCGGCTTTTGTGCTTGTTGTTGTTGTTGGGCTTATGTTAATATTAAAATAAGTTGGATTTCATGAATAAACAAAGGAAACTCTGTCGAAATTTTATGAAATAAGTAAGTGTTCTAAATTGATTAAGGCTAGCATACAACATTTGAAAATTGAACATTGGTGAATGAAAACGTAAAACAACTAATAAACATACCAGAATGAGACACGCGTAGTCACGAACACCTCGCACGGGACCAATGTAACTTGTAGGAACTGACCGCGTAGTCCATGGTCTCTCGGTTTGTGAGTATGATAATAATTTGCAAAAATCAGCACTTAAACTTAAAAACAAGCCGTTAAAAGGTGAAAACCCAAACCACCCCCCCAAACGACCCCGTAGGGGGCACGAACACCTCGCACGGGACCAATGTAACTTGTAGGAACTGATCGCGTAGTCCCGAGTCTCCCGGTTTGTGAATATGACGATAATTTGCAAAAATCACACATAGTTAAAAACAAGCCGTCAAAGGGTGAAAACCTAAACCACCCCCCAAACGACACGAACACCTCGTACGGGACCAATGTAACTTGTAGGAACTGACCGCGTAGTCCTGGGTCTCCCGGTTTGAGAGTATGACGATAATTTGCAAAAATCAGCACTTAAACTTAAAAACAAGCCGTTAAAGGGTGAAAATACAAACCACCCCCCAAACGACCCCGTAGGGGGCACGAACACCTCGCACGGGACCAATGTAACTTGTAGGAACTGACCGCGTAGTCCCGGGTCTCCCGGTTTGAGACTATGACGATAATTTGCAAAAATCAGCACTTAAACTTAAAAATAAGCTGCCAAAGGGTGAAAACCCAAACCACCCCCCAAACGACCTTGTAGGGGGCACGAACACCTCGCACGGGACCAATGTAACTCGTAGGAACTGACTCCGTAGTCCCGGTTCTCCCGGTTTGAGAGTATGACGATAATTTGCAAATATCACACTTAGACTTGAAAACAGGTCGTTAAGGGGTGAAAACCCGAACCAGCCCCCAAACAACCCCGTAGGAGGCACGAACACCTCGCACGGGACCAATGTAACTCGTAGGAACTGACCGCGTAGTCCCGGGTCTCCCGGTTTGAGAGTATGACGATAATTTGCAAAAATCACACTTAGACTTGAAAACAGGCCGTTAAGGGGTGAAAACCCGAACCAGCCCCCAAACGACCCCGTAGGAGGCACGAACACCTCGCACGGGACCAATGTAACTCGTAGGAATTGATCGCGTAGTCACGGGAGTCCTGGTTTAAGAGTATGACGATAATTTGCAAAAATCACACTTAGACTTGAAAACAAGCCGTTAAGGGGTGAAAACCCGAACCAGCCCCCAAACGACCCCGTAGGAGGCACGAACACCTTGCACGGGACCAATGTAACTCGTAGGAACTGACCGCGTAGTCCCGGGTCTCCCGGTTTGAGAGTATGACGATAATTTGCAAAAATCACACTTAGACTTGAAAACAGGCCGTTAAGGGGTGAAAACCCGAACCAGCCCACAAACGACCCCGTAGGAGGCACGAACACCTCGTACGGGACCAATGTAACTCGTAGGAACTGACCGCGTAGTCCCGGGACTCCCGGTTTGAGAGTATGACCCTAATTTGCAAAAATCATACTTAGACTTGAAAACAGGCCGTTAAGGGGTGAAAACCCGAACCAACCCCCAAACGACCCCGTAGGAGGCACGAACACCTCGCATGGGACCAATGTACCTCGAAGGAACTGATCGCGTAGTCACGGGAGTCCCGGTTTGACCAATGTAACTCGCAGGAACTAATCGCGTTGTCACGGGAGTCCCGGTTTAAGAGTATGACGATAATTTGCAAAAATCACACTTAGACTTGAAAACAGGCCGTTAAGGGGTGAAAACCCGAACCAGCACCCAAATGACCCCGTTGGAGACACGAACACCCCGCACGGGACCAATGTAACTCGTAGGAACTAATCGCGTTGTCATGGGAGTCCCGTTTTAAGAGTATGACGATAATTTGCAAAAATCACAGTTAGACTTGAAAATAGGCCGTCAAGGGGTGAAAACCCGAACCAGCCCCCAAACGACCCCGTAGGAGGCACGAACACCTCGCACGGGACCAATGTAACTCGTAGGAACTGACCGCGTAGTCCCGGGTCTTTCAGTTTGAGAGTATGACGATAATTTGCAAAAATCACACTTAGACTTGAAAACAGGCCGTTAAGGGGTGAAAACCAAAACCAACCCCCAAACGACTCCGTAGGAGGCATGAACACCTCGCACGGGACCAATGTAACTTGTAGCAACTGACCGCGTAGTCCCGGGACTCCTGGTATGAGAGTATGACCCGAATTTGCAAAAATCACACTTAGACATGAAAGCAGGCCGTTAAGGGGTGAAAACCTAAACCAGCCCCCAAACGACCCCGTAGGAGGCACGAACACCTCACACGGGACCAATGTAACTTGTAGCAACTGACCGCGTAGTCCCGGGACTCCTGGTATGAGAGTATGACCCGAATTTGCAAAAATCACACTTAGACATGAAAACAGGCCGTTAAGGGGTGAAAACCTAAACCAGCCCTCAAACGACCCCGTAGGAGGCACGAACACCTCACACGGGACCAATGTAACTTGTAGCAACTGACCGCGTAGTCCCGGGACTCTCGGTTTGAGAGTATGATCCGAATTTGCAAAAATCACACTTAGAGTTGAAAACAGGCCGTTAAGGGGTGAAAACCTGAACCAGCCCCCAAACGACCCCGTAGGAGGCACGAACACCTCGTAGGGGACCAATGTAACTTATAGAAACTGACTGCGTAGTCCCGGGACTCCCGATTTGAGAGTATGACCCGAATTTGCAAAAATCACACTTAGACTTGAAAACAGGTCGTTAAGGGGTGAAAACCCGAACCATCCCCCAAACGACCCCGTAAGAGGCACGAACACCTCGCACGGGACCAATGTAACTCGTAGGAACTGACCGCGTAGTCCCGGGACTCCCGGTTTGAGAGTATGACGATAATTTGCAAAAATCATACTAAGACTTGAAAACAGGCCGTTAAGGGGTGAAAACCCGAACCAGCCCCCAAATGACCCCGTAGGAGGCATGAACACCTCGCACGGGACCAGTGTAACTTGTAGGAACTGATCGCGTACTCCAGGGACTCCCGGTTTGAGAGTATGGCGATAATTTGCAAAAATCACACTTAGACTTGAAAACAGGCCGTTAAGGGGTGAAAACCTAAAACAGCCCCCAAATGACCCCGTGGGGAGCACGAACACCTCGCACGGGACCAATGTAACTCGTAGGAACTGACTGCGTAGTCCCGAGACTTCCAGTTTGAGAGTATGACGATAATTTGCAAAAATCACACTTAGACTTGAAAACAGACCGTTAAGGGGTGAAAACCAAAACCAGCCACCAAACGACCCCGTGTGAGGCACGAACACCTCACATGGGACCAATGTAACTTGTAGCAATTGACCGCGTAGTCCCGGGTCTCCCGGTTTGAGAGTATGACCCAAATTTGCAAAAATCACACTTAGACATGAAAACAGGCTGTTAAGGGGTGAAAACCCGAACTAGCCCCCAGACGACCCCATAGGAGGCACGAACACCTCACACGGGACCAATGTAACTTGTAGCAACTGACCGCGTAGTCCCGGGACTCTCGGTTTGAGAGTATGACCCGAATTTGCAAAAATCACACTAAGAGTTGAAAACAGGTCGTTAAGGGGTGAAAACCCGAACCAACCCCCAAACGACCCCGTAGGAGGCACGAACACCTCGTAGGGGACCAATGTAACTTGTAGGAACTGACCGCGTAGTCCCGGGACTCCCGGTATGAGAGTATGATGATAATTTGCAAAAATCACACTTAGACTTGAAAACAGGCCGTTAAGGGGTGAAAACCCGAACCAGCCCCCAAACGACCCCGTAGGAGACACGAACACCTCGCACGGGACCAGTGTAACTTGTAGGAACTGACCGCGTTACTCCTGGGACTCCGGGTTTGAGAGTATGGCGATAATTTGCAAAAATCACACTTAGACTTGAAAACAGACCGTTAAGGGGTGAAAACCTAAAACAGCCCCCAAACGACCCCGTAGGAGGCACAAACACCTCGCTCGGGATCAATGTAACTTGTAGGAACTGACCGCGTAGTCGTATATGCAATTTTTCTTCTTGTATATGCAATTTTTTTGCTTGAATATTTTTTTAAAAATGACTTGGTTACTAATATTGTATCTTTTTTGTGTCTTATTTTTTTTGTAGGATGACATTCAATCGTTAGCTTTTATCCACTTGGAACGCACGAAGAAGTCAATGCTTTACAACAGGGGAATTGTGTATTTAGTGTCGTTAATATTCAGGATTCTATTTTTTGTGTTATGGCCGAGCAGGCTTCCGTAGTTTTATGGTTTATTTTTATGGTCGTGCTGGCTATAGTAGTTTTATTATTGACTTTTATGGCCGTGCGGGCTTTATATGGGCAGAGATTATGTTAGCAGGTTTTGGAATGCTCAAAAAATAGAAGAAACTTTGCCCAATTTTTTTTTTTGATATGAGAATTATTAACTCTTGTAATTTTTTGAAGTTATTTTCGACTTTTATGGTCATGTGTTGGTTTATATTGGTATTATCTCTTGTAATTTTTTGAAGTTTGTATGCACATTAGTTTATCAACAACCTGCGATATTCATAATTTGTAAATTTTCTTGATTTTGTTTTTGCAAATAATAAATATTTTTCCTACCGAATTTGGAATTTGCAGATTTTCCAGATTTGGTTCCTATTATTATTTTTTTAATCAACTGAAAAATCTGGCACGGTTTTAAACCGTGCCAAAACCGTGCCAATGCATAAAAATGAGAATGCTTATAAAACAATCTGGCACGCTTTATAACCGTGCCAAAAGCGTTCCAGAAAATAGATAATTTGGCACGGTTTTGGCATGTGCCAAAAGCGTGCCAGATTTAACATCTGGCACTGTTTAAAAGCGTGCCAAAAGTGTGCCAGATTAAAAAACTGGCACAGTTTAAAAGCGTGCCAAAAGCGTGCCAGATTGGAAAATCTGGCACGATTTTAAACCGCGCCAGAAAATCTGGCACGCCTGATTCTGGCACAGTTTTGAACCGTGCCAGATTGCGTCTGGCACGGTTTTAAACCGTGCCAGTTTCCTATTTTTGGTGTAGTGCAAGTGTGTCCATTCCCCCCATTATCGATGCTATTCCCCTGTCGGTCGCCACTGAGGTCGAGTTCACTCAGAGGTTTCCTGACGGCATTCATGCTCCTGCCCAGGCTGATATTGCTAGGGATAAAGATGATGGAGATAAGAGCGATATTGACACATCTGAGGCGACCGAGATTGAGAGCTCCATTAGTGAGTACGATCTTCTAACTTTTAGGCACATATATTCAATAGGACCTTCCATCAATCTTAGGAGACCTCTGAGGGGTGAGATGGCCTTTGATGGCCGAGATGGGGAGATTTGCGTCTATAAGAAGATGTTCAAGTTGGGCTTTCGTCTCCCTATCCATCTTTCAATCAGAGCCACATTATCCCATATAAATCTAACCCCTTCACAATTATCCCCCAACGCCTGGAGGGTGCTAATTAGGGCTATCATCCTTTGGAGGGAAGTCCACCACTCAGACCTTCCTGTTAGAGTCGTCACAGGTTGCTACGTGGCCCCCTCTGCTAAAAATCACCCTAGATATTACCACTTCTTAGCTAGGAAGTCAGATAAGAAGATGATGTTGGTTACCCAGACCTATAATCACAACTGGAAACCTCAATATTTCTTTATATCCGGGTTATAGGAGTTTGGTCTCCATGAGGCTTCTAGAACGTTGGTTCCAAGGACCCCTCTGAGATGGGGGAAAATCTCGCTTGCTGCCAAAGATGACCCTGGAATTATCCAGGAGAATGTTTAAAAAGTTAAGGACCTTCAAGATCAGGGGGAGCAGGGTCATCCGGTTAAATACGAACATCTGATGACCCCCTACTACCTCTCTCAAGAAGGGCTACGGGGTGGTTCTTTGATCGAGCTCCGTAAGTATCATTTTTTATAAGTTGTAGCTCTTACTTTTCATGCCTCTAATTTACTAACTCAGATATTTCTTTTTGCAGAGCGCCTTGAAGGTATTTCTGACGACCTTTGGGAAATGTCTGCCCCAAGTCTTGTGAAGTTCATGAAGAAGGATGGCCAGAATGTACCACCTCCTACCACCCATAAAAATATCGGTACCTCTAAGGCCGATGCCACAAAAAAGAGGGAGACCACAACCGATACAGAGCTTCAGAGGCAGAGCAAGAATCAGAGAGTGGACGGTGCTACCCCAATCTCGGCCTACGATGCCCTGGCTGATAGTCTGGCTCAGCTGAAGATCAGCGACAGTCTGATAAGACATGGTCTGAAGGCTATTGATGCCATCAGATCAGTGATGACCGAAGAGGATAAGCATTTCCTACGCTCTTTAGACATCCCGCTATTGGTCGAGTTTACCCTCCATAGATTGATTCAGGTACTAGTTTCTGTTTATTTTCTCTCCTGAAGTGTAACCTCGTCCATCTTACATTAATGTTCCTATACATCTGACCTTCCACTGCAGGGTATGTTGTTCATGCATTATTTTGTGGACTGGACTCTAAAGAAAACACCCCTGATCGAGAAGGGACAATAAGCTCTGAAAGTCCAAGCCTCTTTGAATGCAGAGGTTGATCGTCTGAAGGAAGAGCTAAAGGAGGTCAACAAGCTAAAGGAGGTGGTCCAGCAGAGAGACAGGGATATGGCCAAGCTAAAGAAGGACCATGAGGTGGATCTGAAGGCTGAAGATGATGCTCTGCAGGCTAAGGTGGCTGCTGCTATTAAGACTTCGTTAGAGGATGCTTCAGAGAAGATTATTGTAGATTATAAGATCTCTAATGAATTCATCAATTTTGGCCTTGAATATTTTGAAAGAGGTATAAAAGAAACTAGCAAATGGGTAGCCTCCAAGACAAAAGAGTTAGGGAGTCTGACTGCCTCGGACTTTGAGGGCCTGGGTTTTGCTGACCCCCAGTTTTCTCAGACCTTGCAAGAGGTTGAGGAGGTTGATGCTTCTCCTGATGATATTGCTCCTTTGGATATCACTTAAACTGAAGAGGCTAATAATCCTCAGGATGATACGGCAGAGGTGATTAATGCCGGCTAAGAAGGCACGATTAATCCTCAGGCCTCAGGATGATATGGCCACATATGCTTTTGTAATTTTTATTTCCTCAAGTCTTGTACCGAACGTTTATGATCCCTAATGGCGTCTTGATACATTTGATTTGTATTGTAATCATTAATATCGTCTTCTTTAGATCATGTTGCTTCTTTCTGTGAATGTCT
This sequence comes from Sambucus nigra, assembly GCA_949130495.1. Taxonomy (NCBI): domain Eukaryota; kingdom Viridiplantae; phylum Streptophyta; class Magnoliopsida; order Dipsacales; family Adoxaceae; genus Sambucus; species Sambucus nigra. The sequence goes on from OX422224.1 coordinate 222,945,147, forward strand.
TCTCTTACATATTGTCTTTAAAGTCTGAGGGTATCATATGATGATGTTACACCATAAATAAATTAATGATGTTAAAGGTATGAGGTCATCAAATTATGATGTTCACCCTCATAATTTTCACCAAATTAATGATGTATGGTCTGAGGTCATCAAATTATGATGTTCATCCTCATACTTTTCACCAAACTAATGATGTTTAAGGTCTGAGGTCGCCATAATATGATGTTCACCATTATAGTTTTCACCAAATTAATAATGTTTAAGGTCTGAGGTCACCAAAATATGATGTTTCACCTCGTAATTTTCACCAAATTAGTGACATTTAAGGTCTGAGGTCACCATAATATGATGTTTCACCTCATAATTTTCACCAAATTAATGGTGTTTACGATCTGAGGTCACCAAACTATGATGTTCACCCTCACAATTTTCACCAAACCAATGATGTTTAAGGTCTGAGGTCACCATAATATGATATTTTGCCTCATAATTTTCACCAAATTAATGGTGTTTAAGGTCTGAGGTCACCAAACTATGATGTTCACCCTCATAATTTTTCACCAAACTAATGATGTTTAAGGTCTGAGGTCATCAAATTCTGATGTTTACCCTCATACTTTTCACCAAACTAATGATGTTTAAGGTCCGAGGTCACCATAATATGATGTTTCACCTAATAATTTTCACCAAATTAATGGTGTTTAAGGTCTGAGGTCAGCAAACTATGATGTTCACCCTCACAATTTTCACCAAATTAATGATGTTTAAGGTCTGAGGTCATGAAATTATGATGTTTTCCCTGATACTTTTCACCAAACTAATGATGTTTAAGGTCTGAGGTCACCATAATATGATGTTTCACCTCAAAATTTTCACTAAATTAATGGTGTTTACGGTCTGAGATCACCAAATTATGATGTTCACCCTAATAATTTTCACCAAACTAATGATTTTAAAGTCTGAGGTCACCATAATATGATGTCCACCCTCATACTTTTCACCAAATTAATGATATTTAAGGTTTGAGGTCACCAAAATATGATATTCACCCTCATAGTTTTCACCAAATTAATAATGCTTAAGGTCTGAGGTCACGAAAATATGATGTTTCACCTCGTAATTTTCACCAAATTAGTGATCTTTAAGGTCTGAGGTCACCCAACTATGATGTTCACCCTTACACTTTTCACCAAACTCATGATGGTTAAGGTCCGAGGTCAGCAAACTATGACGTTCACCCTCATAATTTTCACCAAACTAATGATGATTAAGGTTCGAGGTCATCAAATTATGATGTTCACCCTCATACTTTTCACCAAACTAATGATTTTTAAGGTCTGAGGTCACCATAATATGATGTTTCACCTCATAATTTTCACCAAATTAATGGTGTTTAAGGTCTGAGGTCACCATAATATGATGTTTCACCTCATAATTTTCACCAAATTAATGGTGTTTAAGGTCTGAGATCACCAAACTATGATGTTCACCCTCATAATTTTCACCAAACTAATGGTGTTTAAAGTCTGAGGTCGCCATAATATGATGTCCATCCTCATACTTTTCACCAAATTAATGATATTTAAGGTTTGAGGTCACCAAAATATGGTGTTCACCCTCATAGTTTTCACCAAATTAATGATGTTTAAGGTCTAAGGTCACCAAAATATGATGTTTCACCTCGTAATTTTCACCAAATTAGTGATGTTTAAGGTCTGAGCTCACCCAACTATTATGTTCACCCTTATACTTTTCACCAAACTAATGATGGTTAAGGTCTGAGGTTAGCAAACTATGACGTTCACCCTCATAATTTTCACCAAACTAATGATGTTTAAGGTTTGAGGTCATCAAATTATGATGTTTACCCTCATACTTTTCACTAAACTAATGATGTTTAAGGTCTGAGGTCACCATAATATGATGTTTCACCTCATAATTTTCACCAAATTAATGGTGTTTACGGTCTGAGATCACCAAACTATGATGTTCACCCTCACAATTTTCACCAAACTAATGATGTTTAAGGTTTGAGGTCACCATAATATGATATTTTGCCTCGTAATTTTCACCAAACTAATGGTGTTCAATGTCTGAGGTCACCAAACTATGATGTTCACCCTCATAATTTTCACCAAACTAATGATGTTTAAGGTCTGAGGTCATCAAATTATGATGTTTACCCTCATACGTTTCACCAAACTAATGATGTTTAAGGTCTGAGGTCACCATAATATGATATTTCACCTCATAATTTTCACCAAATTAATGGTGTTTAAGGTCTGAGGCCAGCAAACTATGATGTTCACCCTCATAATTTTCACTAAACTAATGATGTTTAAGGTCCGAGGTCATTAAATTATGATGTTTACCCTCATACTTTTCACTAAACTAATGATGTTTAAGGTCTGAGGTCACCATAATATGATGTTTCACCTCATAATTTTTACCAAATTAATGGTGTTTAAGGTCCGAGGTCACCAAACTATGATGTTCACCCTCATACGTTTCACCAAACTAATGATGTTTAAGGTCCGAGGTCACCATAATATGATGTTTCACCTCATAATTTTTAACAAATTAATGATGTTTAAACATAACATAACAAAGTATTGACATTGAAATTACTTTTTTCATTAACATCCTCTTCATAAAATGATACATGTGTTACAAATAAATAACTGCAACATTATATATAATATTTCTTCAAGTGGTCAGCATTCCAAGGGTTGGAAAAAGGTTCCCATTCGAGATTTTCTAGACGATAAGTACCAGGCACAACCTCATCGACTACTCTGTAAAGGCCATGCCAGTTTGGGTGGAGCTTATAAGACTTATGTAATGTATCCTTTAGGACTAGGTCTCCCATATCTATAGGCCTTAACTTCACCCTTTGGTTATAGAACTTTGTTATTCTCTGCTGGTAGGCTGCCTGTTTAATCTATGCATCTTCCCTTCTCTCTTTAATCAAATCAAATCCAAGTCAAGTCTTCTTTCTTCCCCATTCTTCTGAGGGTCATAAGTCTGAACTCTGTGAGTTGGGAGTCCTATTTCAGTAGGGATGACATCTTCTAAACCATGAGCTAGCATAAAGGGAGTCTCTCCCATTAGTGTCCCTATTGTCATCCTGTAGGCCCATAACACTACATATACCTCCTCTGTCCATCTCCCTTTGGCCTTTTCCAGCCTCTTCTTAATCCCTTCAAGGATTGTTCGGTTCGTAATCTCTGTTTGACCATTTTCCTGGGGTCGGCCAGGAGAAGAGAAGAACTGCTTGATCCCCTTTCGTTCACAATACTTTCCTAAGGAAGAATTCTTGAACTGGGTTCTATTATCTGAGATGAGGTCTTCCAGATGAACTGAAACGTCTTCTGCTCTGTAATCGTGATCATCGGCTCAGCCTCTACCCACTTAGAGAAGTAATCAATTACCACCACTAAGAATCGGTAGTTATTTGTAGCTCTTGGCAAAGGTCCTATTAAGTTAATACCACATACTGTAAATGGCCAAGGTGATCTAATTAATGTCAAAGGATAATGAGGTTGGTGAGGGATGGTGGAGAATCTATGACACTTGTCGCACCTCTTCAGATAAGCAGCTGCATCTTTAGTCAAGGTCGGCCACCAGTACCCATGAGTAATTATCCTCTTAGCTAAAGGCCTCCCTCCTATGTGACTTGAACAAGAGCCCTTATGTACATATTTCAAGACATGAGGAACCTATGAAGGGTGTACACATCTAAGGAGAGGGAGTAGGAACCCCTTCTTATATAAAACATCTCCTATAATTGAGAACTTGGTAGCCCTGAACCTCAGTTTTCTCCTTTCCAAGTTTGATTATGGTAGCTCTCCCTATTTGATGTATCTAATAAGCGGGTCCATTCATGAGGCTCCCATGTTCTGATTGAGGAAAGTTCTGGCGACCTCTTCTTCGATAGTTGATTTGAGCAAGATTTCAACTGGTACTGTTCTTCTTATATATGTCCTCGTTGCTGAGGACAACTTAACTAGTGCATCGGCTCGACTATTGTCTTGCCGAGGTATCTTTTTCATCTTCACCTCCTTAAAGACTTCAAGCATCATTCTCACTCTCTTCAGGTATTTGGCCATCCTTTCATCTTTGGCCTCATATACCCCAAGAATTTGGTTGACCACTAATCTCGAGTCACTGTGGACTAGGAGTTGGCTAACACTAAGGTATTTTTCCAAAGAGAGACCTGCTACCAATGCCTCATACTCTGACTCATTGTTTGAAACCTTAAAGTTGAACCTCAGCGCATATACAATGTCGGTACCATCCGGTGCTGACACTATCAGCCCTGCTCCACTCCCGTGTTCACAAGATGACCCATCAACAAATAGGTTCCAAACATCTTCATTTAAAGATAAGTTACCCTCTGATAGGGTTCCTTGCTTTAAGAGGTATCTGTCTTCCTCATTCTCAACGACACTTTTTTTGGGCCTGCTTTACCCCTCGTCCGGATCGTGGAAGATGTTTTTGTTTGATTCCTCACTGGCTCTTTGGCTAACTTCAATCTCAACCTCATCCTAGGTGAAATCTTCTACCAAGTCTGTAAGTGCACGCCCTTTGATGTCAACTCTGGGTTGAAAAAAAATGTCATACTCCCCCAACTCGATGGCCCAGGTCATCAGCCTTCCTGACTTTTCAAGCTTATGGAGGACCTGTCTTAGTGGGGAATCAGCGAGGACAACCATAGAGTGGGCTTGAAAGTATAGTTTCATCTTTCTAGAAGCGTGTATTAGAGCATAAGCTAACTTTTCCATTCGAGGGTACTTCTGTTCAGACCCTTAAAGAGCTTTACTGTTGAAGTATAATGGCCTTTGCACTCCATCATCTTCTTCTACTATGGCTGCACTGATGGCTGAATCTGAAACAGCTAGATATACGTACAACCTTTCCCCCAGAACAGGCCACGATAGGAGTAGAAGGGATCCGAGGTAGGACTTCATCTCCTTGAAAGCCTTGTCGCATTCCTCATCCTATTTGAAAGCCTTTCTAAGAACTTTGAAAAAATATGGAGACGAACCTGTTTAGCGCAACAACTCTTCCAGTTAACCTCTGAACGTCTTTTATGGTTCTAGGTGTCTTCATTTCCAGCAAGGCCTTGATCTTCTCATAGTTAGCCTCTATCCCCCTCTGATTGACGATGAATCCCAAAAATTTTCCAGCTCCTACCCCGAAGACACACTTGGCCGGGTTGAGCTTCATCCTGTATATGTTCATGGTGTTGAAAGTTTTTTCAAGGTCGACCATATGAGTGTCGGCCTTCAGTCTCTTCATCAGCATGTCATCCACATACACTTCCATGGACTTGCCTATTTGATCTTCAAACATCTTATTTACAAGATGTTGGTAAGTAGCCCCTGCATTCTTCAGTCCGAAGGGCATTACCTTATAATAATAGGTCCTCTTGTCTGTGATGAATGTTGTCTTCTCTGAGTCTTTCGAGTTCATGAAGATCTTATTATACCCAGAATAGGCATCCATTAAGCTCATAAATTCGTGTCCATTTGTGTCATCCATCATTTGATCGATGCGAGGCAGGGCGAAATGTCCTTAGGGAGAGACTTATTCAAATCAGTGAAGTCTATGCACATCCTCTATTTCCCATTTTCCTTCAGCACTATAACTACATTAGACAACCACTCGGGATATATGACCTCCCTGATGAACTTAGCTTCTTCAAGCTTTCTGACCTCATCTCTGATAACGTCATATTTCTCTCTTGAATATACTCTTCTCCTTTATTTGATGGGCTTTGCATCTTCCATAACATTGAGCTTGTGGCACATGACCTTAGGATCAATACCTGGCATGTCTGCATTACTCCAGGCAAAAATGATTTGTCTCTTCCTCAAAAACCTCACAAGCTATTCCTTGATCTTAGGTCTTAGGGTTTTGACAATTTGGATAGTTTTTCTGGCTCATCCTCTTTGAGGACGATGGATTCAACCTCTTGCGCGGCTTCTCCCTTTTTGAGCTTTTCCTCTTCTCTGGGGATAAGGGTGTCGATGTTGTAAGTGGTTGTTGCCTTCTTATAGGAACCGTGCAGTAGCATTCATGAATGAATGCTACTTCAACTCCGCAGTAGCATTCACGCGCCGATGTTTGGTCACCTTGCACTTCCCCTACCCCATAGGGGGTCAGGAATTTTATCTTTTGGTGAATTGTTGAAGGCACGGCCTCAAATTATTTTAGGGATTCTCTTTCTATGATGAGGTTGTAGGCTGAGAAGACGTTCTCATCCATCACAAAGAAGTTGATTTTTTTGGTCAACCTCTTAGGCCACTCATCTCCCATTCTTATATCCATCTCATACATGCCCAACGAATGAACCTTTTATCCACCAAAACCGATCAAAGGATGATGATAAGGGACAAGCCTAGCTCTACTAAGGCCTAGGCTCTTGAAACAGGGCCAGAAAATTACGTCTGTTGAACTTTCCCCATCAATGAGGATTCTCTGTACCTCACATCCATTCACCCTAGTGGTGATTACCAAAGGGTCATCGTCTGGAGCTAGGATACCTTTGAAATCAAGTCGGTAGAATCCAACTATGGGAGTATCCATATCTACCTTCTTACTCTTCTCATGTTTAACCTCTTGAGACGCCAAATTCATAACCTCTACTTTGGTCACTAACTTAGCCTCTAACACATGGGCCTTACGGTCGGCTACCTCTGATCCACCCCCTTCTAGTCCTCCACAGATGGTGTTAACACCAAAGGATATCATACCAACCCTCTTCACTGGGATATTGTCATCTTTTGGTGGGAGGTCAGGGTCATCATCATCGTCATCATCTGAGTCCCCGGCTCTTCTGGTTGGGGTGTCTTCCCGACACCTGTCATTTCTCTTCTTTTTAGGGTCGCCTCTTCCCCCCTTAGAAGCCCTACCATACACATACTTCCTGAGCTTTCCATTTTTCAACATCTTCTCAATCTCATCCTTCAAGGTAAAGCACTTGTCAGTCAGATAACCGTGGTCTTGATGGAACTCGCACCACAGATTCTTGTTCCTTTTATATGGAAGAGCCCTCAACATCTCGGGCCACCTCAGGGACCAATCATTTTTTATTTCATTGAGGATGTGTTTGAACTCATAGTTAGAGGAGTGTAGTGTGAAAACTTATCGTCCGCAGCCCTCTTCTTTCCATCCTTATTTCTTTGGAATTTTCCACTACTAATTTCGTTCTCATCCTTATACTTTGCGGCCATTGCCTCTTCAGCGTTCATAACCCTACCAGCTGTTGCTAACAGCTCGGCCACAGATTTTGGAGGGTCTTCAGCAAGATTCCAAAGGAACATCCCTTTCTGCAACACTCTTATGAGGGCTGTCATAGCTATGTTCTCTTCATAGTCTTCAACAACCTTGCAATGTAATCTCTGAGGTTCTCATTCTTGAATTTTTTTATATAGATTAGATGGGTCATGTTCTTCTGAGGTCTTACCCCAAAATAGAAGTTGTGTATGAACCACTCAGCCAAACCTTTAAAGTTTTCCACATAATTTTTAGGAAGGGAAGTGAACCAAATGTGCGCAGCTCCCGTCAAAGTGCTTGAAAAAGCTCGGCACCTCATCTCATTAGGGATTGAATAAATTTTTGTTGCATATTGATACATCTTAATATGATGTACCGGGTTGGTACTTCCATCATACTTAGGAGACACCATAGGTGGTTTGAATTTGGTAGGGGTTTGGAAGTTCACTATCCTTGCGACAAATGGGGAGCCCTCTGAGAACCCTCTTTGTAGTGAGTCTCGACTTTTGATGAGGTTCCCTATCTTCCGTTCTAAACGTTGGATGGAGTCATTCCATGGTTTAACAACGTTGGCCCGATTGAGGTTATCCCTAGCCACCTCTAAGGGGTGTACTGAGGGTTCCCCGACTGCATCACAACGTCGATTGTTGACCTCTTAGCCACAGTCTCAGCCATGTAGGGGTCGGCCATGGCGAGGCCGATGTTCACCATCTCCCCTCTGAGAGACAGTTGCACTTCTCGACCTGGATAAGCTCTACCTCAGATCATTAACTGGGTCGAGCCTTTCAAAGGCCGACCCTCTACTCAAGCGATCAAAAGTTAATCCTCTTGGCTGGGCCTCACCAAGCTCGACCCTTCTTGCTCCGCAACCTCGAATTTTTTGTAAAGGACATAATGTGTTGTCTGAAACCTCATATGTCTTCCAGCAGTCTGCTGGAGCATCATCTTCTTCGATATCATCGTACCTATCCTCAGGGCAAGGGTTTCCTTTCCTCTCCAAATGCAAACGTCTAGGGTTAGCAACGTCCCTCCGCCAGTGAGGTTTAGGCTGGTCCTTTTGTAGTGCCTGGTGTGGTCCCCTGGCCTCTGGATGTGCTTGAACAACCCTCGGAGTAATCATTTCCGATGAGATCCCAGGTGGCCTCATCATATTTTGGCTTAGTTGTGCAAATTGCTCCTTCATTGCATGATGCGTTGGAGCTAATGACCTCAAGGCTGCTGCCACCTCAGCCATCTCAGACTGGGGTGGTGCTTGTCTAGAACTGGGTCCTCCAATTCCAGATGGCGGAGGAGGTGGTGGTAACTCCGGTACCATATGTTTGAGCTAAAGAGCTTGTGATGAAATTATTAGAAAGCTTAAATACCTTAAAGGATCTCTTTCAATGGTGTAACAACTTCACGCAAAAGGTGAGGCATGGTTCACCACCAGAGTCCCCGGTGAGGTTAAGCTAGGAAAGGAAGAGATGAATCTTCTCGTTCCCACAGACGATGCCAAAATGAAAATACTGGAAATAGAACCACCAGATAATATGTAAATAAGATCAAACAAGCATAACAATGGCAGTAAAAGTATATGTATGTATAGTAGGAGATGAGGTGAAGGAGATGAACACAGCAATATAAGTGGTTCGGTAATTTCCTACATCCACTGTGGAGGTGAGTGTTAATATCACTAGATGAAGGAACTAATGGCCATAGATACAATCTCTCAAGCTTTCTACTTCTACTATGTAATTTAACAGAGTTTCAGCTAGGGTTGCAAAATATCGATCCTTTACAAAGTAGAGGATGACCTTTATATATAGTGTTTAGGGGGTGTAGTGTACCCCCCAAGCATGCAATGAGCACGTGCATGAAGATCCAACCAGTATAAGGATGACACTTGGTTGATCTTAAACAAACAATGATGACCTTAATATTCCCTCACGTGGAGGGAATGATTCAGTTACAACAGATTTGTCAACGTGTTCCAAGCCCTACATATGTATGTAATTGCTCGGCTGTCTTCGATTGGTGTCAACCTCAGCCCGAACGAGTACGAGGTTGGTGAGGTCCGACCCTTTCCTTATCCGAGATTAATATCCATGAAGACCTCAGCCAGGATGGCTGGCCGAGGTTAGATATGAGGCAGTTGTAACGTCGACCTGGGCTGATGAAGACATGCTGCTTGATGATTGAGCCCCTGAGACTTTGCTGACTTCGGGTGATAAAATATAACATCGGTTGTGGACAATGTTAGTGTTGATGGATGGTTTAACCCATGTCCTTGATGATCTCGGCTGATACCCAGCCGAGGTTGATGTATGAGGTTGATGCAATGTCGGTTGGGGCTGACCTTCAGAGTGACGACCTTATTGGTGGGCATCATAGGCTTCTGGTCACCTCGAATGTGATACTGGCCGAGGTTTATTGCTCTGAGTAAGAGGTTGCACTTTGGGCATATCACCAAGTCGCTCGAACGACATCGTTCGAACGAGAATTCAGAAGAAAAGAAGGCCAAAATGTCGTTGGAAAAACTCATTTGAACGAGTTCGTTATAACGAAACTTCGAACGAAAAAATAAAAAACAATTGGCAAATCTCATTGGTAAACTCGTTCGAAATCTCGTTCAAACGACAATCTCGTTCCAATGAAAAAATAGAATTTTAGATTTTTTCAATATCGAGCCTAAAAAGTTTTAAACAATGTTCTAAAATATTTTTTGAAAAGTAAAAGTCATTTTAAATTAAAAGTACACCCATAATAAAAATTCTAAGTCTCCTATACATATTAAATACATTCATACCTTTTGGAGACAATGGAATCCAATAGTTGTTGATGTAGGAACGAGGCACTAAACTCAACAAAGGAGTGAACTTGAAATCTTGGACGATACATCTTCAACTCAAACATGTCATAGGCTTGTATGGAAACAACTTCTATCCTATGACTCCAAATCATTTTGTCCGGAATTGAGCCAACACTACATAAGACTCAATTGGAAACTTGTGTCCTTACAAATCTCCCCTTTTGACTATTCCAGGACAAAACCAAACCAAAAATTCTAAAAGGCCGTAAAGCTCTTCTAGACACACATCCCACCCAAAAAGTAAAAAAAATACAGACGCTAACTCGCAAGAATGAATAGCTTTGCCGATATAAAGATGCCGCTATAGAATAAATTCCTGCACACTTAAGCAAACAATTAAATGCGTAGGGAGTATCAAAATGAAATTAAACTAAATACTCCCCTTAAATTAATTCTCTCCCCCTTATCAAATAATGACCTACTTAAAGGTGACGTCTCCCCCTAAAATAGATCTCTTAAACTAAAGGTTTAGATACCATCTCTCACCCTTTTTGTTCAAGAATAGACAAAGGATGAATAATAAAAACATTGTTTATTTGACCTTCTAATCAAAATAATACCATTTCTCCCCCTCAAATCGAAACAAAGGATACAAAATATCACAAAATAAGTAACATATGATGGTGCAAAAAGTGATAAGAACATTAAAGCATATGGACAACAATAACGCACAACTAATCCAAATAATGGTAACTTGATACCAACTTATGATGCGATAAAAAAATGATACCAATTAAAAAGTATTCAACATAAGCATGGGATATCAACCAAAATTCGCAACAAGATATATACCAATTATGAATTTAAAAGCATAAATGGATTAGCTAACATGGCAAAGACTCAAAACAAACAACATACCGTATATATGAATACACAATAGATACAAAGTAAGCATAAGTACATATATATAGATATAAACACACAAATGACACAAAATAAAATAACATGAGTTTTCCACACTCTTATAGCATAAATGTGTCATATAGAACGAAAGTGAAGGGGCGTGAACAAGATACCAATGAATTAAAACCCAATCACTTAAACATGTTCATGGAGTTCTGATTTGATTGTAAAACTTTATCAACTTAGATTTAGCCTTATATGACAAGATAAATTGAACTCTATGAACCAACCAGCACAATGCATACAAGCCTAGCATATTGTTGATTCTACAAACCAATAGAGTCATGAAAAGATAGCGCAACTAGAATACAAAGTCATTGTGCAAAACCATTGATATACCATCCAAACTCACTCATAATATGCATAGAGTACTTTTGAATGAATATACCAAACTAAATAAAATAGGACTTGGCAAATATTTTCTTTTAATGCCATATCTTTCTTTTAGGCTTGTGGACCACGTATTTCTTTTAGGTCCATTTCAAACGGTGGCTTACTCGCAAAGGATAATATTTCCTTTCGGAGCCCTTCCCCGTGAACATTCATATAACATTTTTTATAACACAAATCTCACATGCAATAGAATTAACATGCACGAATCCTCCTAGGTCACAATATATGTAGATAACTAGATTGGTAGGAGAACATCTCACAAAGTTCAAATATACATGTGAAGTTAAATTTTCAAAAGAGCTCACACATGTGTGTGAAAAGGCATATAAAAACGAATCTATTAAGAAAGTCAAACTTAAACTACTCCATGTAACCATGAGAAAGAACATTTTAAGGATTGAAAATTTTAACCAAAAGTTCTAGCCACATGGAAGTAAAAAGAAGGATTCAACACAAACATATGCCACAAAAGGTGTGTTAAACTAAAATACACACAAAAAAAATTCTTTTTAAGTTTTTGAAATTTTTAACCAAACATACAAAACTATTTACTTAAAAGACAAACAAAAATCATTTTTGAATTTTTCATTAAGCCTAAATAACTCATAAGGAAAAACACAAATGATAAACAAAATATTTTTGTATTTTTTCAATTAATGCAAACTAAAATGAAAAGAATATAATACAAAAGATATACACAAATCCTAATTCTAGCATGTAATTAATCTAGGGGCATAGACTAGAAAAATGACAAACAAGCATACAACTAGCAGGAACTTATAGCATGAAAAACAAAACTATAGTATAAGAATCAAAAATCCTATTTTATAAAGAAACCAAGTCGGATTGCCTAACCCAAACTAGTGAAGAGTGACAATCTCGGGATTTAGGGATCTGAGCTACCTCGGTTACCTTACCTTTGGATTTCCTAGAAATTCTTTTAAGATCAAAATAAAATTTTCTAAGATGACCCTTTCGACCACAATGTGAGCAAGTAAAGACACGTCGAAAAGTAATACCTAAGGATTGACTTCTAGAAGCTTTCCTAGGTGATTCTCTTAAAATAGTGATTTTGGATTTATTAGTGGAATCGTTACAAGATTTGAAGCCCAAACCACAAGTGTAATTTTTTACTTGGACGGTTCCTAATATTTTAACTAATTTCGCGGACCTACATTCCAAATCAAATTTTACCTCACTCGAGTCTATCAATTTTTCTTCCAACTCTAAAATTCTAGACTCTAGCAAAACATTCCTATCTTCAAACATAAGAAGCACCTTTTTCATTGACTCCATCAAACCTCTAAATATATCTCTCTTACCTTTTACATATTCAAGCTTTTCACGAAGATCTCTCTCACGTGTCCTAAGGTCTTCCACTAAGGCACTCTCATCAACGACCTTGACATGTTCCTTCAAACTATCTTCTAACTTCAAATTTGCTCTTTTTAATTTAATAGATTCTTCATATAATTCTTTTAATGCAAATTGAAGTTCACTCTCATCAACCTCTTCGTCACTTTCACTTTCTCTCTCTTCTCCACTGTCACTACCATCATCTTTTCAGGATTCACAAATAAAGGCCTCAGAAGAGTCATGTACATGAATATCTTCATGAGAAGACTCATTATTGGTTCCCACATGACTTTCCATGAATGCGATAAAGTTGCGCTCAATAGGAAAATCGGGTCCCTCTTCCTTTTCACTTCATCACTAAGAGTGGCATTATAGGAAATCGGTTGTTTTCCTTCTCTCCTTAGTTTAGTGGGTCACTCTCTCGTCTTATGGATATAACCCTCACAACCGTAGCACCTATTTGACTCGTCCCTATTAAGATTTTCATTATAAGATTTAGGGATCTTTTCGGCTTTGTCATACTTATATTTTTCAAATTTCTTATAATCATTTTTAAACTTATCTTTATTAATTTTAAGAAATTTTTGAAATTTTCTCTCAAACATAGCCATGTCCTCCGAGTCACTGTCACTCTCATCAATCACAACTTGTTTTTCCTCCTTTTGGGCTTTCAAAGCGAGGCCCTTATCTATTTTCTTTTCATTTTTGGAGGGAAACATATCTAGTTCATAGGTTTGCAAATAACCTACTAATTCCTCAAGTTTGGTAGAGTGCAAGGTGGGTAAAGAAATTAAAATAGTCAGTTTAGGGATAGACCTATTGGGTAGGGACCTTAAAACTTTCTTTACTACACGGTCGTCGGGAATTTTCTCTTCCAAATTAAAATATGAATTAACTATATCAGAAAATCTAGCATAAAATTCATCAAAGGTTTCATTTTCAAGCATTTTGGTGGTTTCAAATTGAGTGGTGAGGTTTTTAAGTTTAGAAGCCTTAACGACACTAGTTCCCTCATTAGTGAGTTGTAATATATCCCAAGCTTCCTTAGCGATTTCACAAGTCCTGATACGACAGAATTCTTCCGGTCTAACTATACTAAACAAGGCATTAAGTCCTCAAGAATTAAAATTGGCTTGTTTACATTCATTCTCACTCCATCTATCTACAGGTTAGGGGACACACTCATTTTCTACCAAACATGTGGGTAGCGACCACCCGTTAATAACTGATAATCAAACCCTCTCGTCTATAGACTTTAGTATCGATTTCATACGTGATTTTCAACATGCGTAATTAGAATCATCGAAAATAGGAAATTATGAAAATGGAAAAAATTCCATTTTTAATAATATCACAATAAAGGACCTTAACGCAATAAATTAGCGCCCCGTCTCTGATACCAATTTGAAGTCCCCCCAAATTTTTAAGAACAAATATTAATTTCCTAAAAGTGGGGAAAATGATGGTTCAACGCAACACAAACACCTTCAAATTTTAATTTCTTTCAAATTAAAATTAAAGACAACTAAAGTGAAATAAAATTAATCCCACATACATATTCACTTATACAAATTAGTTTAACCCAAGTCCTAGAAATTTTCCTAACAAGATTAATTCATTTTTCTATTTAGGCCAAACCAAATTTTTTCAAATTAAAATTACTAACTTGAATTAAACTAATTAAACATTACCCAAATTAATTTTAGCACCAAATTAAGCATGAGTAGTGATTTAAACCATATTTTATCTTTTAGTCCTAAGCATGCATCTAGGTGATATAGCAAGACAAAATAAATCACAAACCACTACGCACCGATGTACGAGGAAAACCCAAATGGAAAAAATCTCGGACGGCCCTAGCCTTAAGTCCATTAACTATGGATTTATTACTACAAGAAAGATGACTTACTTCACACGACTCGATTTCGTCTGAGCCTTGACGCGTCTTCTTGTAACTACCTCCGCCTAGTCGACAATCCCGGACTCCACTGAAATCTTGGAATCTAACAATGAGGCTTTTGGTCTCCGTCACCCCGTACTGAAGCCTTTCTTCAAGTGGGAACACTGAAGCACGTAAACAAACTCCTTTCGGGTGGAAAAGAACCGAAACTCTCTTCTTTAATGGTGTAGAGATGAACCAAAGGTGCCAAACCAAACTCCAAGCAATATATATATATATATATGGAAACTTGGAATTTAAACAAAACTCAACGGGCGTAAGTGTTTTGGAAGATATTAAGTCATAGAAATTAAACACTCAGACATGAACTTTTTGGGTAAACATTTTCCTCTCTAGAGAATGAAAGAATATCAAAATGTTGCCTAAAAAAGTCTTGTTCCCGCACATAAAATGGCTGGTGAAAGATAGTGGTACAAGTGGGAAACACGGGTGGTTAAAAAAGAAAATTGCCAAAAATTTGCCTTCCCATCAAAGTCGTTCGAATGACTTTCCTAGGTCTTTCGAACGACATCGTTCGAACGAGAATTCAAAAGAAAAGAAGGCCAAAATCTCGTTGGAAAAACTCGTTCGAATGAGTTCATTAGAATGAAACTTCGAACGAAAAAATAGAAAACAATTGGCAAATATTGTTGGTAAACTCATTTGAAATGTTGTTCGAATGACAATCTCGTTCGAACGACATTTAGAACAAAAAAAAAAAAGAATTTCAATTTTTTTCAATATTGAGCCAAAAAACTTTTAAACAAAGTTCTAAAATAGTTTATGAAAAGTAAAAGTCATTTTTAATTAAAATTACACCCATAATAAAAATTTCAAGTCTCCTATATATATAACATGAATTCATTCCTTTTGGAGACAATGGAATTCAATAGTTGTTCATGTAGAAACGAGGCACTAAACTCGGCAAATGAGTGAACTTGAAATCTTGGCCGCTACATCTTCAACTCAAACATGTCCTAGTCTTGGATGGAAACAACTGCAATCCTATGACTCCAAATCATTTTGTCGAGAATTAAGCCAACACTACATAAGACTCAATTGAAAAATCATGTCCTTACATGGCTATTTTGTTTGTGTTGTAGGGGTTCGTTGGTATTGACGGAGTTTAAGTCACTATTTCTCTCTTTATCCTTATTCATCGTTTGATATGGATAATGGTAAAAAAATGGCATCCTTCTCATGACTATGCCCCTGTGGAGGGTGCTCCCCCAAGGAAAAAGTTACATCGATGCCACGACCAGATATTCTCATCTCCTATGGATAAGTCCTTACGACTACAAGAACTATTGGATTCTCAGTTTTATGTATGGGAAGTTATATGTGAACGTGAATTCTCTCTCCCCAATTTTTCCCAGGCCTCCATTTCAAGTTGATTCGTGGTTCTTAGTTGGGACACCCTATTTTCCATGCATGATGTGATGTACCCTGATATTATTCATGAATTTTATCATATTATGATGGGTCACCATGAAATCATTCGGTCCTTACTTAGTGGCATTGATATTATTGTGAGCAATGACTCCATTGCCTCCCTACTAGGCATTCCACGGGCACCCAACGGTATTAATCCTCGGCCCTAGGAGGAGCGCACATCTCTAGTCGAGATATTTCTTATCCTTTTTTAGCGTATGCCCCCTCAACTGTCACTCTTTTTCACGATGATCTTCGTGGTGACTTTCCTATCCTTAGTTGGATCTTGTGTTAATTCTTTCTTCCTCATGCCAATCAGACCTAGATTTCTGATGCGCAGATCTGTTTTAAGCATGCCATCAGTCCCTGTATCATTAAAGATCTTCCATACATTATTCATAGAATTAGATGTTTTAAATTGAAAGAAGAAACCAATTTGCACGTCCCTCCCTTACAATATTCTTATTACCCGTCTATGTCTAGTTTTTTATATCCCCCTCCTAGATGACGAGGAGGAGATGGGTTCATTGTCGTATGTTGACAAGAAGCCTCAAGGAAATTCTGAGGACCAACATCCTTCTGTAAACTCTACCTACCACCATTATACATCACTTGACCCTTCCATATCGTCTTCCAGAGATGGGTTCTACTCCAGCTTCATATTCCATGCCCCCTCCCCCGAGTTTTCAGATTTGGTCAGGGAGTATCTTTTTCAGGTCTGGTCTATATCTTCTCAGCAGTTGGTGGAGATGCATCTTTATGACGAAAAACATCTTCATCATGAGGATGAGTCGCAAAGGTATGAGGTCGCACTGGTAAAGTCTCATAGGATAAATACAGAGTTTATAGCATGAATGGCTCATGAAGCAGAGTGTCGGGTGTGGATGGATTTTGGTTTTTTAAGCACTTGGAGGAGATGCGCATACAAGATCTGCGTAAAGGAGATGGTTCTTTTATACCTGAATGTAATGGTGATTCTTCTCATGACATATATAGTCTTTCCCCTATATCAGATTGATGATAGAAGTTTTTTAGAGCTTATTCGTAATTATAGACATTTTTCGTATTGGGTGAGAGATGTGCAATTCCTTTTATTCATTATCTTCTTCTCTGATGTACACTTTTGATACATTGGTTGTATTCAGTATATTGGTTGAACCCAGGGGGTGTGGTAGAGCGGTAGGGGCTCTTCCTCCCTTAACCAAGTGTCGGGGGTTCAATTCCCACCTTGGGCATGGAGCAGCCTTAAATCTCTGGGCCAGCTGTCCCACCCATCGAGGTGCCTACAATCAGTGAAGGGATTAGTCACTAAGTCGCTAGTGAATACCCTGGTTTACCAAAAAAAATTCAGTATATTGACAGTTTGACTTGATATGATCTTTATCTATTAGTTAGATATCATTTTCTCATTATCTACTCTCATTTAGAACCGTTATTTTATACTTGAAAATGTTATTTATCTCTTCTTATTGATTTATGTTATTTGATGTTCTTGCTCATGCTTAGATATCTTTGTCACATGCTTTTATTGTCTCATTTATTTATGATATTGTCTTCACCTATTTGTTTTATATGCCTATATTAGATTATTTTCTCCTCTGTCTTTCATGGACAAAAAAAGGGAGAATGTTTTAGATTGTAGGGGAGTTTTACTTATATTGTTATTTTTTTTATATTCTCCCATGCATCACAGGTATTTGTTGTTTCGTGTGTGTAGGTATGTTATTCCTACTAAATCATTCACACAACAACATAACGAATCACTAGAAAGGTAGCTTTTAGGTTGTCGCATCCATTTATATTTTTGTTTGGGGTGGTCATAGGTGGCTTAACGATATGACTTAGCATTTTTTCTTTTATTTTGTGTTTTGTCCCGGAATAGTCAAAAGGGGAAATTTGTAAAGGCAAATTTCCATTTGAGTAATTTTTATGTTATTGGCTTATTCCATTTATCAAAACACCTATGTTTATTTTGTTATATATCGATATACTATGAATCAAGACATACAAGAGGTAATAATTTGCAAAAATATGGTTGTACATCATTGGATGCATTTCACACATGAGTAAAGGTATATGACTCTTTTATGATTCAAAATGTTCATTAGTTCATTTGTAATTTGTTCTCTAAGGTTTTTCTGTTGTAAAATATCTTTTTTGAAAAAATATTGTTGCATCAGTCGTTTAAACAACAATGTGAAAGTCATTCAAACGGGGTTGGAATGTCGTTCGAACAAGAGTTCAAATGTGGTTACAATCTCATCCAAACAATATTCTAAATAAGGACAAATACAAATTTCATGTGTAACAGAAGAATTTCATTTGAATCTTGCTTAAACGAGTTTCCTATAACCGTTTTATCGTAGTTTGATCTCGTTCAAGCAAGATGTGTATGGTCGTTCGAGCTACCTATAAATTTTTGTTTGAACAAGGTTTGTGAATTTTGAGAAAACTAATTATTTACTTATTCTTCCCATTTATCTTTTCATGTAAATGTTTGTCTCAAATTTGCGACCTAAGTTTTTACACGTCAATATTTGTAAGTCGCTGGAGCTATAAAACTCATATATTTCCAATCTTCGTTTATATTTTGATCATTGTGAACATATTTCCAAGATCAAAACCCAATAACATCATTTTATACATTTGTTGTGCGGTGGACACCATACATTTGGGTGACGGTTAAGGCTATCAGTGGATTTTGAGGCACATATGTGTTGCTTTGCTGACGGTGAACCGCAAGGTTAATGTAAACCAAGGTGAAGACTGCATCTGTGGTTTGTAAATATTTTGAGTCTTCTGTGAGACCTTATTCGTAGTGAATTTTTTCTAGGCCTGGTCATCCGAGATTTTTCCATTTGTATTTTTTTCGGACACTATAGTCTCTATGTGGTTGTGGTTGTGTTTTCTTCATTTACTTACAAATTTATATCTCTAAAGGATGCTCGTCCAATTGTTCCAAGGAGGAATATTACTTATCGTCTTCCATATGGGGGTCAACCTCGACCATGCCCTCGATCCTAGACCCCTAACTTAAGAGCGTGGTAACATTCACTAGGGATGGTGATTTATAAAGCCTCACAATGGGAGACTTCATGCTTGACCCCTAGGGGAACTCGACCTAATATTGACTCTCTGAAAAGCATCTTTGAATACAGTATGAGACATGGTTTCTCCAGCTATGAAGAAGGGAACCTATTATTCTATATGAACATTTATTAATATAATATTACCATGAGTAAAAAATCCTTAAAAACTCTAGAAAATAATCCCTTTGGAAGTCAAGAAGGCTCTAATCTTATTTAGTCTTGACCAGGAGATGAGCAGCCTCCCTATCTCTGACTTCTTCACCACTTTCAGTGAAGTCGAGCTCATTCATGTGATTAATATTGAAAAGTTCTTTTAAGAGAAAATGGCTTTGGATAGAGACTCTTGGATCCTTGTCTTGAATGAAGAATAAATGGTTGGTAGGTCATTGAAGATCATTTAAAAAATACAAATATAAATTGTTATTAGCCAATCATAATTGTTTTCACTGAGTAAAATAAAAACTCGAAAGCTCACTCAGATCAAGCTTGTTCCAGATAAAGGGAATGGTGAATAAATTAACAGTCACATCATTCTAGTCATCATGTTCCTATCCAGCTCCACTTATAAATAAGAATTGGCGCCTCCAATTATGGTTTGTCAAAGAAAGGGAGGTGTCATTAAACAATTATGAATTTAATGATAAATAGAGGGTCACCAACTCTGAATATGTCATGAAAATGAACCATATATCACAATAGGATTCTCTAGGTATTCGAGATAAGTTAAGAAGGGGATAAATAAAATGAAAAATAATATTCCAAATAGTTTTTGGTAAGGGAATACCACATCCTATTTTAAAGTATTGTTCCTAAAAAGAACACTTCACCCTTACGAGTAGGGGTGTTCACGGTCCGATCCGGTTTTGAGGTATTTTTAGGACCGGACCGCATTAATCGGTCCTTGAAAATTATGGACCGAGATCGGACTGGAATAATCGGTCTCGGTCCTATTCGGTTTTCAGACGGTTCGGGTTCGGTCTCGGTCCTATTCGGTTCATAAAGAACTAATATAAAAAAGTGCATATTTTATTTAAAAATTAACGCGAAAATAGCGTTTTTTTTAAAGAGCATTTTTCAGTTATAAAAAAAAACAGTGCTTTATACCTAAAAAAAATGATAATAAATCCTATAGTAGAAAATGCAATCTAAGATTCTCAAGTGTAAAGTAGAAAGAGAAAGAGAAAAACTATTAATAATAAAGAGATATTATACCCCTTTACAATCCTAGGGCCAAATATGAAAGAGGAACTGTAATTGTTCAAAAACTGATTTGCAACTGAGGTATTATAATAGCTCAAACAAATTGAGGCATTATATTTTACAACCTTATACATAAGCAGCTAGTGCTATAAATATTTACACGAGTGGAGTAGAGCAGTCAGATGAAGAGACCCATTTTATATTAGCCAAAGAGTGAAAAGAAAGAATGAAAATGAATCTCAAACCTTCGTATTATACAGTCTAAAAAAAATCAACTTATAATACAATATATTCATGAAAAGCTTTATACCTAAAAAAAAGTTTAAGTATTTTACATACCATTATCTTTGGCCGAATCTGAGAGATGAAGAACAGGTGTGGGATGCTCCTGCTCAAGAGATGAAGAACAGAGGGGTGTGGGCGACGGATGGAATAAGAGAGAGTGAGGGAGGCGTATTATGTTTAGGGTTGTATATTGTGTATTGTGTTTGGGTTGTCTTAAAAGTCTAAAAAAAAGTCTGTGTGTTACGGTGTGTATAATACGTGCATATTAATTATAAAATATTTTTTTAATATATAATAAAAGCGGTCCGGTCCAAACCCTCTTTTAAGACCTAGGACCGAGACCGACCCAAATAAAAGCGATCCTTCACATTTTAAACCGAATTAAGACCGAATTTAAAAAAACTCGCAAAATTAGGTTCGGTTTGGTTCGGTTTTTTCGATCCTTTCGGTCCGTTAGGGTTCGTGCGCACCCTTACTCACATGGGGTAGGAGCCTGATTAGTCTCGTCATTAGGGATAATATAAAGTGAACAGGGAAGAACAAGATATTCCCCCCATTCGAAAGTGGCAAACTTAGATAAAAAGTAAGGACCAGTAGGACTATTTCGAGACTTAGATAACCGAATGATGTGGGATTTCATAGTAAAAGAAACCTCAGAACCTCTAGTAGACCTAGACGGTATCCTAGCTACTGACGAAAAGTACCCATCAAGCCGAGACCCTTCACTCATTATGTTCAGGAAGGCACCCATAACATTGTAAAAAACTGCATATTTTGTTATTGAAGTTGTTCAAAGCCCAATACCAAAACAACTTATTAAAATTAAATGCCATTCTTAGAATATAACGGAAATATGAGACATATAAGACTTTTCACGAGATATAAATCAAGATAATCCAACTAATATAATTTTTTCACTACAAATGAATCCCATCACCATGATAACTCGAATAGTAAATATCTGCTCTGAATATAATAAAACTCGAATGAAATAAAGTCAACTGCTTAATCTCTCTAACTAAAAAACATAATACAACGGTGGAGTCGAATGACCCAAGAAATTCATAATGACTGTCTCACAATAAAAATGAATGGAAAGAAAATTAAACGATTGCAAAAAAGTAAACTCTAGTTACAAGTCTGTTAAACTCTAAAATTGTCCAGTTACCCAACAACCTATCCTGAAAGGTTAGTCAATGGCAACATGTGAGGTCCCCCATAAGAATACCATTTACTCTTCCTAAATAGGATCCATAAATACAGTCATAAGAATTATAAAAGATAAATATCACAATAGAAAATTTTAATTAACTAAGAAATGATAATAACGATGCAAATAATCTAAACTATAAAAAGTACTCACATAAAGTAAACCATCTCGCCACCCAAGTCTAATTATATTTATTTCAAGATGAATTAAATCTAATTCCACTATTTTACTCAATTTTATTTATCTTTCTCAATAGTAATCATATTCTCGACACAACACCATTATATCCAATTTTAATTCTATTGCCTTGTACATACTCATGGTGCGCCTAGCATCTCAACTCATCAAAACCATAAACACCATTGTAGCCCAGTCGACCCAATTTTCGTTATTCAGCACATATCGCGATGTTCCCCATGAAGACATGTCATTATAACCAGTTAACCTAGGATCCACAATTAATGTAATGTCCGACCCACACTAGATATTGCACGTGCTCGAGATGTTAACACAAACAATCAAAAAAGAAAAAATAATATGGGCCCCATAATCATCGTAATGACGTCCTACACATACCCGGACATACAGTGATACACTTCAATCCATCACTAATAATTGTTTATTATCTTAGGTATTAATTCTATTTTCATTATTTACAACTAACCGCCACTATTATTTGGGCCTCACAACTGCAATACATCCTTAGTACCATATATTTAGATCACCAAACCATAAGTATTATATAGTCCCTCACCTAGCAAGAATACCTAAAATATAATAATCACATAGTCTCATGCATAGAATAACCCAACGAAACGATGTACTACCTAGTCCCATACCTAAAAAATATTCAAACATCCCTAGTCCCATATTTATTAATCTCTAACAACAATTAAAATGCCTACTCACTAGTCTCATACCTAGAAAGTAACATACTATTAACAAATGTAAAATACAACTAGTGTGTAACCCCCCCCCCCCCCCCCCCCCCAAGGGTCAACGATGTCATTTTAATAACATACACAATTTTGACATTAATTACATTATTAATCCAAGATTAAAATTCTTTATTTCACATTTATTTAAACTCGATTTCATGCTTAATAAACCAATCATATCTTGTAATAAACAATTCTACCAAATATCCCTACAAGTTATCTAAATTCATTATTTTAGTATGAGTTATAACTAATCACATTGAATAACAAATTGAATCAAACAAGAATATTAGCACTATTTAGAAATAAATTTATACATTCCACATTATAGTAATCGTATACATGATTTATAAATCAATACATATCATTAAATTACATATTTTACTAAAAATGCAATCCGTCCCAATAACCCATAATAACAAATTACAATCATCTTAGCATGCAATATTTTGAGTATTAAAATCAATTTTAAAATTTTATAACAATATATTAATAGTTACGTTATTACTTTTCCTAATTAAGTTGCTAATTGTAACAGGAAATAGTCAAATCTAACAATACTTTAGAGGAACAATAGTTATATTCTTGCTTAAAAAGAAGTATTCTTGAAAATCCGAGTGTACCATTGCCATAAAAATGAGAAAGTTTGCTTTTATGATCATTGAAATATGTGTTTAAAGCATCTCAAATTTGAGTTGGAGTTTGGTTTAATGGTATTTAGGGCATAAAACAAAGGGTCGGATATATTTAAGTCTAGAACTTTTTGTTTTGTAAAATTCACTAAGTCTCAAGTGTGCAAGAAAAGGTTTTTAATTCCACGTATCCTTTTTAAAAACAAATACCAATGAAGCTAGGATTCCTTAATCTTCAAATATCTCTAGCATAAAATGTGTCAGCACAAATATAGTTTCTTTTGGATCCCAAGTCAAAACAAAAAGACTCAAAAGCCCCTATAATTTAAACTAAAATTCTATTTTACATAATAACTAAATACATGTTCAAAATATTCAATTAAATAGCCAAAATAACCAAATTCAATTTAAATCAAATATTTTTTAAATAATTCAAATTCTAACTAAAGAAATCAACTGAAATATACACACAATTTATTAATAAATTTTGCTTCCAAAATTATGGGTTATTATAGTGCTCCAATACTAAAATATGCGAGTTGATACAGTTAAATGCCATTCTTATCATGTGACAGAAATATGAGATATTTAAAACTTTTTCCACGAGATATTAGTAAAAATAATCCAATGAATATAAATCATTCACCACAATAAGATCCATCACTTTGCTAACTCCAACAATAAATCTCAAAACAAATATAATAGAACTCGAATGAAATACAATCAACTATATAATCTCTCCAACTAAAAACCATAAACAAATTGTGGAGTCGAAGGAACCTACGAAATCCATAACAATTGTCTCAAAATGAAAACTAAACTAAACAAGTGCAATGAAGTAAAATCGAGTCGCAAGTCCTCTAAACTTCAAAATTATGAAATTACCCAATAACCTATCCTGAAAGGTTAGTCAACAGCGACAGATTAGGTCTCTTCACAGTCTTACCATCTAATCTCCTCAAGTAGGATCCATAAATGCAGTTATAAGCATTATAAGATATAAATATCATAATATATGATTTTAATTAACTTAGCAAAAATAATAACGATGCGATTAATATAAAACTATAACAGGCACCCACATAAAGTAAACCATCTCACTACCTAAGTCTTATAATTTTTATTTCAACATTAATTAAATCTCATTTCATTATCTTACGCAATTTAAATTATCTTTCTCCATATTAATCATATTATCGATTCTACACCATTATATCCAACTCTCATTTCTATTGGAATCGCAAATACTCATGGTGCGCCTAACATCTCAACTCGTAATATCCATAAACACCACATAGCCCATCGACCCAATTTATGTTAGCTCTCACATACTGTGATGTTCCCCACACAAGACATGGCACTATACTAGTTATATTAGGCCCCACAGTCATCGTAATAGGCCCACATAAGACACTTCACATATTCATGACACCAACACAAATCGCCAAAGTAGCCAACACAAATCTTCACTAGTACTCGTTTATTATCTTAAGTATTATTTATCTTTTTATAATCCTATTTTTATTATTTAAAACTAGCCTCCACTGTAATTTGGGCATCACAACTACAATACATCCCTTGTCCTACACCTAGAGATTACCCAACCATAAGTATCACATAGTTCTTAACCTAGGAAGAATACCTAAAACATAATCAAAACCTAGTCTCATGCCTAGGATAACCCAATGAAATGACGTACTACTTATTCTCATACTTAGAAAATACCCAAATGTACAAGTGCACACTCCTTAGTCCCATAATAAAAAGTATCAACAATAAATAATATGCGTACTGACTAGTCATATACCCATAATGTAACATACTAACGACAAAAGTGAAATAGATCTAAAGTGTGTAACCCTCAACAACTCAACGGTATCTTTTCATAACATACACAATTTCTTTATTAATTAAATTATTAATCCAATCTTACAATTCTTTATTTCACATTTTTTCTAACATGATTTTAAGAGCAATAAACCAACCGTACCATGCAATAAACAAGTTTTGCCAAATACCCCAACAAGTTGTCTAAATTTAATATTCAAATATGAGTGATAATTAATCGAATTTAATCATAAACTAGTTCAAATATGCGTACTAACAATTTCCAGCAATAAATAACACATTGTACATCATATTGATCATCTACGTGATTTTATAAACCAAAATGTATCATTGAACTACATATTTTATTCGAAATGCAATTCGTCCCGAGTCCCGACAACCCAAAATAACAAAATACAGTCATCTAAATATGCGGTATTTGAAGTAATAATCTGTGGGGGCAATAAATATACCTACCTAAATATCAAGACACATGGTAAGCACACCAGTTAAGATGGCGACCAACATGGGCTCCCACACGATAAGGACGACCAAGAGTCCTTGATAAAGTATAAGACTAAGGAATAGTATTTGATTGCAACTTAAACTCTACGAAGAGGGTACTCATCCAAATATAACCCTAATGTAACCCCTAACTCTATATAAAGGAGAGACCCCCCATTTTGAAAGGGGGCTTAGATACTAGAGGAACACATCCATTTAAACTCTCTCATTATTATAATGGAACACAGTAGCAGCCCGGTGGACGTAGGCCATTCATGGTCGAACCACATAAATATTTGTCTCACTCATATTTATTTTTATACATGCATCGTGGTAAATGGGCACCCCCCCTACGGGTATATTTTTTACACCATAATTGGCGTCGTCTATGGGAAATGACACAAAAAGTCTTCATTTATATTGATGAGACGCTGATTTACGTTGCGACGCATTGTCTTACATGCATGAAACCTCATCAAGAGCTAAGTTTTTCCTTTCTTTGCATTTAAATAAAATATTTTATGCACACATATTTTCATTCTACCCAGATTCCCACACGTTTATATTCATAAATATTGTGTTGAATTCTGTGTTGAATTCTCATTGATGAATCTTCATAGCATTGAGCTTCATATCCAAGAATTTTTGTACGAATTCTTAAAAATATGGACTTTTTGATGTTTTTATGGGTATACACGTTATTTTCTAGGTTACATCATATATTATGATTCCCATATCCCAGATTTTGTGATAAACATTAAAAGCGTCCCTCTCTCACAGAAATATTGACCAAATCTTTACAAGCATATTTGGTGAGTTTATTTTAATAAGGTATTTATTCAAAAAAGATATACAGATTTTGGGCGCACAATCAGGCGTGAATTTCTTACAATCTTGCACGACAAAAGAGAAATCACAGAAACCAACGACTTTCTATTGTGATCATCTCCGATCTACGACCTATGGTCTTCTCTGACCTGTAATCTGGAGCGATCATCCAGTCGAGCGTGCACTTACATGAGGCAAGGGCAAGTCACTGGAAACTGGCCCGACATAACCATCGTCACTAGCACAAACCTTCCACAGTTGTCTTAAACTTTGGAAAATTCATTCATCATGGAACAGAGGGCTCCCCCCACATATACATCACAATTTGGATAATGTCACGAGGAAACCAACAGGGTTATCCTCCGGACTTGGTCGGATCTAACCAACCTCAGTGGTTATGGGCACTTCCCACCTCGCCTCCGGTGATTCTCTACCTGCGACCAATAAAGATGGAGTCCGAACAGTTTGCAACCTATCGGCGACAAACAAAGATGGAGTCCGAACAATTTGCGACCTACTGGTGACCAACAGAGATGGAATTCAAACAGTTTGTGACCTATCGGTGATAAATGGAGACGAAGTCCGAATAGTTGACGACCTATCAGCGACCAACAGAGATGGAATCCGAACAGTTCGCGACCTAACAGAAATTTTCTTTAAGTTTTCTCTTCGGCCATGACGACTAGCTCTCATTTCTCTACAGCGACCACCCTTTCGATCACGCCGATGTGAGACCTAGGGGGATCACTCTCCAACTGAGCAACAACGAGATCTTTGGTCTATGACCTTATAATTTTTTAAGCCCCGCCGACCAGCCTTTTCTTGATCAATCATTGATCGACGGAAGGGACGAGGATAACATCAACTCAACAAGCTTCATGCGTTTCGAACAAGCGTAGAAGCCCTTTGGGGCGCGTGGATTTTTAGACCTACTTTATTAAAATCAAGTCTTTTTTCTTGGTTTACAATACCACCCCCTACTTTATCTTACTTCATATCTTTATGTGGAAATAAATTTTTGAAACCAACTTATAATTGAATGTTTGTTTAGGCTTCAAATAATTTCGCATCATTCGACTCTCTCTTAGAAAAAATAAGAGGGGTCTCATTATACAATAATATTCATCTATCCATTAAATATGCTCGTGATTTGTATTATCACCCCATGATTTAAGACGAAACTTTTTATGCGACTCTATTACAATTATTTCGTTCACATAAATAGCGAGGCGCACTTCTATAGCACTCACGCCATTTATTCAATCATTTAACTTTTAATATTGTCATTCGGCTATAATTATTTAGGCCCGACAAGAGGAGATTATTGATTATTTAGCTTAGCCCGATGGATGCTCGGGCACGGTTATCTCCGTGGGATTTTTATCATAAAAATCATTGGATTATTCATTACATTCATACACTACTATGAATTTTTTCCTCGACAAATGGCCGAGCGGATGCATATCATATATACTTTGATGAAAAAATCATTCTCATGATAACGTCTATTTGATTTATCCTCAACAGATGGTCGGGCAACTTATTAACTTCCACAGGTATAAGATTCAGTCTCGACGGATGCTTGGACACAATCTTAAGCTCTTAGAAATATTATCAATGCTCCGCCAGACGCTCGAGCACGCATCACTCACTATATCTACTCGTTACTGTATATATTTGCCCTGACGGACTAGCCAGGCACCACTTATTTTATTCATGCTCCTATGGATAGTTAAGCACGCTACAACACTTTAGACCCAAAAAATGCTTGGGCAAAGTTATTGTTACTCTGACTGATGTTCGGGTTCTATGATTTTTAACCTCAAGGATGATCGGGCACATTTAAGATTCATCTCGGTAGATGATCGAAATTTTTTTTTATGTATTTAGTCCCTAAAATATCTACTGCACAATTCTCATTTTATCCCCAATGGATAGTTGGTCAGCATAATTCTTATATTTAGCATATCCCCAATTAATGGATATGCACCTCATAATATTTTATTTTCTCACAAATTATGCTCACGATTTTTATCATCATAAATTTATTAGGAGGGGGTTATCTATACTTTATACTTCACAATTGTCACTACACAATTTTCTATGAAAAATAGTTGTCACTACACTATTTTCTATTAAAATAATTTTTTTTGGTAGTATTTGCTTAGAGGTATTTGCATAAATTCCCAATTAACTCCTATGTCGTACATCTGGATATATTTGACAAATTTTTCATCTTTTATGCGACTTTATTACAATTATTTCGTTCACATAAATAGCGAGGCACACTTCTATAGCACTCACGTCATTTATTCGATCATTTAATTTTAAGTATTGTCGTCTAGCGATTATTGGTTATACTAATGGGTGGTCGGTGTAATATTTTTACTAGTAATCAGTGCATCCTCGAAGGATGATCTAGCATGACCATCCCCGTGAGATTTTATCATACTATGAAATATTTTCCTCGACACATGGTCGAGCAGATACACATCATATATTCCTTGACTGAATAAGTGAATCGCATGATAATTTCTATTTGAGTTAGCTTCGCCAGACGGTCGAGCAATTTATTAACTTCCACAGGTACAAGATTCAGTCTCGACGGATGCTCGACCACAATCTTAAGCTCTTAGAAATCTTATTAACACTTGAGCACAGATCGCTCACCATATTCACTACGAGCTGTACAACTTTGCCTCGACAAACTAGCTAGGCACCATTTATTAATGCTCTGACGAATGCTCGGGCGTTAATATTTCTTCAATTTCAGTATTGATCATCTGGCTCTATGATTCTTAACCTGTAGGACGATCAGGCATATTCAAGGTTCATCTCCACATTTGATCGACAAAATATTTTCATGTATTTAGTCCCGAATATATTTGCCACACATGTCACATTTTATCCCTAACAGATGGATCATTCGTAGTAGCTACTAGGTCCTCAAAAAATTCTCCTTGACAGATGCTCATGCACTATTTATTATCTTTAAAATTCCCTTACGGATGGTTGGCATTTATATTATGTGATCACCATAGTTTAGCGCCAACGGATTGTTGGGCATTATCATTATCATTATCATTATGATTCAACCCTCATTGATAATCTAAAAATCTATTTTTCACTAACATAGTAAGATCATTAGTAATATCTGCTCGGTCTTCGATAATCTTACCTCGACGGATTCTCAGACATCATTTATCTTATCAATTCCTCGACAGATGCTCGAGCATGGATCATTCGCAACATATACTAGATCCTTTGCAATTTTTCCTCAGCGGACCCTCAACTTCGATGGATAGTCGACATTATGTGATCATGTCTCATGCTCCAGTGGACGGTTGGGAAATGCAATTCTTATTTAATTCAACCTCGGCGAATAGGAAGTTGGGCAACCTGTATAACAAAGATCCAATAACACATAAAGCAGTATGGAGTGCAATGCTCAAATATATTTATCAATAAGAATGAATCCAACATGTAGGAAGTCACATATCTAGCAAGATCATAATCAACCATGGTTGCTAAGGATTGAAGCCGAGCATCATCAGACTCCTCTTTGTCAACTTCAACCAACGATCTCATGGTTTATGGATGATTCGCATCTCATCTCCACTAACCCGCTTCGTGGTCTGCTCACTTAATAATTTTTTGGCCCACCGACCTGCGAACTAGGGCTGTCATAACCAAACGCCAAAACATTCTTTTTAATCCTATGTCCAATCATTATTGACCTGCGTCTGGGTCTGCCCCTACTAGTCGACGTTCTTTCACATGCGACGAATATAATGTGTTGGCAGCAACACTAGACCACCCTGAATGTATTAGTAACGTTGTCGGAAAACCTATGGCGATCGGCAATCACTTGGTGACGAAATTTTGCTTATCAATGTAGAAAGGGCGTCATCAGCATTGAGATATCCAGTCTAGAGGAACAGCGTTTTTTGAATGCCATATCAAATTAACACATTTCTGCACGAAGATTATTTGAACTCATATCAATTTCTTCAGATGCACGAGCTATATGGATGTTTTCCATAGCATCCTGGAACCACCATGAATGGTCGGCGAACAAGTGCACCCCGAGGAACGATACATTACATGGAGCTATATGGTCAAGATAATCCTTAATTATATCCAGCTTGACGAACGATTGACGCGATATTCTTCAATATAAAAAAGCCCTAAGGAACGATCGAATACACTTATCATCTCAATTATTCAGATCTAATACTCGATGGATGGTCGGACGTTATATTCAGTCAGTTTTCTCTTCACATCCCGATTGGTGGCTCCATGGCAACGATGACACGTGAACAGATTCACCGCAACATTTAAAGCAAAGTAGAAGAGTCCAACTTAGGATGGTTTCCAACATGGTTAACACTGGCATTAGTCTTTTAAATGATGATCAGGACTAAGATTAATGTAATTACAACAGCTATCTTTCTTGTTTCAATTAAATTAAGGAAGTCCTCGGGTCTTTGTCATCTCCAAACACAAATCACCTCACGAGTTGCCCTGGAAACAATTAAAGCCCTATGGGGGATCCCTAAGCAAAAAGCCAACAGTTGGTCTCCAACTATGTTGGTCGGTTAAAATCCTGAATAGGTGGATGGCCCTTAAACTAGGTGCATTTTTTCCATCGTCTTTTAGGCCTAAGGAAGTGTGAAGACACAATTTAAAAGGTAAAATAGACGGATATTTACATGTGATGCATTACAAAATGGAAAAATGCTAACAAAATTGGTATTACATTAACTTGCAGGAAAGGCCTAAGTACAATAAGCGTACTAATTACATATCAAATATGAAAAACCTAATGTCGTGTCTTACCCCGACTAGGTATATGCTCGAGCAAGGCTCGACACATAGGCCTATGGTCTGCCTCTCCAATTAGACCATATGAAAAACTTAATGCAGGGTCTTACCCCAACTAGGTATATACTCGAGCAAGGCTTGACACATAGGCCTGTGGTCGGCCTCTCCAATTGGACCATATGAAAAACCTAATGTAGGGTCTTACCTCGACTAGGTATATGCTCGAGCAAGGCTCGGCACATAGGGTTGTGCTTCACCTCTCCAATTGGACCATATACAAAACCTCATGCAGGGTCTTACCCCGACTAGGTACATGCTAGAGCAAGGCTTGACACATAGGCCTGTGGTCGGTCTCACCAATTGGACCATATAAGGTCAAAATACAGGGAGATGCCCTAAACTTGATGCATGCTCGAGAAAGCCTCAAAAAATAAATTCTTAACAAGCCTGTGTTCAGCCTCACGAATTGGGCCATGTAATAAAACAGAACAATGAAGTAAGTTCGACCTGATCCCATGAGGGTATGTAGGCAACTCGAAACTCTCGAGTTCGGTTCCCATATCGATTAAACGTCTCTCAACTCAAAGCATTCATATAAAACCTTACAAAGGAAAACATATCAACCAAACAAGACTTAAAAGTTGAACGATAACTCAGAGAATGAGACAATCCAGTTCACATCAGAACTACACACATTTGAAGAGAATACGGGCCAGCTCCCAGCTCATCTCAAAATCAACTTAGTTGAACTCCGACCTGTGGGGCTATTGTGGGGCCAATAAATATACCTACCTAAATATAAGGACATGTGGTGAGGACACCAGTCAAGATGGAAACCAGCATGGGCTCCCACACGATAAGGACGACCAAGAGTCCTTGATAAAGTAGAAGACTAAGGAATAGTATTTGATTGTAACTTAAACTCTACGAAAAGAGGACTCATCCTAATGTAACCCATAATTCTATATAAAGGGGAGACCCCCCATTGTGAAAGGGGGCTTAGAGACTAGAGGAACACATTCAAGTAAACTCTCTCATTATTCTAATAGAACACAGTAGCCGCCCCCTGGACGTAGGCCATTCATGGTCGAACCACGTAAATCTTTGTCTCTCTCATATTTATTTTTATACATGCATCGTGGTAAATGGTCACCCCTCTACGACAGTTTTTTTGACACGACATAATCAATTTTAAAAGTTTATGAAAATATATTTATAATTAGATTATTACTTTCCCTAATTAAATTATTAATCCTATTAAGAAAACATATGTATTTCATTTTTAGCCAACACTTAAATTAAACAATACTTAAGGGGAATAATACTCATATTCTTGCTTAAAAATAAGTATTCTAGTTATGTGTCTACCATTGCATTCGTCTCGTAAAAATGATCAACTTTGCTTATATGGCCTTCTTCATAATATGTATTTAAAGCCTCCTAAGTTTGAGTTGAGTTTTAGTTTAATGTGTTTAGGATGTAAAATAAAGGATTTAATATTTCCAAGTCTGTAAGTTTTTTTTTGTAAAAGTCATTTAGTCTCAAGCATGAAAAAAGATTTATAAGTCCAAATGTCGTCTTTAAAAAACAAATACCAATTAATCTAGGATTCCTCAATCTTTAAAACTCTCTAACTTATAACATGTCAGCTCAAATCTAATTCTTTTCTTAGAGTCGAAGTCAACGTAAAAAGACTTAAAATTCCCTATAATTCTTACCAAAATTCCACTTTAAACAATAATTATATAAAGGTTCAAAATATTCAATTGAATATCCAAAAATCACCAAATACAGTTTAAATCAAATATCTTTAATTTAATTCAAATTAAACTAAAGCAATCAATTTAAATTATTCATCTAATTAATTAATAAATTTCAATTACAAAATTAAGGGGCATTAAAGGCTACCATACTATTTTAGTGTTCTTGTCATTGGTCCCCTCCCTTTGTTACTCTCTATAGCTTTAAATGCCCATACCTAAGCCTATGACCGAGTGGTTGAAACTATTATATATACTTAATTAATAGAGAATCACTAGGGATAAAGTTTAAAAGGGAAGAGTTGCTTGAAGAAAAGTGATATACTTGGGTGCTAATCCTTATTCAATGAAAAATAAAATCTAACCCCCGAAACTTCAAACTTGATGAAAATAACAAGATAAATAGGAAAAACAATGTACCGGTAAAATGCTTGACTGTTGTCAATGATGGGACAATGGAAACCCAAGGAGTTATATGCAAAGGTAATGGATATAATTGGTGAATAAAGGGGATGCAGTTCAAATCGATAACAAAAAATCTCCCAATGATTTCTCAACAATGGAAGGATAAGTGAAAAAGAGGGAAATTAGAAATATTTACACGATAGGGGAACAATCCACTCCAATTCCATGGTGAGTGTTCAATTGATCCAACTAATAACGATAGTTAGGTGGGGTTCATGCATGAATACATAATGTGGATCAATCAACGACCTTCACATGCATGTCACAAAAACACGTTTTGTATAACATATAAATCATTTTACACGCGATCCAAGCGCTACCAATATAATGAAACATGACGGTCGATTCAACTCCCCTCAAATCAATCAATCAATCTCTCTGATTCTAGATGATGAACGCAAAGATATTAAGGGCCAATTGGTCAGGGTTATTCCGATCAAGCTAGAGCAACAACTGTTCGTTCGGTTAACCATGTCTTTTGTGATGATGGCCAACTCAACTATTTATGGAAACTGATCAGTAAATTCATCCTTCACCGAATGGTCGAATGATGAGAGAAATTATTCCCCTTGAGAATGAGTTATCCACATGCCCTATTATGCCATAGAGATATATGGGTCATTATGCTTTCAAAAGGCATTCCCTAGCATAGGGGTCCACTTGGAAGTGTGATAGGAAATTTGGGGAATGGTGTCCTCCTAAGGATCGATATATGTACATCTATTATAATTTCTAACAATATTTGTAAGTTTAAGATGATAGGACTCTTATTTGTACAAAAATTATATAAAGTTTTAGAGATAAGGGGGAAGAAATATGATGAACTAGTGTAACAATTAAGCATTATTACTAAGTAATGCACTCCAGCCCCTCCCATTTACCACATGGACGTAGGTCAGTACCTGACGAATCAAGTATTTATGAGTGTTAATATTATGTGTTTGTTATTCTCTTTACATTCATAATAATATTTTCCGCCTTATTACCTTGAAAATTTATTGTGACAATGAAGTAGGAATTTTTTATCTTCTAATGAATTTATAATGGGAAGTAAAATAAATCATGATTAAAAACGTAATGATGTGCATAGGATCTTGACTCAAGGATTTGTCTCTCTCCAATGTGTGAAGTCCAAATTTAATTTGACAGATCCATTGTCAAAGGGTTTGGGAAGAGACTTAGTGCTTAAGAATTTAAAGGGAATGTGATTAAAGCTTCTTACTAAAAGCTAATGAATATGAGAACCTAACTCAATTATTTCTTTCTTGAGTTAAATGGGAAGAACTATTTTTGTATCACTTTGTGTTAAGCACATAATGAAATTTTTGTTTTCATTTTCATATTGATATATTTATGTATAAATATGTGTTTGTTTCTGTGATAAAATTAGGGTGAATTTAATTTTTTTTATGAACCTATAGATGGTTTTGATTAGGGTCAGTAGAAAGCACTCTTGATAGATTCATCGAATAATCTTGCTATTGTAAAAGATGATATTACTTTCCCTAATCATTTAAAAATCTAATTTGGCTGGCGTGTGCAATATCACTCTTGATGAAATCACCGATCTAAGTGTGTAGGAGGTGCTTCTTATAGGATTTGTACATTCAATCATTCAAACACTTAGATTATTGGATTCGTGATGTGTGGCCAGAAAATACCAAACAACTTTAATGTTTTATATTTAATTAAAATTGAGTGTGTATTGCTACCAGTTTGTCATTATGATTCTTGGTTCAAGACTATGTTCACCAAGTTCCTAGATGAAATTAGGGATACTTCCATTAGATAATGGCTCAAATGAAAAGGTACCATTATTAATGCACACGTTATATGTCAATCTAATATATTTAATTTGAAAATAATGGGGAATTGTTGGAATTATTTTAAAATTACAATAAATAAACTGAATAACTTTTTTCCAACTTCCTTCATTAATTTTGGAACCTTGATCTTTTAACTTATACCTTTGATTTTCCCATTAAATTCAAGGTTAATGTACCTATTAAGTGCGTAATCTTTTTGGTTACAAAACTTCTCATGTATATAGAGGCCTTGAGAAACCATTTTGTGTGTGTTCACAATTCCCATTTTTTCTCTAAAAAATAGTATAAAGTGACTTTTATAAATTATTTTTATTTTGTTTGGTTAGAGATGAATACATAAGGTTCAAATAGATAAGTGCAACCTTTTTGAACACACAAATTCTAAGGGGAATTTAGGCTTAGGGATTGTTTGATAGCTTATATTTAGCCAGGAAAAAGCCCAATTTGTGACACCCCGACCAATTAAATATTGGGTGATCAGTCCTTTGTTAAATTAAAACAGGATTTCCATCTGGTTCATTCGTAGAATCACTGTCGAAAGTAATTAATTACTAATCACCTATTAGTTTATTATCCCGGTGTCAAAATTTTATCTGTTCATTTAACAGATAACAACATGCAGAAAACTAGATTAAACCATTCACACAGTAATAGAGTCTAAACCATCACAAGATATAAATAAATAAATGTCTTACTAAATAAACCATGGGCTACAAATCCCAAATCTAAATAATAAATCCAATAGATAATAAATAAATCCCAATATAAGTCTGAATTGAATAATTGAATAAAGTGTTGAAGGGACAACACGCCCATAAATGAAATGTTAAGATAAGGAGATCATAATCAAGGAATGAACAACTGAAGCGTCTAATCCAAATCTTGCATGCATCCACATATGCTGCAGCTACTCATCCCTGGAATAGATAATCAAGTCTGGCGTCCCTATGTCTAGAAACCTAAAAGGCTTCGAAAATATTTATACCGAGGATTATAACCCAAAACATTTGAAAAATATTTAGCAAGTATTTATCACAGTTTAAAAATCAGTTATTAGATAGACATGTTAGATTCGCATACACTCTCTTGAGTTTTCTCACCTCACAACTATAGTGCACTCCTAGCATTTTATACTTTGCCCACCTAGCCATACTACCCAAGCTAACTAGACATAAGTACTTATCTGAATTATCGACAAGTCTAAGTCCCCGTACTGCCCATATAGTATGCTATCCGAATTAACATTTATCGTATGTTATTAATATCCTAAGTAACATTTCCCATATGTTATCATTTAATAATTTAATTAAATTTCTCTACTTAATATGCTTTTTATGTATACACTATCTAACTGCCTACTGTCACACATAAGTAGAATGTTCACACAGGTATATATTTTACACATTAATATATACAACTATGGCATCCCTTAGGATAACCACCATCGATATGGGCATACTCTTCTATCAAGTCCACGCATCACAGGTACTAATGGTTCGGCATGTCTCCTCGAACCCAAAATCAAATAATACGCAATGGAGGCGAACGTAGTTCTAAGACTTTGTGCTATGCACATACCAAACGTACCCAAATGATCTTCCAGTCCCACTAATGCATGATACATAGTGATCCGCCCAAATTTTTGTATTCAGCGGCACAAATTCAGACCTCATTAGAATCGTCATGGTGGGATTGCCCACTATGCGGTAACCTCCGTGATAGCAATTAGCGTAGGTATATTAACATTTAACACCATTCATATAATAGGTAGTCACATAACCTATATATATATATATATATACATATCAGTAAGTATATACATAACCCAAACATCATCTTTCGTACATAGTGTATATCACTCGAATACTCACCGTACTTATTATTTTAAAATTATGCTCACGATCGTATTAATCTGAGTATTATTCTTAACTCTAAGGATCCTAGTTACCCTTTAAATAACTTTAGTAGTTAACTCATTCATACCCTACTGGACTATATAATAATTTCATTTGAAATCCCTGTAACTCACTCTCGCTCTCTCAAATAGATTACATTATGATTAATACCAATTAAATCCTTGCCTCAAATCTCTTAACAAAACTAAGTCTCCTTCATGTCATAGTCCTACTATAAGTCAACAAGTCCATCATTACATTATAAAAAGACCCCAAAAGCAACCCCCTTAATTATACAAGAAATCTATGCTTAAAAAGGGAAATTTGACAAATCTGAGCAAACTGAATCGATTAAACCTAGAGCCAAATCGATTCACCTAGCCTAATCGATTCTCCCTTGGGCCTAATTGATTATAAAAGTAACAGTTGTCTTCTTCATTGCGTTTCTACGTTTTTCACCATTTTCACCAATTCAAATTCTCATGTCAAGATTCCAATATCCCAACTAACATTAATAATCATCATTCATATGTATTGGGATTATTCTTAACATTTTAAACACGTTAAATCTTCACTAAATTAAGTCAAGAACGAATCAAAACCATTAATAATAATAAAAATCCTAGTTTTTGTGCTCCTCCCACATATTCATTCACAAACACATATTCTCTTCATATTCATCACTATACATAATTTGACTTCATCTACTCTACATGTGTGGATCATTTCTACATACGAATCCTACCCAGATCATGTGTTCTAATCATTTAAAATTCAAGAACATCATTTAAATCACATTTTAACACCCTATTTTGGATGGGTATTATAACTTTAAAAGAAATTGCAAATAAACACTTGCCTCTTTATTATTGATGATCTGAATTTGTGAATTGATGGTGAATTGGTTTGTCTTCCCTTCCAATCCACTCTCTAATGATGATGGTGGTGTCAAGAATTCTCTCTTAAGCTTCAAAATTTGTTTATCCTTCTTCTCTAATGGACTCTCTTTGTTTCTATATTTCCAACCCTAGTTTCTCCCAACTATATGCTGATAAAGGCTTTTGAAATTCGTAGGTCTCCAAATGACTAAAATTCCCTCATACGGTGTCGATTTGGTCAAAAATTTCCCCGGGACCCAAACAATACTCCCAGGTATACTATTCTGACTATTTTGACCCTTTCAAAATCATCTGTGATCTCAAAATCATCATCCGATTCATTCTAAATAAATCTCCTATCTCGACCTCATTGTAGTCTAACCCCGACCCTCAGTTGAGATATAATAAAATCTCGTCATTTAACTCACTACGACATATAATAATAGTCACTTATTATTTAATACACACTTAGTAAATATTATTTCGTTTATATTAATCATTATATCTCTTTATTAATATTTAAATAGACACATAATAATTTATTTATTTAAATTATGACACACTTGTAATTTAAATTTAGTCGAATTAATTAAATATTGAATTCTCAGAAATACGGGGTGTTCAATACTTCCCCCCTTATAAAGGAATATCATCCTCAAAATTGGGTCATTCATGCGGGGAATAACTCTGGATACTGCTCTCGCATGTCATCCTCCTGCTCCCATGCCAACTCATCAACATTGTGTTGTGCCTACTGAACTCTGACTGATGGTATCACCTTAGACCGTAGCTTACGCTCATTATAATCTAGGATAGCCACTCCTCATATGAGACGTCTGGATATAAATCAATCTCCTTGAGTGGAACGTGCCAAAAATCTCTCTCGCTCCTCTGATACTTCTTCAGCGATGCCACGTGAAACACTTCGTGTATTCATTGTAGATTCTCTTGTAAACCCAGTTTATATGCTACTGGTCGCACTCTCTTAATAATAAGGAAGGATCCCATATACCTCGACGCTAGCTTACCTTTCTTGCCAAACCTCATGACCCCCTTCATGGGAGACACCTGTACCAATACCTGATCGATGACCTCTAACTCAACGTGTCCTCGATCTGCATCGAAGTAACTCTTCTGCCTGTCCTGAGCAATTCGAATACGCAGTCGAATTAGCTCAATCTTGGCAGTAGTCTCTTGTATCATCTCTGGTCCCAACAACTTATCCCCAACCTCTAACTAGCAAGCGGGCGAACACAAGGTCTCCCATATAGTGCCTCAAATGGTGCCATATATATGGTGAATTGGCAAGAGTTATTATACACAAATCCTACCAATGAAAGATATTTCTCCCATCCTCCTCCAAAATCAAGTAAACATGTCCTCGAGCATCAGATTAACCCTCTCAATCTATTCATCTGTATGTGGATAATATGTGGTACTCAATCGCAAGTCGGTGCTCATGGCCTCCTGGAAACTTTGCCAGAAATGAGAGACAAAGTTCTTATCTCAATCAGACACGATGTTAATCAGTACTCCGTGAAACTTAACTATCTCCGTAATGAATAGCTATGCATACTGAATTATCTCAAAATTGGTGTGAACTGGCCAAAAATGGGCCACCTTGGTCAATCAGTTGATTATCACCCAAATGGAATCATGACCTCTCTGTGACATCGGTAACCTAGTGATAAAATCTATTGAAATGCTTTCCCACTCCCACACAAAAATCTCTAATGGTTTTAGTATCCCTGAAGGCCTTTGGTGGTCTATCTCATAAGCTGATAGGTAACACACTACGAGACAAACTCGAATATGTACCGCTTCATCCCTGATCGCCAATACTATCTACTCACATCCTGGTACATCTTATCCCCATCGGGATGTACCACAAATCTCGAACTGTGAGACTCAGTCATCACTGCATGCCTCAAGTCCTCATTATTTGGCACCACTAGTCTCCCATTAAAATGTAGGCCTCCTTCTGAGGTGATCGAGTAAGACTCTACACCCTCAGCTAATAATTAGCATACTCTATCATGACAGAACTGATCCTTCGCCTATGCTTTCACTACCTGCATCATAATCTAGGGAGTGATATCAAAAACTAATATGCACGCTCTGGCGATCTCATCATTCTGTTGAAGTTCATTCCGCTTCACCTTCCAAAGCTTCGCGAACTCCCTAGTGGGTCTTTGGCTCAATGCGTCTACTACCACATTAGCCTTACCAAGAAGATACTATATATGAAACTGGTAGTCCTTCACGAACTCTAGGTATTGACTTTGCCTCATGTTCATATCCTTTTGTGTGAAGAGATATTGAAGTGACTTATGATCCGTGAACAGCGTAAACTGCTCCCCCAGAAGGTAGTGCCTCCATATCCTCAAAGCAAACACAATTGTTGCAAGGCCTAGGTCGTGCGTAGGGTAATTCTTCTCGTAGGGCTTAATCTTTCGAGATGCATAAGCTATAGCCTTATCATCCTTTATAAAACACCCACAAGTCCCTACAAGGATGCTTTGGTATAGACCCGGTACTCCAATCCTCACCTAGGCAAGGCAACTATAGGTGATGATGTCAATTTGTCCTTTAGCTCATCAAAAGAAAACTGATAGTGATCACTCTACACAAATTTTACCTCCTTGCGAGTCAGGTTCTTCAACGGACCCATAATTTTTTAGAACCCTTTAATGAAGTGACTATAATAACCGGCCAACCCTAGAAAGTTACGAATCTCTGGTAGTGTCGTCGGATGTCCCCACTCTATCATCGTCGATACCTTACTTTGATCAACAACAATTCCTCTGTTGGACACAATGTGGCCTAGAAATTTCACCTTCCGTAACCAAAATCCATGCTTCCTAAATTTTTCATATAACTGGTGGTCCCATAGTGTCTGCAGAACCATATGAGGATGCTCTATGTGCTCCTCCCCAGTGTGAGAGTAAACCAAGATGTCATCTATAAACACAATCACGAACTGGTCCAAAAATCCCCTAAATACTCTGTTTATGAGATCTATGAACACTGCTGGCACGTTTGTGAGCCCAAACGGCATCACCCTGAACTTGTACCGTGACAGAAAAACGATATTAGGAATGTCCTCCTCTCGAACGCGTAACTAGTGATATCCCGACCTCAAATCAATCTTAGAGAAGTACGACGATCCTCTCAACTGGTCAAATAGGTTATCAACCCTCGGTAAAAAATACTTATTTCGTATTGTGACCTTGTTCATCTCCCTGTAGTCTACACACAAGCGAAGCGAACTATCCCTATTTTTCATGAATAAAATTGGTGCACCCCATGGTGATGTACTCCACCGAATAAAACCCTGCCCTAAGAGCTGTTGAATATGTTCCCTTAATTCCTGCATCTCTGAAGGATCCATGTAATACAATGCATGGGCAATCAATCTCGAACTCGGTGCTAGATCGATAACAAATTTGATCTCCCGACTGGGTGGCAATCCTGGTATGTCCTGAAATATGTCTTCAAAATCTCTCACAACTGGAATAGAGTCTAACGAGATAAATACTTCCCGTGAGGTATCCTCCTCAATATAGTATAAGTGTGTGCGTGACCCTCCCTCGAGAAGAGGCATCACCACTAAGAATATCTCATGTCTGGGAATGCATAACATTATGGTCCTCTCATAACAGTCTACCATCTCTTTATAATCTGCCAACCAATCCATATCCACAATGACAGCATACCCCTCTATATCTAACACAAGAAGGTTATTTTTAAGCTCAGTCTCCCAATAATGATGTCTAGCCCTCTACATACTGAGTGTATTAGTGACCTACTACCCAACGCTGATTCTACACACATAAGGCGAGTGTTGGCTACCTCTAGAAGATCTATCGCTCATTCAAATCTAGTGGTAATAAAGGAATGCAATGCACCCATATAAAAAAGAATCTTACCCTCATGCCCATGAATAGAAAACGTAACCTCGACTATTGGCGGCGCTTGAGTTACTGGTGCTATAGGAATGCCCCAGACATTATACAAATGCATATACTACATATGACCGTGCAGCTATGGGGTTAGTGGAGCTGGTGCTACTGGAGGCATCTGTGCCTGTTGTCCCTGCTGCGGTGCCCTGCCCTACTAAGGGAAATCTATCCTTTTATGGTCCTTCTATCTATAAATAAAGCACTGAATCGAAAATCCCTCTGCTTCTAGCCCAACTGTCCCTGTCTAGGCTGACTTTGATGCTGACCCTATAATTTTAATGATTTTTATAATTGGATTAATTGTGAATTAATTTTGGATTAATTAAAATAAATTAGAATAATTAAATCGGTATAATAAATATTAATTAGCAAGATAAGGGTTAATAATTATATATAGGGAATATTACATAGTGAATGAGTAATAATAATGATATCAAAATATTATAATTGTCGTGAGTGAAAATTGCGGTAGTTACGATAAATGTAATCAGGACGCGCGTGTTAGCCGCGTCGGGTATTAATTTGGGAAATAAAATATAAGTTTACTTTTCATATTCCATATGGTCATTTCGAGTGTGCTAATGCGTTCGGAATGGTCGCGATAATCAGAAAAGTGTACTCGAGGGTTTAGTTTGGGTCCCGGGGTAGCACCCCAAAGGGGTATTTTAGTCTTTTAAAATTTTGAGGAAATTAAACCTATGAAATTTTCTAAGTGTATATCAACGTTAGGTTAAGGCCATTAGGTTTAGATACTGCAAAACTCACAAAGGACATTAGAGGAGGAAGGAGAGATATTCCCCAAGGCTTGAACCACCATTGTTGCACCTTTTGAACCAAAAACACCACCATTGCGTAGATCGGAAGGAAAGGAATGCAACCATATCATCAATTTCATGGAAATCGGACTTACACAAAAAGGCAAGTATTTGTCTTGCTTAATTCTAAAAGGATATATCGTCCATGTTAGATGAAGATGCTTAATATCTTAATTTCATGTTTTTTGATGACTCAATTAGGAAATTAAATCATGTTTTGGGTTGAATTAATATTGGAATTGAATCCCTTTTATATATGACAAATTTTTAAAAATTAAACATGAAAAAATTTGGGTTTTTTAGAGGTTCTTGATGACTATTGATGAACTAGGGTTTTTAGAGATAATTCTTGATTGAATCCCAATTAAATGATGTTTCTTGATGATTTGGTGATTATAAAATGTTAGAAATCATGTATATATGTTAGAATGATGTTTGGTAAGTTTGGTTTGGAGTATGGGATCGTGTAATGAAAGTTTGGTTGAATGAAAATGATGAAACCTATAACTGATTAAGAAAGAAAAAATAGACTTGTAGCATGCGAATCGATTCGGTTCAGGGCCAAATAGATTCGGTTCAGGGCCGAATCGAATCGACTGCCCAGATTTTGATAAATTTTCTCCCTTTTTGTTTAAAAATCATGGGGAACGATCGAAATAACTCTTGAGATAATATTTAAAATAAAGAGAGTTATTTTAAGAATAACAGTAGGTAAATATTGGGCTTAAGACTTAGTCACATGGGGGAAACTTAAAGGCTAAGAGTAATTAGGTGTAAATGAGGAATAAAAACCTAATTCGAGAAATGATATCGTGTCATGGGAATTAGGTGGGAATGATGACCTAGACCGGTAGGGAATGAGAGAATAGTTGCTGAATAAACTGAAGGGATGATCGGTAACCTTCCAAGTGATGGAAAACCCTTGGGTTTATACGAATAAGAAGTTTAGAGGTATGCCAATAATACATAGGCTATAAGAGAATTATGTAGACTACGTACAGAATATATTAAGCACTAAGGGAGTACCTAAATTTAATGTAAATACATAGGATATGTCAATACCTAATGTGTGACTTATTATGTGTATGACATACCTACGTTGCTTGCTATCTTGAGAGGTTTAAATAGGGTACAGTCTTATATTGAGGAGCCATCTTGGGGGATTTAGACTTGTGACTCAGAATATAGAAGTTAGGGATGAGCACCACTTGTGTGAATGAGGGTGTGCCCGGTCATTTGGGAGTATAGGTATGTGTGTAGCCCAAAGTCCTAGGACTATGTTCGCATCCAATATGTGTGATTTGTATTTCTGGTTCGAGAGTGATCCTGGACTATAATTCCTTTAGTTTGTACGTGATGTACCGGGACTTGATAGCAGAGTAGGCATGCATCGTAGCTCAGTTTAGGGGTGTTATATTAGT
Organism: Sambucus nigra; assembly: GCA_949130495.1. Classification (NCBI taxonomy): domain Eukaryota; kingdom Viridiplantae; phylum Streptophyta; class Magnoliopsida; order Dipsacales; family Adoxaceae; genus Sambucus; species Sambucus nigra. The sequence goes on from OX422224.1 coordinate 222,989,657, forward strand.
ATATATATATATATATATATATATATATATATATATATATATATATATATATATATATATATATTAGAGTGACATGTATATAAATACTTGTGAGTTAATTCTACTGTTTGTGCTTAGTAGATGATAAAGATGGTGATAGCAAAATATACACAAGTGTTTGTATGAGAAATTTATAAATTTCTAATGGACATAGAACATAAATAGTTGTTGTGTGGGTAATACAGGTGAGCGCCAAAAGTTAGTAGGTGTAGTAAAAATATTAAATTTCGAACTAGTTAGGCGGGGTAGCATAACTAGGACGGGTTAGGAGTATACGTTAAGCGTGCATGCTAGTTGATGGGTGAGGACCTTAAGTGAGAGTTGTGAACCTAACATTTATATAATATCCGTTGATTATGCATTTTAAATACTTGTTGAATTTTTAAATGTTTTTACTCCGGCTCTGACCCGTTTTCTAACTCTAATTTGCAAAAAACATTTTAGGTTCCCAGCCATAGGGAGGCCCAGCTTAGGAGTTCAATCTCTTTTGACATTGTTGCAGTTGTTGTGGATAATTGCAGGACTTATTTGGTAGACGCCTCCATTCCATTCAGATCAGATGCTTCCTTTATTTTACCAGTCGGTCATGTCAACATATTCTATTAATAATTACTTCCAGAGACATTGTACGTCTTTTATTATTCAGTTGTGGATTTAGTTTTTATATGGATTATTGTATTGGAGTTTCAGACTGGGGTGTTTACTCCCGTCAATCCTATTTGATTCAGTATTTCACTATTTGTAATGTTGATTAATTTAGTATGGTGAATATGATATTTAAATCGTTTAGCTGTTTTAAATCATTGCATTTTAATGATAAAGATAAAATTTAACACCAACTTTTCAAATACTAGGTGGTTAGTAAATATTAAAAAATGTTTTTAACAGCGATCCTTAGAATGGACCAACCGGATATTCTATTTTAATTTAATAAATAACTGATCACTCGGTATTTAATTTGACGAGGTGTCACAAATGGTATCAGAGCATCAGGTTATAGGGTCTTTAGGATCTGTGCGGCTTATTGTGTTTCAGTACAACCTTCTTTGATGTATAGCCCTATTATTAGGATTGTTGTATTCTCCATTACGCATTTACATCTTCAGCTGTTCTAAGACATATTGAATTGTGGACTAATGGAAAATTCTTTCTTGTTTCAGATGCCTCCTCGGCATGGCACATGATCCACCCTAGAGGCGCAGCTAGATCCTCAGCCATCCCCAACTCAAGGTTCTATGAATGCCGCAGAGGTCGCTGCCATAGTCGCTACGGTTTCACAGCAGGTCCCACCCCAGGCACAGGTGGTGGCACCAGCTCAGATGCAGGCATTCCCTTCTGCTTGGGAGCGAGTTAGAGATGCCTTCTAGAAGGAACATCCTCCCGAGTTACAAGGGAGTTCAGACATAGTGTTTGCGAGCCAGCGGAAGAAGGAAATCCATAGACTCCAAGGGATATACGAGTGTACCGATGTTCAGAGGCAGAGTCTAACTACTTTTAAGCTAGTTGCGGCGGTACTGCAGTGGTGAGAGTCTGTTACCACCACTAAGGAGAAGGACAGCATGCCGATACAGGAGTTCTGGGAGGAATTTGATCACAAATATTTCCCATCCTCCATCCATACATAGATGAGGCGGAAGCTGCTAGATCTCACCCAAGAGGGGAGGACTGTTGCTGAGTATGAGGAGAAATTTATGAGGTTAGCAAACTTCGTCCCAGGAGAGGTGCCTACCAAGGAGAAGAAAATACAGTTATTTATAAATGGACTCATTTAGAGGATTCGACATCACCTGTTAGGTAATCCATCTCTGAATACCTACACTGAGGTATTGAATGTTGCTCATTTACATTGTCAGGATCACCGCTTCCATGTTAAGGGGAGAAAGAGGGTAAGAGAGTCCAACCAACAGGGCAGGACTGGGGGCAGTAGCGTTGACAGGGCACATCAAGCACAGAGTCATCAGAGGAAGGGTGATTAGGGTCCCTTTGAGGGGGACACTGTAAAGAGGTTTCATTCCAAGGATTATCGACAGGGATAGGGTGGATATAGGCAAGGCCATCCTGGTCAGTAGAGAGCTCATTAGGACCATCAAGGCCAGGGTAGGGTTGGTAATGGTCAATAGAGTCGAGGCCAGCAAGGCCAAAGGGAATGTAACTTTATAGGCCGATGTTTCATTTGTGGCAAGACTGGCCACAAGTGACAGGATTGACCTGATAAGGGTCGGGTTCAGCAATAGCAGGGAGGCTGCTAGGAGCCTTAGATACCTATTTTCCCTGTCGCCCTCCCAGCACCAACACCCATACCAGCCTTACCAATAGCACCAACAGTTACAATAGCCCCACTTCAATAGGGATAGTTACAGTATGGATGCGTGTATCACGTACACCAGGCTGTAGTGCCACAGGTTCCACCCATTATTGAGGGTACATTTCTCCTCCATGGCATTTATGGACGCATTTTATTTGACACTGGGGCTTCGCACTCATTTATAGCCACTAGGTTTGCACGGGCCGCAAGATTGTTAGACACGACCGATAGTACAGTTACATGTATAGACTCGCCATTAGGTAATAGGACATTGATTTTCTTTATCTGTCGGGGAGTGAGTATAGATATTAGGAGACTGATTTTGCCCGCTGACATTCTCGTGTTAGATATGGCAGAGTATGACGTAATTATTGGCATGGATTGGCTAGCCACTTATAGGTCTATAATTGACTGTTACAGTAGGAGTATTATGTTCGCTATATCGGGCCATGAGATGTTTTTGGTAGGAATGCCTCATTATGAGGGAGTCTCATCCACCCACTTATACTTCATAGAGGAGGATACCTCTTAGGAGGTGGTGATTTCACTCGATTCGATTCCCGTTGTTTGTGAGTTCCCTGATGTGTTTCAAGAAGTATCGGGAATACCCCCTAGTAAAGAGATTGAGTTCGTCATTAACTTAGCTCCGGGCACTTGGACAATAGCACGTGCACCTTACTATATGGATCCTTCGGAGACGAGGGAGCTACGGGATCAGATCGAGCATCTTTTGGGATAGGGAGTTCATACATCATAGTACATCATTGTAGGGTTCCCCTGTATTGTTTGTAAATAAGAGAGATGGATCACTGCGACTTTGCGTTGACTATCGAGACCTGAATAAAGTCACTATATCGAATAAGTATTCGTAACCCCTAATCAATGACTTATTTGATCATTTGAGAGGTGCGGCCTACTTCTTGAAGATAAACTTGATATTCAGGTATCGTCAGTTGTGTGTCAGGGAGCATGATGTGTCTAAGACTGCCTTCTTGATGAGATATGGGTCCTATGAGTTTTGAGTTATGCCATTTGGGCTAACCAATGCACCGGTCGTATTTATGGACTTGATGAACAGGGTGTTCAGAGAGTTCTTAGATCAGTTTGTTATCATCTTCATTGATGACATTCTGGTTTATTCCCATTCCTATAAGGATCATGCCTAGCATTTACGCCAATTTTTACAGACAATATGTGAGCATCAGCTGTATACAAAGTTTAGAAAATATTGGTTCTAGTTACGTAAGGTATCATTTTTGGGGCATATTATTTTGGAGTTAGGGATATCGGTGGACTCGAGTAAGGTCTCGTCGGTGAGGAGTGGGGATAGCCCATGACACCAATGGAGGTACACAGATACTTAGTTTTGGCGGTATATTACAGGCGGTTTATCCGAGGGTTTTCAAAGATTACGAGTCCTTTGACTAACTTGACTCACAAGGGAGTGTCATTCACTTGGGATGATGCTTGTCAGTCGGCTTTTGATGAGATGAAGAACAAGTTGACTTCAAGACCAGTTCTCGCTCTACTAGTGTACACTGATGCATCCCTACATGGATTTGGGGGAGTACTCCAGTAGGAGGATCAGACTATAGCTTTCGCTTCTTGCAAGCTTAAGCCTCACGAGAGGAATTACCCCACCCACGACTTGGTTTGCCCTTCGGATTTAGCGATATTACCTGTTGGGGGAGAAATTTCACCTATTCACAGCTCACAAGTTGCTACAATACTTTTTCACTCAGAGAGAGTTGAATATGCATCAGCGCAGGTGGCTTAAATTTGTGAAGGACTATCAGTTTGTAATTCAGTATCACCCGAGGAAGGCCAGTGTGGTAGCTGATGCTTTGAGTTGGAGACCAGTGGGGGAGGTGACCAAAGTGTGGAAGGAAAAATGGAAGGAGTTGGATGATCAGGATATGTAATTGCCAAATCTTTCATGTCAGTTATGACCGTTACACCCTAGATTGTCACGAGGGTGGTAGAGGCACAGGCGACGGATCCGTTTTATTAGGAGGAAATTAGATAGATATTAGCTGGGGGGAGCTGAATAATACTCCATTAGTTTTAAGGGAGGTTTATGACTCAATGGTAGGTTAATAGTTCCTTAAGGGGAGGAATTACGACACGCTGTGATGGCAGAGACACACGGGTCCCGATTTACAGTACATCCTGGAGGAAATAAGATGTACCAAGACATGAGACGACATTAGTGGTGGAGTGGTATGAAGAGAGATATCATTAAGTTCATCTTTAGGTGTACTACTTGTCATCTAGTAAAGGTGGACCACCAGAGACCAGCAGTATTCCTACAGCCATTGGAGATTCCTATGTGGAAATGAGAGAGCATTTCCATGGACTTTATTATCGGGTTACCAACTTCACAGAGGGGTCGCGATTTATTTGACTAAGGTATCTCACTTCCTGCCAGTCCGGACAAATTATACTATAACTCAATACGCTCTAATTTTTATTACTGATATAGTGAGATTGCATGGGGTGCCATTATACATTGTGTTCGATAGGGAAAAGATTTTTGTATCTCAATTTTAGGAGAGTTCCCAGGAAGCTATGGGTACCGAGTTGAGATTGAGTACAGCTTATCATCCGCAGATGGATGGGCGGATGGAAATAACTAATCAGATGTTGGAAGACATGCTACGGATGTGTATCCTTAATTTTGGGGGAGGCTGGGAGCAGTATCTTCCACTAGTGGAGTTTGCCTATAATAACTCCTACCAGTTTATGATTGGCATGGACCCATTCGAGGCGCTATACAATAAAGAATGTCGTTCAAAAAATTATTGGTTGGAGGTGGGACATAAAAAGATACTAGGAACAGAGTTGATTCAGGATACTTCAGATAGGATAGAGATGATTCAAGTCATATACGGATAACTCAGGACAAACAGAAGTGTTATGCCGAAGCAAAGCGGTCCTTTCTAGAGTTTGATGTGGGGGATCAGGTGCTAATGCGTGTATCCCCTATGAAGGAGATAATGAGATTTGGGAAGAAGGGGAAATTGACGCCAAGGTATGTTGGGCCATTTCCTATCATTGAGCGGATTGGGCTAGTGGCGTATACACTCGGATTGTCGGAACACTTTCATTATATTCATAATGTGTTCCATATTTTTTCACTATGGAGATACCTACGGGATAAGTGGTCTTACACCCACATTGCACTAGAGAAGATAGACTTACATCCTGATATTTGGTACGAGGAGAGATCAGTTGCTATCTTATACCATAGTAAGAGGATATTGAGGTCAAAGGTAGTTCCGCTTGTACATGTTCAGTGGGGGCATCAAAATGACGATGAGTCTACTTGGGAGAGCGAGGGCGAGATGCGCAAGAGATACCCAGAGTTATTCATACTAGGTATTTTTTTCCTGAATTTTGAGGCGAAATTCCGTCATAAGGGGGGAAGTATGTAACATCCCATAATTTTAATGATGTTTAGAATTAGATTAATTGTGAATTAATTTGGTATCAATTAAATTAAATTGGAATATTCGTTGATGGGTGAGGACCTATATCTAGAGTCGTGAACCTAACATGTATATAATATCCGTAGATTATGCATTTTAAATACTTGTTGAATTTTTAAATTTTTTTCCTCGAGCTCTAACCCGTTTTATAAATCTATTTTATAAAAATCATTTTAGGTGCCCAGCTATAGGGAGGCCCATATTAGGAGTTCAATCTCTTTTGACGTTGTTACAGTTGTTGTGGACGATTGCAGGACTTATTTGGTAGATGATTAATGGTGAAAAATGGCGCGCATAAAACGCTGATCGTTGTTTTCTATTCACCGCCTCAATACAAAAACCTAAATTATGACTGTACTTGTTATACAACTTTCTTTTTCTTTTCTTTTCTTCTTTTTCTCACTTTTTCTTTTGTTTTCTACTTTTCTCTTTTTCTTTTTCACTTCTTTCACCATTATTTTCTCACTCTTTTCATGCTCAAATTGCAACCACAATACACAACATTAGTCAATCCCAAATAACATTCCAAAAAAAGGCATGTAAGGTAATATATATGGTATATAATTCCAATTTGGAGTTGGTTATGGGATTTTGGGTAATGAAAAGAAAGGCTAGTGTTTAGGCTCAAATGGGTTGACTAGGGAACATATAAAGGTGAGGTCAAGGTCATATGGGTGATATACAAAGATGGCCTATGATCATTTTATAAAGTTTACATAATTCTCGAGTCAAAATAATATATGAAAATCATGCTCAAGTAACACATTTCAAAAATAAACTCAATTAATGAACGATCAAATAAAAGAATAGAGAGATTACCAACGACTGTATCGTTTTCAAAGAGGAAAGAGTAGTGTATACACTCACAAATGAAGATAAGTCTCTAATCTCACTCGGTGTAAGTATATACAATGCAACAAAAGATTATCGAGTTATAAAAATCTTAAACCAAATCAATATAACAAGAAAAATGCATGTGCTTATGAGATTAAAGTTTAATTCATGAAGTTATTCATAATATCAATAAGTGAGGACTAAATTCTAATAACTTCTAAAATCGAGAACATGCATCATTGGATTGTCTATTGGATCAGGCAATTATTGAAATTTATCATCGGAAACAAAGACAAAAAGCCCAATAAAGGAGAAAAAATAAAGAAAATCTTTTTGAAATTTTTAATTTTTCTAAGAAAAGCATACTAAGTAACTAACATGTGAGCAAAAACATGGACTAAATAAATAAATGGATAGAATATCCCACACCTCCTAACTTAAAACCTGACATTGTCCTCAATGTGAATTAAGAACCAAGTTAAAGAGAGGAAACGAGCGATATTACCCAAAATTGGAACGATCCCCATATGAACAAGTCCAAAGAATCTACAAAACGAGTTAGTACCGAGCATAGCAAAAATAAATAGCAAAAATTTAACTAATTACACTAGACTAAATTAAAAAGGAAAGAAAAGATAAAAAGAATAAAAAGCTAACTATATACAACCTACTATTTAGGCTTCACATTACCTATACACTAGAAGTCTAAATAGTTTAGGGTCCACCATATAAATGATTTGTCTTTGGAGGATAACCGGTGTACCCTCACACTCAAGCATTCCTTCCAAAAAATAAGAATTTCGTTTGAACAATGGAAGGCATGTGTAAGGCGGAAGAAATGAACCATCGTCAATTAAAAGTTTTGGAGGGACTATGGGGGATTTGGATTGAACGGGTGACAAAAACATTTGGGGGCCGAGAAAAGCAAAATATCCTCCCAAGGATTTTGAAATTGGAATGGGAGGTGGCGCACATGAAGGCAAATATGCGTTCCTGGAAGGAGACTTGAGCAAGTACTCCTCATCGACGAAAAGGTTTAACACATTAAAGTTTGAAACCGATTCATCGGGTACTTGTGACGGTGTGATAACAGAGAATGAAAATGGGGAGGAAAGAAATTCAAACTCACGAAATGAATCATCATCGCATGAACATTGAGTTTCGAAAGAAATAAGATCATTTTCAATGAAATGTTATTCTTTGGGGGCCAAAGAAGAAATCATTTCATTGCAAACAGATGTTACGTCATTTTCATCCTCACTTTCAATATCTATTACGCAATGGGAAAAGTCGACAATGATTTGTTCCAAAGTAGGCACAAAGTCCTCATTTGGTTCAAAACATTCCTCGACTTCAAAGGTCTCGGAAGCAAAATAGTCATCGAATTTAAATAATAAATCCAATTCATGTTCCCACAAACGATTTTCTTTCCAACAACGATTTTCAATTTTCTCATTCTCAAGCATACGCAAACCCTCACCGAAAGTCATAGGTCGAGGAGCGGATTCTCGCAAATGAAAACTTTGAAAATTATCATCGAACTTAAACTTAAACTCATTATTATAGGAATTTTGAAAACTACTGCAATTCATTTCAAACTTCCTATTATAAGTAATTAGAGGCCTAAAATAATTATCATTATCATCAAAATTCCAATAACCCAAGTTTTGACTTTCGTTATACTCACCCAAAGTCATTTTTGAATTTGTAAATTTTTAGGACTTTAAGTATTGACCGAAAGTCAAAGGATTAAGCGAATTTTGAGAATTATAACAATGATTACCGAAATAATTGGAATAAGATACGCTTAACCCAAAAATGGCTCGAAGTGGCGAATTCCATAAAGTAGATGCGCGCAGGAAAAATTCAAGCATTTCTTGGCGCTCAAATGTAGAAGTCCTGCAAAAAGGTTAGCCAAAAAATACAAATAAAAAGAAAATACTACAAAATACTAAATCAAATAAATTATAAAACAAACTCATCCCCGACAACGACGCCATTTTGATTAAGGCTGAAAAGCGACGCGCGTCAAAAGCCGATCGTTATTTTTTGTTCACCGCCTCAATACAAAAACCTAAATTATGACTGCACTTGCGATACAAGTGTAGCGGTAAGTTGGGTATCGAAAATCCACAGAGACGAGTTGCTAGAATTTATAGGATTTAATACTCCTAAATAAAAGTGCAAAAGGTAAATATGAACAAAAAGGAAAAGATGCAAAAAGGGAAATGATTAATCTAGGCGAGGGAAAATAAAGCTAGACTAATAAAAGCGGTAAAAACTATAGGTTGCGTCGAATATCCCTCACCCGAGTTAATTAGTATAAAATGGTTACATGGGTCGACGAGTTATTACAAATGCGTCTCGTTTATACAATTAATTAAATCAAGGGTTGTCACGCCCCTAAATTTTCATAAAAGCCTAATACGATTTTGGCGATAACATATACCCCAGAAATTACGCACGTAAGGTCGTAAGCACGGAGCATACATGATATGCCCCGTCAAATCTTCTAGGCATAATAACTAGGAAAACGCACCCAAAATAGACCCGTAAACACCATAACCAAAGCCAAGAAACATGTCAACCCGGAATGAGTTCAATCCGACACAACCTAGACTAAATTAGCTAGAAAGCATATTATAAACGCAATAAATAAATACAATAAATCTACACTAGAAAACAAGGAAAGAAATAATGTAAAACTAATTATAAAAGCATGCAAATTAACTTCAAACCAAGAAAAAAGGAAATATAACTATATTAAAATGGTAGGGAAGATGAATAGTTAACTTACAAACCCAAATGGGTGTCAAACCAAGTTAAGAAGAAGTAGAACTCTCGAAACCCCCAAACCCTAAGCTAAAACTATCTAAAACGAATTATATCTAATATTTACAACAAAAATGGTTTATATAGTAAGTGGAATTATAATAGAAAAGAAAAGGAAAAAGAAAAGGGAAAAATATTTGCTGAAAACAGGGGAACGATCGATCGATGGTTGGAAAATAAGTCCACTGTCTAAGCTCGAAGGAAAATATCTAAAGGATCGATCGATTGATCCTTTTGATCGATCAAGCAGGTCTCAACCAAGTTCCCCCCGCTTTAGTTCAATTATTTTTCTCTTCCGCTAAAATCGTTATAACTTCTTCGTTAGGGATCGGATTAGAGCACCATTTATGGCCACATGAAGCTTGCGAGGAGGGAAACAATTCAGTGTAGATGTTGGGCCAGGTGCCCAAGCTATGAATTGACCAAAATGCCCTTGAACGTGTGATTGCGTACGAAACTTAGCCGGAATGCGTCCGAACTTCACACTTAGCATCCAAATACCTATAAAAGCTCAAATAACCCCTGCAAAGCATGTTAACATAGATATCCAAGGTTGTCTAGTTAATGAGTATAAATATAGGGAATAAGATATCCGAGGGGGATAAAATGCGTAGGTTTGAGGGATAAAATACGCAATATTTGCGTATAATCAGTAGATGCCTCCATTCCTTTCAAATCAGATGCTTCATTTAATTTATCTCAGTCAGGCATGTCAACATCTTCTATTAATAATTGCTTCCAAATATATTGTACTTCTTTTATTAATCAGTTGTGGATTTAGTTTTTATATGGATTATTGTATTGGAGTTTCAGACTGGGGTGTTTACTCCCTTCATATCTTATTTGATTCAGTATTTCACTATTTGTAATATTGATTAATTTAGTATACTAAATGTGATATTTAAATCGCTTAGTTGTTTTAAATAATTGCTTGTTAATGATAAAAATAAAATTTGACACTAGCTTTTGAAATACTAGGTGGTTAATAAATATTAAAAAAAGTTTTCGACAGTGATGCTAAGAATGGACCAACTGAATATTATGTTTTAATTTAATAAATGACTGATCACCTGGTATTTAATTAGAGGGGGTGTCACATGAAACCATTGGCCTTACTGGTCTCTATCATTGTTCCATTGGCCCTGAAGGCCCTGGGGAACTTGCTATTGATTAGAGCCATGTTGACCGTTCCTGAAACCTTAACCCTCTAGTTGGTAGCCTCCTAATTCAAACCTCTTGGCCTGATCCCCCTGTTGGGAATCCTACCCCTGCTGCCTCACCACCTGTTATTGAGGTGCCCCACTGGCACTACTCCCTCCTACCCTACCTGGGTGGCTCGACTCATCCGTGATGATGCTGGAAATAACACCACCCTTCAAGGTGTTTATAAGCTCAATTCAATGTTAATAATGGCAGCATAAAGGCATATAGTAGAAGGAGGTGAGGAGAAGAGGAAGATCACCAGAATATAAGTGGTTCAGCCAATCAGGCCTACGTCCACTGTGCAAGTGTGTGATTAATATCACTGTATGAGGGCTCTAATATCCATAGATACAAACTCTCAAGCTTTCTATCTCTACTGTGTATTTGAACAGAGTTTCAGCTAGGGTTGCTAACTTCATATCCTTTGTAAGGTAGAGGATGACCTCTATATATAGTACCTGGGGGGTGTAATGTACCCCCTATGCATGCAATGAGCATGTGTGTGTTGATCTAGCCAATCTGATGAATACATCTGTCATTGTCACATGTAGATAATGATGATGAAATATTCCCTCCACGTGAGGGGAATGATTTGTTATAACTGATTTGTGTACACGTGTTCCCAACCACACATATGCGTATAAGAGCTCGGCTATTTGTGATTGGTCCCAACATCGGCCTTTAAGAGGATGAGGTTGGTGTGGTAGGGCAACTGATTGATTAATGGTGACCTTGGCTTACTAGTAGAGTTGAGGTAAGGCATGCGGGACTGCAACGTCGACTTGGGCCGAGGTAATAGTGGAGTAGCAGGAACGTCAGATAATTCATAGCCGAGGCTGGTTATAATTGTGGGATTGTTCTTGTAACCTTGTCCTGCGCCTAGCTGAGGTTGTCATACTTGGGTGGCCTGTTGAATAACCCCCTATGGATCATAAAGACCTCTCTTGCCGAGGTAGCTAGTAACATCATCCATGGACGACCTTTTGGGGACGAGACCACTGGTTATTGATCTATGAGGTTGAGGTCGAGGCTGAGCTGCTGTATGAGAGTTATGAGGCTGAGGCCAACGTCTTCTATTTTGACCCTTATCTGGACGACCCTGCCAATGATTAAGCCATAGATGACCCTATTGAGGCCGACCCTACTGAGGCCGAGACTTATCTGGATGACCCTGGCAATAATTAAGTCGTGGCCGACCCTGTTGAGGATGACCTTATGGAGGTCGACCCTACTGGGGCCGACCCTTATCTGGATGACCCTACCAATGATTAAGCCATGGCCGACCTTGTTGAGGCCGACCCTACTGAGGCCGACCTTGTTGAGGCCGACCCTACTGAGGCCGACCTTTATCTGGATGACCCTGCTAATGATTAAGCTGTGGCCGACCCTGTTGAGGTCGACCCTATTGAGGCCGACCTTACTGAGGCCGACCCTTATCTGGATGATCCTGCTGAGGATTAAGTCGTGGCCGACCCTATTGAGGCCGACCTTATTGAGACCGGTCCTTATCTGTATGACCCTACTAATAATTAAGTCGTGGTCGATCCTGTTGAGGCCAACCCTATGGAGGCCGACCTTATTGAGGCCGACCCTATTGGGGTCGACCCTTATCTAGACGACCCTGCTAATGATTAAGCCATGGCCGACCCTGTTGAGGCGGACCCTATTGAGGCCGACCTTATTGAGGCCCACCCTACTGAGGTTGACCTTTATCTGGATGACCCTGCTAATGATTAAGTCGTGGGCGACCCTGTTGAGGCCGACCATGTTGAGGCTGACCTTACTGAGGCCGACCCTTATCTGGATGACCCTACTGAGGATTAAGTCATGGCTGACCCTGTTGAGGCCGACCCTACTGAGACCGGGTTTTATCTAGATGACCCTGCTAAGGATATGTGAGGCTCTTATGAGATGTGATGTCTGTCGTCCTAAGAGACGAAGGTACATTTTAGTCATATCAATTACCCCCTAGCCCTTAGTCTTCAATGTAGATAGAAGGCTAAGGGATAAAGTATATTTGGGCCTATCACTGATTTTTGTCTCTAACCAAGACAAAGGTTTGCAAAGTATGAGATCACTAAGTTAATGATGTTTCAGATATGAGACCACCAAGTAAATGATGTTTGTCTCAGATATAAGGCCACCAAGTTAATGATGTTAACTCTCATGTCACCAAGTTAATGATGTTTCAGATATGAGATCACCAAGTTAATGGTGTTTGTCTCAGATATGAGGCCACCAAGTTAATGATGTTAACTCTCATGTCACCAAGTTAATGATGTTTCAGATATGAGACCACCAAGTTAATGATGTTTGTCTCAGATATGAGGCCACCAAGTTAATGATGTTAACTTTCATGTCACCAAGTTAATGATGTTTCATATATGAGATCACCAAGTTAATGATGTTTGTCTCAGATATGAGGCCACCAAGTTAATGATGTTAACTCTCATGTCACCAAGTTAATGATGTTTCAAATATGAGACCACCAAGTTAATAATGTTTGTCTTAGATATGAGCCCACCAAGTTAATGATGTTAACTCTTATGTCACCAAGTTAATGATGTTTCAGATATGAGATCACCAATTTAATGATGTTAACTCTCATGTCACCAAGTTAATGATGTTTTACATATAAGATCACCAAGTTAATGATGTTTGTCTCAGATATGAGTCCACCAAGTTAATGATGTTAACTCTCATGTCACCAAGTTAATGATGTTTCAGATATGAGAGCACCAAGTTAATGATGTTTGTCTCAGATATGAGGCCACCAAGTTAATGATGTGAACTCTCATGTCACCAAGTTAATGATGTTTTAGATATGAGACCACTAAGTTAATGATGTTTGTCTTAGATATGAGGCCACCAAGTTAATGATGTTAACTCTCATATCACCAAGTTAATGATGTTTCAGATATGAGATCACCAAGTTAATGATGTTAACTCTTATGTCACCAAGTTAATGATGTTAACTCTCATGTCACCAAGTTAATGATGTTTCAGATATGAAATCACCAAGTTAGTGATGTTTAAGGTCTGAGGTCATCAAACTAAGATGTTACCCCTATAAATTTCACCAAATTAATGATGTTTAAGGTCTGAGGTCATCAAACTAAGATGTTTCACTTTACACCTTGTCACCAAATTATGATGTTTTAAGGTCTGAGGTCATCAAAGTAAGATGTTTCACCTCAGACCTTGTCACCAAATTATGATGTTTTAAGGTCTGAGGTCATCAAATTATAATGTTTTAATGTCTGAGGTCATCAAACTATGATGTTACCCTCTTAAATTTCACCAAATTAATGATGTTTAAGGTCTGAGGTCATCCAAGTATGATGTCTTACCTCAGACCTTGTCACCAAATTATGATGTTATAAGGTCTTAGGTCATCCACTAAGATGTTATCCTCATAAATAATTTTTCACCAAATTAATGATGTCTAAGGTCTGAGTTCATCCAAGTATGATGTCTTACCTCAGACCTTATCACCAAATTATGATGTTCTAAGGTTTAAGGTCATCAACTATGATGGAGCAAGAACCCTCGTATACCTCTTGTAGGACGCGAGGAACCTTTGTGGGATGAACACATCTGATGAGAGGTAATAAAAAATCCCTTCTTATATAGGACGTCTCCTATTATGGAGAACTTTGCAGCTCTATACCTTAATTTCCTCCTCTCTATCTTGGATTCCGGAAGCTCTCCCTCTTTGATATATCTGATGAGGGGGTCCATCCATGACTCCCCCAGATTCAAATTGAGGCAAGGGTTACTAACCTCTTCTTTTTCGATGGTCGCCCTCGATAAGACCTCAACTGTAACTGTTCTTCTGATATCTATCTTCGTTGTCGAGGCCAACCTTGCTAATGCATCAGCGTGGCTATTATTTTATCGGGGTACTCTCTTCATCTTTACCTCTTTGAAACCTTCATGCATTATTCGCACCCTCTTCAGGTATTTGGCCATCCTTTCATCCTTGGCCTCATCCAAAACTTGGTTAACTAACCTCGAGTCACTATGAAGTAGGAGTCGTCTTACCCCAAGGGTCTTTGCCAAGGAGAGGCCTGTGAGCATGGCCTCATATTCCGACTCATTGTTAGATGCCTTAAAGTTGAACCTCAAAGCATACTCAATGTTGGTACCATCTGGAGCTGAAAATATTATTAGCCCTGCACCGCTTCCACTGTCATAAGAAGACCCATCAACAAAGAGGTTCCAAATTATGATGCCAAAATGATGATGCTGGAAATAGCACCACCCTTTAAGGTGTTTGTAAGCTCAATTCAATGTTAACAATGGCAGCTTAAAGGAATATAGTAGAAGAAGGTGAGGAGAAGAGGAAGATCACCAAAATATAAGTGGTTCAACCAATCAGGCCTACTTTCACTGTGCAAGTGTGTGATTAATATCACTGTATGAGGGCTCTAATGGCCATAGATACAAACTCTCAAGCTTTCTCTCTCTACTGTGTATTTGAACAGAGTTTCAGCTAAGGTTGCTAATTTCGGATCCTTTGTAAGGTAGAGGATGACCTCTATATATAGTACCTGGGGGGTGTAATGTACCCCCTATGCATGCAATGAGCATGTGTGTGTTAATCTAGCCAATCTGATGAAGACATCTGTTATTGTCACATGTAGATAATGATGATGAAATATTCCCTCCACGTGAGGGGAATGATTTGTTATAACTGATTTGTGTACACGTGTTCCCAACCACACATATGTGCATAAGAGCTCGGCTATTTGTGACTGGTCCCAACGTCGGCCTTGAAGAGGACGTGGTTGGTGTGGTAGGGCAACTGCTTGATCAGTGGTGACCTTGGCTTACCAGTAGAGCTGAGGTAAGGCATGCGGGACTGCAACGTCGACTTGGGCCAAGGTAATAGTGGAGTAGCAGGAATGTCGGCTGATTCATAGCCGAGGCTGGTTATGATGGTGGGATTATTCTTGTAACCTTGGCCTTCGCCTAGCCGAGGTTGTCATACTTAGGTGGCCTATTGAATAACCCCTTATGGATCATAAAGACCTCTCTTGACGAGGTAGCTAGTAACATCATCCATGACCGACCTTTTTGGGACAAGACCGCTATTATTGATCTATGAGGTTGAGGTCGAGGCTGAGCTGTTGTATGAGAGTTATGAGGCTGAGGCCAACGTCTTCTGTTTCGACCCTCATCTGGACGACCCTGCCAATGATTAAGCCATAGCTGACCCTGTTGAGGCCGACCCTACTGAGTCCGAGACTTATCTGGATGACCTTGGCAATGATTAAGTCGTGGCCGACCCTGTTGAGGCCGACCTTATTGAGGCCGACCCTACTGGGGCCGAACCTTATCTGGATGACCCTACCAATAATTAATCTATGGCCGACCCTGTTGAGGCTGACCCTATTGAGGCCGAACTTGTTGAGGCCGACCCTACTGAGGCCGACCTTTATCTGGATGACCCTGCTAATTATTAAGTTGTGGCCGACCCTGTTGAGGTCGACCCTATTGAGGCCGACCCTGTTGAGGCCGACCTTACTGAGGCTGACCCTTATCTGGATGACCCTGCTGAGGATTAAGTCGTGGCCGACCCTGTTGAGGCCAACCCTACTGAGACCGATCCTTATCTGGATGACCCTACCAATAATTAAGTCGTGGCCGACCCTATGGAGGCTGACCTTATTGAGGCCGACCCTACTGGGGACGACCCTTATCTGGACAACCCTGCCAATGATTAAGCCATGGTCGACCCTGTTGAGGTGGACCCTATTGAGGCCGACCTTATTGAGGCCGACCCTACTGAGGTCGACCTTGATCTGGATGACCCTGCTAATGATTAAGTCGTGACCGACCCTGTTGAGGCCGACCCTTATCTGGATAACCCTTCTGAGGATTAAGTCGTGGCCGACCCTGTTGAGGCCGACCCTACTGAGACCGGTCCTTATCTGGATGACCCTACTAAGGATATGTGAGGCTCTTATGAGATGTGATGCCTGTCGTCCTAAGAGACGAGGATACATTTTGGTCATATCAGTCCGCTCTCTTGCTTGCCTTCAGATGGAAGCGGTGGTCTTGGTAGTGCAAAAGTGCATCAATAACGACTTATGTATAAGTCTGTAATGCTGGGTTGCAAGTAAATGTTTCCTGATCCTCCAGGATAGACCATCCATAAACTTAAGGTTTTTCTTTTCTTCGGTGTTAACCTTGTCCGGCACAAAGTTTGCCAAATGAGTGAAATTCTCCTCGTATTCAGCCACTGAACAGTCACCCTTCGTAATATTATTAAACTTCTTCCTTATCTCTGTCTGTACTACCGAAGGAAAGTATTTACGGCCGAACTACTCCCAAAACTCTATAATCGACATAGTATCCCTCTCCGCTAAGGTGGTAATGAACTCCCACCACTTCAATGCAACCCCCACAAGTTTGAAACTAGCAAGCATCTGTTTCGAGGTATCTTTGCATTCAATCATTCGTAGATGATGCTGTAGGTCCTTCTTACACTGACACACTACTATAACATCTAAGATCCCTGAAAACTCCGGTGGGTGGACTTTTTAAAAAGCCTTCCTAACTTTCTGCTAAGACAACGGTCCCAGTTAGGCCTGAATCACTGGTGCCACTCGTGGTTGTGGTTGGGTTTGTGGAAAATGGAAGGCCATGGTAGTCATGGCTAAGTAAACTACCTAGGCCACTATATCATCCACATGTGCAGTCATCATGAACCTCAGTGGTGGTTGTGGCTATGGTTCATTCGGCTCCTAATGAACCTCTCACCTCGTCTCTCACTGCTTCTCTAGTCAGTCTACCTCTCTTAAAGGTCATCTTAAATTAAAACGATTTATATGATTTCACAGCCAATATAAAATCTACTAGCAGAAGCACGATATCTCAAACTCGTAAAGACAAAAGCAATAGTCCTAACAATAGGGCTTTATATCAAAAGAACTAAATTTGTAGTAAGCCGTACAGAACCTATAAACACTAGAACTTGATGCTCTGATACCTTATGTAACACCCGCCTAATTAAGTATCGGGTGATCAGTCCTTCATTAAATTAAAACAGGATTCTCATTTGATTCATTCTTAGCATCACTGTCGAAAACCATTATTTATTAATCACCTATTAGTTAATTAAGCCGGTGTCAAAATTTTATCTTTTTATTTAACCGATAAAAATATGCAAAAAACTAGATTAAACCATTCACACAGTAATAGAGTCTAAACCATCACAATATAGAAATAAATAAATATCTTGCAGAATAAACCATCGGCTACAAATCCCAAACCCAAATAATAAATCCAATAGATGATAAATAAATCCCAATATAAGTCTGAATTGAATAAGTGAATAATGTGCTCAAGGGGTAACATGCCCATAAATGAAGTACTGAGATAAGGAGATCCTAATCTAGGAATGAACAAGTGAAACATCTAATCCAAATCCTGCATGCATCCACATATGTTGCAGCTACAGATCCTTGGAATAGATAATCAAGTTTGGCGTCCCTGTGGACGGTAACCTAAAAGGCTTTGAAAATATTTATAGCGAGGGTTAGAACCCAAAACATTTGAAAAAATATTTAGCAAGTATTTATCGCAGTTTAAAAATCAGTTATTAGATACACATGTTAGATTCGCGAACACTCTCTTGAGTTGCCACACCCCTTAACTATAGTGTGCGCCTAGCAGTTTCTACTTAACCCACCTAGCCATACTAGCCAAGCTAACTAGACATAAGTAGTTATATAAATTATCGACATGTCTAAGTCCCTATATCTCCCATACAGTACGCTATCCGAATTAATATTTCTCATATATTCTTAATATCGTAAGTAACATTTCCCATATGTTATCATTTAATCATTTAATTAAGTATCTCTACTTAATCTTCTTTTTAGTCATACAATATCTAACTACCTACTGTCACACGTAAGTAGAATGTTCATACAGGTAAAAAATTTACACACTAATATATACAACTATGGCGTCCCTTAGGATAACCACCATTGATACAGGCATAATCTTCTATCAAGTCCATGCATCACACGTACTACATTAGGGACTATTAGTTCGGTATGTCATCTCGAACCCAAAATCAAATAACAGGCAATGGGGCGAACATAGTTTTATGTCTTTGGACTACGCACGTACCTAACATACCCAAATGACTTGTCAGTCCCACTAATGAACGACATATAGTGACCCACCCTAAGTTCTATGTTCTTGGGCACAAATTTAGACCTCACTGGAATCGTTAAGGTGAGATTACCCACTATATGGGAACCTCCGTGATAGCAAGCAGCTTAGGTATGTTAACATTTAGCATCCGTCATATAATAGGTAATCACAAAACCTATATATATATATATGTATATCATTTATACGTAGTGTATATCACTCGAATACTCATCATACTTATTATTTTACGATTAGGCTCACTATCGTATTAATCCGAATATTATTCTTTACTCTAAGGGTCCTAGTTACCCCTTAAATCACTTCAGTGGTTAACTCATTCATACCCTACTGGCCTATATAATAATTTCATTTGAAATTCCCATAACTCACTCTCGTTCTCTCGAATAGATTACATTATGATTAATCACAATTAAATCCTCGCCTTAAATCTCTTAACATGACTAAGTCTCATCCATGCCATAGTCTTACTGTAAGTCAACTAGTCCCTCATTGCATTATAAAAAGGCCCCAAAAGTCACCCCCTTAATTATACAAGATTTTTAGGGTTAAAAAGGGAAATTTGACAAACCTGGGCATGCCTAATCGATTCGCCCTTAGTCCAAATTGATTCGAAAAGTAGCAGTTGCCTTCTTCGTTGCGTTTCTGCGTTTTTCACCATTCAAATTCTCATGTAAGGCTTCAAAACTCCCAAATAATATTACTAATCATCATTCATATGTATTGGTATTATTCTTAATGTTTTAAACAAATTAAATCTTCAATAAATTCAGTCAAGAACAAATCAAACCCATTAATCATCAAAAACCCCAGTTTTTGTGTTCTTCCTACATATTCATCCACGAACACAGATTCTCTTCATATTCATCACTATTCCTAATTTGATTTAGTCTACTCTACATCTGTGGATCAATTATACATACAAATTCTACCCAGATTATGAGTTATAATCATCTATAATTCAAGAACAACGTTTAATCACATTTTAACACTGTATTCTACATGGGTATTATAACTTCAAAATAAATTGCAAATAAACACTTGCCTCTTTAGGATTGATGATCTAAATTCGCAAATTGATGATGAATTGGTTTGTCTTCCCTTCCGATATACTCTCCAATGATGATGGTGGTGCAAGAACAACTTGAATCCTTCAAGAATTCTCTCTTAAGCTTCAAAAATGGTTTCTCCTTCTTCTCTAATGGCCTCTCTTTATTTTCTATATTTTTAACCCTAGCCTCTCCCAACTATATGGTGATAAAGGCTTTAGAAATTCGTAGGTCTCTTAACCCTAGGTTACCAAATAACTAAAATGCCCCCATATGGTGCCGATTTGGTCTAAAATTACCCCGGGACCCAAACAATACCCCTAGGTATACTATTTTGACCCTTTCGGAATCATCTGTGACCTCAAAATTATCATTCGAGTCATTCTAAATAAATCTCCTATCTCGACCTCATTTTAGTCTATCCCTGACTCTCAATTGAAATATAATAAAATCTCATCGTTTGACTCACACGGCGTATAATAATAGTCACGTATTTTTTACTACACACTTGGTAAATATTATTCCGTTTATACTAATAATTATCTCTCCTGATTAATATTTAAATAGACACATAACAATTAATTCAATTAAATTACAACACACTTGTAATTTAAATTTTGCCTAATTAATTAAATATTTAATGCTCAGAAATACGAGGTGTTACACAATTCTTACCCAAATTCTCATTATTGCAACGTTTGATTGTTAACCCAGCATTGAATGGCTTAAAACAAGGCACGTGACTTCTTTTGGAAACTAAAACTGAGAATCCCATTCTCCCCCCCCCCCCCCCCCCACACACACACAAGAAACGAATTCCACGAAATTGAACTACTATCCAATTGTTTCAACCGATGTGAAGTGAATGATGTGATGGATGCTCAGTGCATCAAATGTTAATCCGTCCTTCATCTTCTGCAAAATGCAACCCACATCTCAGCTCGAAATCAAATCCAACAAGAGGTTAGTCCATATTTTTTCCCTATTTTTTCTCCGAAATCTATCTTTTTCATTTTTTGAAATGATTTTTGGTTTATATATGTGGGAAAGATTTCGTTTATATTGGAAGAACAAAAACTAATGATATTTTGGATGGGTTTTTGTAGATTTTTCTTTGCCTATATTTTTTTTCACCTTTTTCTGTTAATGATTTATGATGTTACATGATGGAAATGAAATATGGGTTTTTTACAAATTTGTGGACAAAATATGCATTTTTGAAAACATTCCTATATGCACACTATGATCTTTAGGTGATGTTGGCCATGTGATGAAATGGTTACCTCCAACTAGAGAAAATATTCCTTGTCATGATCATTTGAAATGGCCTAGGTTATATGATAAATATTGCGATTTAGAGTGCTACTGTAATTGGAATGGTTTACTCGTGCCACAAGCAAAATCTGCAAAATATTGCAAAGATCCAATCAAAAACAGTGAGAAATGTATCCGTTTAATGCAACGAAAAACTGAACAGATGGAAAAAAATATTGCAACGCTGACATTGTAAACATTTGATAAATATTGAACTTGACAATCCAGTGTACGCATTGGATCCATAACTTTCAGACTACAAAATGGACGATTCCTACATGGATACTGTAAAACATCTACCAAACATGTTGATGGGTGACATGAATGTATTATGTTGCGATCCACGGCTGCCCAGGAAACTACGAAGTAATTAATATGCAACTTTCTTTTGTGTTTATTGTGTGAATTTTAATATTGAATTTTGAATTCTTAAATTTATTTTTTATTATTTGTATTTTTTATTTTAAATCTATTTATAAAACACATTTCCACCACATTATCAAAGGACATTTTAAATTAATTTTTTTCCACATTGTTTCACCATTCAAATACATTCATTCAATTTCAACAGATTGTGTCTAAATAAATGTGCTATCATCCAAAATAAAGTACATTCTTCCAACTTGAATACTTTAAATCCAACTCATTTGCCAACTTGCATTCAAACGGACATTATATTCTTCCATCATTTCTCATCCAACACCACACTCGCATCTAAAACCACATTATAATTCTGAAAATGAAGACAAAAAGTGATAAGTATTAAAAAAATGGATAACAAAAAGGTGGGAAAATTACAAAATAAGTCAATTTTTATATTGACAAAAGTCTCAATTTCCATGACAAATTTTAACTATCAAACAACGTAAGTAGGAGTATAGGTGTTTTCTGTAGGCAAATTATGTTTATCAAACATAGAAATATGAAAATTACATAATTTAAAATGTAAAATTAAATTATCAAACAACACAAAATTTGTGTGGATAAATTTGTCACGACAAAATTTTTCAAGCCATCTTTTCTATCAAACGGAGAATTACTGAAAATAGTTCTCCCATCTATTCTTTTGTTGTACGTGGGAGATGCTTCAAATATATTACGCACAACTTTGATTATTTGCTAGCATGCAGGTCACGCGATGCATGACCGAATTTATCTAAATTGTATTATTTTATTGTTGTACCATGTTTCACATAATATATTCTACAAATGAAAGGAGATTGAATTTTAAATTAAAATAAAAAGTCATATGAATGACATTCAATAAGTGCAATCAATATTTTTAATTTTGAGAATACATTATAACTCAATTTTCATTTACTTTTTTATCACAAAACAAAGAAAATAATTATTTTCAATCATTGAAGTAGTTTAATATAATAATTAAAACTATTGATCCTTTTTAGAACTAAAATTATGAGATAAAAATTGTCAATTAAGTATTTTTAAATACGTGAAGAACTTCAAGTTTGGATATTCAAATTTTAAAGTACAAATGGATAAGTCAAATAATATCTAAAATAATGTAAGTTCAAATCAAAATCAACACCTAACTTATGAAAAGTAGACATATGATTAAAATAAATATAAGATGGAAAGTGCAAGTGAATTGTATGGTGGGAGTATTTTTCTAAATAAAATATTTTTATAAACAAACAATTCAAACAGGGCATATATTGTTTATTCGGTGTGTCAAATATTTTTATTATTTAAATTCTTTGATAATAAGTTTTTGATCCAAATATACAAATAGTTTAACAAACTCAATCAAAAAGTAATTTAGTGAAAATATAAAAATTGTAAAAGGCACACACAACATAATATATGTACTGAATTTGCAAAATGATACCCTTCACAAATTTAACTTCACTCAACCGAGCCGCCATTGGAATTCGATAAATCTGACCGAAAACCCAGATCTGATGTCGTTTGAGGTGGAGAAGAAGTTGGCACGGCGTGAGTTCCTGGGAAACAATTCTTTAAAATATGGACGTTGGTAGAACATCTATGGTCATTAATGATGCATTTTGTCGCAAATAATAAAATTTCATAATGAGAAACAATTAATGGCTCATAACAATTAGGATGTGTTTAATTGGAGGGGTGGAAAAAATAATCAAGAAAAATCTTTCTAAGATTTTTTTTCTCTTACCTTCCCCTAAAAGAAATATTTTTCATGGAAAATGTCCAAAATGTACTATAGTAATCAACACTTCGAAAAAGTAAAAGTTTTAAAATCTTCCATTAAAAATATTGTTAATCAAACATACCCATAGTTAACTTATAATTTAATGAAGTGAGTAAACAGCATGAGAATATTTCGAACGCTTGTTTTATCGGGGTGTTCAATAATTCTTGCAAATAGACCTTTTTTTGCGATCAATTCAGTTTCTCAACAAAGAATTTCATACTATCATTCATTTTTCATAATGAGGGTAAAATACATTGCAAAATTTTTTTTATAGCAAGCAGGGGCGGATGGACATAGGGCCTAAGGGGGGCGGCAGCCCCGATTCAATATATATATACATATAGGATTTTTTGGTAAAACTTCGAACTTCAAGGTATACCTCTAATTATTTAGAAAACTGTAGTTTAATCTGAATTTTTGGTATTTGTATGTGTAGTCTCAAATTTCTGTAATTTGTAAATTTTTGTAGTTTGAAATTTTCTTTATGCCCTTAATAGCAAGTAATTTTTTTTATATGCCCTTAATTTGTAATTTTTTGTATTTTTATATGCTCTTAATGTGTAATTTGTAGTTTTTTTTAAATATGTGGTGATATATGTAGTCTGGAATATAGTTTTTTTTTTAAATAGAAAGTCATGAAAAAATTTGTTAAACGTAAAAAAGAAGACAACACTCAAACCATATCTAAAACTGAGGTTCAATCATCTTCTAATGCGGAGTACGATATTCTTCTCTATCAAGCTATAATTTGTATAAAACTCGAAATAAAACTATAATTTGTAGTTGTTTGGGCATTATTGGGCTCAATTTGGATGAACTATAATTTGTATAAAATTCGAAATAAAATTATAATTTGTAGTTGTTTGAGTATTATAAAGTTATAATTTATTTAAAACTTGAAATAATTCAAAAAAAAATCGTTTTGAAGGCTCACGCCCTCGAACCCCCGACACCACTTAAAAGTTTCATCCCAACCCAATTGAACAAAAATTTTAGATCCGCCGCTAATAGCAAGGACAAACCATTCGATGCTAAAACACCTTAATATCAAGAAAAAGTGATTTATCGAAAAAGCAAATGGTCACTTTTAAAGTCTTTTTAATCGTAGAAAAGTTGATAAATTGATGAACCAAAGAGATTTGTAATGGCATCGGAGACGGCAAGAGGGTACAAACGCCTTTCCTTCCTCTTGACATTGCTTCTCCAAGAAGCTTAGAAAATGGTTACTTCATCAATTCAATTTCTACCATTACATGAAGAAGACGTGAGGAAGTAATAGCAAAAAAAGGGACATTGCTTTGGACTTTTGAACTTTCAAATCTTTGATTTTATGAGATTGCAAAGGATAAGGATTTGAAGAGTCAATTTTCAAGGAACAGTCATAAATTGTAAATGCTCAATGCAGAGAAAAGAGCACATTTAGGATCTCCATTAATGATGCCACATGTTAATTTGAGGCTTAAGCCTACAAATTTATATATATAAAGATTTATTTTTCAGCACTTATATTATTCTAACAAGGGACGATTCAGCCTTCTCATCTGCTTTGGTTTGGTTTTCTGTCATTTGTGATTAACCCTCTCGGCTCCAATATAAGGCCTACAACTTGAACGTCATTCTTACTCCCCACTCCATCTCTAATTTTTTTTCCTCTACATCCCTTTTCCATTTAATACATAATATTTAAGGCATTTCAAAAGGCAATATCAGCTTGGCTACCCACCTCGTGTAAGGAACTAGGTCTGTGATTTTAGCTCACAATATTGGTTTCCCCTTGATTAGAGGTCTTATTTTTTGGTTTGAGGCAGGTAGACAATCTGGTTTGGGTACTGAGGGCTTGTCTTGGGAGTCCAGGAGTTCATTTACCATATATATGGTCCATGTTTACTGGGCCCATAATTAATTCTAATGAAAAGATATCAGACACAAATTTATATGATTACATATTTACAGCATGCATGCATGGCATGGTTCAGGTTTATAGTTGAAAGATGTGTGACCATATGCAGGAGAAATACGTGACCAAATCTATACAGTTAATAAGGCTCAAGGCTGGATATTGAATGGCCACAGCCACGAAAGTTGCCTTCGATTCTTCATTATCTTATTTGTAGATAAACTTCTACCTGGATTGGCTTATAGAAATTCAAGAGGGTGGAATTTGTAGTGAATCTGATCTGATTCGAGTTTGCATCCTATTCTTTATATCTTGATCTGCATCAGAATTCCAGTCATACCAGTTTACGATATTTCTAAATATGTTAAGCATCACATTCTAATATGATCCACTATAATAACATACTGCTTCACGTTTGAAGGTCAAATTCTTTAACAGAAAATGACTTTGAGAATAAAATCATTGAAGGAATTTAAACTTACGTAATTTAATATATTAATTTTAAATTAAATTATTATTTTTAGAAGTAGCAAGAATGAAAGTGGGTGTCTTAATTTCAGACGAATAGGTGTACATTTAGTATGATATTAAGTTTGCTATTTTTTTTGTTTTTGTTTAAATTCATATTAAGGGACAAAAACAAACAATCTTGTAATATAAAAGGCAACACGTTGATAATGAATATGTGGTCATATTTGTTATATAATATATTATTAGTTGAATCAGATCAATAAAAATGATAATTAATATTTAATCCTTAGGAGTTGAGTGAATTTAATTATACAGTCCACCTTATTATTTATATTCCAAAAAGTCATTTGTTTACTTTTTTTTATACTTTCCTTTCAAGGGGAAGGTTTTACGGTTTAGAATTTTTTTTATGGATCAAATACCAAAAAATTCCTTAAATATTTTTTAATACACACTTAGTACAAGCCTTTTATTTTGTACCAAAAAATTCCTTATTTTTTTATCTTTAAAGGTCCACGTCAGCGGCATGATAAAACCTTCTTGGCATGGTGAATGACTTTTTGATGCAAAATAAAAAGGCTTGGACTAATCGTGTATTAAAAAAAGTTCAAGTAACTATTTCATATATGCTCTTTTTTTTTATAGAATTTTATGACATTTTCTTGTTTAAATATTTTTCCTGAGTTGGGGGTGAGGTAGTTATGTTTTTGTTTTTTGGCTTAGGATTTAAAAGTATAGAGCTTTAGGATTTTCAAGTTTATTATTTATGGTTCTGAGGTTAAGATAATATAATAGAGTTTTGTGAGTATTGTGTATGATGAGAGATTTTTTGAAACTTTTTCTTTTATATTAAATGTTCATTAAGAAAAATATTGAGGGAGTATTTTTCATATACTTCTTAATAAAATAGTGACTCAACTAAGTCATATCGAATTCATTTTTTTATCAAGCATATGGGATTTATTAAGTGATCGGATTATTATAGGTGATTTACTTGTAGGGCTAGGCCAGATAATAAAAATGTTTCATTGTATTAGGAAAATAATATTTTGTGGTGAGAAATAATGACTTATTTATAACTAACCTTCTCCAAAATTTGTAAAAAGAGGATAAATTATCTAAATAAATTATGTGCTTTTAGGACTTAAAATAATATTGATTATGGATATAGGACAACAAACATTTCGTTTCCATTTTTAGTCCCTATTTTCAAATTAAAGGGACTTGTGACATTCTGTGATTGATTAAGGTTTTACGGCTATGGGTTTGCACCAGCGATTTTATTTAAAAATAAGAACTAAAACTATAAATAAAATATTTATTGTCCTATTTCCAAAATACATATTATAATAGGTCCTAAAATTACAAAGTTAATGTTTGTTAAATACCTCTATTGACCCTTAATGTATTTTTTGTATCTATTTAGCCTCAAATGTTTATCACGTGTTTTTAATTAGTCATTCCATTAAATAAAATCGTCAAAGTTAACTGATCACCCGTAATTTACATTTCTACCCACACTTAAGCATATGAATCTACTTTTTTGACTTTATTAAACCAGCCAGCTTAAATAAGGTTAAAAAGTCATTTTGTGGGTTTGAATAAGGGAAAATTAGTCAATTATATGCAATCCGTCAACTTTAACGATATTTTCTAACGAAAACTGCTCTGACTAGAACAAGTAAGGACTGAATAGATACAAAAAAATATATTACCGTCTCCATAAAGCTATTTAGCAAACATAAAGGACAATTAGATAATTTACCCGAAAGAATAAATTAAACTTCATTATTGGCTGCCATCTTCTTATAGAACTTTAAGCAGTAGCTAAACGTAAGGCTTGCCCTGATTAATGGCAGGGGTCATGGCTTTATGCTGATTTACAATACATCATTGAAAAGATAAAAAATGTAGGTACACCACTAGTCCACTACTATATAACCCACCCCTGTGTTGTATAAAATTTTATATTCAGCTTTCCCCAATGTAACCAGACAACCTTAAAAAACAGGGTTGTTAGTTTGTTGAACAACCATTAAATTTTAAACCAAAACCATGTGTACAAAACAAGAGAGAGGGAGTAGTAATTGATGTTGGCTCTATACATTTTTTTAAGTAGGAACTTATCACCTAAAATAACTTTCGGCGGTAATATTATAATAACAATACTAATTTTTATTTTTTCTCGAAAAAAGATTTGCTAAATGCTATGTATATAACAGAAAATATATATTACTTGCTAAGAAATGAAAAAAACTAACCACTTGATGCCAACAAGGAAAGGAAAGCTTTTTATAATGATAAATTACATTTCCACAGTTAACTTTATGCCTAACACATCACCATCACTTCTTTCATTTCAATGATTAAATCCGTCAACTTTTGACACATCACTCTTGAACCCTAACATACGTTAATATTTTGAGCAGTGATATACTTACCGGACGAATTTATTGGACAATTACCGAAAAGCCCTTTCTTTTTTTTTTTTTCTTTTTCCCTTCCTTTCTTTATGTTTGTTAAAGCTTTTTTAAAAAAACTGTTTTAAAAAATAAAAATTAATTTAATATAAATAAATAAAAAGTTATGTTTTTTACATTTTTAAACAGTTTTAAGAAATACAAAAAATGATTTAAAAATAAGGGGTGCCGCTGGTGCGGACATTTAAAAATAAGAAAATATTTGATAAATGGGTATTTGAGATACTAAATGAGTTAAAAATAATATAAAAAAAATAATTTTTTATTAGAATAGTTTTTTAACGCGGATCTTTAAACAGTTTTAAGAAATACAAAAATTGTTTTAAATGTTGTAAAATTAAAAAAAAAACTTTAAAAATAGAGGGTGCCGCTGGCGCGGACCTTAAAAATAAGAGAATATTAGGTAAATGGGAGTTTGAGACATTAAATGAGTTAAAAATAATATTAAAAAAAATAATTTCTTATTATATTAGTTTTTTAAGTCGAACTTTTAAAAAAAACTATTCTAATAAGAAATTAATTTTTAAGTTGAACTTTTAAACAAAAATTGATTTAAAAATAAGGGATGGCGCTGGCGCAAACCTTTAAAAATAAGAGAATATTGTGTAAATGGGTGATTGAGGGACTAAATGAGTTAAAAATATTATAAAAAAACAAAAATACTAATTAAAAATAACCAAAAAAAACTATTTTAAGAAAATAAAATAAAAAAACTGTTTTTTATATTAATAGGAAAACTATTTTTAAATAAAAAAGCTGTTTTTCATATCTCATTAAACAAAAATTAAGTTAAAAAATAAGGGGTTTCGCTGGCGCGAACCTTTAAAAATAAGAGAATATTGGGTAAATAGGTATTTGAGGGACTAAATGAGTTAAAAATAATATTAAAAAAAACATATTGCGCCATATTCAACACACAATTTGATTAGTGTCGTTAGCCCGGATCCACATCCAACAAATGATGTGGGTGTGCAAATGTGGGTCCACGCCAGCAATACTAATCAATCGCGATATCATGTCAATAAACATAATTTTTTTTATTTATGAAAGAAATATTCTTTATTTTAATTTTAATAAAAAACTTTTTAGTTAATATAAAAAAAAACTTTTTTTTTATATCAATAGGAAAACTGTTTTTTATATATATAAAAAACTGTTTTTATTTCAATTGTTAAAAACAAAATAATAGAAACTTAAAAAAAAGTAAAAAAGAAAAAGAAAAAGGATGATCCGGTAATTATCCGGTAAAACCGTCCGATACATATATAGTTTTCCTAATATTTTAGACAGGATATTGGTTATTTGTAGGGCTGTAAATCGGGCTGGGTGAGCCGGGCTTGGGGTTGCTCAGGCTCGGCCCGAACTCACTTACCCATGCTCAAGCCCGAGCTCGGCCCGAATTACTTTTTCCCACCTAGGCCCGAACTCGGCTCATATATATTACGGGCTTCGGGCCCGATTTCAATTTTTTTTGTTAAAAAAGTTTGAATTAATTTTTTTTTCTTATATTTCCATCATGGACATAATTACACATTAAAATCTAATTGATATTTCATGAAATAAAATATATTATTATGAAATGTATTAAATTAAAACGAGGGAAATAAGAGTGAAAACCTACAAATGCGTATTAAAATTCATACATTTAGCAAAATTTGATCACTAACAAAAGCCTATTGTGACTTGAGCAATTATTAAATCAAATACCCATAATGAGAATAACAATAAAATCACAAAATTGAAAATCACATGTAATCTAATGTATTATGACAAATGATTTTTTTTTTAAAAGTCGTAAATGAAATAAAAGAACAAAACCTAATTAAACAATGTTAACATAAATATGTTATATTATATAAATTATTTATTTATTTATTTATAAATATGAAGTTCGGGCTTCGGGCCCAATTCGGGCTTGGCGAGGTTCGGCTCAAGCTCGGCCCGAAATTCATTCGGGCTTGAAATTTTGGCTCAGGCTCGGCTCGGCTCAAACTCAAATAAAGCTCGGCCCAAAAATAGCGGGCCGAACAGGCGGGCTTCGGGCCTCGGCCGCTCAATTTACAGGCCTAGTTATTTGCATACTACAAGGAGGTATTTTCATTGACACTCATTTGAATGGATAATAAATGACATAGCCGGCCCTCGGAAGGTAATAAATGAGCAATGGTACATGATGCATTTTAAAATATGCATTTATTTTAAAGTATGTATTTATAAATGTATATTATAGTAGTTCAAAAATATTTTATATATTTTAAAAATGTTAATTTTTAAAGTAAGTTCAATTTTTTAGGACCCTTTTTTTTAATTATCAAAAAATCTCACCCAACTAAAATGGCTCCTAAAAAATAAGTTTAATTTTTTAGGGGTCCATTTTAGGTATTTAATATCTCTGTATAATATGTTTTTAGAAGGCCTTAAATTGATTTTCGTACAGGCATTCACAATCTTAAGATCGGCCATAATAAGTGAATATATGTACGGGGTGAAAGTGTATATATCACACCGTTTTGCTATCTCCTTCATATTTAGAAGAACGACATCTCTCTCTCTCTCTCGCTCCCTCTCTCTCTCTCATGTCCGGTCCGCACTCTTAAAATACGAAATGATTCGCATAAGAACATTATTATATATATATATTGGTAAACAGAGAAATTGGGACATTGACTATTATATCTATATATATATATATACAGAATGTCTCCCGTAAGGACTCCTTATGGTGCAGACTTCGGTACATACCATTTTTTTAAAATAGTAAAAAAATAATTTTTTTGATGAAATTTTATGGATATGATGTCCACGATTAGAAGATCATCTCCAAATTTTTTCATCAAAAAATTCAATAAAAAAACATTGAGATGAAATGATATGTAAAAAATTGGTATGAATATTCATTTTTAACCGTTGAAATGTTGGGTCGACGCCAGCCACTTTATTAATTGAATTTTTTCATGAAACTTCATGGATATGATCTCCTCACTGTTGAGATCATATCCATGAAGTTTCATCAAAAAATTCAAACAAAAAGTGGGTGAGATGGTCGTTAACATTTCAATGGTCGAAAATGCATTTATATACCAATTTTTTACATATCACCTCATCTCAAGAGTTTTTTAATTGAATTTTTTAATAAAAAAAATTGGAGATGATCTTCTCACCGTGGAGATCATATCCATGAAGTTTCATCACAAAATTCTTTTTTTTACTATTTAAAAAAAATGGTATGTACCGGGATCTACACCATAAGTAGTCATTATAGGAGGGAGCCTATATATATATATATATATATATATATATATATATATATATGGGGGGATGGTATTTTACTATTCTAAATGATCCAACGATTTTGGTTTCTCCACATGATGAGATCCAAGGATGTGAGATGGTGCCATGTCATAAGTTGGGACTTATGACAAGGAAAAATTGGAGAAATCAATCCAAAGCAAACATGTTACAAACCAAACCCCCATTATGACTCTTTCGCATTTGGGCTCTCTCCCATTCCAAATCAAAACAAACCCTACTAATGCTGCCCTTATCCTTCCTATATTGTCGCCCTTGAGCTACAATATTGTCGCCCTCAAGTAATCTTTCCCACTCACTTTCTCACATTCACGTTGTTGGAAGATTATTCAAGTTGTTAGATCTGAATGGTTTTAAATAAATGACTTGCGAATCCGACTTTCCAGGCTGCGATTGTGAACCACTGTCAACGGAAACAACCAGTGACCATAATCTGAAGCTACCAGTTTGCGATTTTGAACTACCACTATCTATGTAGAATATAATTTTGGTGGTTGTGATGGAAGATTATGAAATGCCCTTTTTTGTGGTAAGAATATATATACTAGCATTACAATTGCTAATTATGCATATTTATGACACTACAATTTGCATTTTTTATTGGTTATTTCCCATATTTACATATTTGATTGCGTTGATTTTTTATTTTCCATTTTTTGTCCTCTAAGGTATTTGAGCATATGTCCCATTTGATCGGGTACTTTTCCTTGTCTTACCATCACTAGATGTTATTCCTTAACTATTATCGTATTTACTTATGTAAACATGAGATATATGAAGTTTTTTTGTAGTTATATTTTTTAATATTATACATTCATACATTCGGTAAACTGGAGTGATATATTCCGTAAAATAGAATGATATCTTCATTAGATGTCTCATCTTCAAAAGTGAGCATACATTCGATAAACTATAGTGAAATTTTTTTACGTTTGATAAAATGTTTTTATCATGTTAAATTGGAGCCTTTCAATTTAGTAATTTTTCAGTTTGGCTTGGTTTTGTTCATTTTTGAAAATTGACCATGTATTTTGGTAAAATTATGGAGAATCCAATATCCTCCATATTATATATGTGTACTACTTTTTTCATTAATATTTATAGTTATTCATGATTTATATTCTTCTTCTTTATTATTATTATTTTTAAACTGGCTTTTTTGGATTATTAAAAATAGTGGTTACTCTGTTAGTGTCCATCATTTTTAAAATGAGGGGGTAATGTGTGGGGTTGTTAGGTAAACAAGTATAGTGAATCTAAGTTGGTTAGGTACAACAATAATATGTTCAAGATTTCTAGGGTCACGAGCTTTTCTATAATAATATGTTCAAGCTTTGTGGTTAGGTACAATATTTAATTTGGTTAGGTACGAGCTTTATGGGGTCAAAAGAAAAACTAGAAAATGATCTCGTAATGATAAATTACACAATTCATAAGAAGTTAGCGAATGCATGTTCACATATCTTCATCATTTACAATCCATCACTCTCTCTTGGTAGCTTAACTACTCCTCAATCCCTTAATCTATCTTGATAGTCAACAACGTTGAGTCCAAACATTGATTCTTTAATGACAATGTTGAGAGTACATTATCATTTGACTTTGTGATGTAATGGTTTGGATTTGTGGTGTTTACCAAAATTCTCTATTTCAGTCATTTTTGTGCAGGTTTTGAACTTCTAGTTCCTTTGATAGAGTTCATACCCCAAAGAGGATACAAACGATAAATCAATGTTACAACAAAACATTGGTAATTCGGTAAAGACCCTCTCTTTGAATTTGGGCTTTCTAAAGATGGGTTGTATATCATTTTATGTTTAGAGTGCCATAGGTTAGTATGCGATTTTGAAAATATATTTGAATTTTAGGCTAATAACATTTGGGATCTTATTTACAATTATTCAATTTGATGATTCCTTCATTGAAAAACATCAATAAATGTCCAATGAGCAACATTTAGTGTTGGTAACTAGCCCGTTGACTTGGTTGACAATAGTTAGAGTTAGTTGAGTACTTAAGTTTGGGTTCTTTTAGTCCAATGACATCGTCTCTGAGCTCCTTCCACCTTAAAAAAATCTTTATTATGCTTCTAGTGAGGTTGATGCATCTTTTATTATCTCTTTAATTAGTCCCCTCCCCAAAGTCACAACCCTTTCATATTTTTGACTAAACGGATTTCCCTCATTTTACTCAAGAATAAGGAGTTTGATCACAAACTCATCACGACATTGATACAAATATCTCATTCTAACTTTGTCATCCTCTTTTAGTAGTACTCCCAATACATTTAACCTATAACAAAATTGGTTTCTTAATTTTTTAATTTTATATTTTTCCTTCTCAATTTTTTGTTGTGTTGTACTAAAGTTCTTTAGTGAAGATTTGAGGAGTTAATACTTTTTACATCAGCTAATTTTATTATTGTTCTTTTATTTTTGCTAATTTTATATGCTTCACGGTGAACTTGGTTTTACTGTCATGTGGGAAGTATGAGAGATATATAGGGATACGTATGAGTTGTTGTGAATAGGTTACTACATTTTTGCTTTTCCAAATTATACATATTATGAGTTTGGGGATATTTGAACATCGGTAGTTTCATGAAGACATGAGTTTTTAGGCATTTTGATTCATGTCTTTACACGATGAACTACCTGTGAATAAAGGATTATTTTGAACTGATACCTATGTCAACAATGCATCTCTAATATAATTATTGTCCATTAAGTCTCTTAGACCATAAATACATATTTATGCGTGTCAATGACCATAAAAAAAGTTACAATTTATGTCGTTAAAGAGACTTCCATGATATAATTCACTCACTAGTCTGATATCCTATTCTGTTGTGAAATCTATCATCTATGTCCATATAGGGGCGAGATTTATATTTTTTATAGTTAAAACTTGATACTTTATAAATATTTTTTCTTCTGAGACTCTATGTGTCTCAGCATAATTCGGATGGTGATGCTCCTCTACATTTGTTCCCTCGTGCAAAGTCCTTTGTGTTGGGTAAACAAAAGAGTTTTGTACGAAATGATCACTTCATCTTGGAATATGAAAAGTTTCATACCATTACGTTATTAAACTATTTGCATTAAGTGAACCTCTCACTTCGGCGCTTATTTACAGTCTCAGGGAGACACATATCAACCTAAGAATAGACATACCATCATTTGGGTAATCATCTCTCCTTCTTTTGGCTGCAAAAATATATGGGTCTTTTCTGGTATAAAAGGCATGTGAAAAGCAGGAATTCATTTTTTACTTTTAATATTTCAAATCCTTTGAGAGCTTTATTAGAGAGAGAGAGAGAGAGAGAGAGAGAGAGAGAGAGAGAAAGAGAAATCCTCTATTGCCATCCTTTACCAAAAACATCAAAATAAAAACTTATTCCCATAGCTTTTTCATCAAACAGTTCTTCATTTGTCATCGCAACCACCACTAGCGAACTGTTAGTGGGATCTTTCCCTATTTCTATCATTGTTTCCACCATGATATCCACCGGAGTTACCAACGTAACTACAACTATCGCTGGTTCCATCTTTGTCATCGCAGGCGGTTCGTCTTTAGTGGGAGTTTTGGTGAGGATTCCCCCGTCTATGTCCACTCTCTCAAAGTCCTAAAAGGAGTACTTAGTCGATCGCGTAAAAATGGATTTCATCTTTTAACGCCTAGATCCCTACTTTAGGGAAAAGGATATTTTCATGGAGGGTCTCAAAAAGTTTGAGGAGGAGTTAGTGGATAAGGTAAATGATCAACCCCTCTTGGGGTTTGTTAAATGTGTTGATCAAAGATTATTTTAACTGACAGCATTTTGAGAATGTGAGTGGATAGGGATAATTTCCCCTATTCCAAATCAAACATGGATGTCTGCAGGGGTTCTCTTGACAAGTGGTTTCGTTGGGTAGAATATGTTCTAGATGAGCCTACCTATAAGGTCGTCATCGAGTAACTAGGCTTGACGAAGACCCTTGACAATTTGAAGGCTTGTACTATTTCCAAGCACTCAACCACCCTCAATCTCCTAGCATCTCGTTGGAGTATTAATTCATGCACTTTCATCACTAACTGGGGTGAATTTTCTCTTACCTTAGAAAATATATGCGAGCTAACTGCCCTTCCCCTTTTAGGAGATCATGTGTTCACAGAAGGCTATGAAGACAATGTGGAGAAGGAAATGTGTGAGGATCTCCATCAAGCATTTTTTATTGCCCTCGCTACGTTGCTATCAATAAGACAGGGGCCACTAATCACTCCTTTGCAAAGTGGTAAAAATATTGGTTTAGATATTTTGAGCCTACTCCAAAAGAAGGAAGTTCAAGGAGGCCCCTCTCAAGCCAAGATGACCCCAAGATCAGGTCCTCTTCTCATTTACAAGCTTTCTTTGTTACTTTTTTTAATAGGTTTTTGTTTCAAGGGAGTCCAATTGACTCCCCTCGAGATTAGTTATTTTGCCCCGCAGTTAGGCTTGCTCGAGGGAGGGTTGTTCCCCTCACAGTACTTATATTGGATTCTCTCTATACTTGGCTAAATCGTCTTCATGTGTATATGGAATGATCTCATGGTCGTTATGATGTGATCCACTTTGTAAATTCCTTTATTTTAATGCCCTTTTCATTTGAGAGGTTCTCTAACTTTTCCACTGAGGCTCGTCAGTTACACAGCGACGCGACTTGCATTACCAGATGGCACAAGAAAAATCCCAAGCAAGCTTTGGGTCCCCTAATTGACAATATTGATGAATTTTCGTTTTGCCCCTATTGCAAGAGAATGGGGCGTCCTTCCAACATGGATTCGGTGGCAGAATGCCCTCACATTTCTATTATGGGTATATTCCTTCCTTACTTACTCCCGTATCTTATTGAACTTGGATGAGGAGTTAAATTTTATCATTCAGAGAGGGTGAGAAGACAATTTGGATATGACCAGAGAGTTTATACCCTTATTTACCCCTCGGGCACTAAGCCCACTGAATGATACTTGGAGGCACATTTCAATTTCACTTTTGAGGGGACACTCCAGAGGACTGATAAATTTGATGGCTTGTTTATACCTGCTCGCAAATATCTCCCCTCATTAATTCACTCGTGGTTTTTACTATGGCAATAATAGTTTCTCTTATAAAAAATTGCATCCAAGACGTGCCCCATGAAACCATCCCTACCAAAATTCCAAATACTGATAAATATTTGGGCAAAAGGAACCAAAAAGAATTATGGTTTCATAGTTCAGTTACAAAGACTCCTCTCAAGAAAGTCACTCCCATATTAATGAGGCCTTTGCGTGAGCCAAGGCCAAAGGAAAGGATAAAGACAAGTCTAAGGCCTCCTCAAAGAGAAAACATCCTAAAATAGATGTGTCAAATTTTATTCCTTCTTCCATTGCTACCTCTAACTCCCCTACTTTCCCTATGAGGACTAGGGCAAGAAAAAAGAATTAGTAAGTGTGTGTTGAAGATGTTGTTCCTTCTTCTGCTCTAGATCAAGAGTCAGACTCTGATTCTCTTGGGTAAAGGAGACTTATAGGACCATCCGCGAGTAAGGCTATGAAGCCTTGGGCATGTCTAATGAGGAGCCATCCATTTCATTTGCCCCCATTGTTGAAAGTACTCTAGTTAACACATCTTTACTTAGTGAAACTACTAGACATGAGGTTTCACTTGTTGGTTCTCCTTCTCCCTCATTTGAAAAGGAACTGGTTGATTATGGAAGCACTCCTTATTATAATGACATAAGTTTTTTTTTCAAATGACATGGGTGTCATTGATCTTAATGATAGACGTGGACCTGGACCTTATGCTTTATTTCTAATTTCGAAGGAGTCTAACCAGGAGTAGGATGACATGATACACTACTCTTCCACCATGATCCCTATGACTAGGAATCTTCCTTATGGGCAAGCTCCTTTCCCTTCTACTGTAATATTTCTATTACTAGCTCTTTCCCTTTTTCCTGACTTCAGTTTGCTATATTCTTGACTTATTTTCTTTTATATCTTCTTTCTTTAGAACAAGATTCCTCTCCAGTTAAAGTTGGTATTTCAAGGGTGAGGACTTCCTTCTCGTCCTCCCCTACCCCTATCTGCATGCCTCCTTTCTGGCCTGCGAGGAACTTCATGGAGGTTTTCACTCTAGGCTTGGAGAGAGATGTTTGTCTTATCACTTCTAATAATTCTTTTCCTATTTGTATAGGGGTGTTCATCTAGTAGTCCAAAATAATCCCAAAGAGAGCAAGCACATCTGGATAGGTCATCTCTGCTCAAATTACTAAGAAAAAATTTAGAGCGAGGGGGTTTATCTTGATTAAGCCCCATGATTAAATGTGATACTTGGACAAGAGGACTCACTACGAGAAATCCCTAATCCCAAGATTGAAGCTACATAAAAAAGGATAAGAGCGATGGGGCTCATCACGAGAAACACCTTTAAAGGGTGATAAGACCAAAGAATTAGGCCAAGGACGAGGGGGCTCATCACGAACAACCCCTCATCCCAAGGCTTAACCACTGAATAGAGGCAAAGATAAGGGGGCTCACCATGAGCGACCCCTCCGAATAAGTTTGAGCAGACAAAAAAAAGTCCAGGGTAAGGGGACTCACCACGAGCAACCCCCTATGCTAAGTTAACATCCTGAAAATAGAGGAAGGGAGAGGAGGTCAACCTAGAGTGGGCCCTCTGCCCCAAATCACATACTATAAAAAAGACATAGGGGGAGGATTCCACCTTGAGTGGCCTCATCCCCAAGACTTGTTCCTCATAAAATAACAAAGTACTAATAGTTACTTTCTTATACAGATTTCCTAGTTGAGCAAGCAGGGATCAAATGGGCCAGTTTGGATCTCTTGGGAGCTTTGGCTTGGTGGATGAGAGACAAGGTTTATTGAGCAAGCTCAACCACTTGGCACTTTAAGATGGAGAGAATACTAATAAAGATACCCTAGGAGTCACCTAAGTCCTTACATAGCTCACACTTAGTTATAACTAGTGTGATTAGCCAAGAGACTACTCACAAGAAAGTAACTTTTTTACAAAATGATTTTAGAGAGGGTGGACCTCGTGTCCACTCTCAAGTTTATAAAGTTTATACAAAAAGATAGCATTTGAAAAGATATTTACCAAATCAGATATTTTGTCACCCTTAAGAGATATATATGCTTTTTAACTTTTGTTTACACCAGGTGTCATCTGTTAAGGGGGAAAGGCGACTGCAGACCAAGTAGGAACAAAGGGTACATTGCAAAACAGCCTTAGTATACACCTATAAATAGGACCATTCGTCTCCCAAAAGGACCAAACCAACCTTTGTATACACCTATAAATAGGACCATTGGTGAGGTCAAATCATACATCAGAAACTCAAATTAAGTCATTAGTCTATCAAAATCACACTAGACCTAATATTCTCTCCTTGCCCCCTCTCCAAGTAATAAGTGCCTATTTCTTCACTCCCACCTTTACAGCCATCATTCTCAGGAAATTCTTTTCGCCAAGTTACTATTATTGTTTGTAAAGTTTATCTTCTTGCAGGAAGAGGTTAGTTTTGACTCCATTTTTACCAGAAGATGAAGGTTTTACCAGGAGCTACTCTTTAGACTTTGGAGACCTTGTTCGTAGAGTCCATTGGAGTGGGTCACGCCCACCCATTCTAGTTTATTATCAGATCCCAGTCATAATACCTTCCTACAATATTTACTTTTATAATATTGTTTACTAATATGACTAGTTTTTTTACCCTACTGCTTTCTTTTGTATTCCTCACCAGCACGAGGGCCTCTTATATATCCTCTCGCACAGTTCAGGTAATAGTCAATATTTTTTAACTTTATTTTTTATGGCCTCTTAGGTTTATTTAATTTACATTATTTTTCTATCTTCGGAGAGTATTATCTCTCCCAACCGCACTGCTCTAATTTATGCTTCTTCCGCGGTAGGTGTCTCTGCAGCTGGACCTTCTACCATCTCATCTCTAGAGGTATTCTTAATATTCCTTTACTTTCAGCCTTTCCTTGACCTGAATCTATATGCATGACTAAACTTATACTGTCTTTATTACATTTGTCTTGTTCTTTTGCAGGGTTCTATTTCGTTCATCCCTTATTCCACCCGGGGAATGACTTTACCCACTAGGGCTGCTATTCTAGGAATATCACCCTCTAGGAGAAAATGTATCCCCCAGGGTATTTGTGCCCATGGATAACAGGCCCCAGATTCATCCCTTGCCCACGCATCCAGTTTTTACCATTGCTTCCAACGGTCCTATCTCACAGGCTCTTGGACCCTTTCAGGTATTAATCATACTATCAGCATCATTCTCTCTTTAACTGTTTTAACTTCTAACATATTTTTTTAATGAATAGGGTACCGCTGCTACCTTTATTACTTCCATGGTCATTTTTCAGATGGCCTATGCCACTATCGGTTTAAGTGGAAGAAATATCATGGTTTCTCTCCCAGTATCTTCTTTAACTCAATTTTATGACTTTCCTATATTTGTTTCTTTAATATGCAAATGATTTGTTAATACTTATTTCGTTCCTCATTCATAGGTTGGTACTAGTGAGCCCTCTCCGCCGGTGGCCCTCGTTGCGAGTCTTGCGGAGGCGACCCCATAGGTACTACACATTTCTTGCACAAGAAACATATCTTCCTATACCCTCCATTTTTTCTAACACTTCTATATTTTACTTGCCTTCAGATCAGTGCAGGTGAAGTCCCATTGCCTACGGGCCCTATTGTGAGCTCCATCGGGATGACTCCCTAGGTACTCCCTTTTACCTACCTGTTTGTTATACTTCTGCTTTCTTCTTTCCTTTACGCACAAGACTTTCAAGTCCTTCATTCCTTTGATATGTTTGTAGATATGGTCCATTTATCTGCAAAACCTATATATGTGTTCTCGGGTTGAGACCGTGACTGCTCCTGAGACTGTAGAGCTCCCAGTTAGTACCGCAGAGGAGATTGCCCCGGTATTCTTTATATTTAGCTTCTTCTTTTTTTCTTTCTCACTTGCTTCTTCTATGCAAGTGTTTTCTAAATCTTTCATGCTTCTTTATTTTCAGGCTAGTGCGGTATCGGTTCCTGTGTCGGTAAAATATCTAGTTAGCATCCCGGAGAAACTACCCATGTATTTAATTAATACGTTATTTCTTTTCAACTTGCTTTTTCTGTGCAAATGTTCGCTAATAATTACCTCTTTCCCTATTTTCAGGTTAGTGTTGTGACTGTCCAGATGGCCGTGGGACAACTTGGGGTAGCAGCTGCGAGGGAGGTATTATACTATCATACCTTTTCCTTCAATCTACTTTCCCTTTTTCATTATTGCTTTTACTATGCAAATTTCTTTCCATCATACCCCTATTTCCTTATTTTAAGGTTAGTGAGTCCGATGTTCTGAGTTCTCTACGAAACTGGCTGGGAGCATTGTGTTGAGCACTCCTCAAGCATTGAACGTTTATACTTAATTTGTTGTAACATGTTTCTCCAGGGTCTGTTACTGAAAAATATCTTTACTCACATTATACTTGCTTTATCTTTGCCAAGCTAGCGTGGTGCCTCTAGGAGGACCTTCTCGCTTCGGTGGAAGCATACTTACCTCCATAGGCTTTGCAGTAATCTACTTAAATACTTATTATCTTTCGACTAAAGTTATTGAAAGTATTTGTCTTTCCTTCTTTGACTTAGTATTTGTATATTTTTTATTTTCAGGATCTGATGAATGAGCTGTAATACCCCGTAATTTTAATGACTTTTAAAATGAGTTAATTTAAAATTTAATGGGATTAATTGGAATTAATTTTAAATGAATTAATTGGGATTAATTCGGATTTTATATTACTTGTGGATATTGAAATATATGATTCTGGATATTACTTAGTGATATTTAAGTAATATATGAATATGATGTTATTTATATTGTTGTGGGTTACTAATATGGTAATTATGAAACTTAAGTCGGGACGCGGTATGGGACGTGTCGGGACTAATTTAAATAAATAAAAAGGAAACATTATTTTGTATCAACCTGATGGTCATTTTGAGTGCGTCGTTGCATCTGGAAGGGTCGAAATAGTCCGAAAATTCTATTCGGGTATTGGAGTTGGGTCTCAGGTGACTTTGAAGATGAAAGGACACCCCGAAGGGGCATTTTAGTATTTTAATTGGGAGATGAATAGTAATTTCGGGATTTGTATTATTATAAAGGTCATGGATTAGAGGAACGTAGGTTCATTTCATTTTATCACAAAACAGTTGAGAGGTCTTAGTGTGAAAGAAAGTGAAGAGTTCCTTGGGAGGAGAAGAGGTTGCTTAAGAAGGAGGAGAGACTTTTGGGCAAGCAAAAGGGGATTAACTAGATTCTACCATCAGCACCACCATCGAAAAGTCGCCAGAAAACAAAGAAGGAATTCTACACCATCATCACTAAAGGTTCAGACCTACATAATTAAGGCAAGTGTAATTCTTGCTTTATTTTATTGCTTACAATATCCATGCATGATAGGTTAAGTAAGAAGTATGAACTTGCATGATTTAAGGATGAACTATAGAGTTTTTGGAATTTGTTCTTGATATGAAAATTAGATAGAATAAATCTCTTTCTCTTTAAATAATTTACTCCACGAATTTTGGGTTTCAAATGATAGAAGAAGAGTGAGTTAATA
Source organism: Sambucus nigra (assembly GCA_949130495.1). Taxonomy (NCBI): domain Eukaryota; kingdom Viridiplantae; phylum Streptophyta; class Magnoliopsida; order Dipsacales; family Adoxaceae; genus Sambucus; species Sambucus nigra. The sequence goes on from OX422224.1 coordinate 223,031,921, forward strand.
TGATTTTTTGGAGAAATAAAAACCTATAATAATTTTGGGAATAATAGTATTTAATCCAAACTGTTTGATGATTTTAGTTCGTTTGATTATTAGAAACTGATTATATATCTTGCTATATCAATTGAGATTAATTAGGAGAAGTTTTGGATTGATTTGTGTTGGTTTTGATGAGAAAGAAAATGGATAAAACGCATGAAAAAATTATTGAAAAGGACAAACATTGTATGATAATTTTAGAATATTTTAAGAGGAAGTTGGCACTTTGCACGCGAGTCTTTGTATAAAATCACGTTCTGCACAACTTTTCAGTTTTAAGATTTTTCAAAATCGGAGCAGAAAAGCCTCAAAATTGTAATTTTATATTTCTGGCAGAATGTACCTTTATCGGAAAATGGTAATTTGGCCCATGGTGAGATTTTATTAATTTTGGTACATTAACAAGGAGAGACAGACTTGGGTTAATGTTGAAAAATTATTTGGATTTGAGGATTAAATTTTTGTGAGAGATATCTACATAATTATATTACGATTTAGAGGAGAATAATCGTTATATCAAGTAAGGGTAATATTGATGATATAGTTACGGGTACTTGGGTCGGATAAAATATTATGTGAGTGATAACTACATAAAAAAATATGATGATAATCATGATTACAAGTGTGGGTAGTATTCAATAAATACGACGGGTACTTGTGATAGGATGAATTCCTAATATGATATAGGTAGTGTAAGTACCTAATTTTATATAGGCAGATGATAATGCTTATTTGATTGATTGATAATTTATGTATATGACATACCTAGCTTACTTGCTATCGATGGGGGGTATACGCGTGAGGGCAGTCTTATCCTGATGAATATATGGGACCTTCGACTTATCGCTCGAGAACATAAGACTTAGGTTGATTACCATTAGTGAGAACAATGGTATATAACGGTCATTTGGGTGCTTAGGTACGTGCGTATCCCAAAGGCTTAGGACTATGTTCGCCTCCTTTATTTATGATTTGATATTTGTGGCTCGAGGGATCTTTACCGAACCTATAGTCCCCAATACAGTGACGAGATGTATTGGGACAAGATAACAGAGTAATTCAGCACCGCAACTGTGTCACGGGGTGTAGTATAGTGTGTGTATATATATATATACACACATATACTTGTGATTATATCTACTGTGTGGCTAAAGTAGAAATGTAAGATAGTTACGTATGAAAACACTTAATTGAATTGTATTAACAAGGGACTTATCCATGTTGAATCTAAATGGATATATTTGTTTATAACATCATTATATGTATTATAGGGTTAATACGTGGGAATGAATTGGGTTAAAAAGAATGGATACAATGGGTTAATCTAGTTAGCTTGAGAATTATAACTAGAATGGTTTAGAGGTACATTAGGTGTGCACTCTAGATGAGAGGTGAGAATCTCAAGAGAGAGTCCGATAATCTAACATGTATATTATAAGTGATAAATATTGCAATTATTCACTTGCTATTTTCAAAACTATTTTACCATCGGGCTCTGACCCATTTCCTTGCATATTCTTTTTTCTCTCTCGTATCTTATATATCAGTGTACGGCCAGAGGGACACCATCCATAGAGGATTATGATTGTTGACGAGCTATGGATCTATGGAGTATTGTTTAGATGATTTCATTTATTTGATTCATACTCTGTAGTGATCTTTCATTTAGGGCATGTCGCCCCAGAGGATTTAAGCTGTTTCTTTTTTATTTGAGTCGGTATTTTATACTCGTGTCGTTGTGTTACATTTACTATTGTTGGGATTTATGTATTGAGATATATTTACTGGAAATTTTTTATTCCAGTTGCATTTAAATTCTATTGTGATATCTATTCAGTTTATTGTTGTTGTGGAATTGTTCGAAATGGTAAAATGAAACTTTCACTGGAAAGTTTTTAAACCAGCTTAATTGAGTATTAGGTGATAGAAAAATGTTTTCGATAGTGATGCTAAGAATGAACCAACTATATATTCTGATTTAATTGGGTATGGGACTGATCACCTGGTATTTAATTAGGCGGGGGTGTTACAGGTGGTATCATAGCATCAGGTTCTAGTGTCCTTAGGATCTGTGTGGCTTTTCACATTTTATCTTAGCGTTCTTTGATGTAGAGCCCTATCGTTAGGATTGTTTCATTTCTATAAGACTATAGACAAAAACGTTTTGAGGATTTATTTGTTTAGACATGTTCGAGTTTAATGTGATTATCGGCATGGATTGACATAAGGCTAAGATTGATGGTATACTCAGCATATTATCTTTAGCAAGAGAGTGAATGAGTAGACTTATATATAAATATACAAAACCTGTTGGGAAGTTATATACTATAGATTAAGGACCTGAGGAGTTTCGATGACCCACTAGGTTAGATAGTAGTGTATCGGGGGGTTCCTTGTTTGGATTTCGCTCTGCGAGACACCCCATACATGAAACTAACAAACGTTGGGAGTCGAAGTAAGTTGGGTCTTTAGGATATGAGTTTATAACTTTTACTATTATATGTATATATATATATTAATCAGAGAGTTATGAGTTGTGGCATGATTTGAGGCTAATGGAGTCGCCAAATGTGAATGTGGAAATCACTATGATACTGGTTATATTATAAATAGTCAGTTAATTAAGGGTAACCTTACAGAGGAATCACAATCATTTAGATATTATGATGGAATGTACACACATAGGGTGTATGGGTTCCCTGGATGGTTGGATTGTAGTATTTTCCGTAATTGTGACACAGTAAGTATTCTTGACGTTAATGAATGTAGAAGTTGTGACTTCAGGATTTAGTTGTTTGATGATTTAGGACCGCTACTCCCCAGAATTTTCCACGAGGATGGTATAGGAAGGATTGGGTAAAGTTTATCTTGAGACAGTTGAAACTAGATGGTAAGGCTTGGTGTATAACATTAGTGGGGGTATTCGGTAATGTACTGTATAGGCAGTACGATAGAGATTGCCCGAGATGTGAAATTAATACCCAGAGTTGTCCTTACCAGTTACGCTTTACTTTCCAAATTTCTGGACGAAATCCTGTTATAAGGGGGGAAGTATGTAATACCCCGTAATTTTAATGACTTTTGAAATGAGTTAAATTAAAAGTTAATGGTATTAATTGGAATTAATTTTAAATGAATTAATTGGGATTAATCCGGATTTTATATTACTTATGCATATTGAAATATATGATTCTGAATATTACTTAGTGATATTTAAGTAATATATGAATATGATGTTATTTATATTGCTGTGAGTTACTAATACGGTAATTATGAAACTTAAGTCGGGACGCAGTATGGGACGTGTCGGTACTAATTTAAATAAATAAAAATGAAACATTATTTTATATCAACCTTATGGTCATTTCGAGTGCGCCGTTGCATCCGGAAGGGTCGAAATAGTCAGAAAAAGTCTATTCGGGTGTTGGATTTGGGTCTCGTGTCACTTTGGAAATGAAAGGACACCCCAAAGGGGAATTTTAGTTATTTTAATTGGGAGATGAATAGTAATTTTGGGATTTCTATTATTATAAAGGTGATGGATTAGAGGAACATATTTCATTTTATCACAAAACACTTGATAGGTCTTAGTGTGAGAGAAAATGAAGAGTTCCTTGGGAGGAGAAGAGATTGCTTAAGAAGGAGGAGAGACTTTTGGACAAGCCAAAGGGGATTAACCACCTTCTACCATCAGCACCACCATCGAAAAGTCATAGAAAAACAAAGAAGGAATTCTACACCATCATCACCAAAGGTTCAGACCTACATAATTAAAGCAAGTGTAATTCTTGCTTTATTTTATTGCTTACAATATCCATGCTAGATAGGTTAAGTAAGAAGTATGAAATTGCATGATTTAAGGATGAACTATAGAGTTTTTGGAATTTGTTCTTGATATGAAAATTAGATAGAATAAATCTCTTTCCGTTTAAATGATTTACTCCACGAATTTTGGGTTTCAAATGATAGAAGAAGTCTGAGTTAATATGATTTTTGGAGAAATAAGAACCTATGATAATTCTGGGAATAATAGTATTTAATCCAAACTATTTGATGATTTTAGTTTGTTTGATTATTAAAAAGTGATCATATATCTTGCTATATCAATTGAGATTAATTAGGAGAAGTTTTGGATTGATTTGTGTTGGTTTTGATGAGAAAGAAAATAATAAAACGCATGAAAAAAACTGTTAAAAAGGATGAACATTGTATGATAATTTTAGGACTATTTTAAAAGGAAATTGGCAGTGTGCCTGGAATTTTTTGTATAAAATCTCGTTCTGCACAACTTTGCAGTTTTGAGATTTTTCAAAATCGGAGAAAAAAAGCCTCAAAATTATAATTTTATATTTCTGGTAGAATGTACTTTTATCGAAAAAAATAATTGGAAAATGGTAATTTGGCCCATGGTGAGATTTTATTAATTTTGGTATATTAACAAGGAGAGACGAACTTGGGTCAATGTTGGAAAATTATTTGAATTTGAGGATTAAATTTTTGTGAGAGATATTTACATAATTATATTACGATTTAGAGGAGAATAATCGTTATATCAAGTAAGGGTAATATTGATGATATATTTACGGGTACTTGGGTCGGATAAAATATTATGTGAGTGATAACTACATAACAAAATATGATGATAATCATGATTACAAGTGTGGGTAGTATTCAATAAATACGACGGGTACTTGTGATAGGATGAATTCTTAATATGATATAGGTAGTGTAAGTACCTAATTTTATATAGGTAGATGATAATGCCTATTTGATTGATTGATAATTTATGTGTATGATATACCTAGCTTACTTGTTATCGACGGGAGGTATACGGGTGAGGGCAGTCTTATCCCGATGAATATATGGGACCTTCGACTTGTCGCTCGAGAATATAGGACTTAGATTGATTACCATTAGTGAGAACAATGGTATAGAATGGTCATTTGGGTGCGTAGGTATGTGCGTAGCCAAAAGGCTTAGGACTATGTTCGCCTCCGTTATTTATGATTTAATATTTGTGGCTCGAGGGATCTTTACCGAACCTATAGTCCCCTATACAGGGACGAGATGTATTGGGACAAGATAACAGAGTAATTCAGCACCGCAGTTGTGTCTCGGGGTGCAGTATATATATATATATATATATATATATATATATATATATATAGTGAATGTGTATGTTTATATGTGATTACATCTAGTGTGTGTCTAAAGTAGAAATGTAAGATAGTTACCTATGAAAACACTTAATTGAATTGTATTAACAAGGGACTTATCCATGTTGAATCTAAATGGATATATATGTTTATAACATCATTATATGTATTATAGGGTTAATACGTGGGAATGAATTGGGTTAAAAAGAATGGATACAATGGGTTAATCTAGTTAGCTTGGGAATTATAACTAGAATGGTTTAGAGGTACGTTAGGTGTGCACTCTAGATGAGAGGTGAGAATCTCAAGAGGGAGTCCGATAATCTAACATGTATATTATAAGTGATAAATATTGCAATTATTCACTTGCTATTTTCAAAACTATTTTACCATCGGGCTCTGACCCATTTCCTTGCATATTCTCTTTTCTCTCTTGTATCTTATATATCAGGTGTACGGCCAGAGGGACACCAGCCATAGAGGATTATGATTGTTGATGAGCTATGGATCTATGGAGTATTGTTTAGATGATTTCATTTATTTGATTCATACTCTGTAGTGATCTTTCATTTAGGGCATGTCGCACCAGAGGATTTAAGCTGTTTCATTTCTATTTGAGTCGGTATTTTATACTCGTGTCATTGTGTTACATTTACTATTGTTGGGATTTATGTATTGAGATATGTTTACTGGAAAAGTTTTATTCCAGTTGCATTTAAATTCTATTATGATATCTATTCAGTTTATTATTGTTGTGGAAGCGTTCAAAATGGTAAAATGAAATTTTTACTAGAAAGTTTTTAACACCGGCTTAATTGAGTATTAGGTGATTGAAAAATGTTTTCGACAATGATGCTAAGAATGAACCAACTTTATATTATGATTTAATTGGGTATGGGACTGATCACCCGGTATTTAATTAGGCGGGGTGTTACATGATCCTGCTAAGGCAAGTAATGATGAGGAGCAAAGTTTTGGGGATACTCACTCGGATGATGTCGCTAGTTATGAAGAGGATTCCTCCATCCCTCTTTCTGAGATTGAGTCCCGAAACACAGGTTATGATATTAATTAGGTAGAGGCACACGGGGTTTTCATGAGTTCTCTATAGCGAGAGGAGCTACCTGCGAGGTTCAAGACCCATAAGCGCGATATGCTAGAGATTATCCTTGAGCATCGTCTTGTGACTTTCACGGCCCAGAGTGTGCTAAAAATTGATAGCTTCACGGTCTTCAACCTAAAGGCCCCCTCCAGTCACCTCCATTAGTTATTGTCCATTCCTTCTTCTAATCTAACTAGCGACGTGACTTTACTATTCCTACAGGCTCTCCATGACCTCTACTGGATTTACCATTTATAGTTATACTAACTTGACGTTGCAGTTTGTCAACTTCTAAGTGTTCTCTTTAGGCAGATAATGAGGCTCCGTGCTTCTAGACAGACCAGAGTTTAGCAGCACCAGGTTGAGGTTGCGTGGAATCAAGGCCTGATTCAGCTGCTAGAGGCCATGTTGGCCAAGTTGGAGGTTGATGACACTGATGATGAGTCCAGGATAGCCAGCCTAGAAGAGCAGTTCATGTAAGAGGCAAGCCCCTATTTCAGTGACATGTGCTCGCGGGAGAGCCTCTTTTTTATTTTATCTGTTTAATGTACTTTTGAGATGTATACTTTTTCCTTTTCTCCTGTGTACTTTTCATTGATTCTTATACATGTAAAAATCTACTGGTAAACTAATGAAAGCTACCATTTTGTCTTCAATTATTTCTCTTATTTTTATCTCAATGTATTTTGGCTTCTGTTTACTATGAGTTGCTCTAGTTTCTGTGAGAGCTTTAACATTGCGCTGTCCCATAGTCTGTAGGGTATTTTCCTGTTATCTGATCAAGTTATCATTTCAGAGTTGCCCCTTTTACTGTGGAGTTCTTGCATATGAGCTGAGTAAGTTATCATTTTAAACTTGCCCCTCTAACTGTGGGGTACTTGGGGGTATATATATTTTTAGGGAATAGTTTGGAGGAGGGTGACCCTATTCTCCTTCCCAAATATATAAAGGACAATCATAAAAATGGAACTAAGGAAAGAGAATAACTATTTCTTCTAGTCTTTGGGGTCTTTGTTCCAAACTTTAACTTGGGAATTTTTACCCTTTACTTTTTTTAGAAATCTCGATCTTAGAGAGAGGTTAGGCCCCCTTCTACGCATTTTGATGTAAACTAGCAAGTAAAATTTACTTTCTTGAGAACAGAGGTTAGAATTTGTTCTCCAAGTTATAAATATGTAATAAATACTTTCTTTGAAAAAAAATATTATTTGGAGAACAATTCTCCTATTAATCTGTGAAAATAGTTAAACTATTGTGCCTGTAGGAACTTTGCTTACTATATTTTACCTTTAGGATGAATGTACCCCTCAAGTATAATAAGTGAAGTTCTTATTATGTTGGACCCTCTTTTAATCTAGTAGAGAGTTTTACTATTCTTATTTTTTAAGGAAGAGAAAACATCAATCTTGTGTACCCACCTTACAAAGCAAGTAAATAAATAATGCACAAATTATCAAGTAATGATCAAAATAATCGGTATTCATTTCTTTTGTACTGTATACTATTTAAAAAACTGTGCTCCTGACTATCTTTATAAAAAATGCTTATGTATTAGAGCAGGATATTCAAACTTCCAAAAGAAATAAAACTTGACAAGAAATAGGCATGGTACTTTTTCAACCACTTATAATTGATAGATTGGAGGCAGTCACTCTCAGGTTCAGATATCTGGCAGTAACCCAACTTTCCTACCCCTCGCACCACGAAGGGGCATTCCCAACTATGCTTAAACTTAGATGATGACATGCTTCGAAGATGGTAGGTGGACGCACGTAGGACTAAATCCCCCACTTGAAATTCTCTAGGCTTGAACAAGTTCTCGTAAGCCCTAGACAGCTACTGGGTGTAGAGTTTGAAATTTTCTTTGGACTTATCTATATGCTCATCCAATGCCTCTAACTTTCCATATCGAGCATCTATTATAAGGCCATTGCTTAGAGAAATCCTAGTTGATGGTACTTCCAGCTCCACCAGTAGGACAACTTCGATTTCATAAACTATCGAGAATGGAGTAAATCCCGTCGACTTCCTCTTCGAAGTTCAGTAGGCCCAAAGAACCATTAGTATCTTTTCATCCCAAGATCCTGGTATGTCCTTAAGCATCTTATTTAGAATATTAATCAATGTCTTGTTTATAACCTCCGCCTGACTGTTCCCCTTTGGGTATGAGATGGTTGAAATATTGTGCACAATTTTGTACTTATCCGTCAGGAGACCCATAGCCTTACACATAAATTGCTTCTCATTATCTATTAGATCACTTTATGGATACCAAACTTGCATATAATATATTCCCTAATGAACTGGGTCACCATTTGTATAGTCATTCTCCTTAGAGGGATTATTTTTGCCCACTCGATGTACAGTTCTGTGGAAACAATTATAAAGGCCTTGCAATGAGAGGTTGGACTAATCTTTCTCAGCAAATCAAATGCTCAGGGGTGGAAGGTATAAGGATCTTCTAGGATTTTTAGACTTACTAGGGGGCATGCACCATGTGTCCATGCACTTGGCATGCCCTGCACTTCTTTATATAACTGATAGAGTCGGCCTCCACCATCGGCCAGCAGTACCCATCGTCATTAGTTGATCATATAACTTGGCACCTCCCATATGAGTGGGATCATGTGCCTCCTTCAACTCCCTTTCTATTTCTTCCTTGTCCACACATTTCAGCGTCTTCTTGTCATTAATTTATGGATTAAAAAAATTCATGGATTTTATTATCTTTTTTTGGTGATGCAAAATGTTCACCTACTATATTTTTCGAGTTGTTTGGGAGTTTGAGGGTGGATGAAATCTCTTTTTTTGTTACATATATGGCTATGATATTGGGTAAAAAGTCATCCCTCTAATACAGATGGCGTATGGTGGACAAATACTGGGATGGAAATTAATATGTTAATAAATGAAGAGGTCTTCCTCTATTTTTTTTCTTTTCTTTTCGAAAGAGGAACATCGCCTCTACCGCCTCTTTATTTTCTTAACTATGTTAGTTATGGATTCCATTTTACCAAATATGTAACTTAATAAATGTTCAATGAAACGGACTTTGTTATTTTTAATATTTCTTTTCAAAATGTGTTAAATATTTTTGTTGGAGATCTTATATGATGTCTTTACTTCTTACATGATCTGTTGAAACTGAAGGTATGATATATGGTTAAAATTTTGTTGTGCCTGATCTCAGGTTAAGGTTTTCAAGTTAAGTTATGGTTCTAAATTAAGGGTTTTAAGTATTATTGTTATATTTGTATTTTTGCATTTACATTTATATCTTAATTATTTCATTTATTATGTTTGGATTTCTCTTAACAACAAACTATTGGGTTTAAAGATTTGTGTTCTTTACTAGGTTATGGAGTTTGGGTGTTCGTATAGTTGCGTATTTTAGGTGAAATCTTTCACACACACACACACACACAGATATATATATATATATATATATATATATATATATATATATATATATATATAGAGAGAGAGAGAGAGAGAGAGACATCGTACATCTCTTTTATGCATTAACAATGTCCTTCCTGAACTTTTTATTCATATTTATATTTGTCTGCATCCGATAAGTTTGTTCCAAATGTGATACATGGGATATAGGAAAGATTAATATAAAAAATAATCCATACCTTATCTCTCATGGGTGTATGCTTTTGGTTTATAAAGTTAAACTGTCATTGCACTAAAAAAATTATTAATGAGAATATGCTTTTGGATCCCATTCAGATTACGATTTAAAGACAAGACTGAATGCCAGAGTTTGGACAAGATTAGTTGAAGATGATGAGTTTACAAAGTTCCTGTGATTTATTTGCATTTGGAAATTCTCAAGTTTAAATTCTAATTCAGATAATGAGATTATTATGATTCTATCGAGTGTTAAATTTTAATAAAGAATATCCAGGGCAATATGGGAGTCTTCATCTCGGAAATTTTTTAATTTTTTTGATCTGGCAAGTTGTTGCCTAACTTGTTAATAGAATTTAGAGAGGGGATAATTGTTAACATTACTATATAAGAAAATCTTTAAACTATTATAATATCTTCATTTATCATTTTTACATATTTATAGTTGTATGATCCCATGCAGATTAAATGACGCTCGTCTCCAATATTATTATTGGCATACATGTTGCACTATATATATTAGTGGTATATATAAAATCCGTGGGAACGAAAAAATAGATGCGATGGGAAAATTATCTCCGTGCCTTATATATATATATATATATATATATATATATATATATATAGAGAGAGAGAGAGAGAGAGAGAGAGAGAGAGGATGGATCGTATACGGACCTAGTTTACGGACCGCTACCGTCCAAGAATTATCTAGGGACCGTTTTGTCTTTTTAGGACCACCTTTTGGGACCGCGATGTCTTTTAACTTCTTCTAAGTTTTGGGGAATATCAATTTTTACCCCAATGATTTCTAAAGTCTTTTAAGCTTATTTTAACACTTAATTAATCTGGAAGTCTAAGTGTGGAAGTTTCAGGGCTACTGTTACTTCTTAAACTTCTTCCGTCACTATCGTATTGGAGTTCTGAATAGCGAGGATTATCTATATAAATAATTTCTTAGAAACTGAAAGAGGTTTTGATGGAAAATATTCTAGTCTTAAATACCTTATACAGTATCGTGGATTTATCTGTCTAGTTTCTTTATATATTTGATTAACAATATCAATTATATCGTTATCTATAAATTCGTCTAAATTATTATCACCATAAGATGACAAAAATCTACGGTATGTTCTAGGGGCAGCTGTCTCTACGCTTTTAAGGAGAGGGCGGATTCCTCTGGCTCTAATTAAAGTAGCCTTTGTTTCAGCTAACCTTTTACGTCTAATAAATTTTAATACGTCTATAATGTCTTCAAGTATCCTAGTGTATTCTTGATATTTTTCAGGTCTTGATAGTTCTTCTGTAAAATCTTCAGTTCTTAGTTTTTGTCTAAAGAGATCTCGGATCCCTGTTCTAATTATTTCTATTCTAGGTACTTCTCTTCCTAACCACTCAATGATCTGGTCTATGTATTTAAAAGTACCACCTGCATATACTAAAGTAGATTCTATAAGTTCTTTATCTTTAGGGTCTGTAAGAGTCCAGTCTTGAATTTCTCTAGTTAAGTCTAAACTTGTTTGATTAACAAATTCTAAAAAGTCTTTAGTGATTTGTAAGCTCATATAAGATTCTTCTTAAAACAATAATATGTAAAATAGTTAAGGGTTTGGTTCGAGTTTATATCTTCCTTTTAGTCTGCAATATCTTTATCTTTTTCCATTTGTCTCTTCAGCCTTGCTACTATTCTTCTCCGGTCTCGGCCTCCTACAACTCTCTCTTTATGTGTCGCACCTCAATCCACTACTTTGGCGGTTGACCCGTTTCCTGCCTATACGCCTTCACGCCTGACGCCCACCTGGCTAATGGCTCACGGCTAATCGGTACCTGACGGAGGTTCACCAGTATAACACCTTGTGTGCTACACCAGAGGTTCCACACAATAGTCCTCTATGAACAGAAATTTGGAGACAATTTGGAAAATAATAACAACTTAACATAAGAGATTTCTGGAAAAGAAAACACTTTTATTGCATAGCATAAGTAAATACAACTCTCCCCTCTCCCCTAACTATGAGAGGTTTACTCACTCATATACATTTTACTCTCTAGAAGCATACTCTCTCTAAAAGTCTAACAATCTCTCCTTCTCTTCCTCCTTCAACTGCTGTCTAAAACATAAATGGACGCTCCCATTTATAGATCAAGGGCACTACAATCGACTGGCAACCGGGTATCAAAAGAGATTCGGTTTAAAGAGATACAAATTATTAAAGTCTTATACTATTTGCTTTACATAAAGTAAATATGTCGTCTAGCAATAATTCTAACCTAACGTCTTTGCAAGGTTCTTTTTCTTCTTTATGAAAAGAAGCAATCCGGGGGCCCGTGTGGTGCATGTCTGAGATGCAGGCTGCAGGGGAATCTAATTATAGTCTTGTCGTCTTGCATAAGTCTTAGAACAGGGCGTCTTCTGTCTTTAATAATTCTTCAGCTAACGAGGGGCCCATCTTTGTTCCATCTGTGTCTTCTTCTTCCTTGTCTTGGTTTGGTAGGGCATTGTTGAAAAATTCATCAATGAGGCCTACAGTTCTAAGGTTAGCTGGCAAAGCTATCTCTACCATTTCTTTGGATTCTTTCTTGAGCCTTCCATTGAGTGGCTCATCAGCTTGAATTATCAGGTCTTATTTGTGATAGGCAGTGTACCACCTGTCTTCTCCTGTTAATAATTCCATGATTTCTATGGTCTCCATGGCTTGAGAAATTTGGAGCTTGGACTTATCATCAATTAATTCTTTGGTCTCATCATCTGATAGAATCTCAACGTCTTTGAATAAATAACTGGAAAATATAATAAGTCTAAATCTTTTAACTCTCATTCCTCTACAGGAACTTGGAGCAATTTGGTAGATTCTGGCAAATAGAGGAAGGAAGTCTTCTACCTTCTTAATATACTCATGGACTATTTTTCCAAGAGTAACAGAGTCTTTAATTATCTGGACGAGTCCAATGAACCCGTGGTCTGCAAGAGTTATATGAGCCATTTCTGATTTTCCAAAAAGATATATTTTTGGGACGTCTTTGAAGAAACCGTTAATTATTAAGGCATCTCCATTTATTTGTGATAATAACATATTAAAATGATCAATAATGTTATTAGTTTCTTTTTTAAAGTCTTCTGTTAATGGAAGATTATTATGACCAAATGGTATAACAATTTTAGTCTTAAAAGTCTTTTTCTGATAACAGAAATCAGTAGGTCTAGTTTTGGAGGTTTCCCCAAGAGTCTGAGCATAAATCTGAGTCTGAGGTCTAGGTGCAACAGTACCACTGAGCTGGGTAATTGCAAGTCTTTGAGTCCTCATGAATCTGGAAATGACTACCAAATTTTATTTGAACTCGATCCATAGTCTATTCTTCACATTCCACCATATGGCGTCTATAAGAGTATTTTCGTCTTCTGAAAATTCTCATCTAAATTTGATCAAGTCTGGGTATCTTTGATCGGGTCTATATTGGGGAAAGTACATCTTCCCAATGAGTCTATTTTGAGAAATTATCTCTTGTCTAGATTTTCTAGGAGGAACTAAGATATCATCAAAGTTCTCTAGGATAGGTCTTTCTTGAGAGTCTTGAATATGCGTTGGTCTTTGCGTTATACCAGCATTTGGTCTTACACGTCTAAGATAGTTTGAGATGTCTTCCCTATTTAGTCTATTTGTTCCAGAGGAACTCATGTCTTCTAGGTCTTCTGTTTGCAACATAAAACATGAAATAGTGTTAGTGTTAGCAAACATTGGCTCTCTTGATATAATGTCTGGAATGGTATTTTTACTTACCTTAATATGAATAACATAGAAGTCATAACCATTAAGCAATTGTTGCCATCTAATTAGTCTATTAGTTCTTGATTTGGACAAGTCTAAATCTCTGAATTTTACTGCATAAGAAGAGTCAGTATAAACAGTAAAATGTTTAGGTCTAAGAAACAACATATATTTTTCTATTGCCCTTACTATGGCTAAAACTTCCTTTTCATGGGCAGTGTATCTTGTTTCTGGGTCTGTAAAGGTTCCAGAACTATGTCTATAAAGTTTCTTCTTTTTTGTCTGATGATCAATGACAAAGTATACTGCTCCCCATTATTTATCAGAGGCATTTGTTTCTACTATAAACTGGTCTTCTGCATTAGGCATTTCAAGTAAAGGAATGTTCTTGACTGCATCTTTAATTTGTCTTATTACTTCAAAATTATCTTTAGTCCAATAAAAGGGATTGGTTTTGTCTGTTCCTTTTAATTTGGATGTTAAGCTTTTTCTTTTTGAAGCAAGGTCTTTAATAAAGTCTGCAGCACAATTAAGCAATCCTAAAAATGATTGTAATTGTTTTCTATCTTTGAATTGGTCTGGGAACTCAAGAATCTTCTTAGTTATGTGTTCTGCCAAGGATAATTTTCCTTTATTAATATGCATTCCCACAAAGTCTATCTCAGTCTGAAATAATTGCATTTTCCTTTCGGAGATAACAATACCATGTTTGTCTAATTCTAAAATAATCTTTTTAAGATGGGCTACATGCTCTGTCTCAGTCTTACTTTCTACAAGAATATCATCTATGTAAACAAGGCAAAATTCTGAATAAGCTCTAAATATATTATCCATTCTTCTTTGGAAAACTTGAGGAGCATTCAAGTATCCAAATGGCTTTACTAACCATTCGTATTTTCCTTGGGGCACACTAAAGGATGTCCAAGTAATACTGTCTGGATGCATCTTAATTTGCCAGAAGCCTGATTTGCAATCAAACTTACTGAATATAATTCTATCTTCAATTAAATTAATCAAATTATTCTTGTCTGGTATCTTATAAGAATCAAATTCACAATTCTTATTTAATTGTCTATAGTCTATAACCATTCGTCTTTTCCCTCTTTTACGTTCAGATTCATTTTGAACATAGAAGGCTAAGATATTATGTCTACTTTTACTTTCTCTAATAATGCCTAACTTAAGCATTTCATCTATGTCTTTCTTAAATTCTTCCCTATCTTCTTGTGAGTATCCTTTCTTATAGGTTCCACCATTAATAGTGGCGTCTGGGTTAATAGGGATGATTTCACAATAGCTTTGGTCTTTATCCCGCTTAGCGATGGGATTTTCTCCTAAAGTAGGCTCTTCTAGTTGACTAATGTTTTCCTTTTCTACTTCTATATCCATTTTCTTCTATTTGGATATAGCTTGGACCTGTAATAAGGTCTGCTGGGCTTGATCTAAAATGTCTTGTTGTATAAGCGCTATTTGCTTATAACACTTTTGGTCTGGACACTTACATTCTTTTCGTAAGGGTTTAGTAATTTCTAAGGCTTCTTGTTGGGTTGTAGGTCTAGGTCCACCATGCTCAGCTGAAGAACTCTCATGTTTAATGGGTCTATAATTTGGTTTGACTTGCATAAGGTCAAAGGCAGTCTTATGATCTATTAGAGGAGCTTTAATATTAAATTCCTCTTGGTCACTAATTAATATCTTATCGTTATACTGAATATAAGGATGATATTTACTAATAAAGTCTTGTCCTAAAATAATGTTTCCTGTGAAACTAGGACGAGGATCCATTATCCAAAATCGATGATTAACGGTTTTGTTGGTCTGATTTTCTAATTTAAAATAAATAGGAATAGTCTGGAAATATAAGGTAAATGGATCTCCATTAGCCACTTTACCATAGATTTCTTGAGTACTTTCTAAAAAGTAGTCTTCAGGGAAGGCATTAGCCTTACAAATACTTTGAGAGCACCCTGTATCTATGAAGGCTGAAAGTCTTTTAGGACAGTCTTTATGTTGAACAAATAATTCCACAAAACAGGCATGTGGTTTAGTAGAAATTCCTAAATTGTTCTTTTCTAAAATAGATATTCCTTTCTGGGGTTTATCTATAAAATCTAAAGGCATTTGGTCTTTTGAACTACAATCAGAATGGTATTCTTTTAAATCATAGGAAATTCCTTTTCCTTTGAACTCTTCATTTTCTTGCAATCTTTTGGCTATATTTCTATCAATGTCTTGATAGTATGTTTTAATATCTAAGTCTATTTGAGCGTCATACTGGCTAGTATAGATTTCTCTAAATCTAATTCTCCAATAGTCTTCATGATAGCGTAATTGACAAACAATACAAACCATAAATAATTCTGTTTGTATAGTCTCAAAACATTCTACACATCTAAAGTCTTTCTTGCAACATTTCATCTCAAACGTGCAATAATGTCTTTCATCAAAGTAACATCTAGGTATATAGGTTAGTAACTCAGGATTACTAACTGTCCGTCTTTTCTTTAAAAAGGGTCTTAATATACACTTATACCAAGCGTCTTCAAAGTCTATATATTCATTATCTAGATCGCCTTGATCAGTCTGCATCATATATAAGTCTAGGGTATCCTGATAGTCTTCATACTCATCAGTATCACTATAGTCTTCTGAATCACTGTTTGTATATGCACTATAGATACTAGTATTATCATCATCTTCTATGTTTGATATTTCTATAGCGTATAGGATATCTAATTCTTCTTGATCTGCATAGTCTAATATTGTATTAATAATTTTAATACCTTCTTTATCTTTCTTATTAGGGCAGTCTTTAACAAAGTGTCCTTCTTTGCCGCAAGTCCAACATTCTTTGGTGACAGTCTTAGATTGAGCTGCATATTTTTCTTTCCTATAATTAGGAACCTTCTTATACTTACTAGTATTCTTCTTAAAATATCTTCTTTGGTTAAATCTATTTTTCTTAGTCTTAGGATTATTTTCTCTAAAGGTAGTAGATTGTCTAAATTTATACTTCTTTGGTAATCCTAAAGGTCTAGTCTTAAACTTTCTATGTTTCCATTCTAATTTCTTTTTGAATTTTTTAGATTCACTTCCACATCCCCATTGGATTGGAGCGTTGTCTCTTTCGTCTTTAATCGGAGGGATCTGTTTGAAAGTTTCTTCTATTAACTTTCCTTGAGTTATATCACGTCTTTTAGATATGATATAGTCTTTGGAAAAATTGATTCTTTCACCAAGGGAGTTATTCTTAACTCCGGCTACTCCTGGCCAATTCCTATATTCATAAATTAGGATTTGTCCTATGGCTGGTATCTTTCTAAAGTATTCATCTTTTAATGTCTCCCCAAATTCTTTAATTTGGTAATATAGATGTTCACAATTATTGCTATATTCATTTATCTTATCTAATTTGCAAATGCTAAGGAGGGCTAACTTAGTTTTTGCTAGGTCTTGTTCATTGATCTGAGCTAGATGTCCAGCTCCAATGAATTCTGAAGTGAACAATTGAATATATTCTTCAATTGATCTTTCTTCTAGGTTTTCTTTCATCTTCTCAACCTTAGCTAAGGAGTCTTCATCTGTAGCCTTTCTTAAACTATCTAAGTAATCTTTTGCAATACCTCTAATGGATTGCTCAGCGTACTGCTTACATAAAGTTGCATCCCATTGTTCATTAGATGCAAAACACATGTTCATCTGGTTACGCCATTTATCTAAGGCTTTCTTCCTATCTTGAACATCGTCTAAGTTAAGGTATATACCTACTGGATTTATGGCTTGGCTTGCCATAGTCTTAACAGGAGTAAAACTCTTGTCACTAGTTGGGAAGTCTTTTATATAATCGGGTTTAGTTTTTACTACGGTGCTTGAGTATATAGGAATATTTATTCCTATTGGTTTACTAAAAAGTCTAGGAGCATCTTCTAGCCTACTACTACTTCTTATTTCTTGTTTACTAGGCTCTACTTGTGTAGCTGGCATTAGTCTTTGTTCTCCTTCTTCTATTAGTATTAAGTTTCTAAGAAGTTCCTTTGTATTCTTAGATTCTTTTAATTTTAATATGCGGTCTTGGGCTATCATATTAAATCTTTCTCTTTCTTGAAATCTAACAGAGTGACTTTTCTTAAGGCTATCTTTAAATATCTTCATATCCAATTCTGAGGGTTCATGTCCAAAGTTTTGGATCCTATCTTTTTCTTTAACTAAGTCTTTTTGTTCAAATGATCTTCTAGGTCTAATTATCGGGGCTTGTCTTAGTAAACTAGCACTAGTCTTACTACTACATTCTCCTTCTGAAGGATCATTGATTATGGCTTCTCCCATATTCCTAAATCTAATTTCTTCGGTATTGACAATCTTAGGAGGACCAAACTGGATGGTAACATTTCCAGTGACGTCGTCTTGATTAATAAATAAAGGTTTATTTTGTATAGTCTTAGTTTCTTAAAATTCTGGCAATTTCCAGAGGGTCTTAGATTTTTCTTTCATAGGTCCAGTATTCCTAATATTGTAAGTATGATTATAGTCTGACACATTGGTTCTAACTAAGATTTCTTCATTAAGTCTACTGCTAGGAATTCCTGACTGTATTCCTTCATAAGGAAATTGAGAGAACTTAACATAGCTTTGGAATTCTATATTTATATTAGCGTCTGGGATTATATAGTCTTCATAGCCACTAGCATATAAGATTAACTTAAAATGTGTGGCTGTGTCTACGGTTGCTGTAAATGCCGGAATGACATTAAAGTATCCAATGTTGTCTGATATTTCTAATTGGGCTATTCCAATAAGACTTTTGTCAAAGTCTTTCCATCTTTTTTCTACTAAAAAACATAATATGTTAATATTATTCTAAGGTCTATGTAATCCTTGGATTCTTGCTTGAAATAGTCCAAAGGTTAGGAATTGGAACTTCCTATCAATTCCTCTAGATCTAAGCCATTCTGAGTCAAAAATTTGGAGCTCAGTATAGGATTTGTCTAACACATGATTTCTACAATGGTAGGTCATGTTATAATTGGGGGTCTTAGGAGTGGCGCCTTCTTTAAACAAGTCTATATATCTAACGACTGGAAGTTGTCCATTATGAATGGAATCTTCAACAATCTTCCAGTCAACTTCACCCCATTCTTTCCATTGGAGGGGATTGGTGAAATTTCTTTCTTTCTTTCCACCATGTCCTAACATTGGAGGATGAATCCTTAAGTCTTTGGAGCATGTGATTACTCTGTCCAATATTTGGGATAGAGCTGGCTATCTTATTATTCTTATCTAATCCATAATTTATAATTCATCTACCTATGGTATTTCTTTCTCTAGTTTCTATAGGAGGGGATTCTTTAAACTTACAGGTGGTTACCTATTTTTGTTCAAGTCTTTTTTTAATATTATCTAAGCAGTCTGAATAATCTTTTTGTCTTTTTATCTGATTAAGAATTTCTTCTTTAACATTCTTATTCTCTTTTCTAGTCTTTTCAGAAGTTTCTTCACTATGTCTAGCTAGAGAATTAACGATGGTTTTACCAACGTTAGTGATATAGTCTTTTACTTCATTATCTTTTTCTAGTTGTTGCATAGTTCTAACTTCTATGGCTTCTACAGTCTTTTCAATTTTATCTAACCTAGTTAGAATAAAAGGAGAGTCTATTTCTGCTTGAGAAGGTTTATTATATACGACCTTAATTCCGTTTATAATTTCTCCATATTTTTCATCTACTTGGGCCATGTCTAGTCTAAGTTCATTAATAATACTATCCATCTTAGATAGATTATGTCTTTCCATATTATTAAGGTAATTTGCTAAATTTTGTTGGAATTTAACAAAGTCTGTATAATAGGTAGTTAATCCTTCTTTCTTAGCCTTTAAGTCTAAATGTAAGTCTTTAATAAAGCTACTGTTATAGTCTTGGGTAGCTGCTATGGATGTAGAAATTAAATTTAATCTTTCTAATATAAGTCTAGTTGCCTTAGCTGCGTTGGCAATCTCATTTTCATTTATATTATAATAAAATCTATCATCATTTATCTTTTCTAAAATTCTTTGATAAAATTCTGATAAGGTCTGAATGGAGAGGTCTCTTGGTACCTCATTCCAGTTTGATCTAACTATCTCCATTAGGAAGATAATTATCTAGTCTAGGGATAAGCTTAGCTTGTTCTTTGGTAAGTTTAATTAACTCACTGTCTTGATTTTTAATTAAAGTTTTAATTTCTAAAATGTCTTTGTTAAGGACTTCTATATGATTAGTCTTAATATTTATTTCTAGTAAAATATGGACTAAGTCTATTGGGATTTGATTATCTATGTCTAATAATCTTTTAGAGATATTTTTTATCTCTGTTTCTAGGGTTTGAGTGTCTTTTATTAATTGTCTTAATATAAGGAGTATACACTTATTTTGGTCTATTATGCTATTAATAGCACTAGCAGTGAATTGTCTACTGTCTGCGTGTTTGGCTGGAATATGTGAACAATCGTCTATGTGTGTGGTTAAACAACCTTCTGAGTCTAAATTAGTTATGGGTATAGGTTGGTAGTCTGGGTTGGATCCAAAAATATCTTGGTAAATGCGAGGGATAAATCCAAAGGGCATTAAAGTCTTTTTACTTTTAGTCTAAAAGGAACGTCTTATGGCTCTGATACCAGAATTAGGGTTTGGTCGGAATTTGGTGAGTTTCTAAAATCTATAAGGTCTTGATACCAATTTCGGGTCTAAATTATAAATCTTTTAATTATATAGTCTTAAACTAAGGTTTTAGTATAAGACAAGAGGGGGACCATCTAGTGTAAATAACAAAAGTCTTTGGGACCACGAGGGGACCACTTTCGGGATAAGGACAAAGTCCGCACGGGAAGTCCGCACCTGAGCCTGTCTCTCTCTCTCTCTATATATATATATATATATAGAGAGAGAGAGAGATTACAAATAAATTGGAATGCTCCCATTAGAGCCATAATTGGTAATGCATGCATAACTTGATTTTTCTTTATTCCGTTAAACACAAATAAGTAAAGTATTGCTTATTTTTATCTAACTTTTCTTTTAGTAGGATGTTAATGGAATCTCTAAAGTTGTTTCATCATACTACAATAACTAAATAAGAATATGAGAAATGCCTATAGTTCCAAGGTTATACTAATTTTTAATTTTTCCAATTAAAATTAATCGTAGGCTGTTATGGTCTTCAGTACACATCATAGGCTTGACGGACAAATTGAACTCAAATCCTAACCAATGACTCAAAGAAGTTTTATCCAAACAGAATAAAGCCAATAAACAATACAATTTGGTTCGATGTGAAATTTTTCCTTATAAATTCTACTACTAAGAATATATAGAACTTGTTAATAATTTTCATTAGGTCCCACTTTATTTTTTTCTCACCTTCAAACCACTTAAACTCTCTTTTTTATCTTAACCGTTCTCAAAACCACAATAGCCCCCTTTACACCATCACACCACATTATCACCAACATCTCTCTCTCTCTCTCTCTCTCTCTCTCTCTCTCTCTCTCTCACACACACACACACACACACACACACACACACACACACACACTCTCTCTATTTTTCTTTTTCTCACGCTAAAAAATCCTAGACATGAGAAAGTATATATTTGTAAAGAAAAAATTATCGAAACAAATTTTCTTTTCCAGATTAAATCTATAAATAATTTAAAATAAAGTATAAACTAGCATGAGTAGGGGTGCACATGAAATCGACAATACATAAAATTAAACATAATCGGTAGAAAAAAATAACTTTTTTTGGTTCAATTTGGTCCGTAGACCTAAAGCCACAAAACCTATTAGAATAAGTTTGGTTCACGGGTTTTACAAAAATAACTTCTCTAAGATCCGATTAAATCGAACTACTGATTAAATGTTAAATTTCCTACCTATTTTATGAGAACCTGGACCTTCGAAGGTGAGATCTTTGACCATGCACATGCACATTGTTTTGGTTCTCTGGTGTGTCCGTGATTTGGATGTCTATTGGATTCGTGAATGTGTGTGATTTTTATAAGGTCGCTAGTCTATTTTCCTTAAAAGAGACCAAATACGGGTTAGCCTATTAGGGCTATACGTAAGGTTTTGATCTAGGTGCAAAATAAGATTTCTGTGTATGGGGATTATATTATGGAAAGAAAATGTGTTAATTACCCACTCCGATCTTTTGGTCCTAATTTAAATACGACGTGATTAAACATAAATTATGTGTATTCAATACTAGATATGTCGTGATGACATTAGTGTGCTATAAAAGCGCATACAAAGTGTGCATGCAATGTATATGTAGACATTTGTGCTAATGTGTGTACGTGAATGCGTACGTATTTTGACATTTGTGCAACTTGAAAAATCTAGCGAGTGTATGATTAGAACAAATGTGAACATGGAAAATGTAGCGAATGTTTATGTGTGTTTGACATGAGTGCGAATATGGAAAAGATAGGAAATGTTTGGTGTGTTTGACATAAGTGCAAATACAATAAAAATAGAAAATGTGTGCATGTGTTTGACATAAGTACGTGTTCGGGTTTTATTTTTAAAACCATATATGATGATTATGTTTTAATAAAGGAGTATCATAATCATTTTGAAATAAGAATCAAATTTATAAGAATATTTTGTATTTGTTTGAAATATATTGTATGTATGTTGGTTAATTATACTTAGTAGCAATTTTGTTGAGTTGGGTTCGATCTAATCACAAAAGATTAAAATTTTGGTTCTAGTAGAAAGGAATAGTTCACATTATAAATAGGAAGTTTGACATTCTATCAGTGAAGTTGTGTATTCAATCTTAGTAGTTTATATTGACTGCAGTAATTTGTCTGATAGTTTAAAGAGGATTGTACTGGTAATTTAAGAATGTATTGAACAAGACCATTTGTGAGATTCATGTATAAGTGCAAACTTTATTAGACTTGCACAATACATAGATACTTAATCATGAGGATTATAAGGATTGGAATATTCATGTAATTAGTGGTTTGATTATTATGGATGCGATTTAATTTATCGAGTGTAAATATTCACAAGTTTGAAAATTATTATGTGTGTATGTCTAAGATCATATTTTGGAGGAATTCGTATCCAAAAAATATTCTGGATAGTGATACCACTAGACTTATACGTTTGAGTCTACCAGTAAACCTAGCTAGTGGATTTATATCCACTACGGTATCAAATAAGTTAAGTATGAGATCAAGAAATGAATAAGACGTTGGTGAAAATAGATAAGCGTCGAATTGAATTTCACCAAGCGGATATTGTATGCTTCATGTGGAGAACCATATTATGTGCTATCCAACTTTACAAACAAGGCATATTTAATTGAGTAATTATGAGATAATTAAATATGAGTGAAATTATAATTATTTAGTGTAATTATTATAATTTAATGGAAAAGAAAATAAATCGCAGGCTGTAATATGAGATTTTCACATTTATATTTTGAAGCCAATTTGATTATTTGACCTTGGGTCCCGAGTATATTCTTTATTAAATAAGTAAGCCTTTTATTCTCTCATTACTTTAAATGCCTTATGCCAGTCTCTATTTTGACTTCTTCTAAGGTTTTTTGGAATGAGGACCTCGTTTGAAATAAGGGCTTCTCTAATTCAAAATTGTTTTAAATGAGGGAATTTCACTCTAAGAAGAAATTTTGGCAAGATGTCATCTTCTCAAGAGGTCCTCTCATGAAAATTTCTCGTTCGAACGAAGTCATTTATCGTTCGATCAAGGGCCTTATTATGGGAAATGTATTTTACTTAGAGTGTTTTATGCTGCTAAGTATAAATAAATTCTAGGGTATGTTCTCCTAAGTAAAGAAAGTAGAATAAATTATTTTTCTCAATCTCATGCACACACACACACACACACACACACACACATAAGTGTATATATAGGCAAGGTGAGGAGAGAGACTCATATACATGCGGGAAATGAGATAATAAAGAAAAGTGTCTTCTTAAGATATTTAAGATCCCAATCTTTAAGTGGTGACTAAAACCAATTTACTTTGTTTGAAAATATACTCAAAGATCTGAGTTATGTCGACATCTTCTTAACATATTAGCCTACATAATTGATCACCTACAAGATCTGCAAATGTGTGGTGACCTAACCCTAAATTAAATTTTTAGATCTAGTTATTATGTTTACATTTTGGAACATAATCAGTCAATGTTTTTGGACATCAAAGTTTTTTATAATATCAATTCCAAACCATTGGTATTAGAGCCACGATTGTAGATTGATTATGTTTTAGAAAGGTCCATGTTTTCCATCATTAAGACCTAGTTTCTCATGTTAGATAATATATGCATAGATGTATATCTTTGTGCTAACATGGTTTTGTAGGATTCTTATTATTTCTTCCGTTATGAGCACATATTTATGTAGTGTTAATGGATCCTACAATGTTTTATTTGTAATTATTTTTTCTAGATTCAATTTCATTATAATAATTACAATATTTTAATTATTGTAAAAATTGATATGTATAGAGGAGTTTGGTAGGCGAAGTAATAATTTTCTATTAGTTATTTTCTACGTTTCATGGTTTTTTGGTCATAGTTGATGCTCTTCATTGATGAAACAACTTGTTTCTCTGGTTGTAGACATAAAGACGTGGATCGAACGAGGGACTCCTCGTTTGAACGCATTAATGGCGAGGAAAAAAATAAATTTCTTTTCATCATTTAAACTAAAGATGATCCATGGAAAAAAATTGCATATACAAAGGTCAAAATCATGAAGAAGTCGAAAAGAATCCCACTTCGAATAGAACTCTAGTTAAAAGAGGAGTCTCCTTCAAACAAAATTCTATTTCCTCGAGAATTCTACTTTAAGAAGAAATCTTGACCATGATGGAAAAGGATTTTGTTAGATTTTTTATATATAATTTCATATGTTTGTGGTTGGTTATACCTCGATCATCTCATATTTATTATGTTAATAATATTATGAATTTATTATTAAATTAATTAGGGACCCACATTATTACGAAAAATATGGATTTATTTATGTGACTAACCTAGAGCATAATTTCTTGCAAAATCAAAATTTTGTTTGCTCTTTTCTAAAATCGAATTAAATCAGGTAATCGATTAAAGGTATAAGTTAAATTTTGGTCTCTGGGTTTTATAGTAATTAAAAATATTTTTTTACTTTGGAAAATTATAATAGTGAGACTGGATAATTAATTTTTTTTATAAGAAATTGGGAAATTACTTGTGATTTAATTAAGGAATTTAGAATTGAATAATTATTCTATTCAAAAACCCTCTAATTGAAAATATTAAGTGGGAGAGGGGTTTGAACATAAACCCCATGATCTCCATCGGTGTTTTAAAATATGATGTGATTAATTCCTCGTGTTAGATTGATTTTCCTCCACTATGAAAGGAATTGATCACGGTATCACGTGATTTTAAAATTCATAGGTGATAAGTCCTTGAAATTAAATGTGAGTAAGTGTGATCACGAAAAAGGAAGTTCTAAGAAAGTGGATCTATTTTAAAGAATGAACAAATGGTATAAATTTAAAAACAAATAATAAAATCCTCCCTAATAAAGTATCTGTCACTAGTTACAGAACCAAAAGATGTCATCTATTAAGTTGTGCTGGACAAATGATTCCTAGAATGCTCGGGTAACATAATTAGAATGTGAACAATCTTCCTAATTAAGGGAGAGGTGATTTAAGCTCCGAAAATGAGAAATCTAGTTTCAGAATGGAAGTAAAATGATTGACGCTGTTAATTATAATGGCAGTCACGGGAGGCCAAATTATAATTTAATTAAATTTTAATCATCATATATTTAATTAGAAATTATTTTTTTCAATGATGATTCTTAGATTTCGAAACGGGCTCAATATTTAACCCGCTTGCTTCAATCTTAAAGGAAAGAAAATTAATTGTAATGAATATCATTCACTAGAAAAGAAACATAGACATTGTCCTCACTGCTCAGGACTATAAATTTGTTTTAATTGAACCATTGTAAGGAGGCATTCGAGTTGGATGTTCAGGACTACCAGATGTGGCAGAAAGCTAATAAAATGGATTATTATTATATATTATCATCTATGATTAATGTATTTCATCCCAGCATTATAATATGTTAAGTTCTTATGACATGATTTTGAACCTTAGGGACATGTTTGAGGATCAGAATCGTGCCACAAGACTCGACGTTATGGCAAGGCCAATAAACACAAAGATGGTTGATGGTACTCCCGTTAGGAACTATGTTCTAAAAATGATGAGGTCCTTCGATTAGAAATCGATGGGTAAACTTAGATCTATTTTGTGCTATAATCACTCCCGAAGTGCTTTAAGTAAAAAATATTAAATTATTCTATGAAAAAATTTAAAGAACTCAAGGCTGCGTAGAATATCATGAAGCAAAATAGTGTTATATCAAGTGCTGAAAGAGGCCCATCTTCTTATGTCTCAAACGGTAAAAAGAAAAATGGAAAGTGTCAGGTACAACTTATGGTTGTTAAAATAGTGGTTAAGCCTTAGGTAGCATGGAAACAACGAAAAGGCAATTGTTACCTTTGCAAATGATTAAAACATTAGAAGAAGCAGTGCCCGATTTACTTTATAAGAGATAGGTATATAAATGGTAATCTCTCTTATATCATTGATACATGTTTTATAGTTCAATCTACCAAGATCTGGTGTGTAGATTCAGGAGACACTAATCATGTTTGCAATTCCTTCTCGGGGTTCTAGGTAACTAGAAAGCTCAGTGATAGTGATATTTTTATATTCATCACTGGCAATATTAAAGCATCAGTATTAACATTAGGACATATATTTTACAACTTTGGTGGACACAAAAATATAATATTAGAAGATTATTTTTATGTACCCACCATTAGAAGAAATTTACTTTCGAATCTAAGATCAGTGATGAATGGATTTTTTATTTATATTAATAAATATATTTTTATTGAAAATGGAATATCTTTTTTTGTTGTGGTACAATGGAAAATGATTTGTATGTTATAAATTATGTCTCATTATTACTTCTAAATACTGAAATAAATAACTCAAATGGATATAAACTAAAGAGAAATAAACCTTATAGGTTGAACCAAGCATATCTTTTGCAAGTACGCTAAAGTCGTACTAATGAAAAAAGAATTGAAAAATTAGTTTCAAATGGGAAAATATGTGCATTGGAAGTGGAGGCACTTTTAGTATGTGAATCCCGTTTCAATGGTAAAATGACCAAGATGCCCTTCATGTTTAAAGGCTATAGAGCCAAAAATGTGTTAAAATTAATTCATTTATATTTATGTGGTCCTATGACTACTCACGAAATAAGTGGTTATGATTACCTGATCACTTTCATTTATGATGACTCGATGTAGGGATATGTTTATCTTATGCTCCACAATTTGGAAGCATTTAATAAGTTCAAAGTGAACAAAGCTGAAGTGGAAAGTAGGCATGGTAAACAGATCCAAACTCTACAATTTTATTATGGGGATGATTATATCTTGGGATAGTTTGAGAAGCATTTATGAGAGGTGGGTATTGCAGTCCTATTGTCTGCACCGATCACTACACAACAAAATAATCTAGCAGAAAGAAATAATATGATTCTTTTAGACATTGTTTGATCTATGATGGGCTATTACTATTTGCCATATTCTTTTAGGTTATTCATTGTGACACCCTAGCTAATCAAATATCGGGTGATCAGGACTTTATCAAATTAAAACAGGTTTCTCATATGGTTCATTCTTAGCATTACTGTCAAAAACCAAAATTTATCACTAACCACCTAATACTTAATTATAATGGTGCCAAATTTTATCTTTCGATTAAACATAATAAATAAATAGTTGAAAACTGAATCAACAATCACAATATACTAAAATCCAAACCATCATAATATGTAAATGAAACAAAGACATGCCAAATAAACCATCGGCTAAAAACAACAACCAAGCAATATCCATAACCAACTGCTAAGCAAACCTGATACAAAACTGAAACTACAATACTGACAATAGGTCCGTATACGAGATACAATAATGAGATACTATACTAGATCGGAATGAAATAAACTACTAATCAAACCCTATCAGCATCCACAGTGCTACAACTCCATGTCCCTAGAATGAAACCATTAAGTATGGCACCCTTGTGGATGGACACCTAAAAGGTTTTGAAAATATTTTTATAGCAAGAGTTAGTACTCAAAACATTTTGAAAACATTTAACAAACAATTTATCGCAATTAAAATCGGTTATTGATTACACATGTTAGGTTTACACACACTCCCTTGAGTTTCCTCATCTCTCATCTAATGTGCATGCCTAACGTTCTATAATTAGCCCTCCTAGATATCATACCCAAGCTATCTCGACTAAAGTTTATAACCGATCTTATCAATGGTATACTCCCCCGTACCTCCCATACAGCATGCTTCATTATTAACATTTCTCGCATTTTATTCAGTTTTCATATAATATTCCCACATGTTATGTTTAAACATTATAATCAAGTCTCACCACTTAATTCATATAGCATTTCACATATATTATCTTTCAACTTCCATAATTAGGTATCATTACTTAATTTACCATAGATATTCCCAATCTAGCTTTAATCTTGCAATTAAGTTTCTCTCTAATTAATTTACCATTTAGATGTATATCTATATATATAACGTCTACAAGTCTTCTATCGCACATAAGTAGAATATCATAAGGTATATACTTCATATAAAATATATACTATAAGGATTTATTGGTCCATGAAATCATCGACCTTAATAATCCTACCATTTATATTGGTCCGAAAATCCCTCGACCCGAATGTAAAGGTCATACATATGTATATTGGTCTGGCATTATCATCGCCCCAATATTATTTATCTTCGATTTGGTTCGAAAAATCATCGACCCCAAATCGAGATTTTATGTATTGGTCCGGAAAATCATCGACCCTAATACAGAAATAGGCATACTATAGGTATATATATTTCGTACACAATATATACTATAAACACATATTATATAATCACCTCCACGTATCACATTTTAGGGGTTATTGGCTCGGAATCATACCTGATCAGTAATAGTGATTTATATGTCATGGCTCAAAATCATACCTCGAGCACCAAGAGTAATCATATTTAGATTGGCTCGGAATCATACCTCAATCACCAATACTAGTCATCTATATTATCTCGAAATCATACCTCGAGCACCAATATATATATATATATATATAGTATACTTTAGGTATTCACACAACCTATGTATTACTATGCATTAATATGTATTCACATAACCCGATAATGCGTGTTAGTACATAGTATATCTCTCTCACATACCTATCGTACTATTTACTTTACGATTTATCTCACTATCGTATCTATAAGAGTGTTCACACAACTCTAAGGGTCCTATTTACATATATTCAGTAGTTACCATCTTTAACCTACTGGTATACATGTTAAATTGATGTCTACTCTCTCTTTATAGCTCAATTCCTAAATTTCTCGATCTATCTCCCAATCGGTTATCCTTGTCGATCCATACTCTAAGTCCTACACTCAAAGACCTTAATGGACCTTTCTATACACCTACTGGTCTTTATCAAGTCCCTACATAGGTATGATATCACTCCTAAGATTCCCTTACAACATTGGTAATCCTAGAAAATTTAACCAAGAAAAGAAACCAAAATCTGCTAGGGTCGATCGATCGAACAGGTGCAACTTCATCTTCTTCGATCTTCACCATTTTTTATTTACTCAAACCCCATAATTCTACACAAAATTCACATCCGATTATTCCTAACTATTCCTACATGATTTAGGATGATTTCTAACATTTCAAACACATTAAAACTTCATCGAAATCAATCAAGAATGAATCAACCATCAAAGCTCTTTCACCAATCTAGTTTTGTGTTCATCCATTTCATTCAATTCAAAACCCAGATTTAAATCCTTATTAATAATCAAAACTCTTATGATTTGTAATTCTCTACAGATATAACCACTAACTACATGCAATTTTACTCAAACATGAAATCAATTGATACTTTTCATCAAAGATTTTTAAATAAAATCAATATATTCATGAAATCCCTACATATGGGTATTATAACATCAATTTGATTTGCAATAAACACTTGCCTTTGATTGATTGATCTGATCTCGTGGTTCTTGGTTGATGATTGATTTCTTCTTCTCAAATCTTCCTTTCTAATTACCTTGAGGTGCAAGAAACCCTTCATAAATCTCTCCCTAGGCTTTGGAAAATGGTTATCTCTTCTCTCTAATGGCCTCTCTAATCTTTTTGTGTTATGAGCCCTAACCCAAATCTATAAATATTAGATATATAAATCTAAATTTCGTAGGTCCCTTAACCACTTTTTGAAAAATGACCAAAATGCCCTTAATAGGTGTCAGTTTGGTCCAAAATTAACCCGGGACCCAAACTACACTCTTGGGTACAATATTCTGACTATTCCGACCCATCCGGAATCATTCATGACCTCTACATTTCCATCCAAGTCTCTTAAAATACATTTATCATACCTCACCTCAAAATAGTCTATACGCGACTCCCGGTGAGATAAAATAAAATACGCACATATCACTCGTTATGTCGTATAACCATAATTATCAATTATTTACTAATCGCACCATGCAAATTTCATCATGCAATATTAATCAGTATCTATCTCTTGATTAATATTTAATAGTCACAATTATCTTCTAATCGCATTAAATTACTTTGCTCGCGTAATTTAATTAAAACATATTTTTCCATCATTTAATTTAATTAAAACGTATTTTTCCCCAATTAATTCCTCAATTTAATTAAATAAAAATACGCAAAAATATGGGGTATTACATTCATTAGATAGATATACTTATTTACTTAACTTAGGTTCTTCTAAATTTGTCTCGACAACTCCCACAGATTTATTGACTGGGTGTGCAAAGTCTAGGATGTGTTTGGATCTAGGTTTGCCCATCACACGTGTTAAGGAAGTATTTAGGGAATTTAGAATCAAGGATGGCAGTATGTATCCTTGTAGGTTACCCAAGAATAACTAAAGGTGGTATATTTTATAATCCTAAAGACGATAAGGTTATTATGAGTAAAAATGCCTAGTACTTAGAGGAAAATTATACATTGGACCACAAGACCAAGAGTAAGTTGATCTTACAAGAGCTAGGAGAGAAATACCAAGAAATTTCTTCTAAATCACCCGTATAGGGTGAAATACAGCCTCATATTGATAATATGCTATCTAATGTTAGCAAGAGTATTAACAATGATCAGTTTACACGGGTCTACATGACAATAAGTAGAGGCACATCATAGTGGGAGAGACATATGTTTATTCGATAGGTCAATGTATTTAAATGAACACTTTGGTGGGATCCTAAGGAAATATGAACCGGATCCCAGGAACCACAACGAGGCCCTCTAAGACAAGGACTCTAAGATTCGACTCAAGTCTATGAACAAAAAAAATTATTCGAATCAAGTTTGGGAACTTTTAGACTTATCTAATGAGATAAAATCCTTTTGGCAAAAATGGATTGACAAGAAGAAAATAGGGGTATATGGGAAGGTGGAAACCTTCAAGTCAAGGCTTGTTGCAAAAATAGTTCTCAAAATAAGGGATTGACTTGGACGAAACCTTCTTATTAGTAAGTATGCTAAAGTCTATTCATGTTCTTTTATCCATTATGATTGATCTCTATTACAAGATTATGAAAATGGACATCAATACTTAATTATTTAATTGTAGTATTTACAAATGCATCTATATGATGAAACCCAAGGAATTCATAACAATTATCCAGGAAAGAAAAATATACAAACTTATGAGATCCATTTATAGACTTAAGAAAGCATTAAGGTCTTAAAAGATCCGGTTTGATCAGGAAATAAAATATTTTGGTTTTGATCAATGCCCAGATGAAACTTGTGCGTATAACAAGAATGATAAAAACTAGGTGGTATTTCTGGTACTTTATGTGGATATGTAAGGGAAATTTTACTGGCATTGCTCATAGTGTAGGACTTTTTGTATTTTAGGCTAGTTTGGCGTATCCTGATGGAAGTTGCCACGTATCATCACGACAAACCGACTCTAAGATTGAAGACTTCCCTACATCCCACAAAGATATAAATCAATTGGTGTATAAAATTATTTATAAGATTTATTTAGGATGTCTATTTTTTAAACAACGAGGCTGGATTTTTTTGCGAATTATTTTTATGTAAACCTCATTTAAATGAGATTGCTGTCTCATTCGAACAAATTTGGCTTGCCGTTAGAAAGTTCGTTAGATCTTACATCGAACGAAGGCAAAATGTTTCAATTCATTTGAAGCTCGTTAGAAGCGGGTTTAAACGAGATTGGAGTCTCATTTGAACGAACTCTATTTTCGTTCAAATGAAATAACTTTCTTGTGCGAACGAGCTTCAATTTTGTTCGAATGAACTGTTACCTCGAATTTTGTGCATGACCTATAAATATCTGTTTCATTTCCAAATTTCATAGGAGTTTTTCCCAAATGATTTCTGCATATCTGCTGCAAAAGACTTCAACATTTTTTTTAACAAAACACTTTTTATTCATAAATATGACCCCAAATATACTTGTGTGAATCAATTTTGAACCTTAGTTGAGTTATACTCATTATGGAGAAATCATCTCTACGGTTGACTTGTGAACCCGGAAGGATCACGGTTGAAAACTGAAGGTTGAAGGTTCATTGGTCGATACCGATGGTGGATCGCTACCTGTGGACTACTCAAGAATGAGTAGTGTTTTTATAGATTCTATAAACACTGCGCGTTATAATTATGGTTGTATAATGTAGTATTGTAAGTTCACTATCTTGTAAAGTTTCTAATGTGCTGATATAAAAGGTTTTGCCCTGAAAATGGATTTTTCCTCAATTGTCGTGTGATTGCATGTTTTATTTATCTATCTTATCACTTGATGTATGTCTTAGGATACTGAGGTAAAATTACTTTTTGTGATTGGACATTTAATTAAATAAGCCATTCCACTATTATCGCGCAAGCACTCTCAAATTGGTACCAAAGCAGATTTCACTAATTTATCGCGTGATCCTAATTTTTCAAACAATTTTTTTCCTGATACCAATTCTCCAAAATTGGTATCAGAGAAGGTCACACAAAAATACTGTGTGATTTTTCTATAAAAAAAATTCTTTGATATCAATTGTTTTGAAAAATGGTTGAACTTGAAAAAGGCAGGATTCTAATGGATAATTTGTATAATGGAATGGTCATCTTTTATGGTACTAACTATGATTACTGGAAAACTAGAATGAGGTCATTCTTAAAAGCAATTGATGAGTGTGTTTGGTTATTTTGTGAAAGAGGGTGGACACCACACACTGTCACTGTAGACAATGTCGTTGGTCCTAAACCTATTCCTCAATTGATAGAGGACGACTTTAAGTGAAGTAATTTTAACTCTCGTGGCTTAAGTGTTATTCCTAGAGCCGTCACCCCTAACGAGTTATGTTGTATCATAACATGCACTAATTCTAAAGAAGCTTGGGATATCGTCCAGCTTACCCACGAGATGACCAACACGGTAAAGGCATCTAAGCTTCAAAATTTTTCCACCCAATTTAAGACCATTACCATGTTAGAGTTTGAGTCTTTTGATTAGTTTTATACACGTTTGTCATACATAGTTAATTCTAGTTTTAATCTGGGTGAGAGGATTCCTAAAATGAGATTTATGAAGATAATTTTGAGGTTTCACCCTATCCGCTTTATACCTAAGGTCACCATACTTAATTCGTTGGGGATCGTAGACACTCTTGGGTTAGAAAAACTTGTAGGATATCTTCAAACGTATGAGATTGATATGTTTCCTAAAACTATTAAAATTAAGGAAGTAAGTATTCTTTAAAGACTCAAACTAAGAAAAAAAAAGAAAAAGTTTATGAGTCTGAATCTGAGGTTGGTTTTGATTTTGATGACTTGGCCCTTTTTGCAAAAAATTTCAAAAGTTTCTCAAATTTTCAAAAGAAAATTGTTCAAGGGAAAAGATTTATGAGAAAAATAAAAATAAAAATGAGGGCACGAGAGGGGTATAGAAAGAGGAAGAAATTAATTTTTATAAATGTGAGGGTAAAGGGCACAAGGAACAAGAGTGTTCCGCTAGGCTTAAGAGAAAGGGATAGAAAATTTCACATACGATGACTCTTAGCGATAGTGACATCGAGTCGATTGATTCAAGAGGAGAATCACCACATGAACGGTGCATTATGTTCATGGGTAGTCACATTATCACTTCTAGTTTATCCCACGCCGATGAGGACATTCCTAAATGTGAAAGCCTTGATGATGTTTTGAGCCATTCTGGAGATAGTGAGAGTTTGGATGGAAATTTGAGTAAGGAAGAAGGTGATATCCAAAAGGCTTTTAGTGATATTTACTCTGAGACCTTGAGAACGAAAAAGCTAAATAAATATTTATCTCTTAGGGTGTTAGATTTGGAGAAAGAGGTGAAAGTTTTGAGAGAGTGTGAGGCCTCGGTGAGTCAACTCGAGAAAGTTAAGATTTCTTTATTCAAGCAGTTAATCATTTTAGACCGGGAAAATACCGACTTGACCAACACTGTGGATAGCCTTATAAAAAATATTCAATATTCATTAGAAACTCATTAGAAACTTGAAGCCCGTGTATACCAACTCTAGAGCAATCTCGAATGTGCCCGGAAGGTCAATGTCACTTTAGAGGACACATATAAGAAGGTTGAAAAGATGCGTCCAACTCTCATGCCACACCTAAGTTGGTTATGATGATGCGTCCAATTCTCATGCCACACCTAAGTTGGTTCCCGAGTTTGTGTTGGATCCTTATGGCCCTCGACCGAACCCACCTAAGAGAGCTCGTCCTATAATTTTTGAGGAAGGTGGACCCAAGCCCATTTATGTTTGTTCCCATTGAAAATAAAGATATCACCTTAAAGAGTTTTTGTTTAAGCTAGGGAGGGTGTCTTATAGGTATGTTCCCCAGTATGCTTGCATACGTGTTCCCACACACACTCCTACACATGTTACTCAGCATGCTCCCGCACATCACTTGAGAGTTTTTGAGAGTGTTCGAGCAAGTAGAGTATTTAGTTGAAATTTTAGAAAATTTGGTGGAGGTATGTCATAGGATGTCATCTCCTCTAGAGAATTCCTCCGGGCTTGATGATTGAGGTTGCGAGTTGTTACTACAATATGATGATTTTCATGCTCATATCCTATATCCCTATTGCTAGTGTGTACTGTTATTGTACTGAAATTTTTTATTTGGATATTTATTTTGAAAAATTCAAAAAAGTTGTCTTTCTTGAAATTTTTTGAAAAATACAAAAAGATTTTCGTTTTTTTTAAGAAAAAGTTGAAGAAGGCAAAAAGATTTTATTTTGATAAAAATTTTGAAAAAACAAAAAGAGTTTTGTATTTTTTCACCATATATGGGTGAACATTAAAGATGTTTGAATCATCCATTCATTTCGTATCTTTATGATTATTTAATAGTGTTTTGAGAAAAGAAGTCATTTCATTTATGTGCTTAATACTGTGTGGAGTCATTAAAATGGGATTTGATTATAACTTGATACATGTTTGACTCCTTGTATCTTTTCATAGACACGAGCAAGAGCTTATTTAAGCATTGCTCTTACGTGTCACATTTCGATGATAGACTTTACATGTCAATTTTGATTTAAAACGATCCAAATATAAAAAGAGATAAAAAGTAGTGAATGTAAGAACCATTGCTCGAATTTGAACCATTTTTTGGAAAATTTGTTAAATATTAAGAAATGAAAAATGGCTATGAAAGACCAAAGTCTTTGCGTTAAAAGCCTCCATTTTCAATAAAAGATCCTAAAAATATTAGAGGCGCATAAAAACAGAAGTGCCGGGACGTTTTGTTTTAATATTGATGCTTCGTTACAAATGAGCATTAATTTTTTCAAAATAATTGAGAGTATTATTAATATATGTGAGATTTTGAAGGAGTTAAGGCGAAGATCAAAATGTTTGCACAAACTATATAAATCTCAAAAACATATTACATAGTTTTGGGCACCATTGGTGTGAAAATCACTTATGGTCTTGATTTGTTGAATAGGTTAAGTCAATTTCACATGAAATAATAATCTTTTACCCCTAAGGTAGACGTTGAGATCATTCGTTAGTGGTATCTCAATCCTTCTTGCACATGTGTTATGTTTGTTTACGTTGATTAACCGATGGAATATGTTCACATCCCTACATTTCGCTTCCATGATTCGGGTATTGTTATGTTAATTCATGGTGTGTTGTTTTTGTAAAATTCTATATTCGAAAGATTTTGAAAATTTTCAAAACTAGCTGGTGAATGTAAGCCTTTGATATTATCATTGCATGCGCATTATGTATATATTTTGTGATGATATTTCCTTCATATACGAGATGCTTTGATTTAATGATCATTTTTTACTCCTTTATCTTTTACGGATGAAAAGGGGAAGAACAAATTAAGGGGGAGACTTGATGAGTTTGACTTTTGGGGGAGATCTTATTTACGAGTTTTATTTCTATTTTAAACTATATGCGCATCACGGTATTTTTCTTCTCTTCGTGTGTGTATGTACCTTATGCGAAATTCCAGACACATCGAATGAGGTCAAAGAAGCCCTAGGTAAGCATAAGAAGTGAGTGAAGACAAAGAGTCTTATGACATTCCTTTTCTAGGATTGGGAAGGGTGTTAGATATTTTGTCATTTATAGGGATTTTTTTTGTAATTTGGATTTCGTTATGTCTATATAGTTTTGTAGCGGAATAGCCAAAGGGAGAGATTTGTAAGAGCAAATTGTCTGGAATTGCTCATAGTGAGAGAATAAAAACACTCCGATACCACTTGATAGGGTGAAATACCGTCAATTTAAAATTCCAAATATTGGATGGTTCACCAAATATTTCACATTTAAAATTTCTTTCAAATTTAGCAATAAAAGACCACAAGTTTTAATTTCTTTAATATTAAAATTAAGTCAAACAACAAAAATACATATTTGAACAACATTAATTCAATTCAAGTTAAAATTATGCCAAACAAACTAAGCATGCATTTTGACAAATTAAAGGTTGCAACTTGAATTAAATTATCTTAAATATTACCCAAATTTAATTAGCACTAAATTAGAACTAAAGTTGTGATTTAAGCCAAATTTTATCTTTTTAACCTACACATGCATCTAGGTGATTTTTCTAGATAAAATAAACAATCACAACCCACAAGGCGCGATGTACGACGAAAACCCACAACGGAAAAAATCTCGAATGGCCCAGCCTACAAGTCCACTAGGTATGGTATTTCTACAAAAGAAACGACAAGAGAAAACTTACAACAATGACTCGCCTTTCAAGCCTTGGCGCTCCCTAGTACTTCAACCTTTGCCTAGTCGAAAACTCCGAAATCCTTCGAAGTCTTGAAATCCACCAATGGGGCTTGGCTACCATCGACCCACACACGATTCCTTTCACCGTATGGGTGCGTCGCAGCAGAAAAAAATCTCCTTTTGGGGATAAAGAAGGAACCCAAACTTTGTCCTTAGTGGGTAGAGAAAAAACCCAGTGCCAAACAATCTCCATGCAAAGATATATAAATAGGAACTTGGATTAAACCAAAAACATGTTGGGTGTGAACAATGTGTTTTGGTAGAGATTGATTAATGAAAATCATAAACTCAAAAAGGGACTTTTTGGTGGGAAGTTTTTTACTCTCAAAAGCCTTTTGCAATTATGAAAAAGTCACCAGAAAAATGTATCTCCCACACTTTTTAAATTCGGAATAGAGTTAGCGGGATAGTGGGTGAGTGGGGAAGTTTTAAGAAAAAAACTGACGCTGATCGTTCGAACGACATTTCAAATTCATTCGAACGACACTGTTCGAGCGATAATTCAGTGCCCAAATTCGTTTGAACGAGAATTCAGAAAATTTCTCGTTCGCTATTTCGTTCGAACAATCCAACGACCTTCCAACGTGAAAACAGATAAAAATTGCACAATGTCGTTAGAAGTTTGTTTGAACGACCTGGGAATTTTATTCAAACGAGATTCCAGGTTCATTCGAATGACTTTTGAGAAAATCTTAAAAACCCTTTTAAAGCCTAAAAACTTTTATGAAAAGTTCTGAAATGATTTTCTTAGAAAAATAAACAATCCTTGTGACAAAAGTTTATATAAAGAACACTCAATTACATTTCCATGTTCCTATATACATTAATACATTCATACCTTTGGAGACCTTGGAAAATGTGACAATGTTGATGACGAGAAACAAGACACTTGAAAACGGCAATGATATCTTCAATTTTGCTTGGCCGCAACATTTTCAACTCTTCAAACGTCATAGGCTTGATAGGTATAAACATCTATCCTATTACTCAAATAGTTTTGTCCGGAATTGAGCCAACACTACAAATTGACTCAATTGGAAATTTGTCCTTACAAATCTCCCCCTTTTGCTATTCCGGGATAAAACCAAACATAAAAAGTCCTATGGGCCGTCAAGCACATCTAGACACAATCCCACCCAAAGAAAAATAAAAAATACAATGCTTGACTCGACACATAGTAGAAGCTTTGCCGCTTTAACAAATTTGCCGTTAGGGATAAAATCTTACACACTTAAACAAACCATCAAATGCATAGGGAATATAACAAATTAAAGTGTATAAAATAAATTCCCCCACTTAATTAATTTCCCCCTTTATCAAACAGTATCTACCTAATAAGGCCATGTCTCCCCATAAGTTAGAGCTCCTAAACTAAAAGGTCTAGATATCATTTCTTCCCCTTTTTGTTCAGGAATAGACAAAGGTCAAGAATAAAACAACTTATTTCTCCTCCAATGAAAGCAAATACTCCCCTTAAACTAAAGAAGGGATATGTAATAAGGAAAAATGGGTTAAACATACAATGGTGCATAAAGTGACAAGAGAATTATAGCATATGGGGAACAATTAAGTACAACTAATCCATACAAATATTAATAACCATCACCTATGAAGTTGCGATGACAAAAAGATATCACTTGTAATGTATTATGATGAGCATGGGATATCAAACAAAATTCGCAACAAGATAGATATCAATTTTGAGCTCAAAGTATACATGGACTAGCTAGCAAGGCAAAGACTCAAGAAAATTAAAAAAATACCATATACATATATATACTAGTGTGTGCCCATGCAGATGGCACGGAGATAAATTTGCCCCCGTGACCAAAAAAAACATTTGCCCCGGGACAAAAAAAAAGTGAAATTTTAAAAAACAATTACTACCCCGATACCCCCCGCCCGTGCCCCCCCCACCCCCCACCCACCCACACATTTAAAAAAAATCCTTTCCTCCCCCCTTTTAAAAAAACAAAAAAATAAAAAACAAAACCCTTTTTTTCCCTTTTTAAAAGAAAAAAGAAAAATAAACTTTTAGCATGATATTTCATGCATGCCCATGCATGCATGAAATATATGCATGTTATGTAGCATAAAAAACATAAAATATCATAGATAAAAAGTTAAAATATCATACATACATTTTTAACATAACATTCTTATATTATATATATATATATATATAGATATACACACACACACACATAGAGATGAAACCAATAGCACACACGCACATATACATAGGTTTAAACACCACACAAGACACAAAATACATTAAGCCTTCCACACTCATATGGAAAAAATGTGTTTAAATACATGTGGTAAATGGAAGTCAAGGGGTGTGCACTAGAGACTAAAGGAATATAGACCCAATAATCTAAACATGTTCACGAAGTTCTCATTTTATTGCAAAACTTTATCAAATTTAAATATAGCCTCATGTGACAAGATAAAGTGAACTCACGAAACAAGCATACACAATGCACACAAGCCTAGAATTTCAATGATTCTACAAACCAATAGAGTCATGAAAAAAATAGCATAACTAGGACACATTGTCATTGTGCAAACTCGCTGATATATGCAACCAAACTTCCTCATTAATGTACTTTTTTTTCTTTTCTTTATGAACATACCAACTAAACAATGAAGGCCTTGGCTAATTTTATGTCACATTTTTAAGGCCAAATTTCAATGGTGGTTTTTCACGTAAAGTAATTTTATCTTCCGCAACCCGATTCTATTGATAAACAACTACACTGGATAAATATTTTTCTATTTTTTTAAATTCGGGTAACGGTTATTGCATGCCCAAATTCTCCTGATATGTCACGAATATTGCATATGCGTGCCCATTATCTTTGTGCATTCTCGCACTTTTTGGGTTCTTTATGCCTAAATTTATGATCTTTAACCAGAAAACCTCTATTATGTATGTTTATATGTTTTGCAAGGTTTAATTGTGCTTTTGTAGGTATTGGAACGCTTAAAGTGAGGTTCGGTTGCATTTCGGAGAAGTTTTGTCGTCGGGCGCTATTTTAGTGGCATTTTAGACATTTCACTCTTCATCTTTGGCTCATGGTAATTCCACAGATGTGTATTTTGTTGAGTTAGCATCGCGTGGTCTCTAACGGCACATCATTTCGAGTTCGGATGATTAAGATATGGCCGATTCCGTTTCACACCTTTTCCCCCTCTTAATGGACCAACACCTGCTCAAAACAGAGCACCGACCGACCGGACCTTGACCACTGGTAAACCGGTAAATCAAAATTTGGCCAACGAAGGAAATAAAATGCTTGGACCTGATCGATCGATCGATCAATGGTCTGCAATTTTCAACAGTTTTCTCCTTTTAATTTATTTTTCCTTTATTTTTCTCTCAACTTACTATTTAAGAGAACATTTTGTTTCTTTTGAAAATATCTTCATTTTTTAATAGATTTTAGGGTTTGTAAAAAGGGGAGCTTCTCTCTCCTCATTTCTTGTTGGTTTTTGCCCATTTTGTTATGTAAGTTTACTATTCATCATCTCTTTCATTGTATTTCCATTGTTTTAGTTTAATTTTCATGATTTCTTTACATTTGCTTGCATATATTAACTTATATTACATTTATTTATTTCTTTCTTAGTGTTAAATTAGTTTACTTTCATGTATTGCCCTTAGATAAATAGGGTCGGGTTGCGTTTCCACCATTAACGGGCGTCGAGCTCCAAAAGTTAGCTTTCGCGTAAAATTGCGTTTAATTGAAACCTCACGTATCAAATTTGGATTGTTATGGATTTAACTTTCTTTGTCACGCAACTTTAGTGTTTAAAGAGATAATTCGAATTTAATCTGCGTGTGACCATTTTTCATTAAATGTTTAATCTTGCAACTTTGGATTGAATTCCTTATTGTGTGATGTTTATGCTTAATTGATTATGTCTATTAAATAGATTTTGAACCGGAATTTCAATTAGTAGTTGTTTAGCCCGTGTGGTACGAATGCGATTTCGACTCTCGCTTTTTAAATTTTTTAGTCTTAACTTCTTTCTTTTTCCTTTTTCACCACAACCAACCATCACCTTTTACACATTTATTCTTGAAATAATAAATCAATTAAAATCTATAGGACATTCCCTATGGAATCTCTATACCCGACTTACCGTTAAACTTGTATCGCAAGTGCAGTCATAATTTAGGTTTTTGTATTGAGGAGGTGAGCAGAAAACAACGACCGAAATCTTGACACGCGCCACTTTTCACCCTTAATTAAAATGGCGTCGTTGCCGAGGAATGTTTTCTTATAGATAGTAATTGTTTTATTAGTTCGTAATATTTTTTCTTTTTTATTTGTATTCGTTTTTTAACCTTTTTTGCAGGATAACATATTTGAGCGCTAAGAAACTTTGATTCGTGCCTGCACATTGCATTGTTGAGCATCCATCAAGCAACCATTTTAGGTAAATATGTCTTACACTAATGATTTAAATCATTGTAATTATTTGGGTTAGGGAGTTTGTCTTAAGAATAATTTTCAAAGTTCCTCTAAGCCTATAACTTTCGATGAATACTTACACGTCTAGAAGAACAAAAATCGAAAGATTACTTTCGGTGAGTATTTACAAAATCAAAATAATAATTTCGGGATTTTTGAAACTTATTCTAATGACAAAATGCCTCAAACTTTGAAAGTCATTGCTATAGTCGATCTCCGAACTATTTTGACAATAGCTTTCAAAGTTGTTATACTAATATGCTTAAAATTTACGATAATAGTTTTCAAATTAGTCTATTTGGAGAAGTTGTGAAGCCATCGAATTCGTTTGGTACGGCCTTGCAAAGTCTCAAAATGTAAAAATTTGACAACTTTTATCGGGAGGAAAATCATTGTTGGGAGCATCATTTGGATTTGTTATTTAAATACAATGATGATTATTCTCTTGAAACTTCGGAAGACGACTGATGTTTTGAAACAAATGAGGAATTCGAGGTTCTTCAGCCAACGATGCCTACTTTGGAACAAACCATTTTGTGTTTAGCCCAAGGAATAATGGATAATGAAAACGGCGACGATATGGATATTGCCTCACTTTGCAATGAGATAATTTCTTTCGTGAACAACAAAGATGAGTTAAACACTTGTGTTTCACCTCAAAATATTTTGGAAGAACATTTCATTGAAAGTGAATATTTTTCCTTTAGAATTCAACTATCGAGTGATGACGAGTCATCTCTTCAAGTTATATTCATTCCTCCTCATTTTGATTCACCGTTATTCAACCATTACAACATTCCTATGAATCACTTGAAAGTTTTGAAATGTTCAATACGTTCACCGATGAGGAATACTTGCTCAAGTTTCTCCCTTCGATGGGCTTCTCTCTATTGTGTGCCCTTCCCTCCATAATTCTTGAAAAACCTTTGGGAGGTGAATCGATTTTTCTTAGTCCCCAAGTATACCTCTCCCACTTATTATCCAAATTCCCCATCCTCCCTCCAATTTTTTTTATTGGGGATGGTTCATTTCTTTCGCCTTACATATGCCTTTTGTTGTTTA
The DNA here is from genome assembly GCA_949130495.1 of Sambucus nigra. Taxonomy (NCBI): domain Eukaryota; kingdom Viridiplantae; phylum Streptophyta; class Magnoliopsida; order Dipsacales; family Adoxaceae; genus Sambucus; species Sambucus nigra. The sequence continues at coordinate 223,074,671 of OX422224.1, forward strand.
AACGGAATTCTTATTTTTTGGAAGGCATGCTTTCAAGTGAGGGTACATCGGTTATGCTCCGAAGTCAAATTATAGTTTGGGTGGACCCACAAAAATTTCAACTTCTAGTGTATAGTTAGTTAGAAGTTAAAATTGTAGGTTGTAAATAGTTAGTTTTTATTTTTCTTTATTCTTACTTATTGTCTAGTGTAATTATTTAAGTTTTTGTTATTTATTTTTGTTATGATTGGTAATAACATGTTTTGTAAAATCTTTGGACTCGTACTTTCCAGAGATCGCTCCATTTTGGGTAATATCGTTATTTTCCTCTCTTTAAACTGGTTCGTAATTCACATTGAAGACAATGTTAGGTTTTAATTTAGGGGGTGTGGGATATTACATACATTCATTGGTTGTTTCCATTATTTGATTATGTGTTATTTCCAAGCATGCTTTTCTTGTAAAAAATTAAAATTTTCAAAAAGATTTTTTTTTCTTTTTTCTCCTTTGTTGGGCATTTTGACTTTGTTTCCGATAATAAATTTCAATAATTTCCCGATCCAATAGACAACTCAATGGTGCATGTTCTCGATTTTAAAAGTTATTAGACTTTAGTCCTCAATCATTGATATTCTGAATAACTTCATGAATTAAACTTTAATCCCATGAACACATGCACTTTCCTTGCTTTATTGATTTGGTTAATGATTTTTATAACTCGGTAGTATATACTTACACTGAGTGAGATTTGTGATTTTCTTCGTTTGTGAGTGTTATACACTTCTCTTTCCTCTTTGATAATGTTACAATCGTTGGTAATCTCACTATTCTTTCATTTGATCGTTCATTAATTGAGTTCATTCTTGAAATGTATTACTTGAGCATGATTTTCAAAGTTGTTTTGACTCGACAATTGCGTAAATTTTATGAAATGATCATAGGCCATCTTTGTTATATCACCCATATTGGCCTTGACCTCACCTTAAATATTTCCATTGTAAACCCTTTTGAACCTAAATATAGCCTTTCGTTTCATAAACCCAAATTCTCATAACCAACTCCACATTGGAGTTATAAGCCATACATATCACCTTCCTTACCTTTGTTTGGAATTATACTTGGGATTGAATTATGTTAGCATTTTTTGGTTGCAATTTAGGCATGCGAGAGTAAGGTAAGTAAAGAAAAGAACGAAGTGAAAAAGAGAAGAAAAAAAGAAAGAAAGAAAACAAAAGAAAAACTGAGAAAATGAAGAAAATAAAAGAAAGAGAAATTTATATATGTTGTGTATAGTGTTCAATAAGCTTTGTTTACTCTCCCCATTGTTATATTCAATGCCTTTTATGGATTGTATTTTCCATTTTTTAAAATTGTCCACATTTTCCATTATCCCGAATTTTCATCTCCGAACAGTTTGAATCCGTACATAGTCCTTTCGTTTCATAACCTTAGCCTAACCTACACTACATCCCTATTAAAGTCCAATGTTTTCCTAGGGTGATTTAATTTAGAAGTTGAAATAGTTTTGATAATCTTTGAAAATACATTTCGCCTCCTTTAATGAGTGGTATCTTTCATTGAGATTACAAATTTTCATTTTATATATAACGTTCTTCATTTATGACATGTGCGCGGCCTAGTTTCCATTTACATTTACTCTTTATTCCCGCATGTCCCGTGTATAACCTCCCATTTCTAAGGGATTTCATTTGTTAAATGTAATGCCCGGTGAGGATTGATATATGCACGCTATTATGTTTATCCGGTTTATTTAAGTTTTTGCTAAATCATACTATGCATGTGCTTGCTCCCCTCCCAATTTTAAAGTTTCAATTCTATGAGGTGCCTTTAACCCGTTAATAACAATGTACTTTTGTGTGAATTCATTCACTTTTTAATAACATGTTAAAATCTTGTTCGTATTGTTGGGCTTATCGCATATTGATTGGGCATATTTTTAGGAAACCATATGATGTTTGTGGGTTTCATCCCTGAAAACCCTCACGAGATGACACTCGTCCACTAGGGTAACCTAGGGGTTTAACGGCATATTGCATATGCTAAATGCAATTTTGTTCCCTGCAAAAGTGGGATTTATAGTTTTGATGCATATATACTTTTTGTACTGCCTACTGTGGACTGGTTTTGTTTTTTTGATCACTAGGGACTAGTAATGTCTAAGTTAGGGGGTGTGATACGTCACAAATATTGCATGTGCACGCTCGTTATCTTTATTCATTCTAGAAATTTGTGGGTTCTTTATGCCTATTTTTATGCTCATTAACCATACAACATATATTAAGTATATTTATATGTTTTGCAGGAGTAAATTGTGTTTTTGTAGGTATTAAAACGGTTAAAGTGTGGTTCAGTGGTAATTCAGAGAAGTTTCGTCGTCGGATGCTATTTCAAGGACATTTTAAAGATTTCACTATTTATCTCCGTCTCATGGGAATTCCACAGATGTTTAGTTCATTGAGTTAGCATCGTGTGGCCTCAAACAACACGTCTTTTCGAGTTCGGATGATCAAGATATGGTCGATTCTGATTCGCAGCTTTTCCCCCTATTAATGGACCAAGACCTGCTCAAAACAGAGCACCGGTCGACCGGTAAATCAGAATTTGGCAAAGGAAACACAAGGTTTGGACCTGATTGATCGATCGATGGTCTGCAATTTTCGACAATTTTCTCTTTTTATTTCTTTTTCCTTCCCAACTTACTATATAAGAGAACATTTTGTTTCTTTTGAAAATATCTTCATTTTGTAATAGAATTTAGGATTTGTAAAAGGGGGAGCTTCCCTCACCTCATTTCTTGTTGGGTTTTTGCCCATTTTGTTATGTAAGTTTACTATTCATCATCTCTTTCCTTGTATTTCCATTGTTCTAGTTTAATTTCCATGCTTTCTTTATATTTCCTTGCGTAGTTTAACTTGTATTTCATTTATTTATTGCTTTCTAGTGTTAAATTAGTTTAGTTTCATGTATTTCCCTTAGATAAGTAGGGAAGGGGTTGCGTTTCCGCCATTAACGGGCATCAAGCTCCGAAAGTTAGATTTCACAATAAAATTGCATTTAATTGAAACCTCACGTATCAAAGTCGAATTATTATGAATTTAACTTTCTTTGTCATGCAACGTTAGTGTTTAAAGGATAATCCGAATTTAATCCGCGTGTGACCATTTTCCGTTAAATGTTTAATCTCGAAACTTTGGATTGAGTTCCTTATTGTGTGATGTTTATGCTTAATTGATTATGTTGGTTAAATAGACTTCGAACCGGAATTCTAATTAGTAGTTGTTTAGCCCGTGTGGTGCAAATGCGATCTCGACTCTCGCTTTTTAAATTGTTTAGTCTTAACTTCTTTCTTTTTCCTTTTTCACTATAACCAGCCATCACCTTTTACACATTTATTCTTGAAATAATAAATCAATTAAAATCTATACGACATTCCCTGTGGATTCTCGATATCCTACTTACCACTATACTTGTATCGCAAGTGGAGTCGTAATTTAGATTTTTGTATTGAGGAGGTGAGTAGAAAACAACGATCGATGCTTGACATTCACAACTTTTCACCCTTAATCACCTTCATAGTCATGGAAATATGTAGATGACTAAATTGATAGGAGAACATCTCACTTAGCTTAAATATACATGTGAAGTTAAATTTCAAATGAGCTCGTGCATGTGTGGATTGAGGCATATAAAAAGACAATCAATTAAGCAAGTCAAAGTCAAACTACTCCATGCAAGCATGATAAAGAACACTTGACGTATTAAAAATCTTAACCAAAAGTTCTAGCCACATGGAAGTGGATATGATATTGGATTCAAACACAAGTATGTGCCACATAAAATGTGTAAAACTAAAATACACAAAAATAGAAAATATTTTTGAGTTTTTCAAAAAAATTTAACCAAAAACAAAGATAACCCAAAAGACAAAAAAAATGTATTTTTCTAATAAGACACAATAAATAAAAATAAATACAAAAGATACACAAGTCATAATTCTAGCAACACATATATGATGAAGCAAAGACTAGAAAATGACAAACAAGTATACAACTAGAAAGAATATATTGTCATGCACAAAAGCTAGTGTATGTAAATAAAGTTAACACATTCAACCTTTAGATTTAGTAATGGAGGTATCATGTGCAAGCAAATGAGAATAAAAAATCCTATCTTGTAAAGCCGCTAAATTGGATCTCCTAACCCAAACTAGTGAAGCGTGATGCTCTCGGGATTTGGGAATCTTGGTGACTCTACGATTGGACTTCCTAGGACCGTTTTTAAGATCAAAACAAAATTTCCTAAGATGACCTTTTAGACCACAATGTGTACAAGCAACGACCCGGCGAAAAGTAGTACTTAAGGATTGACCTCTTAAAGTGTTCGTAGAGGATTCTCTCAAATACACAGTTTTGGCTTTATTATTGGAAGCATTTTAAGTATCAAAGCCAATACCACACGTATCATTTTTTATTTAGACGGTTCCTAATATTTTATCTTATTTTTCGGACTTTCACTCCAAATTAAATTTGACCCAACTTAAATCTCTCTATTTCTCTTCCAACTCTAAAATTTTATACTCAAGTAATCACTTACTCTCTTCAAACCCAAGAACATCCTTTGTCGTAGCCTCCATTAAACCTATAAGGTTATCTCTCTCACCTTCAACTTACTCAAGCTTCTCACGAAGAGATCTCTCATGTGCCCTAAGATCCTCTACTAAAACACTCCCATTATTTTCCTTGGCACGATCTCTCAAACTAGATTCTAACTTCAAGTTTTCCCTTTTTAATTTTATCGATTTGTCATACAACTCTCGAAAGTCTACTTAAAGCTCACTCTCCTTCTCCTCTTATTCTTTTTCACTCTCACTTTCTACTCCACTCTCTATACCATCAAACACATGGGATTCACAAACAATGGCCTTTCAAGTGCCATGTAAAGGGATATCTTCAAAAGAAGATTCACTATCAATGCTCACATGACTTGCCATGAACGCAGTAAAGTTGAGTTCAATGGAGGAATTGGATCCCTCTTCCTTTTCACTATCACTAATGGTGGCGTTGTATAAAATTGGTTTCTTTCCCTCCTTCCTTAGTTTAGTGGGACATTTGAATGCCCTTTGACCATAACCCTCACTACCAAAACACTTATTTGACTCATCCTTATTGAGGTCGTCATTATGATTTTTAGGGATTCTCTTGGATTTAGAGTTGTCAACTTTCTTAAAATCGTTTTTAATATTGTCTTTATTAAACTTAAGAAAATTTATAAACTTCCTTGCAAGCATAGCCATATCTTAGGAGTCGATGTCACTCTCATCATCCAAAAATTGTTTTTCCTCCTTCTGGGCTTTCAAAGCAATGCCCTTATCTTTATTCTTTTCATACCTGGAGGTAAACATGTCACATTCATAGGTTTGTAAGTCACCTATGAGCTCTTCAAGTTTCATAGAGGCTAAAATGGGTAGACTTTTAAATGATCACTTTGGGAATAGATCTATCGGGTAATGACCTCAAAATTTTCTCTATTACATGGTTGTCGGGTATTTTTTTCTCCCAAATTAAAGATGAATTCACAATGTCAAAAATTATAGCATAGAATTCATCAAAAGTCTGATTTTCTAGCATTCTAATAGTTTCAAATTGAGTGCTAAGGTTTTGGAATTCTCGAAGCTTTCACGACACTAGTTACATCATGGGTGAGTTGAAGAATATCCCACGCCTCCTTATACGTTTCACACGTCATAATTCGGCGGAACTCATTCTGTTTGACCGCACTAAAAAAGAGCATTTAAACCACGGGAATTAAAATTAGCTAGTTTAAGATAATTCTCACTCCATCTTTCAACGGGTTTAAGAATACGCACATTTTCATGAAGACACATAGATGGGGACCACCCATTAACTACGGATTGCCAAACCCTATCATCTAAGGACTTAAGTACCGACCTCATACTCTCTTTCCAAGAAGCGTAGTTGGAACCATCAAAAACAGGGAATTTTAAAAATGGTGAATTTTCCATTTTATAAAGAAAAAATTTTGACAAAGGATCTTAACGCGAAAATTTAGCGTTCCCGCTCTGATACCACATGAGAGAATAAAAAAACACTCTAATATCACTTGATAGGGTGAAATTCCCTCAATTTAAAATTCCAAATACGGGATGGTTCTCCAAATATTTCACATTTAAAATTTCTTTCGAATTTAGCAATAAAAGACCACAAATTTTAATTTCTTCAAAATTAAAATTAAGTCAAACCACAAAACCACATATTTGATTTTTTTTTATTTTAATCTCAATTAAACAACTTTAATGCAATTCAAGTTAAAATTATGCCAAACAAACTAAGCATGCACTTTGAAAAATTAAAGGTTGCAGCTTGAATTAAATTATTTTAAACATTAATCAAATTTAATTAGCACCAAATTAAACTAAATTTGTGATTTAAGCCAAATTTTATCTTTTTAACCTACACATGCATCTAGGTGATTTTTCTAGATAAAATAAACAATCATAACCACAAGGCGCGATGTACGAGGAAAACCTACAACGGAAAAAACCTCGGACGACCCATCCTACAAGTCCACTAGGAATGGTATTTTTTCAAAAGACACAATAAGAGAAAACTTACAACAACGACTTGCCTTTCAAGCCTTGAGACTCCTTAATTATTCAATCTATGCCTAGTCAACAACTCTGAAATCCTTCGAAGTCCTGGAATCCACCAATGGGGCTTGGCTACCGTCAACCCACACACGGTGCCTTTCACCATATAAGTGCACCGTAGTAGAAACAATCTCCTTTTTGGGGTAGAGAAGGAACCCAAACTTTGTCCTTAATTGGTAGAAAAGAAACCCGGTGCCAAACAATCTCCAAGAAAAGATAAATAAATAGGAACTTGGATTAAACTAAAAACATGTTGGGTGTGAACATTGTGTTTTGGTAGATATTAATCAATGAAAATCATAAACACAAAAAGGGACTTTTGGGTGGGAAGTTTTTTGCTCTCAAAATCCTTTTGCAATTATGAAAAAGTCATCAGAAAAATGTATATCCCGCACTTTTTAAATCTGGAATAGAGTTAGTGGGTGAGTGGGAAAGTTTTAAACTCAAAAACCGACGCCGATCGTTCGAACGACACTGTTCGAATGAGAATTCAGTGCCCAAGTTCGTTCGAACAAGAATTCAGAACATTTCTCATTCGCTATTTCGTTCCAATGATCCAACGAGAAAACAGATAAAAATTGCACAATGTCATTAGAAGTTCGTTCGAATGACCTGGGAATTTTGTTCGGATAAGATTCCAAGTTTATTCGAATGACTTTTCAGAAAATCTTAAAAACCCTTTTTAATCTCAAAAACTTTTATGAAAAGTTCTGAAATGATTTTCCTAGAAAAATAAATAGTCATTGTGACAAAAGTTTATATAAAGAACACTTAAATACATTTCAAAGTTCCTATATATATATTAATGCATTCATAGCTTTGGAGACCTTGGAAAATGTGACAATGTTGATGACGAGAAATAAGGCACTTGAAACCGACAATGATATCTTCAATTTTGCTTGGCCGCATTGTCTTCGACTCTTCAAATGTCATAGGCTTGATAAGTATAAATATCTATCCTATGAATCAAATAGTTTTGTCCACAATTGAGCCAACACTACAAATTGACTCAATTGGAAATTTGTCCTTACACATAGTCTGGGCCTCTTTGTATTTTAAGTTAGTTTGGGTATCTCGACAGAAACTGTCGTATACCGTCACAACAAATCGACTCCAAGATTGAAGACTTCTCTACATCCCATAAAGATATAAATCAATTGGTGTTTAAAATTATTCATAAGATTTATTTGAGATGTTTATTTTTTATTTAAAATGAGGCTAGAGTATTTTGTGAAAAGGTAAAAAAAATAAACCTCATTCAAACGAGATTGCTATCTCGTTCGAATGAATTTGGCTTGTCATTAATCTCACATTGAACGGACATCTAATGAAGGAACAATGTTTTAATTCGTTTGAATCTCATTATAAGCTAGTTCAAACGAGATCAGAATCTCATTCAAATGAACTCTATTTTCATTCAAATGAAATACCTTTCTCGTTCGAAAGATTTTGACATTTTCATTTATTAAAACACTTTTGATTCACAAACTCCTCACCAAATATATTTTTATGATTCGGTTTTGAACCTTACTTAATTTATATTCATTATGGAGAGATCATCTCTACGGATGATTTATGAACCCGAAACGATCACGGACGAAGGCTGATCGGTAGATACTAAGGGTGGATCTATGCCTATGGACTGCTCAGGAATGAGTAGTATTCTTTAGATTTTCTGCGAAGACTGCGCATTATACTTGTGGTTGTATCAAGTAGTATTGTAAGGCTAATGTCTTATAATGTTTTTAAAATTCTTATATAAAAGGTTTTTCCCTGAAAAGGGATTTTTCCTCAGTTGTCGTGTGATGACATGGTTTATTTATTTGTAATATCACTTAGATGTATGTCTTAGGATAATAAGATTAAATTGGTTTTGCGATTGGACATTTAATTAAACAAGTTATTCCATTAAAATCACATGAGCACTCTCAGGATGATATTCTCCTAATCGGTAATGTGTGGGTGTATTATCTAACATAAGAGTGTGGTTGTCTGATTAGTTAGATATGTAGGACGTAGGAGAATCCAATCACATTCTTAGGATCAAGCTTTTACATGAATGTATATCGGATGTTAGACTTATCACAAGCCACTTATATCAATGGTGTTCTCATAAAATTTAGTATGCATGATGCCTATAAATGATTTCTTCCTTTTAGGCACTGAATCACTCAAGATAAGGATCAGTGTCCTAAGACACCTGATCAGAATAAGATGATAAGTAATATGCCTTATGCTCCCAAGGAAAATAAGCTCATGCATGCTATGTTGTGTATAAGACTGGATATTTTTTTTCTATATGCGTGTTAAGAAGATTCTAGTTTAATCCAAGTGAGGTGCATTGGAGTGCAATAAAACAAATGCTCAAGAAGGACTATCTTCTACCTTTAGGATACATAGATTAAGATTTTCATTTAGATACGCATTTCAACAAATTGACCTTAGGATATTTGTTTACCTAGAAGGTGGAGACATAAGTTAAAGTAGTATCAAGTAATCATGTGTTATTGGTTCGACCATAGAAATCGAATTTGTTGTCATTTCGAAGGAAGTGAATGAGGTTCTTTAGCTCTGGAACTTCCTAAGTAATTTGAGTGTGGTTACTTTAAGTTAGTAGGTTATTACACTTTATTATGAGAGTAGGGAGTGGTTGCTAACTCTTAATAACCAAGTACCCACAAAAGAGCTAAGTACATTGAGCGCATGTATCATTTTATACGAGAGATCGTGCGAATAGTTGATGACATAGTGACCAAGATCCAATCTCAAGACAAACTGGCGAAACCTTTTAAAAAGAGATAACCAACTAAGGGTTTTGATAGTGATTTTGGAGGAATGGGTGTCAGGTGGATAGGATAATGAATTTACGACTAAGTGGGATATTGTTGGGGTTTAATTATTAAACCCATATATGACGTTTATTTTTTTAATAAATGAGACCATCGGTGACATTCAAGTCTAGGTACTGACTTTATTAGATTAGAAAAATCTCATAAAGGTTGCAATGGGTCAAAATATTATTAAATCCAAGATATGTGGTTTGGAATATTCACATAATTATTGATTTGATTTTTATGGGTGCAATTCAATTTATTGATTCTAAATCTCTGAAACCTGTGCAATCATTATGTGGATAAACTTTTAAGTTTTAATTCTAACAATAAACTTGACTAGTGAATTTATATCCAATAAAGTATCAAATAAGTTAAGTTTGAGATCAACAAATGCATAAGATGTTAATGTAAATTGATTAGCAGGGAGTCGAATTTCATCGAGCAGGCATTGCATGCTTTACATGGGGAATCGTGTTATGTGATATCCAACTTTACAAACAAGGCCTCTTTGTATGAGTAATTCTGAGATAGTTAAAAAGGAGTGAAATTGTAACAATTTATGGAATTAATTACATTTAAATGGAAGACAAAATATATCACAGGGTGTGATATGAGATTGTTTGGAAGCCAATTTAATTATATAGCCTTGGGTCCCCGGTACAGTCCTTATTAAATAAGTGACCCTTTAATTCTATCATTACACTAAATGCCTTCTCCCAACATATATTTGGACGTTATGCTAAGGTTTCCCTCATACGAAGACCACTTTGCACGGGAGACCTTTTTGACATGCACAAGTAATCATATATAATAAGCTTCACACAAGAAAATCTCGTGAGAATATAGTTTCGCATGAGGACATTATTTTTCCCATATTAGAGAGAGATTCCTCAATTAATAGAAGAGACTGAAGAGAAGGGAGAAGCATAAAGATAGAGAGGAAGTTCAGTGATGCATCTCAACGAGGAAACTTACTGAGAGAGTTCTTCTTTATCTTCCGTTCTTACTTAGTCAAATTGTATCTTTTAATTAAATTGATTGTAATGATGTAACGATTGTAATATTGCGTGTGAGGTCAAACGGTACTCATGGGAGAGCTCACATGCTCTATCGAATAACCTCATCGTGGGAACTTCAAAGGGACTTGGTTTGGAGGATTGAGAAGTGAGGCAGCGTTAAGGCTTGTCTTTATCACCTTAGATACACCTGGTAAAACACCGAGAGATCTTTTATCGTGGAAGATTGTGCAGAGTAACCTTGAGTTCCATCGTATATTGAGCATAGAGGCAAACAACCTTATACCAAATGTCACATCTACTTTAGGTGATGTTATTAGCAAGCTAAACATTGTCCAATCCAAACTTGAGTAAACCACTATGGTATTGAGGCTGTCAGACAGTCCTCTAACGCACAGTATATAGGGAAAAAGCATGTCCTAGCATTTAATGATTATGACATAAGGTGTGCTAACCCATCAGGCATTTGATGCTTGTTATGTAAAGTGTGAGGGGGATGTCTTTCACACTGTGAAGGATTGAGACATCTTAAAAAAGTTGTGGGGCTATTTATTAACCTCAACCACTTCTGGGAAGAGAGAGTTCTTCCTAGCAAGATAAAACATATTGAGAGAAAATAAGTTATTCCAAACTAAAGAGCTTTTACTCACCCACCATTTTTATTTATTGTGAAGCTTTTAATAACTAACTAGAGAGATATAAAATGTTTTTGGTGTGCTGTTTGCCTGCCAAGGTGTATCTAGGGTGCTTACTTCTCTCTCCCTTTGAATGAGTTATTTTTTAATTTCTTTTATCATCATTTACATGAGAGATTTGTGAGTTCAATCTGAGTGCTTATTATATACAATATTGTGTGTTCATTTGTCTTTGCTAAGAGTATTTTGGTTATCGTTTATGACTATGCATATAGGGGTTATTCCTCTACTGGTATTACTATACTCCTAGGCTTCAAAGGAATACCCTCTTACATTTGGCGACTTCGTTAGGGAGGCATTATTCTAGAAGTATTGTGCAAGATAATGTTAATCGTACTCTTGACTTCGATGTTATTCCGATAAATGAGGAATAAGAGGCAAGGGAGGTTGAGGCTTCCAGGGATGGGATACCTCGGGTAGAGGTTCCTTAAGTTTAAACAGTAACAAGAATTCCAGTGGTCACACAGGATTCTACTAGCATCGTGATGGGACAGGCACAGATGGTCAGTCTCATTGGCAAATTCTTTGAGTTCTTGCAGACTCCTATAGCTGCAACGGCTTTTGGAGGGGAACTAGACCCCAACTCTTTCGTAACACCAATAGAGGCTCCGATAGCCCCATCGAGCACAGCTTTAACGGCACCTTTTTCATGAACATTGTCCCCACACCTATCCCAACAGTGGGTACCCCAGGTATGGTAGGTATTCCACCTGTAATCCCTCAGCCCTTTACTCCAATAGTTGAGAAAACCACTACATCTTCCTTAGAAGAATGAGGAAAGAGATGAAAAAAGTAATGCTAAAAATTATAGCAGTTTCCTCGCAGTCAACTATCGAGGTAGAATCAGTTAATGATGATTTCCATACTCCCAACCCAGAGGCGTATAATAAAGAACCTTACCTAAAGGAGTACATTCCTCCTATCTTTGAGAAATACACAGGGAAGGGAGGAAACTCGAAGGAGCATATCAAGCATATTATTGAGCATTTGGGGGCCCATTGTAACAATAAGAGGTTAAGGTTGAGGGAGTTCTCTAAATCCCTCACCAATAAAGCATACACTTATTACTATCACCTTGCACCAAAGAGTGTCTCAACGTGGGAAGAGATGCACGTTCTTTTTGTCTAGAAGTTCTTTCTGGAAGAAGATGAATTTGAATTGACACGGTTGGGTAAGGAAAAGCAACGGCCAGGAGAGGAAGTGGTGGCATATGTTTGAAGATTCAGGGAAAGGTCCCTCGAAGTGAGGGAGGAGGCTAAGGAGTCCAAATAACTTCAAATTTATGCTGAAGGTTTGCTCCTGGAGTACATATGTCACCTTATAAACGAGACACATAAAGGAACTTTTGTGACATTTTTAAAAGCAGTAAAAAACATATCGTTGGTTGTACATCCAAACTCGGGCATAGTTCTTATAATATTCAGGAAACCAGTACAACCCGTTATAGGGTGTGGCCAGCCCCCACGAGTGGGATATATTGATTGAGGAGAGGAGGCCAAGCATCCGAAAAAGGATAATAAAATGAAGTTTGATAGGGATAGAGAGGATCAACCACCTTGCACCGTTGAGGAGGCAGTTAGCTGTTACAACACAATGCTGTGAGGAGGGACAGTCTATGATCCCAAGGATACTCTAGCAATAAAGCCAGATGCAGAAGTGAGAGTTAATCCCAAACACTGTCAGATCCATCGAAAGATTGGTATCCAACGACGACCTATTTTACGCCGAGGAAAATTATAAGTAAGCATATGAAGTAAGGGACTTTGTAGATCCCTCAAGATAACGTCAATAATAACCCACTTCCATCATATGTAGCTAACTTGGTAGTTATTTATGATAAAAAAGATGAAAGGGAGGCGAGGGAACTTGTGTTGGAGCAAGAAAAGTTTAAAGAAGCATTATAAGACTTCACGAGAGGGACGGATAATGTTATGATAGCCTATGTTGAGGCAAGCGCAATGTGTGTGGAGGATGTGTATAATCATGATACCAAGGAAGTAGATCAAGGGACGGAATACTATGTTGTATCGCATGTACCCAAGTTCTCATGGTTCTTCGATCAGGTGGGAATGTAAAAGGAAAGTAGACTAGATATAACCCAAGAGATTTTGGACATTGTACTAAAGAATACAATTCCATCACTGAGATAGAGGGGGGCCATGTCTAGGATGGTAAGGAAATTCTTGTTCGAAGTGACTTTCAATGATGCTGATAGAGTTGTAAGGTTCCTTCACAACAGACCCTTATATATGACGACAAGTATCAATAGGGTAAGTTTTACGAGAGGTCTATGAATGGGGGAGCATCCATAAACATCATGTCCATCAATTCATTCCAATCATCCAACATCTTTGAGGCAAGATTGATACCAATGCCTTTGGGGATCTCTAATTATGACAACTAATTCTCCAAATCAATTGGGTATGTGAAAGTAGGGATTATAATGGGTAATATCACTTCACACATCAAGTTTCATATGATTGAGAGTGCTAATTCCTACCATCTTTTGGTAGGAAGAGTATGTATGAACAACCACGGCTTAATTCCTTTGACATATCACCAATGGGCTAAGTCAAACGTAAAGGGGACTGAGATAGTTATACGAGCAATGAAGAAGCCCATTGAAATCGAAGAGGATCATATGGTGGATGCATTGTTTTATACAGAGCTAGAAGAAGATGTAAGAGAACTAATGAGACAAATAGAGGGAGCCAGAGTTACCTCTATCAGAGAAAAGATGGGGCTTGTGAATGGTCAAAGCATCGAAGGAGTAGGTTGGAGAGAGGTAACTGATGATGTCAATCACGTTAATCCTAAACCTCAGAATATCTCTAAATAATTGAGAGATAGGATGAGACTTAGGATGGACCCAATGGAGCATGAGGTCCAACGACAAAGCGTACTGAGCAGGTTTTTGGGACATAGGTTGACAGAAGCTTCAAGAGATTAAAATTAAAAAAAGTTGACTAATAGGTAATGCAAGAAAGTGATAACGGGGGATGGAAAGGTGAACGATTACCTTTGAAGGCGTGAACGGGTAGTCGAAGGAGCTATTATAGAGGGTAACGAAGAGGTTAACCTGGTGTATGAGTGTATTCTGGTGTACCAACATGGTTAGTGCATGGTTATAGATAACTCAAACATACAATAATTTATGGAAAAAGTAGAAGAAGAACCACAGTACATGAGGGATCACCCAAAACCATAGGTGCAGGAAATGGAGTAGCTTGATCTACCCGGAGAAGGAGAAGAACCAAGGCTTATCTTCATTTCGAAGGATCTGAGTGTGTAGAAAAGAATCGCTTATATCGACATGATTTGGTAATATAGAGACGTCTTTGCATAGAAGTACATAGAGTTGGAAGGATTAGATGAAGAGGTAAGTTATAATAAGCTAGAAGTTATGCCTTCAGCCGTGATAACTATAACATTTTGTGTGTATTCGTTGTTGAAGCAAAGTTAATGAAAAATCCTCAAATACCTATCAAATATAACAATATAAAGTTTAGAGGTAAGTAAGGGTATCAATCCACATCAAGGGGATAAAAGCAGGGGGAAAAATTGCAATTCAATTTTATTTTATTTTTGGGCTTTTTACTTTTTCTAATTTTTTAAGCTTTTTCAATATTAAAAAAATTTGGGTGAGGATGTGAAATAATACTAACTAAATCAAATATGCAAAGTACAAACTAAAAAGTGACTAAAAATAAGAACAAAGTCTAACCTAACTAAATAAAATTCTAAAATATGAGACTAGTGAGAAAATAAAAGTGAGAACAGTCAAGGGATAGGATGACTCAAAATATTTTAGTTAATCAAAATTAATTATCCCAAGTTAATATCAAAATAACAAATCAACTCTCATTGCAAATGTAATTTTAATAATAACATTTTAGTTAATTAAATATAACACTCCTACAACTCTTGAAAAGTAGATCTAAACATCATTTAATAGATCACCTGCTAGAATAGATCTAGTAGACTAGTTTAAATCATAGAAAATAAATTTTAGAGTTAAAATTCAAATCATAATACCGCACTTGAGAGACCCCTATCTCTAGTTCGAATCTAAAATGGGTATTATAACTAGAATTTAGATTTTCTCTCGAAAATCAGTTACCCTCTCTCGATGCATAAATACAAAAGTAAGAATGCGAAATTATTTATCAAAGAGATATTTAATTTAAATAAGCTAATTAAAGTAAGTTTAACATCAAATAATGGTCACCCCACCCCTTGAAAGGGTATCTAGCCTACATGATTTTAAACATGATGAACAAATAATCAAGGCTATAAACAAATAAAATAGAAGGGTAAGAGGACAAATCTTCAAACAAGTTTCCTTGATTTGAAAAACTGGACTCTAATCCCCCATTGAAATTGAGAAACATCCATTCAAATTAAGCTTTCCACAATATTTAATTACATACAAACACTCAATTGAATCACTCAACAATTAATTTCTCACAATTCTCTAAAAAACTAAAATTAAAATAAAAACCTACCTAAAAACATAAAAAATATAAAGTGTTTCTCTCTCTAGAATTCTCTCTAAAACCCTAATTTTTATAGCTCTTCAAATGGTCTTGAGTCTTCATTTATAGTGGGCAATGGAGCAAGGGTAATTTTGGGAATTTAAAGTGCATGTGGGCATGGAAATGGTGAGGTGAGGAAAATGTGCATGGGGTTTGGGAGGTAATAAAAATCTGATCTGGTTTGGAGGGTATAATGGGAAGACATGAGGGAAAGGTGAGTTAAAAGGTGTTGGGGGCATTTTGGGTAAAAGGGGATAAGTTGGCTTTTAACACACGTGGCATTTTATTTTGGTTTGGTTTGTATTTGGTAGCTAAAATCGATTTTGGATTGGAGACAAATGGGTTTTGGTCATGAGGTGGGTTGGGCATGGGTTGCGGATTTGGGACTGGACAGGTTCTCGAATTGGTTTGTTCCAGTTTGCAGACATGGGTGGATAGGTAGCTCGAGTTGGCAGCGGGTTCGGTTGAGGGATAGGAGCGCTGTCTAGTTCGAGTCAGGGGAGGTTATGGGTTGGTGAGGTTTTTAGGTTGGAGGATGGAGGTCGGGCAGGTCGGCGTCGCCGAATTGTGGGTTGCGAGTTGAGGTGTCGTCGGCGTTGGTATTTAGGGCATGTCGCCCCAGAGGATTTAAGCTGTTTCTTTTCTATTTGAGTCGGTATTTTATACTCGTGTCGTTGTGTTACATTTACTATTGTTGGGATTTATGTATTGAGATATATTTACTGGAAATTTTTTATTCTAGTTGCATTTAAATTCTATTATGATATCTATTCAGTTTATTGTTGTTGTGGAATTGTTCGAAATGGTAAAATGAAACTTTCACTGGAAAGTTTTTAAACCAGCTTAATTGAGTATTAGGTGATAGAAAAATGTTTTCGATAGTGATGCTAAGAATGAACCAACTATATATTCTGATTTAATTGGGTATGGGACTGATCACCTGGTATTTAATTAGGCGGGGGTGTTACAGGTGGTATCATAGCATCAGGTTCTAGTGTCCTTAGGATCTGTGCGGCTTTTCACATTTTATCTTAGCGTTCTTTGATGTAGAGCCCTATCATTAGGATTGTTTCATTTCTATAAGACTATAGACAAAAACGTTTTGAGGATTTATTTGTTTAGACATGTTCGAGTTTAATGTGATTATCGGCATGGATTGACTTGTTGCACATAAGGCTAAGATTGATGGTATACTCAGCATATTATCTTTAGCAAGAGAGTGAATGAGTAGACTTATATATAAATATACAAAACCTGTTGGGAAGTTATATACTATAGATTAAGGACCTGAGGAGTTTCGATGACCCACTAGGTTAGATAGTAGTGTATCGGGGGGTTCCTTGTTTGGATTTCGCTCTGCGAGACACCCCATACATGAAACTAACAAACATTGGGAGTCGAAGTAAGTTGGGTCTTTAGGATATGAGTTTATAACTTTTACTATTATATGTATATATATATTAATCAGAGAGTTATGAGTTGTGGCATGATTTGAGGCTAATGGAGTCGCCAAATGTGAATGTGGAAATCACTATGATACTGGTTATATTATAAATAGTCAATTAATTAAGGGTAACCTTACAGAGGAATCACAATCATTTAGATATTATGATGGAATGTACACACATAGGGTGTATGGGTTCTCTGGATGGTTGGATTGTAGTATTTTCCGTAATTGTGACACAGTAAGTATTCTTGACGTTAATGAATGTAGAAGTTGTGACTTCAGGATTTAGTTGTTTGATGATTTAGGACCGCTACTCCCCAGAATTTTCCACGAGGATGGTATAGGAAGGATTGGGTAAAGTTTATCTTGAGACAGTTGAAACTAGATGGTAAGGCTTGGTGTATAACATTAGTGGGGGTATTCGGTAATGTACTGTATAGGCAGTACGATAGAGATTGCCTGAGATGTGAAATTAATACCCAGAGTTGTCCTTACCAGTTACGCTTTACTTTCCAAATTTCTGGATGAAATCCTGTTATAAGGGGGGAAGTATGTAATACCCCGTAATTTTAATGACTTTTGAAATGAGTTAAATTAAAAGTTAATGGTATTAATTGGAATTAATTTTAAATGAATTAATTGGGATTAATCCGGATTTTATATTACTTATGCATATTGAAATACATGATTCTGAATATTACTTAGTGATATTTAAGTAATATATGAATATGATGTTATTTATATTGCTGTGAGTTACTAATACGGTAATTATGAAACTTAAGTCGGGACGCGGTATGGGACGTGTCGGTACTAATTTAAATAAATAAAAATGAAACATTATTTTATATCAACCTTATGGTCATTTCGAGTGCGCCGTTGCATCCGGAAGGGTCGAAATAGTCAGAAAAAGTCTATTCGGGTGTTGGATTTGGGTCTCGTGTCACTTAGGAAATGAAAGGACACCTCAAAGGGGAATTTTAGTTATTTTAATTGGGAGATGAATAGTAATTTTGGGATTTCTATTATTATAAAGGTGATGAATTAGAGGAACATATTTCATTTTATCACAAAACACTTGATAGGTCTTAGTGTGAGAGAAAATGAAGAGTTCCTTGGGAGGAGAAGAGATTGCTTAAGAAGGAGGAGAGACTTTTGGACAAGCCAAAGGGGATTAACCACCTTCTACCATCAACACCACCATCGAAAAGTCACAGAAAAACAAAGAAGGAATTCTACACCATCATCACCAAAGGTTCAGACCTACATAATTAAAGCAAGTGTAATTCTTGCTTTATTTTATTGCTTACAATATCCATGCTAGATAGGTTAAGTAAGAAGTATGAAATTGCATGATTTAAGGATGAACTATAGAGTTTTTGGAATTTGTTCTTGATATGAAAATTAGATAGAATAAACCTATTTCCGTTTAAATGATTTACTCCACGAATTTTGGGTTTCAAATGATAGAAGAAGTCTGAATTAATATGATTTTTGGAGAAATAAGAACCTATGATAATTCTGGGAATAATAGTATTTAATCCAAACTATTTGATGATTTTAGTTTGTTTGATTATTAAAAAGTGATCATATATCTTGCTATATCAATTGAGATTAATTAGGAGAAGTTTTGGATTAATTTGTGTTGGTTTTGATGAGAAAGAAAATAATAAAACGCATGAAAAAAACTGTTAAAAAGGATGAACATTGTATGATAATTTTAGGACTATTTTAAAAGGAAATTGGCAGTGTGCCTGGAATTTTTCGTATAAAATCTCGTTCTGCACAACTTTGCAGTTTTGAGATTTTTCAAAATCGGAGAAAAAAAGCCTCAAAATTATAATTTTATATTTCTGGCAGAATGTACTTTTATCGAAAAAAATAATTGGAAAATGGTAATTTGGCCCTTGGTGAGATTTTATTAATTTTGGTATATTAACAAGGAGAGACGAACTTGGGTCAATGTTGGAAAATTATTTGAATTTGAGGATTAAATTTTTGTGAGAGATATTTACATAATTATATTACGATTTAGAGGAGAATAATCGTTATATCAAGTAAGGGTAATATTGATGATATATTTACGGGTACTTGGGTCGGATAAAATATTATGTGAGTGATAACTACATAACAAAATATGATCATAATCATGATTACAAGTGTGGGTACTATTCAATAAATACGACGGGTACATGTGATAGGATGAATTCTTAATATGATATAGGTAGTGTAAGTACCTAATTTTATATAGGTAGATGATAATGCCTATTTGATTGATTGATAATTTATGTGTATGATATACCTAGCTTACTTGTTATCGACGGGAGGTATACGGGTGAGGGCAGTCTTATCCTGATGAATATATGGGACCTTCGACTTGTCGCTCGAGAATATAGGACTTAGGTTGATTACCATTAGTGAGAACAATGGTATAGAACGGTCATTTGGGTGCGTAGGTATGTGCGTAGCCAAAAGGCTTAGGACTATGTTCGCCTCCGTTATTTATGATTTAATATTTGTGGCTCGAGGGATCTTTACCGAACCTATAGTCCCCTATACAGGGACGAGATGTATTGGGACAAGATAGCAGAGTAATTCAGAGCCGCAGTTGTGTCTCGGGGTGCAGTATATATATATATAGTGAATGTGTATGTTTATATGTGATTACATCTACTGTGTGGCTAAAGTAGAAATGTAAGATAGTTACCTATGAAAACACTTAATTGAATTGTATTAACAAGGGACTTATCCATGTTGAATCTAAATGGATATATATGTTTATAACATCATTATATGTATTATAGGGTTAATACGTGGGAATGAATTGGGTTAAAAAGAATGGATACAATGGGTTAATCTAGTTAGCTTGGGAATTATAACTAGAATGGTTTAGAGGTACGTTAGGTGTGCACTCTAGATGAGAGGTGAGAATCTCAAGAGGGAGTCCGATAATCTAACATGTATATTATAAGAGATAAATATTGCAATTATTCACTTGCTATTTTCAAAACTATTTTACCATCGGGCTCTGACCCATTTCCTTGCATATTCTCTTTTCTCTCTTGTATCTTATATATCAGGTGTACGGCCAGAGGGACACCAGCCATAGAGGATTATGATTGTTGATGAGCTATGGATCTATGGAGTATTGTTTAGATGATTTCATATATTTGATTCATACTCTGTAGTGATCTTTCATTTAGGGCATGTCGCACCAGAGGATTTAAGCTGTTTCATTTCTATTTGAGTCGGTATTTTATACTCGTGTCATTGTGTTACATTTACTATTGTTGGGATTTTTGTATTGAGATATGTTTACTGGAAAAGTTTTATTCCAGTTGCATTTAAATTCTATTATGATATCTATTCAGTTTATTATTGTTGTGGAAGCGTTCAAAATGGTAAAATGAAATTTTTACTAGAAAGTTTTTAACACCGGCTTAATTGAGTATTAGGTGATTGAAAAATGTTTTCGACAATGATGCTAAGAATGAACCAACTTTATATTATGATTTAATTGGGTATGGGATTGATCACCCGGTATTTAATTAGGCGGGGTGTTACATGATCCTGCTAAGGCAAGTAATGATGAGGAGCAAAGTTTTGGGGATACTCACTCGGATGATGTCGCTAGTTATGAAGAGGATTCCTCCCTCCCTCTTTATGAGATTGAGTCCCGAAACACAGGTTATGATATTAATTAGGTAGAGGCACACGGGGTTTTCATGAGTTCTCTATAGCGAGAGGAGCTACCTGCGAGGTTCAAAAGCGCGATATGCTAGAGATTATCCTTGAGCATCGTCTTGTGACTTTCACGGCCCAGAGTGTGCTAAAAATTGATAGCTTCACGGTCTTCAACCTAAATGCCCCCTCCAGTCACCTCCATTAGTTATTGTCCATTCCTTCTTCTAATCTAACTAGCGATGTGACTTTACTATTCCTACAGGCTCTCCATGACCTCTACTGGATTTACTATTTCTAGTTATACTAGCTTGACGTTGCAGTTTGTCAACTTCTAAGTGTTCTCTTTAGGCAGATAATGAGGCTCCGTGCTTCTAGACAGACCAGAGTTTAGCAGCACTAGGTTGAGGTTGCGTGGAATCAAGGCCTGATTCAGCTGCTAGAGGCCATGTTGGCCAAGTTGGAGGTTGATGACACTGATGATGAGTCCAGGATAGCCAGCCTAGAAGAGCAGTTCATGTAAGAGGCAAGCCCCTATTTCAGTGACATGTGCTCGCGGGAGAGCCTCTTTTTTATTTTATCTGTTTAATGTACTTTTGAGATGTATACTTTTTCCTTTTCTCCTGTGTACTTTTCATTGATTCTTATACATGTAAAAATCTACTGGTAAACTAATGAAAGCTACCATTTTGTCTTCAATTATTTCTCTTATTTTTATCTCTATGTATTTTGGCTTCTGTTTACTATGAGTTGCTCTAGTTTTCGTGAGAGCTTTAACATTGCGCTGTCCCATAGTCTGTAGGGTATTTTCCTGTTATCTGATCAAGTTATCATTTCAGAGTTGCCCCTTTTACTGTGGAGTTCTTGCATATGAGCTGAGTAAGTTATCATTTTAAACTTGCCCCTCTAACTGTGGGGTACTTGGGGGTATATATATTTTTAGGGAATAGTTTGGAGGAGGGTGACCCTATTCTCCTTCCCAAATATATAAAGGACAATCATAAAAATGGAACTAAGGAAAGAGAATAACTATTTCTTCTATTCTTTGGGGTCTTTGTTCCAAACTTTAACTTGGGAATTTTTACCCTTTACTTTTTTTAGAAATCTCGATCTTAGAGAGAGGTTAGGCCCCCTTCTACGCATTTTGATGTAAACTAGCAAGTAAAATTTACTTTCTTGAGAACAGAGGTTAGAATTTGTTCTCCATGTTATAAATATGTAATAAATACTTTCTTTGAAAAAAAATATTATTTGGAGAACAATTCTCCTATTAATCTGTGAAAATAGTTAAACTATTGTGCCTGTAGGAACTTTGCTTACTATATTTTACCTTTAGGATGAATGTACCCCTCAAGTATAATAAGTGAAGTTCTTATTATGTTGGACCCTCTTTTAATCTAGTAGAGAGTTTTTCTATTCTTATTTTTTAAGGAAGAGAAAACATCAATCTTGTGTACCCACCTTACAAAGCAAGTAAATAAATAATGCACAAATTATCAAGTAATGATCAAAATAATCGGTATTCATTTCTTTTGTACTGTATACTATTTAAAAAACTGTGCTCCTGACTATCTTTATAAAAAATGCTTATGTATTAGAGCAGGATATTCAAACTTTCAAAAGAAATAAAACTTGACAAGAAATAGGCATGGTACTTTTTCAACCACTTATAATTGATAGATTGGAGGCAGTCACTCTCAGGTTCAGATATCTGGCAGTAACCCAACTTTCCTACCCCTCGCACCACGAAGGGGCATTCCCAACTATGCTTAAACTTAGATGATGACATGCTTCGAAGATGGTAGGTGGACGCACGTAGGACTAAATCCCCCACTTGAAATTCTCTAGGCTTGAACAAGTTCTCGTAAGCCCTAGACAGCTGCTGGGTGTAGAGTTTGAAATTTTCTTTGGCCTTATCTATATGCTCATCCAATGCCTCTAACTTTCCATATCGAGCATCTGTTATAAGGCCATTGTTTAGAGAAATCCTAGTTGATGGTACTTCCAGCTCCACCAGTAGGACAACTTCGATTTCATAAACTATCGAGAATGGAGTAAATACCGTCGACTTCCTCTTCGAAGTTCAGTAGGCCCAAAGCACCATTAGTATCTTTTCATCCCAAGATCCTGGTATGTCCTTAAGCATCTTATTTAGAATATTAATCAATGTCTTGTTTATAACCTCCGCCTGACTGTTCCCCTTTGGGTATGAGATGGTTGAAATATTGTGCACAATTTTGTACTTATCCGTCAGGAGACCCATATCCTTACACATAAATTGCTTCTCATTATCTATTTGATCACTTTATGGATACCAAACTTGCATATAATATATTCCCTAATGAACTGGGTCACCATTTGTATAGTCATTCTCCTTAGAGGGATTATTTTTGCCCACTCGATGTACAGTTCTGTGGAAACAATTATAAAGGCCTTGCAATGAGAGGTTGGACTAATCTTTCTCAGCAAATCAAATGCTCAGGGGTGGAAGGTATAAGCATCTTCTAGGATTTTTAGACTTACTAGGGGGCATGCACCATGTGTCCATGCACTTGGCATGCCCTGCACTTCTTTATATAACTGATAGAGTCGGCCTCCACCATCGGCCAGCAGTACCCATCGTCATTAGTTGATCATATAACTTGGCACCTCCCATATGAGTGGGATCATGTGCCTCCTTCAACTCCCTTTCTATTTCTTCCTTGTCCACACATTTCAGCGTCTTCTTGTCATTAATTTATGGATTCAAAAAATTCATGGATTTTATTATCTTTTTTTGGTGATGCAAAATGTTCACCTGCTATATTTTTCGAGTTGTTTGGGAGTTTGAGGGTGGATGAAATCTCTTTTTTTGTTACATATATGGCTATGATATTGGGTAAAAAGTCATCCCTCTAATACAGATGGCGTATGGTGGACAAATACTGGGATGGAAATTAATATGTTAATAAATGAAGGGGTCTTCCTCTATTTTTTTTCTTTTCTTTTCGAAAGAGGAACATCGCCTCTACCGCCTCTTTATTTTCTTAACTATGTTAGTTATGGATTCCATTTTACCAAATATGTAACTTAATAAATGTTCAATGAAACGGACTTTGTTATTTTTAATATTTCTTTTCAAAATGTGTTAAATATTCTTGTTGGAGATCTTATATGATGTCTTTACTTCTTACATGATCTGTTGAAACTGAAGGTATGATATATGGTTAAAATTTTGTTGTGCCTGATCTCAGGTTAAGGTTTTCAAGTTAAGTTATGGTTTTAAATTAAGGGTTTTAAGTATTATTGTTATATTTGTATTTTTGCATTTACATTTATATCTTAATTATTTCATTTATTATGTTTGGATTTCTCTTAACAACAAACTGTTGGGTTTAAAGATTTGTGTTCTTTACTAGGTTATGGAGTTTGGGTGTTCGTATAGTTGTGTATTTTAGGTGAAATCTTTCACACACACACACACACACACACACAGATATATATATATATATATATATATATATATATAGAGAGAGAGAGAGAGAGAGAGAGAGAGAGAGAGAGACATCGTACATCTCTTTTATGCATTAACAATGTCCTTCCTGAACTTTTTATTCATATTTATATTTGTCTGCATCCGATAAGTTTGTTCCAAATGTGATACATGGGATATAGGAAAGATTAATATAAAAAATAATCCATACCTTATCTCTCATGGGTGTATGCTTTTGGTTTATAAAGTTAAACTGTCATTGCGCTAAAAAAAATTGTTAAGGAGAATATGCTTTTGGATCCCATTCAGATTACGATTTAAAGACAAGACTGAATGCCAGAGTTTGGACAAGATTAGTTGAAGATGATGAGTTTACAAAGTTCCTGTGATTTATTTGCATTTGGAAATTCTCAAGTTTAAATTCTAATTCAGATAATGAGATTATTATGATTCTATCGAGTGTTAAATTTTAATAAAGAATATCCAGGGCAATATGGGAGTCTTCATCTCGGAAAATTTTTAATTTTTTTGATCTGGCAAGTTGTTGCCTAACTTGTTAATAGAATATAGAGAGGGGATAATTGTTAACATTACTATATAAGAAAATCTTTAAACTATTATAATATCTTCATTTACCATTTTTACATATTTATAGTTGTATGATCCCATGCAGATTAAATGACGCTCGTCTCCAATATTATTATTGGCATATATGTTGCACTATATATATTAGTGGTATATATAAAATCCGTGGGAACGAAAAAATAGATGCGATGGGAAAATTATCTCCGTGCCTTATATATATATATATATATATATATATATATATATAGAGAGAGAGAGAGAGAGAGAGAGAGAGGATGGATCGTATACGGACCTAGTTTACGAACCTAGTTTACGGACCGCTACCGTCCAAGAATTATCTAGGGACCGTTTTGTCTTTTTAGGACCACCTTTTGGGACCGCGATGTCTTTTAACTTCTTCTAAGTTTTGGGGAATATCAATTTTTACCCCAATGATTTCTAAAGTCTTTTAAGCTTATTTTAACACTTAATTAATCTGGAAGTCTAAGTGTGGAAGTTTCAGGGCTACTGTTACTTATTAAACTTCTTCCGTCACTATCGTATTGGAGTTCTGAATAGCGAGGATTATCTATATAAATAATTTCTTAGAAACTGAAAGAGGTTTTGATGGAAAATATTCTAGTCTTAAATACCTTATACAGTATCGTGGATTTATCTGTCTAGTTTCTTTATATATTTGATTAACAATATCAATTATATCGTTATCTATAAATTCGTCTAAATTATTATCACCATAAGATGACAAAAATCTACGGTATGTTCTAGGGGCAGCTGTATCTACGCTTTTAAGGAGAGGGCGGATTCCTCCGGCTCTAATTAAAGTAGCCTTTGTTTCAGCTAACCTTTTACGTCTAATAAATTTTAATACGTCTATAATGTCTTCAAGTATCCTAGTGTATTCTTGATATTTTTCAGGTCTTGATAGTTCTTCTGTAAAATCTTCAGTTCTTAGTTTTTGTCTAAAGAGATCTCGGATCCCTGTTCTAATTATTTTTATTCTAGGTACTTATCTTCCTAACCACTCAATGATCTGGTCTATGTATTTAAAAGTACCACCTGCATATACTAAAGCATATTCTATAAGTTCTTAATCTTTAGGGTCTGTAAGAGTCCAGTCTTGAATTTCTCTAGTTAAGTCTAAACTTGTTTGATTAACAAATTCTAAAAAGTCTTTAGTGATTTGTAAGCTCATATAAGATTCTTCTTAAAACAATAATATGTAAAATAGTTAAGGGTTTGGTTCGAGTTTATACCTTCCTTTTAGTCTGCAATATCTTTATCTTTTTCCCTTTGTCTCTTCAGCCTTGCTACTATTCTTCTCCGGTCTCGGCCTCCTACAACTCTCTCTTTATATGTCGCACCTCAATCCACTACTTTGGCGGTTGACCCATTTCCTGCCTATACGCCTTCACGCCTGACGCCCACCTGGCTAACGGCTCACGGCTAATCGGTACCTAACGGAGGTTCACCAGTATAACACCTTGTGTGCTACACCAGAGGTTCCACACAATAGTCCTCTATGAACAGAAATTTGGAGACAATTTGGAAAATAATAACAACTTAACATAAGAGATTTCTGGAAAAGAAAACACTTTTATTGCATAGCATAAGTAAATACAACTCTCCCCTCTCCCCTAATTATGAGAGGTTTACTCACTCATATACATTTTACTCTCTAGAAGCATACTCTCTCTAAAAGTCTAACAATCTCTCCTTCTCTTCCTCCTTCAGCTGCTGTCTAAAACATAAATGGACGCTCCCTTTTATAGATCAAGGGCACTACAATCGACTGGCAACCGGGTATCAAAAGAGATTCGGTTTAAAGAGATACAAATTATTAAAGTCTTATACTATTTGCTTTACATAAAGTAAATATGTCGTCTAGCAATAATTCTAACCTAACGTCTTTGCAAGGTTCTTTTTCTTCTTTATGAAAAGAAGAAATCCGGGGGCCCGTGTGGTGCATGTCTGAGCTGCAGGCTGCAGGGGAATCTAATTATAGTCTTGTCGTCTTGCATAAGTCTTAGAACAGGGCGTCTTCCGTCTTTAATAATTCTTCAGCTAACGAGGGGCCCATCTTTGTTCCATCTGTGTCTTCTTCTTCCTTGTCTTGGTTTGGTAGGGCATTGTTGAAAAATTCATCAATGAGGCCTACAGTTCTAAGGTTAGCTAGCAAAGCTATCTCTACCATTTCTTTGGATTCTTTCTTGAGCCTTCCGTTGAGTGGCTCATGAGCTTGAATTATCAGGTCTTATTTGTGATAGGCAGTGTACCACCTGCCTTCTCCTGTTAATAATTCCATGATTTCTATGGTCTCCATGGCTTGAGCAATTTGGAGCTTGGACTTATCATCAATTAATTCTTTGGTCTCATCATCTGATAGAATCTCAACGTCTTTGAATATATAACTGGAAAATATAATAAGTCTAAATCTTTTAACTCTCATTCCTCTACAGGAACTTGGAGCAATTTGGTAGATTCTGGCAAATAGAGGAAGGAAGTCTTCTACCTTCTTAATATACTCATGGACTATTTTTCCAAGAGCAACAGAGTCTTTAATTATCTGGACGAGTCCAATGAACCCATGGTCTGCAAGAGTTATATGAGCCATTTCTGATTTTCCGAAAAGATATATTTTTGGGACGTCTTTGAAGAAACCTTTAATTATTAAGGCATCTCCATTTATTTGTGATAATAACATATTAAAATGATCAATAATGTTATTAGTTTCTTTTTTAAAGTCTTCTGTTAATGGAAGATTATTATGACCAAATGGTATAACAATTTTAGTCTTAAAAGTCTTTTTCTGATAACAGAAATCAGTAGGTCTAGTTTTGGAGGTTTCTCCAAGAGTCTGAGAATAAATCTGAGTCTGAGGTCTAGGTGCAACAGTACCACTGAGCTGGGTAATTGCAAGTCTTTGAGTCCTCATGAATCTGGAAATGACTACCAAATTTTGTTTGAACTCGATCAATAGTCTATTCTTCACATTCCACCATATGGCGTCTATAAGAGTATTTTCGTCTTCTGAAAATTCTCATCTAAATTTGATCAAGTCTGGGTATCTTTGATCGGGTCTATATTGGGGAAAGTACATCTTCCCAATGAGTCTATTTTGAGAAATTATCTCTTGTCTAGATTTTCCAGGAGGAACTAAGATATCATCAAAGTTCTCTAGGATAGGTCTTTCTTGAGAGTCTTGAATATGCGTTGGTATTTGCGTTATACCATCATTTGGTCTTACACGTCTAAGATAGTTTGAGACGTCTTCCCTATTTAGTCTATTTGTTCCAGAGGAACTCATGTCTTCTAGGTCTTCTGTTTGCAACATAAAACATGAAATAGTGTTAGTGTTAGCAAACATTGGCTCTCTTGATATAATATCTGGAATGGTATTTTTACTTCCCTTAATATGAATAACATAGAAGTCATAACCATTAAGCAATTGTTGCCATCTAATTAGTCTATTAGTTCTTGATTTGGACAAGTCTAAATCTCTTAATTTTACTGCATAAGAAGAGTCAGTATAAACAGTAAAATGTTTAGGTCTAAGAAACAACATATATTTTTCTATTGCCCTTACTATGGCCAAAACTTCCTTTTCATGGGCAGTGTATCTTGTTTCTAGGTCTGTAAAGGTTCCAGAACTATGTCTATAAAGTTTCTTCTTTTTTGTCTGATGATCAATGGCAAAGTATACTGCTCCCCATTATTTATCAGAGGCATCTGTTTCTACTATAAACTGGTCTTCTGCATTAGGCAGTTCAAGTAAAGGAATGTTCTTGACTGCATCTTTAATTTGTCTTATTACTTCAAAATTATCTTTAGTCCAATAAAAGGGATTGGTTTTGTCTGTTCCTTTTAATTTGGATGTTAATCTTTTTCTTTTTGAAGCAAGGTCTTTAATAAAGTCTGCAACACAATTAAGCAATCCTAAAAATGATTGTAATTGTTTTCTATCTTTGAATTGGTTTGGGAACTCAAGAATCTTCTTAGTTATGTGTTCTGCCAAGGATAATTTTCCTTTATTAATATGCATTCCCACAAAGTCTATCTCAGTCTGAAATAATTGCATTTTCCTTTCGGAGATAACAATACCATGTTTGTCTAATTCTAAAATAATCTTTTTAAGATGGGCTACATGCTCTGTCTCAGTCTTACTTTCTACAAGAATATCATCTATGTAAACAAGGCAAAATTCTGAATAAGCTCTAAATATATTATCCATTCTTCTTTGGAAAACTTGAGGAGCATTCAAGTATCCAAATGGCTTTACTAACCATTCGTATTTTTCTTGGGGCACACCAAAGGATGTCCAAGTAATACTGTCTGGATGCATCTTAATTTGCCAGAAGCCTGATTTGCAATCAAACTTACTGAATATAATTCTATCTTCGATTAAATTAATCAAATTATTCTTGTCTGGTATCTTATAAGAATCAAATTCACAATTCTTATTTAATTGTCTATAGTCTATAACCATTCGTCTTTTCCCTCTTTTACGTTCAGATTCATTTTGAACATAGAAGGCTAAGATATTATGTCTACTTTTACTTTCTCTAATAATGCCTAACTTAAGAATTTCATCTATTTCTTTCTTAAATTCTTCCCTATCT
Source organism: Sambucus nigra (assembly GCA_949130495.1). Taxonomy (NCBI): domain Eukaryota; kingdom Viridiplantae; phylum Streptophyta; class Magnoliopsida; order Dipsacales; family Adoxaceae; genus Sambucus; species Sambucus nigra. The sequence goes on from OX422224.1 coordinate 223,104,216, forward strand.
TCTTGTGAGTATCCTTTCTTATAGGTTCCACCATTAATAGTGGCGTCTGGGTTAATAGGGATGATTTCACAATAGCTTTGGTCTTTATCCCGCTTAGCGATGGGATTTTCTCCTAAAGTAGGCTCTTCTAGTTGCCTAATGTTTTCCTTTTCTACTTCTATATCCATTTTCTTCTATTTGGATATAGCTTGGACCTGTAATAAGGTCTGCTGGGCTTGATCTAAAATGTCTTGTTGTATAAGCGCTATTTGCTTATAACACTTTTGGTCTGGACACTTACATTCTTTTCGTAAGGGTTTAGTAATTTCTAAGGCTTCTTGTTGGGTTGTAGGTCTAGGTCCACCATGCTCAGCTGAAGAACTCTCATGTTTAATGGGTCTATAATTTGGTTTGACCTGCATAAGGTCAAAGGCAGTCTTATGATCTATTAGAGGAGCTTTAATATTAAATTCCTCTTGGTCACTAATTAATATCTTATCGTTATACTGAATATAAGGATGATATATACTAATAAAGTCTTGTCCTAAAATAATGTTTCCTGTGAAACTAGGACGAGGATCCATTATCCAAAATCGATGATTAACGGTTTTGTTGGTCTGATTTTCTAATTTAAAATAAATAGGAATAGTCTGGAAATATAAGGTAAATGGATCTCCATTAGCCACTTTACCATAGATATCTTGAGTACTTTCTAAAAAGTAGTCTTCAGGGAAGGCATTAGCCTTACAAATACTCTGAGAGCACCCTGTATCTATGAAGGCTGAAAGTCTTTTAGGACAGTCTTTATGTTGAACAAATAATTCCACAAAACAGGCATGTGGTTTAGTAGAAATTCCTAAATTGTTCTTTTCTAAAATAGATATTCCTTTCTGGGGTTTATCTATAAAATCTAAAGGCATTTGGTCTTTTGAACTACAATCAAAATGGTATTCTTCTAAATCATAGGAAATTCCTTTTCCTTTGAACTCTTCATTTTCTTGCAATCTTTTGGCTATATTTCTATCAATGTCTTGATAGTATGTTTTAATATCTAAGTCTATTTGAGCGTCATACTGGCTAGTATAGATTGCTCTAAATCCAATTCTCCAACAGTCTTCATGATAGCGTAATTGACAAACAATACAAACCATAAATAATTCTGTTTGTATAGTCTCAAAACATTCTACACATCTAAAGTCTTTCTTGCAACATTTCATCTCAAACGTGCAATAATGTCTTTCATAAAAGTAACATCTAGGTATATAGGTTAGTAACTCAGGATTACTAACTGTCCGTCTTTTCTTTAAAAAGGGTCTTAATATACACTTATACCAAGTGTTGACGCCACTAAAATGGCAATGGCCAGCAGATAAATGATGAGGATGAGATTGAAGATGAAGATAAACATTCACATCAAACATATAAGAGACAAAGATTTTTAAAGTGGTTCGGCTAGGAATAAAGCCTACGTCCACTGTTATGTTATTGCTGAGTGTTTGTGGAATTCTTGATTACCAGTTCTCTCAAGAAATTCCGGTCCCCTTTGAATGAGGATGATACAAGGTATTTATAGCCCTTAGGCTGTACATGAAAGGGTGGTGCATTAAATGATATACATATGAAAGGTCCTTGAGGCTATCATCTGAAAGGGTGATACATTAAATGATATACATATGAAAGGGTAACTCATTTAATGTTCTTCAAGCGTGTGCGTCAAGATGATAAGCAGTCAATGAACAGTTTTGAACTGTTGGTTATCTGGCAATCAATGCTGTGGTCGAGATGCAGCTCGAACCGCCTTAGTTGCTCGTCGTTCAGGAGTTCATCGGAGCGCTGGAGTTCCTCGGAGTGTTGTAGTTCCTCGGGGTGTTGTAGTTCCTCGGGGTATCCTTGTTGCTCGGAGCGAACATGACTTGGTCGGGGGAAATAAACTTCCTCGTTGTTATTGTGCCATGTAGATTGACACGTGTCTTCTTATTATTGGTCCACGTCAGTAGATTAAATTTGGTATCAACAGAAGCCCCCAATGCTTCATGCTTGATGGGTTACTTGAAAGGATGGAGTATTTATTCTGCAATGTTGCTCGGTGCTCGTGAAATTCTTGATCTACCTTCTTGATTTGTTCAACACAAAGTTCATTATCTCCTGGACGAAGTATGATGCAGGCTGATCGATGGTTGCTAATATTTCTTTAGAGGAACTCCGTGTGCTATGTATCACCCCTGGGAATTTGGATGCAGCCATGCCATAGTATGAAACTTGTAGCTTGTCATAATCTTCAAGTATGTTGATTGGTTTGCTATCCGACCAACTACTTCCTGAGTCGAGCAACTGAGTGCTAACTTCACGTGCTTGATTTTTCTGATTTAAGCTTATCTGAGTAACATATAGCTTTTGAACCCAACTCTTCAATCTGATTAGTACCAGGCTAGTGGTGGACTTCGAAACATTTTCTCATAAATTTTTCTTCATTATTGGTCGAGACAGTATTAGCAAAGATCTCAGTGCTATAGATGCTGATTTTGACTTCTACCTCTGCTCGGGGACGAACAAGAGGTTCTCGGGGACTAACAAGTGATTCTCAGGGACGAGCAAGTGCTTCTCGGGAATGAGCTAATGCTTCTCGGATAGATCATCTGTGATGAATATCAGAATGTTGAAAGATCTTAACTTCATACACTCCCCTTATGCCTTGAATGATCCTCCTACTGGTGAGGAACCTGTTTTAAAAGTAGAAGGAGAAGAAACCAATAGAATAGGAATCTCAATGTAATAGTTAGTATACATTTTCATTCTCAATGTATTTTGTTTTTTTTGAATTTAATGAAAGACTTTCATTTTTATTCGCAATCTTAATTGCTATTGTCTTGTAAAATACTTTACATGTGTGCATATGTATAACAATATTGTGTTGTTCATCGACCAACTTAGTAATAAAGAAGTTACAAGTATTAGTAACGTTGCTCGATCACTTAATAATAAAGTAATGAGTATAAAAATGTTTAAAATTTTTCCAACCAACCAAGGTTGTTAAATAATGTTTATCGACCAATTATAGTTAGTGAGAGTTTATCCCCGACTAACCATACTTGGTAAATTTTTGTCTTTATAAAATGTATCCGACCAACTAAGGTCAATAAATTCTTCTTGTCGACCAACTACAGTTAGTGGGTTTTTATCCCCGACCAACCATACTTGGTTCAGTTTGAAATATTTTGTTCTTCGAGGAACTTTTTGCAATAATCTTACCTCCCGACCAACATAAGTTGTAATATGAGAGTATATTTTTATCTTACCAACCGTAATTGATCATGCTGGTGTACACCTCTTAACCAAAGGAGTAGTAGTTTTTTGGCTCCTTAGAGCTTTTGGCTTCTTAGAGCGCCTCCTAACCAAAGGAGTATTTTTTGGCTCCTTAGAGCACTTTTGGCTCCTTAGAGCACTTTTTGGCTCCTTAGAGCAATTTTGGCTCCTTAGAGCAATTTTGGCTCCTTAGAGCACTTTTTGGCTCCTTAGAGCTTTTGGTCCATTAGCTCTGAGGATATCCTGGCGCTGAATGAACCTTCAAAATGTTTGACTGATGATAATAGGCAGCAAACTCCTCGTTTTTAAATTGTGTTCCATGGTCTGTGATGAAGGCATGAGGGAGCCCATATCGGCAGATGATGTTCTTCCAAACAAATTGGTACACCTTCCTTCTCGTATGTCATGTCAATAAGTGGCTCAGCTTCTATCCACTAAGTAAAATAATCTACTGCGATGACGAGGTATTTGAATCTTCCTCGAGTCGTCGGCAATGGTCCAACCAAATCAATCCCCACATGGAAAATGGCCAAGGATAAATGATGGATGTCAACAATGTTTGTGAACTTCTTCGGATGGAGGAAAAGCGTTGGTACTTGTCACATTTCTTGGCATAAGCTATACAATCAGCTCTCATCGTCGGCCAGTAGTATCCTTGCGTCATCACCTTTTGCAAAAGTGTTCGTCCTGCTACATGGGCTCCACAGGACCCTTCATGGATCTCTTTAATCAATTCACCTCGGAGGGATGTACACATCTTTGCAAACCTGCCATAATTCCTCGTCGAGCAGCTTTAAACTTCCATTTCTTGGCAGTGAGCTTATCTTCCGAATACCATTATACCGAGCAGCTTTAAACTTCCATTTCTTGGCGGCGAACTTATCCTCCGAATACCATTAATTAGTACATACCGAGCAGCTTTAAACTTCCATTTCTTGGCAGCGAGCTTATCCTCCGGTAATTGTTCCTCCTTAATATATGCTCTGATAGGATCCATCCAAGATGTTCCTAAATCAAGGGTAATAATATTCATCGTCAGGTCTTCATCTATGCTCTGACTTTCTAATGCTTCAATTGGTATCGTTCTTCACAGCTCGGTACGAGTAGCTGATGCTAATCGGGCCAAGGCGTATGCTCTCACATTCTCCATTCTTGATATTCTTACCAGTTGAACAGCAACAAACTCTGATACCAACTCCATCACCTTTGCTTGATACTTGATCATCAATTCTCCTTTGGTTGCATATATTCCCAACATTTGATTTACGATCAATTGAGAATCACTGAAGACAATAACCTGCTGTGCCTCCATAGTATTTGACAAATTAAGACCTGCTATCATGTCCTCATACTCAATCTCATTATTAGAAGCTTTGAATTAGAAACGTAGGGCGTATTCCCTGTCGACCTCATCTGGGCTGTTCAAAACGATCCCTGCCCCACAGCCTGTAGTGAAAGATGATCCATCTACATATAGCCTCCATATAGGCAACTTGTCTTCTAATTTCTGGTCTGACAGAGTTCCTCGGTGGAATACTTTTCGCTTTCTTTCATCATGTCCTAATACTTCTGAATACACCTCTTGAATTTCGATATACCTCCTGAACTTCAATATTCCTCCTGAACTTTAATATACCTCCTGAACTTCAATATACCTCCTGAACTTCAATATTCCTCCTGAACTTCAATATACCTCCTGAACTTCAATATTCCTCCTGAACTTCAATATTCCTCCTGAACTTCAATATACCTCCTGAACTTCAATATTCCTCCTGAACTTCAATATTCCTCCTGAGAAAGTGATTAGTCGGGGTTGAATTTGATGCTCGACTGCATGATGATATAAGAATGTGCCACCAAATGAACAAATATATCTGTAATAGAAGCCCCCAACTATGGAATGTGAACTTTGAATGAGATTTATCGACCAATACCAACCGGAGTTGGATTTTATCTACCAACCGGAGTTGGATTTTGTCTACCAACCGGAGTTGGATTTTATCTACCAATCGGAGTTGGTGGTAATTGATAATAAATGATGAAGACTTCCTCGGAGCTGACCAACAGATTGTTGGGAATAAGATAATATAAATTCTGGAGACCTCCTCGGCGCTGACCAACAGATTTGTTGGGAATAAGATAATATAAATGCAGGATACCTCTTCGGCGCTGACCAACAGATTTGTTGGGAATAAGATAATATAAATGCTGGATACCTCCTCGGCGATGACCAACAGATTGTTGGGAATAAGATATAATATAAATGCAGGATACCTCCTCGGCGATGACCAACAGATTGTTGGGAATAAGATATAATAAATGCTGGAGACATCCTTGGAGCTGAATAAGATATAATAAATATTTGTCGAGCTCCATGCTGAAATGAGAATAGAATATGCATCCAAATAGATATAAAGAATAATTAAAAAATAATAAAGTGCCTCGCCGATCCGTCGAGGTAGAATCATATAATGCCGAACAAGAATAAGATCTTTCAGAGCATAAGAATATGGCCGAGAACGTTGTCAGGCCTGAATATAAATAAGAATTATCCGAACGAATGTTGTAATTCTCCTTAAAGCTGAATAAGTATCTTGTCGAGGCATAATTGCAGAATGCCGAATAAGAATAATATTTTCCAGAACATAAGAATATGGCCGAGAACTTTGTTGGGCCTGCATATAAATAAGAATTACCCCGACCAACTATCCGTTGGGGGTGAAATATAATAACTGTTGTAGCTTTTCCTCGGAGCAGAATATATATAGAGAGAAGAAATTTTTCGAGCTCCATGCTGAGATAAATATAAAATATGAATCCGAACGGATATAGAATAATTTGTGCTTCAACATTCGTCGGCATTGAATCTTGTGCCTGTAAAAATTAATAATTTGCTCTACCATATGTGTAGGCTGAATTGATTAGTCATGAGAATAATTTACTCATCCAATCAATATATGATATGTATCAGCATAAAAATTTCAAAATATGAAATAATATGTTTTATGCCAAATGTGTGTGAGATGGACAAATTATTATCAAATATGCATCATAAATAAGACGTAAAGTTTTTGATGACCAGAATATCTCGAATCTTGAGATCAAAAAATAACATTCAATGTAAAATTTAAGCCTTAAGAATGTTAATTAAATGAATAAATATATAACCCACTAGATCGTGTGATTTCGTCAAAGAAACCTTGTGATGTGATGAACGAGGGGTCAACATATCAAATTTGTGCCCAGAGTCTTGATATGGTCATGATTATTTTACTGATCCTCTTTTACAAGAGGTGGGTAATGATTTTTCAGGTGAGAGAAAATTATTTTTTATATTGACCCCTTCCTATTCCCAATTTGGAGAGATAAAAATATGGTGAATGATCGAAATTATTACCAAATTTATATCAAAAATCAATCAATTTGATTTTATTGACATAGATGGAAAATGAACCAAATTAAGTATATAGTTCCTAAAAGTGAATGCAAAGAGACTCAAACTTGAAGAGATAGAGAATATATATGGGTCATGATTTCCATGAGAAGACTTTTCATTGTCTTTAACCTTTTCCCATTCTTTTATTAAAAATATGACGGGAATTTGAATAGACATCAAATATCTTACAAAATTTATTTCAAAATCAACAATGAAAATGATCAAATCTTATCATCGTCGTATATATTGGCATATGTAATCATTTAAAATATTTATTTCATGATATTAAATTAAAACTTGAGAATCAAGCAAAGAATTATGATTTATGAAATCCATTATTTTTCAGATTTCTAAATAAGAATGAATCTAACAGTTATGATTTAAAAATCATGATATGCAATATTTTGCAGATAAAAATTGGACAATTAATTTATGTATATAAACATAAAAATCACGATTCAATCAAAAGATGTATGTATAATTGATTATATGTAGAGAAAATAAAAACTTAGCTTTTGGTGGAGAACAACGCTTGTAACACATTCCCACAGACGGCGCCAATCTGTTGAAGACAGAAAATGGCCACTGCCATTTTAGTGGCGTCAACAGCAGATAAATGATGAGGATGAGATTGAAGATGAAGATAAACATTCACATCAAACATATAAGAGACAAAGATTTTTAAAGTGGTTCGGCTAGGAATAAAGCCTACGTCCACTGTTATGTTATTGCTGAGTGTTTGTGGAATTCTTGATTACCAGTTCTCTCAAGAAATTCCGGTCCCCTTTGAATGAGGATGATACAAGGTATTTATAGCCCTTAGGCTGTACATGAAAGGGTGGTGCATTAAATGATATACATATGAAAGGTCCTTGAGGCTATCATCTGAAAGGGTGATACATTAAATGATATACATATGAAAGGGTAACTCATTTAATGTTCTTCAAGCGTGTGCGTCAAGATGATAAGCAGTCAATGAACAGTTTTGAACTGTTGGTTATCTGGCAATCAATGCTGTGGTCGAGATGCAGCTCGAACCGCCTTAGTTGCTCGTCGTTCAGGAGTTCATCGGAGCGCTGGAGTTCCTCGGAGTGTTGTAGTTCCTCGGGGTGTTTTAATTCCTCGGGGTATCCTTGTTGCTCGGAGCGAACATGACTTGGTCGGGGGAAATAAACTTCCTCGTTGTTATTGTGCCATGTAGATTGACACGTGTCTTCTTATTATTGGTCCACGTCAGTAGATTAAATTTGGTATCAACACCAAGCGTCTTCAAAGTCTATATATTCATTATCTAGATCGCCTTGATCAGTCTGCATCATATATAAGTCTAGGGTATCCTGATAGTCTTCATACTCATCAGTATCACTATAGTCTTCTGAATCACTGTCTGTATATGCACTATAGATACTAGTATTATCATCATCTTTTATGTTTGATATTTCTATAGCGTATAGGATATCTAATTCTTCTTGATCTGCATAGTCTAATATTGTATTAATAATTTTAATACCTTCTTTATCTTTCTTATTAGGGCAGTCTTTAACAAAGTGTCCTTCTTTGCCACAAGTCCAACATTCTTTGGTGACAGTCTTAGATTGAGCTGCATCTTTTTCTTTCCTATAATTAGGAACCTTCTTATACTTACTAGTATTCTTCTTAAAATATCTTCTTTGGTTAAATCTATTTTTCTTAGTCTTAGGATTATTTTTTCTAAAGGTAGTAGATTGTTTAAATTTATACTTCTTTGGTAATCCTAAAGGTCTAGTCTTAAACTTTCTATGTTTCCATTCTAATTTCTTTTTGAATTTTTTAGATTCACTTCCACATCCCCATTGGATTGGAGCGTTGTCTCTTTCGTCTTTAATCGGAGGGATCTGTTTGAAAGTTTCTTCTATTAACTTTCCTTGAGTTATATCACGTCTTTTAGATATGATATAGTCTTTGGAAAAATTGATTCTTTCACCAAGGGAGTTATTCTTAACTCCGGCTACTCCTGGCCAATTCCTATATTCATAAATTAGGATTTGTCCTATGGCTGGTATCTTTCTAAAGTATTCATCTTTTAATGTCTCCCCAAATTCTTTAATTTGGTAATATAGATGTTCACAATTATTGCTATATTCATTTATCTTATCTAATTTGCAAATGCTAAGGAGGGCTAACTTAGTTTTTGCTAGGTCTTGTTCATTGATCTGAGCTAGATGTCCAGCTCCAATGAATTCTGAAGTGAACAATTGAATATATTCTTCAATTGATCTTTCTTCTATGTTTTCTTTCATCTTCTCAACCTTAGCTAAGGAGTCTTCATCTGTAGCCTTTCTTAAACTATCTAAGTAATCTTTTGTAATACCTCTAATGGATTGCTCAGCGTACTGCTTACATAAAGTTGCATCCCATTGTTCATTAGATGCAAAACACATGTTCATCTGGTTACGCCATTCATCTAACGCTTTCTTCCTATCTTGAACATCGTCTAAGTTAAGGTATATACCTACTGGATTTATGGCTTGGCTTGCCATAGTCTTAACAGGAGTAAAACTCTTGTCACTAGTTGGGAAGTCTTTTATATAATCGGGTTTAGTTTTTACTACGGTGCTTGAGTATATAGGAATATTTGTTCCTATTGGTTTACTAAAAAGTCTAGGAGCATCTTCTAGCCTACTACTACTTCTTATTTCTTGTTTACTAGGCTCTACTTGTGTAGCTGGCATTAGTCTTTGTTCTCCTTCTTCTATTAGTCTTAAGTTTCTAAGAAGTTCCTTTGTATTCTTAGATTCTTTTAATTTTAATATGCGGTCTTGGGCTATCATATTAAATCTTTCTCTTTCTTGAAATCTAACAGAGTGACTTTTCTTAAGGCTATCTTTAAATATCTTCATATCCAATTCTGAGGGTTCATGTCCAAAGTTTTGGATCCTAGCTTTTTCTTTAACTAAGTCTTTTTGTTCAAATGATCTTCTAGGTCTAATTATCGGGGCTTGTCTTAGTAAACTAGCACTAGTCTTACTACTACATTCTCCTTCTGAAGGATTATTGATTATGGCTTCTCCCATATTCCTAAATCTAATTTCTTCGGTATTGACAATCTTAGGAGGACCAAACTGGATGGTAACATTTCCAGTGACGTCGTCTTGATTAATAAACAAAGGTTTATTTTGTATAGTCTTAGTTTCTTGAAATTCTGGCAATTGCCAGAGGGTCTTAGATTTTTCTTTCATAGGTCCAGTATTCCTAATATTGTAAGTATGATTATAGTCTGACACATTGGTTCTAACTAAGATTTCTTCATTAAGTCTACCGCTAGGAATTCCTGACTGTATTCCTTCATAAGGAAATTGAGAGAACTTCACATAGCTTTGGAATTCTATATTTATATTAGCGTCTGGGATTATATAGTCTTCATAGCCACTAGCATATAAGATTAACTTAAAATGTCTGGCTGTGTCTACGGTTGCTGTAAATGCCGGAATGACATTAAAGTATCCAATGTTGTCTGATATTTCTAATTAGGCTATTCCAATAAGACTTTTGTCAAAGTCTTTCCATCTTTTTTCTACTAAAAAACATAATATGTTAATATTATTCTGAGGTCTATGTAATCCTTGGATTCTTGCTTGAAATAGTCCAAAAGTTAGGAATTGGAACTTCCTATCAATTCCTCTAGATCTAAGCCATTCTGAGTCAAAAATTTGGAGCTCAGTATAGGATTTGTCTAACACATGATTTCTACAATGGTAGGTCATGTTATAATTGGGGGTCTTAGGAATGGCGCCTTCTTTAAACAAGTCTATATATCTAATGACTGGAAGTTGTCCATTATGAATGGAATCTTCAACAATCTTCCAGTCAACTTCACCCCATTCTTTCCATTGGAGGGGATTGGTGAAATTTCTTTCTTTCTTTCCACCATGTCCTAACATTGGAGGATGAATCCTTAAGTCTTTGGAGCATGTGATTACTCTGTCCAATATTTGGGATAGAGCTGGCTATCTAATTATTCTTATCTAATCCATAATTTATAATTCATCTACCTATGGTATTTCTTTCTCTAGTTTCTATAGGAGGGGATTCTTTAAACTTACAGGTGGTTACCTATTTTTGTTCAAGTCTTTTTTTAATATTATCTAAGCAGTTTGAATAATCTTTTTGTCTTTTTATCTGATTAAGAATTTCTTCTTTAAGATTCTTATTATCTTTTCTAGTCTTTTCAGAAGTTTCTTCACTATGTCTAGCTAGATAATTAACGATGGTTTTACCAACGTTAGTGATATAGTCTTTTACTTCATTATCTTTTTCTAGTTGTTGCATAGTTCTAACTTCTATGGCTTCTACAGTCTTTTCAATTTTATCTAACCTAGTTAGAATAAAAGGAGAGTCTATTTCTGCTTGAGAAGGTTTATTATATACGGCCTTAATTCCGTTTATAATTTCTCCATATTTTTCATCTACTTGGGCCATGTCTAGTCTAAGTTCATTAATAATACTATCCATCTTAGATAGATTATGTCTTTCCATATTATTAAGGTAATTTGCTAAATTTTGGTGGAATTTAACAAAGTCTGTATAGAAGGTAGTTAATCCTTCTTTCTTAGCCTTTAGGTCTAAATGTAAGTCTTTAATAAAGCTACTGTTATAGTCTTGGGTAGCTGCTATGGATGTAGAAATTAAATTTAATATTTCTAATATAAGTCTAGTTGCCTTAGCTGCGTTGGCAATCTCATTTTCATTTATCTTATAATAAAATCTATCATCATTTATCTTTTCTAAAATTCTTTGATAAAATTCTGATAAGGTCTGAATGGAGAGGTCTCTTGGTACCTCATTCCAGTTTGATCTAACTATCTCCATTAGGAAGATAATTATCTAGTCTAGGGATAAGCTTAGCTTGTTCTTTGGTAAGTTTAATTAACTCACTGTCTTGATTTTTAATTAAAGTTTTAATTTCTAAAATGTCTTTGTTAAGGACTTCTATATGATTAGTCTTAATATTTATTTCTAGCAAAACATGGACTAAGTCTATTGGGATTTGATTATCTATGTCTAATAATCTTTTAGAGATATTTTTTATCTCTGTTTCTAGGGTTTGAGTGTCTTTTATTAATTGTCTTAATATAAGGAGTATACACTTATTTTGGTATATTATGCTATTAATAGCACTAGCAGTGACTTGTCTACTGTCTGCGTGTTTGGCTGGAATATATGAACAACCGTCTATGTGTGTGGTTAAACAACCTTCTGAGTCTAAATTAGTTATGGGTATAGGTTGGTAGTCTGGGTTGGATCCAAAAATATCTTGGTAAATGCGAGGGATAAATCCAAAGGGCATTAAAGTCTTTTTACTTTTAGTCTAAAAGGAACGTCTTATGGCTCTGATACCAGAATTAGGGTTTGGTCGGAATTTGGTGAGTTTTTAAAATCTATAAGGTCTTGATACCAATTTCGGGTCTAAATTATAAATCTTTTAATTATATAGTCTTAAACTAAGGTTTTAGTATAAGACAAGAGGGGGACCATCTAGTGTAAATAACAAAAGTCTTTGGGACCACGAGGGGACCACTTTCGGGATAAGGACAAAGTCCGCACGGGAAGTCCGCACCTGAGCCTGTCTATATATATATATATATATATATATATATATATATATATATATATATATATAGAGAGAGAGAGAGAGAGAGAGAGAGATTACAAATAAATTGGAATGCTCCCATTAGAGCCATAATTGGTAATGCATGCATAACTTGATTTTTCTTTATTCCGTTAAACACAAATAAGTAAAGTATTGCTTATTTTTATCTAACTTTTCTTTTAGTAGGATGTTAATGGAATCTCTAAAGTTGTTTCATCATACTACAATAACTAAATAAGAATCTGAGAAATGCCTATAGTTCCAAGGTTATACTAATTTTTAATTTTTCCAATTAAAATTAATCGAATAAATAATTAATCTGGTTTCAAATAGGCACCAATTAAACAAAATATTGTGTAAACTAATTACCAATTTTATCTTTCCCTAAATATGCATCTACTTGATATAGCAATAAGAAAATAAATAAAACCATAACATGGTGATGTATGAGAAAAATCCACAAGGACAAAAACTTCGGACGACCCAGCCATACAAATCCACATGATATAGGCCTCTATACAAAGATGATTTAAACTTACTCATATACTTGATGCTTATAAGCCTTGACTCGCTTCTTTCACAACCACTATTGGACGTCTTTCAACATCAATTACAACTTAGGTGCCTCCCACATCTCGGTATCCACCAATCTTACTTGCTTCTTGACTGATCCAACCGTCAAACAATGCAAACCACTATGTCCACCTCTCGAAACAATACTCGATGAAGAGTAAATGTTCTTGGTGCATAACATATTAGATCTCAAAGAAACATATTAGGATGATTATTATCAAGTATATGGGTGCAAAATAGGTTTTAGGAGGCTCAAGATTTATCTCTAAATTTTTTTTTCATAAAACCTCCTAATAAAAAATACTTTGGAGCCCGTTTTATTCATAGAAAAATGTAAAAAGTCGGAGACAAAAATTTCTAGGCAACTCGTTCGAACGAGAAACATAAGTTCTTTCGAACGAGTATAGTCATCTCATTCGAACCAAAAATAAGTCGTTCGAATGACACTGCTATTCTTGTTTGAACATACTTCAAACGACCTTTACAGGAGATCTTTATGCCAAGCGAACATTAGGCTCGAGACTTTTTCAATACTCGTTTGAATGAAAACCCTCAACTCATTTTAATGGAATTAAACATCATTTGAATGAAGCATTGAAACTCGTTTGAACGATAATAAAAACTCGTACAAACGAACTTCAAAAATAAAAAAGATTTTCTTTGAAAATATTTTTATGAAAAATATCCCCAAAAAAATTTAAAAACTAACATCCAAAAACGTATCCATGGATCAAACATAATATGCATTCATCCCTCTTGATATCCCATGGATGTTGAAGACAAAACTCGGTACAAAACTCGGAATGATGTGATTGTCGCTTTATTGGGCTGTTATGGTCTTCAGTACACATCATAGGCTTGACGGACAAATTGAACTCAAATCCTAGCCAATGACTCAAAGAAGTTTTATCCAAACAGAATAAAGCCAATAAACAATACAATTTGGTTCGATGTGAAATTTTTCCTTATAAATTCTACTACTAAGAATATATAGAACTTGTTAATAATTTTCATTAGGTCCCACTTTATTTTTTTCTCACCTTCAAACCACTTAAACTCTCTTTTTTATCTTAACCGTTCTCCACAACCACACTAGCACCCTTTACACCATCACACCACATTATCACCAACATCTCTCTCTCTCTCTCTCTCTCTCTCTCTCTCTCTCACACACACACACACACACACACACCACACACTCACCCTCTCTCTATTTTTCTTTTTCTCATGCTAAAAAATCCTAGACATGAGAAAGTATATATTTGTAATGAAAAAATTATCGAAAAAAATTTTCTTTTCCAGATTAAATCTATAAATAATTTAAAATAAAGTATAAACTAGCATGAGTAGGGGTGCACATGAAATCGACAATACATAAAATTAAACATAATCGGTAGAAAAAAATAACTTTTTTTTGTTCAATTTGGTCCGTAGACCTAAAGCCACAAAACCTATTAGAATAAGTTTGGTTCACGGGTTTTACAAAAATAACTTCTCTAAGATCCGATTAAATCGAACTACTGATTAAATGTTAAATTTCCTACCTATTTTATGAGAACCTGGACCTTCGAAGGTGAGATCTTTGACCATGCACATGCACATTGTTTTGGTTCTCTGGTGTGTCCGTGATTTGGATGTCTATTGGATTCGTGAATGTGTGTGATTTTTATAAGGTCGCTAGTCTATTTTCCTTAAAAGAGACCAAATACGGGTTAGCCTATTAGGGCTATACGTAAGGTTTTGATCTAGGTGCAAAATAAGATTTCTGTGTATGGGGATTATATTATGGAAAGAAAATGTGTTAGTTACCCACTCCGATCTTTTGGTCTTAATTTAAATACGACGTGATTAAACATAAATTATGTGTATTCAATACTAGATATGTCGTGATGACATTAGTGTGCTATAAAAGCGCATACAAAGTTTGCATGCAATGTATATGTAGACATTTGTGCTAATGTGTGTACGTGAATGCGTACGTATTTTGACATGTGTGCAACTTGAAAAATCTAGCGAGTGTATGATTAGAACAAATGTGAACATGGAAAATGTAGCGAATGTTTATGTGTGTTTGACATGAGTGCGAATATGGAAAAGATAGGAAATGTTTGGTGTGTTTGACATAAGTGCAAATATAATAAAAATAGAAAATGTGTGCATGTGTTTGACATAAGTACGTGTTCGGGTTTTATTTTTAAAACCATATATGATGATTATGTTTTAATAAAGGAGTATCATAATCATTTTGAAATAAGAATCAAATTTATAAGAATATTTTGTATTTGTTTGAAATATATTGTATGTATGTTGGTTAATTATACTTAGTAGCAATTTTGTTGAGTTGGGTTCGATCTAATCACAAAAGATTAAAATTTTGGTTCTAGTAGAAAGGAATAGTTCACATCATAAA
The DNA here is from genome assembly GCA_949130495.1 of Sambucus nigra. Classification (NCBI taxonomy): domain Eukaryota; kingdom Viridiplantae; phylum Streptophyta; class Magnoliopsida; order Dipsacales; family Adoxaceae; genus Sambucus; species Sambucus nigra. The sequence goes on from OX422224.1 coordinate 223,119,546, forward strand.
TAGGAAGTTTGACATTCTATCAGTGAAGTTGTGTATTCAATCTTAGTAGTTTATATTGACTGCAGTAATTTGTCTGATAGTTTAAAGAGGATTGTACTGGTAAATTAAGAATGTATTGAACAAGACCATTTGTGAGATTCATGTATAAGTGCAAACTTTATTAGACTTGCACAATACATAGATACTTAATCATGAGGATTATAAGGATTGGAATATTCATGTAATTAGTGGTTTGATTATTATGGATGCGATTTAATTTATCGAGTGTAAATATTCACAAGTTTGAAAATTATTATGTGTGTATGTCTAAGATCATATTTCGGAGGAATTCGTATCCAAAAAATATTCTGGATAGTGATACCACTTGACTTATACGTTTGAGTCTACCAGTAAACCTAGCTAGTGGATTTATATCCACTACGGTATCAAATAAGTTAAGTATGAGATCAAGAAATGAATAAGACGTTGGTGAAAATAGATAAGCGTCGAATTGAATTTCACCAAGCGGATATTGTATGCTTCATGTGGAGAACCATATTATGTGCTATCCAACTTTACAAACAAGGCATATTTAATTGAGTAATTATGAGATAATTAAATATGAGTGAAATTATAATTATTTAGTGTAATTATTATAATTTAATGGAAAAGAAAATAAATCGCAGGCTGTAATATGAGATTTTCACATTTATATTTTGAAGCCAATTTAATTATTTGACCTTGGGTCCCGAGTATATTCTTTATTAAATAAGTAAGCCTTTTATTCTCTCATTACTTTAAATGCCTTATGCCAGTCTCTATTTTGACTTCTTCTAAGGTTTTTTGGAATGAGGACCTCGTTTGAAATAAGGGCTTCTCTAATTCAAAATTGTTTTAAATGAGGGAATTTCACTCTAAGAAGAAATTCTGGCAAGATGTCATCTTCTCAAGAGGTCCTCTCATGAAAATTTCTCGTTCGAACGAAGTCATTTATCGTTCGATCAAGGGCCTTATTATGGGAAATGTATTTTACTTAGAGTGTTTTATGTTGCTAAGTATAAATAAATTCTAGGGTATGTTCTCCTAAGTAAAGAAAGTAGAATAAATTATTTTTCTCAATCTCATGCACATACACACACACACACACAAGTGTATATATAGGCAAGGTGAGGAGAGAGACTCATATACATGCGGGAAATGAGATAATAAAGAAAAGTGTCTTCTTAAGATATTTAAGATCCCAATCTTTAAGTGGTGACTAAAACCAATTTACTTTGTTTGAAAATATACTCAAAGATCTGAGTTATGTCGACATCTTCTTAACGTATTAGCCTACATAATTGATCACCTACAAGATCTGCAAATGTGTGGTGACCTAACCCTAAATTAAATTTTTAGATCTAGTTATTATGTTTACATTTTGGAACATAATCAGTCAATGTTTTTGGACATCAAAGTTTTTTATAATATCAATTCCAAACCATTGGTATTAGAGCCACGATTGTAGATTGATTATGTTTTAGAAAGGTCCATGTTTTCCATCATTAAGACCTAGTTTCTCATGTTAGATAATATATGCATAGATGTATATCTTTGTGCTAACATGGTTTTGTAGGATTCTTATTATTTCTTCCGTTATGAGCACATATTTATGTAGTGTTAATGGATCCTACAATGTTTTATTTGTAATTATTTTTTCTAGATTCAATTTCATTATAATAATTACAATATTTTAATTATTGTAAAAATTGATATGTGTAGAGGAGTTTGGTAGGCGAAGTAATAATTTTCTATTAGTTATTTTCTACGTTTCATGGTTTTTTGGTCATAGTTGATGCTCTTCATTGATGAAACAACTTGTTGCTCTGGTTGTAGACATAAAGACGTGGATCGAACGAGGGACTCCTCGTTTGAACGCATTAATGGTGAGGAAAAAAATAAATTTCTTTTCATCATTTAAACTAAAGATGATCCATGGAAAAAAAAATTGCATATACAAAGGTCAAAATCATGAAGAAGTCGAAAAGAATCCCACTTCGAATAGAACTCTAGTTAAAAGAGGAGTCTCCTTCAAACAAAATTCTATTTCCTCGAGAATTCTACTTTAAGAAGAAATCTTGACCATGATGGAAAGGGATTTTGTTAGATTTTTTATATATAATTTCATATGTTTGTGGTTGGTTATACCTCGATCATCTCATATTTATTATGTTAATAATATTATGAATTTATTATTAAATTAATTAGGGACCCACATTATTACGAAAAATATGGATTTATTTATGTGACTAACCTAGATCATAATTTCTTGCAAAATCAAAATTTTGTTTGCTCTTTTCAAAAATCGAATTAAATCAGGTAATCGATTAAAGGTATAAGTTAAATTTTGGTCTCTGGGTTTTATAGTAATTAAAAATATTTTTTTACTTTGGAAAATTATAATAGTGAGACTGGATAATTAATTTTTTTTATAAGAAATTGGGAAATTACTTGTGATTTAATTAAGGAATTTAGAAGTGAATAATTATTCTATTCAAAAACCCTCTAATTGAAAATATTAAGTGGGAGAGGGATTTGAACATAAACCCCATGATCTCCATCGGTGTTTTAAAATATGATGTGATTAATTCCTCATGTTAGATTGATTTTCCTCCACTATGAAAGGAATTGATCACGGTATCACGTGATTTTAAAATTCATAGGTGATAAGTCCTTGAAATTAAATGTGAGTAAGTGTGATCACGAAAAAGGAAGTTCTAAGAAAGTGGATCTATTTTAAAGAATGAACAAATGGTATAAATTTAAAAACAAATAATAAAATCCTCCCCAATAAAGTAACTGTCACTAGTTACAGGACCAAAAGATGTCATCTATTAAGTTGTGCTGGAGAGATGATTCCTAGAATGCTCGGGTAACATAATTAGAATGTGAACAATCTTCCTAATTAAGGGAGAGGTGATTTAAGCTCCGAAAATGAGAAATCTAGTTTCAGAATGGAAGTAAAATGATTGACGCTATTAATTATAATGGAAGTCACGGGAGGCCAAATTATAATTTAATTAAATTTTAATCATCATATATTTAATTAGAAATTATTTTTTTCAATGATGATTCTTAGATTTCAAAACGGGCTCAATATTTAACCCGCTTGCTTCAATCTTAAAGGAAAGAAAATTAATTGTAATGAATATCATTCACTAGAAAAGAAACATAGACATTGTCCTCACTGCTCAGGACTATAAATTTGTTTTAACTGAACCATTGTAAGGAGGCATTCGAGTTGGATGTTCAGGACTACCAGATGTGGCAGAAAGCTAATAAAATGGATTATTATTATATATTATCATCTATGATTAATGTATTTCATCCCAGCATTATAATATGTTAAGTTCTTATAACATGATTTTGAACCTTAGGGACATGTTTGAGGATCAGAATCGTGCCACAAGACTCGACGTTATGGCAAGGCCAATAAACACAAAGATGGTTGATGGTACTCCCGTTAGGAACTATGTTCTAAAAATGATGAGGTCCTTCGATTAGAAATCGATGGGTAAACTTAGATCTATTTTGTGCTATAATCACTCCCGAAGTTCTTTAAGTAAAAAATATTAAATTATTCTATGAAAAAATTTAAAGAACTCAAGGCTGCGTAGAATATCATGAAGCAAAATAGTGTTATATCAAGTGCTGAAAGAGGCCCATCTTCTTATGTCTCAAACGGTAAAAAGAAAAATGGAAAGTGTCAGGTACAACTTATGGTTGTTAAAATAGTGGTTAAGCCTTAGGTAGCAGGGAAACAACGAAAAGGCAATTGTTACCTTTGCAAATGATTAAAACATTAGAGGAAGCAGTGCCCGATTTACTTTATAAGAGATAGGTATATAAATGGTAATCTCTCTTATATCATTGATACATGTTTTATAGTTCAATCTACCAAGATCTGGTGTGTAGATTCAGGAGACACTAATCATGTTTGCAATTCCTTCTCGGGGTTCTAGGTAACTAGAAAGCTCAGTGATAGTGATATTTTTATATTCATCACTGGCAATATTAAAGCATCAGTATTAACATTAGGACATATATTTTACAACTTTGGTGGACACAAAATATAATATTAGAAGATTATTTTTATGTACCCACCATTAGAAGAAATTTACTTTCGAATCTAAGATCAGTGATGAATGGATTTTTTATTTATATTAATAAATATATTTTTATTGAAAATGGAATATCTTTTTTTGTTGTGGTACAATGGAAAATGATTTGTATGTTATAAATTATGTCTCATTATTACTGCTAAATACTGAAATGAATAACTCAAATGGATATAAACTAAAGAGAAATAAACCTTATAGGTTGAACCAAGCATATCTTTTGCAAGTACGCTAAAGTCGTACTAATGAAAAAAGAATTGAAAAATTAGTTTCAAATGGGAAAATATGTGCATTGGAAGTGGAGCCACTTTTAGTATGTGAATCCCGTTTCAATGGTAAAATGACCAAGATGCCCTTCATGTTTAAAGGCTATAGAGCCAAAAATGTGTTAAAATTAATTCATTTATATTTATGTGGTCCTATGACTACTCACGAAATAAGTGGTTATGATTACCTGATCACTTTCATTTATGATGACTCGATGTAGGGATATGTTTATCTTATGCTCCACAATTTGGAAACATTTAATAAGTTCAAAGTGAACAAAGCTGAAGTGGAGAGTAGGCATGGTAAACAGATCCAAACTCTACAATTTTATTATGGGGGTGATTATATCTTGGGATAGTTTGAGAAGCATTTATGAGAGGTGGGTATTGCAGTCCAATTGTCTGCACCAATCACTACACAACAAAATAATCTAGCAGAAAGAAATAATATGATTCTTTTAGACATTGTTTGATCTATGATGGGCTATTACTATTTGCCATATTCTTTTAGGTTATTCATTGTGACACCCTAGCTAATCAAATATCGGGTGATCAGGACTTTATCAAATTAAAACAGGTTTCTCATATGGTTCATTCTTAGCATTACTGTCGAAAACCAAAATATATCACTAACCACCTAATAGTTAATTATACTGGTGCCAAATTTTATCTTTCGATTAAACATAATAAATAAATAGTTGAAAACTGAATCAACAATCACAATATACTAAAATCCAAACCATCATAATATGTAAATGAAACAAAGACATGCCAAATAAACCATCGGCTAAAAACAACAACCAAGCAATATCCATAACCAACTGCTAAGCAAACCTGATACAAAACTGAAACTACAATACTGACAATAGGTCCGTATACGAGATACAATAATGAGATACTATACTAGATCGGAATGAAATAAACGACTAATCAAACCCTATCAGCATCCACAGTGCTACAACTCCATGTCCCTAGAATGAAACCATTAAGTATGGCACCCTTGTGGATGGACACCTAAAAGGTTTTGAAAATATTTTTATAGCAAGAGTTAGTACTCAAAACATTTTGAAAACATTTAACAAACAATTTATCGCAATTAAAATCGGTTATTGATTACACATGTTAGGTTTGCACACACTCCCTTGAGTTTCCTCATCTCTCATCTAATGTGCATGCCTAACGTTCTATAATTAGCCCTCCTAGATATCATACCCAAGCTATCTCGACTAAAGTTTATAACCGATCTTATCAATGGTATACTCCCCCGTACCTCCCATACAGCATGCTTCATTATTAACATTTCTCGCATTTTATTCAGTTTTCATATAATATTCCCATATGTTATGTTTAAACATTATAATCAAGTCTCACCACTTAATTCATATAGCATTTCACATATATTATCTTTCAACTTCCATAATTAGGTATCATTACTTAATTTACCATAGATATTCCCAATCTAGCTTTAATCTTGCAATTAAGTTTCTCTCTAATTAATTTACCATTTAGATGTATATCTATATATATAACGTCTACAAGTCTTCTATCGCACATAAGTAGAATATCATAAGGTATATACTTCATATAAAATATATACTATAAGGATTTATTGGTCCATGAAATCATCGACCTTAATAATCCTACCATTTATATTGGTCCGAAAATCCCTCGACCCGAATGTAAAGGTCATACATATGTATATTGGTCTGGCATTATCATCGCCCCAATATTATTTATCTTCGATTTGGTTCGAAAAATCATCGACCCCAAATCGAGATTTTATGTATTGGTCCGGAAAATCATCGACCCTAATACAGAAATAGGCATACTATAGGTATATATATTTCGTACACAATATATACTATAAACACATATTATATAATCACCTCCACGTATCACATTTTAGGGGTTATTGGCTCGGAATCATACCTGATCAGTAATAGTGATTTATATGTCATGGCTCAAAATCATACCTCGAGCACCAAGAGTAATCATATTTAGATTGGCTCGGAATCATACCTCAATCACCAATACTAGTCATCTATATTATCTCGAAATCATACCTCGAGCACCAATATATATATATATATATATATATATAGTATACTTTAGGTATTCACACAACCTATGTATTACTATGCATTAATATGTATTCACATAACCCGATAATGCGTGTTAGTACATAGTATATCTCTCTCACATACCTATCGTACTATTTACTTTACGATTTATCTCACTATCGTATCTATAAGAGTGTTCACACAACTCTAAGGGTCCTATTTACATATATTCAGTAGTTACCATCTTTAACCAACTGGTATACATGTTAAATTGATGTCTACTCTCTCTTTATAGCTCAATTCCTAAATTTCTCGATCTATCTCCCAATCGGTTATCCTTGTCGATCCATACTCTAAGTCCTACACTCAAAGACCTTAATGGACCTTTCTATACACCTACTGGTCTTTATCAAGTCCCTACATAGGTATGATATCACTCCTAAGATTCCCTTACAACATTGGTAATCCTAGAAAATTTAACCAAGAAAAGAAACCAAAATCTGCTAGGGTCGATCGATCGAACAGGTGCAACTTCATCTTCTTCGATCTTCACCATTTTTTATTTACTCAAACCCCATAATTCTACACAAAATTCACATCCGATTATTCCTAACTATTCCTACATGATTTAGGATGATTTCTAACATTTCAAACACATTAAAACTTCATCGAAATCAATCAAGAATGAATCAACCATCAAAGCTCTTTCACCAATCTAGTTTTGTGTTCATCCATTTCATTCAATTCAAAACCCAGATTTAAATCCTTATTAATAATCAAAACTCTTCTGATTTGTAATTCTCTACAGATATAACCACTAACTACATGCAATTTTACTCAAACATGAAATCAATTGATACTTTTCATCAAAGATTTTTAAATAAAATCAATATATTCATGAAATCCCTACATATGGGTATTATAACATCAATTTGATTTGCAATAAACACTTGCCTTTGATTGATTGATCTGATCTCGTGGTTCTTGGTTGATGATTGATTTCTTCTTCTCAAATCTTCCTTTCTAATTACCTTGAGGTGCAAGAAACCCTTCATAAATCTCTCATTAGGCTTTGGAAAATGGTTATCTCTTCTCTCTAATGGCCTCTCTAATCTTTTTGTGTTATGAGCCCTAACCCAAATCTATAAATATCAGATATATAAATCTAAATTTCGTAGGTCCCTTAACCACTTTTTGAAAAATGACCAAAATGCCCTTAATAGGTGTCAGTTTGGTCCAAAATTAACCCGGGACCCAAACTACACTCTTGGGTACAATATTCTGACTATTCCGACCCATCCGGAATCATTCATGACCTCTACATTTCCATCCAAGTCTCTTAAAATACATTTATCATTTCTCACCTCAAAATAGTCTATACGCGACTCCCAGTGAGATAAAATAAAATACGCACATATCACTCGTTATGTCGTATAACCATAATTATCAATTATTTACTAATCGCACCATGCAAATTTCATCATGCAATATTAATCAATATCTATCTCTTGATTAATATTTAATAGTCACAATTATCTTCTAACCGCATTAAATTACTTTCCTCGCGTAATTTAATTAAAACATATTTTTCCATCGTTTAATTTAATTAAAACGTATTTTTCCCCAATTAATTCCTCAATTTAATTAAATAAAAATACGCAAAAATATGGGGTATTACATTCATTAGATAGATATACTTATTTACTTAACTTAGGTTCTTCTAAATTTGTCTCGACAACTCCCACAGATTTATTGACTGGGTGTGCAAAGTCTAGGATGTGTTTGGATCTAGGTTTGCCCATCACACGTGTTAAGGAAGTATTTAGGGAATTTAGAATCAAGGATGGCAGTATGTATCCTTGTAGGTTACCCAAGAATAACTAAAGGTGGTATATTTTATAATCCTAAAGACGATAAGGTAATTATGAGTAAAAATGCCTAGTACTTAGAGGAAAATTATACATTGGACCACAAGACCAAGAGTAAGTTGATCTTACAAGAGCTAGGAGAGAAATACCAAGAAATTTCTTCTAAATCACCCGTATAGGGTGAAATACATCCTCATATTGATAATATGCTATCTAATGTTAGCAAGAGTATCAACAATGATCAGTTTACACGGGTCTACATGACACTAAGTAGAGGCACATCATAGTGGGAGAGACATATGTTTATTCGATAGGTCAATGTATTTAAATGAACACTTTGGTGGGATCCTAAGGAAATATGAACCGGATCCCAGGAACCACAACGAGGCCCTCTAAGACAAGGACTCTAAGATTCGACTCAAGTCTATGAACAAAAAAAATTATTCGAATCAAGTTTGGGAACTTTTAGACTTATCGAATGAGATAAAATCCGTTTGGCAAAAATGGATTGACAAGAAGAAAATAGGGGTATATGGGAAGGTGGAAACCTTCAAGTCAAGGCTTGTTGCAAAAATAGTTCTCAAAATAAGGGATTGACTTGGACAAAACCTTCTTATTAGTAAGTATGCTAAAGTCTATTCATGTTCTTTTATCCATTATGATTGATCTCTATTACAAGATTATGAAAATGGACATCAATACTTAATTATTTAATTTTAGTATTTACAAATGCATCTATATGATGAAACCCAAGGAATTCATAACAATTATCCAGGAAAGAAAAATATACAAACTTATGAGATCCATTTATAGACTTAAGAAAGCATTAAGGTCTTAAAAGATCCGGTTTGATCAGGAAATAAAAAATTTTGGTTTTGATCAATGCCCAGATGAAACTTGTGCGTATAACAAGAATGATAAAAACTAGGTGGTATTTCTGGTACTTTATGTGGATATGTAAGGGAAATTTTACTGGCATTGCTCATAGTGTAGGACTTTTTGTATTTTAGGCTAGTTTGGCGTATCCTGATGGAAGTTGCCACGTACCATCACGACAAACCGACTCTAAGATTGAAGACTTCCCTACATCCCACAAAGATATAAATCAATTGGTGTATAAAATTATTCATCAGATTTATTTAGGATGTCTATTTTTTAAACAACGAGGCTGGATTTTTTTGCGAATTATTTTTATGTAAACCTCATTTAAATGAGATTGTTGTCTCATTCGAACAAATTTGGCTTGCCGTTAGAAAGTTCGTTAGATCTTACATCGAACGAAGGCAAAATGTTTCAATTTGTTTGAAGCTCGTTAGAAGCGGGTTTAAACGAGATTGGAGTCTCATTTGAACGAACTCTATTTTCGTTCAAATGAAATAACTTTCTTATGCGAACGAGCTTCAATTTTGTTCGAATGAACTGTTACCTCGAATTTTGTCCATGACCTATAAATATCTGTTTCATTTCCAAATTTCATAGGAGTTTTTCCCAAATGATTTCTGCATATCTGCTGCAAAAGACTTCAACATTTTTTTTTAATAAAACACTTTTTATTCATAAATATGACCCCAAATATACTTGTGTGAATCAATTTTGAACCTTAGTTGAGTTATACTCATTATGGAGAAATCATCTCTACGGTTGACTTGTGAACCCGGAAGGATCACGGTTGAAAACTGAAGGTTGAAGGTTCATTGGTCGATACCGATGGTGGATCGCTACCTGTGGACTACTCAAGAATGAGTAGTGTTTTTATAGATTCTATAAACACTGCGCGTTATAATTATGGTTGCATAATGTAGTATTGTAAGTTCACTATCTTGTAAAGTTTCTAATGTGCTGATATAAAAGGTTTTGCCCTGAAAATGGATTTTTCCTCAATTGTCGTGTGATTGCATGTTTTATTTATCTATCTTATCACTTAGATGTATGTCTTAGGATACTGAGGTAAAATTACTTTTTGTGATTGGACATTTAATTAAATAAGCCATTCCAATATTATCGCGCAAGCACTCTCAAATTGGTACCAAAGCAGATTTCACTAATTTATCGCGTGATCCTAATTTTTCAAACAATTTTTTTCCTGATACCAATTCTCCAAAATTGGTATCAGAGAAGGTCACACAAAAATACTGTGTGATTTTTCTGTAAAAAAATTTCTTTGATATCAATTGTTTTGAAAAATGGTTGAACTTGAAAAAGGCAGGATTCTAATGGATAATTTGTATAATGGAATGGTCATCTTTTATGGTACTAACTATGCTTACTGGAAAACTAGAATGAGGTCATTCTTAAAAGCAATTGATGAGTGTGTTTGGTTATTTTGTGAAAGAGGGTGGACACCACACACTGTCACTGTAGACAATGTCGTTGGTCCTAAACCTATTCCTCAATTGATAGAGGACGACTTTAAGTGAAGTAATTTTAACTCTCGTGGCTTAAGTGTTATTCCTAGAGCAGTCACCCCTAACGAGTTATGTTGCATCATAACATGCACTAATTCTAAAGAAGCTTGGGATATCGTCCAGCTTACCCACGAGATGACCAACACGGTAAAGGCATCTAAGCTTCAAAATTTTTCCACCCAATTTGAGACCATTACCATGTTAGAGTTTGAGTCTTTTGATTAGTTTTATACACGTTTGTCAGACATAGTTAATTCTAGTTTTAATCTGGGTGAGAGGATTCCTAAAATGAGATTTATGAAGATAATTTTGAGGTTTCACCCTATCCGCTTTATACCTAAGGTCACCATACTTAATTCGTTAGGGATCGTAGACACTCTTGGGTTAGAAAAACTTGTAGGATATCTTCAAACGTATGAGATTGATATGTTTCCTAAAACTATTAAAACTAAGGAAGTAAGTATTCTTTAAAGACTCAAACTAAGAAAAAAAAAAAAGTTTATGAGTCTGAATCTGAGGTTGGTTTTGATTTTGATGACTTGGCCCTTTTTGCAAAAAATTTCAAAAGTTTCTCAAATTTTCAAAAGAAAATTGTTTAAGGGAAAAGATTTATGAGAAAAATAAAAATAAAAATGAGGGCACGAGAGGGGTATAGAAAGAGGAAGAAATTAATTTTTATAAATGTGAGGTTAAAGGGCACAAGGAACAAGAGTGTTCCGCTAGGCTTAAGAGAAAGGGATAGAAAATTTCACATACGATGACTCTTAGCGATAGTGACATCGAGTCGATTGATTCAAGAGGAGAATCACCACATGAACGGTGCATTACGTTCATGGGTAGTCACATTATCACTTCTAGTTTATCCCACGCCGATGAGGACATTCCTAAATGTGAAAGCCTTGATGATGTTTTGAGCCATTCTGGAGATAGTGAGAGTTTGGATGGAAATTTGAGTGAGGAAGAAGGTGATATCCAAAAGGCTTTTAGTGATATTTACTCTGAGACCTTGAGAACGAAAAAGCTAAATAAATATTTATCTCTTAGGGTGTTAGATTTGGAGAAAGAGGTGAAAGTTTTGAGAGAGTGTGAGGCCTCGGTGAGTCAACTCGATAAAGTTAAGATTTCTTTATTCAAGCAGTTAATCATTTTAGACCGGGAAAATACCGACTTGACCAACAATGTGGATAGCCTTATAAAAAATATTCAATATTCATTAGAAACTCATTAGAAACTTGAAGCCCGTGTATCCCAACTCTAGAGCAATCTCGAATGTGCCCGGAAGGTCAATGTCACTTTAGAGGACACATATAAGAAGGTTGAAAAGATGCGTCCAACTCTCATGCCACACCTAAGTTGGTTATGATGATGCGTCCAATTCTCATGCCACACCTAAGTTGGTTCCCGAGTTTGTGTTGGATCCTTATGGCCCTCGACCGAACCCACCTAAGAGAGCTCGTCCTATAATTTTTGAGGAAGGTGGACCCAAGCCCATTTATGTTTGTTCCCATTGAAAATAAAGATATCACCTTAAAAAGTTTTTGTTTAAGCTAGGGAGGGTGTCTTATAGGTATGTTCCCCAGTATGCTTGCATACGTGTTCCCACACACACTCCTACACATGTTACTCAGCATGCTCCCGCACATCACTTGAGAGTTTTTGAGAGTGTTCGAGCAAGTAGAGTATTTAGTTGAAATTTTAGAAAATTTGGTGGAGGTATGTCATAGGATGTCATCTCCTCTAGAGAATTCCTCCGGGCTTGATGATTGAGGTTGCGAGTTGTTACTACAATATGATGATTTTCATGCTCATATCCTATATCCCTATTGCTAGTGTGTACTGTTATTGTACTTATATTTTTTATTTGGATATTTATTTTGAAAAATTCAAAAAAGTTTTGTCTTTCTTGAAATTTTTTGAAAAATACAAAAAGATTTTCGTTTTTTTTAAGAAAAAGTTGAAGAAGGCAAAAAGATTTTATTTTGATAAAAATTTTGAAAAAACAAAAAGAGTTTTGTATTTTTTCACCATATATGGGTGAACATTAAAGATGTTTGAATCATCCATTCATTTCGTATCTTTATGATTATTTAATAGTGTTTTGAGAAAAGAAGTCATTTCATTTATGTGCTTAATACTGTGTGGAGTCATTAAAATGGGATTTGATTATAACTTGATACATGTTTGACTCCTTGTATCTTTTCATAGACACGAGCAAGAGCTTATTTAAGCATTGCTCTTACGTGTCACATTTCGATGATAGACTTTACATGTCAATTTTGATTTAAAACGATCCAAATATAAAAAGAGATAAAAAAGTAGTGCATGTAAGAACCATTGCTCGAATTTGAACCATTTTTTGGAAAATTTGTTAAATATTAAGAAATGAAAAATGGCTACGAAAGACCAAAGTCTTTGCGTTAAAAGCCTCCATTTGCAATAAAAGATCCTAAAAATATTAGAGGCGCATAAAAACAGAAGTGCCGGGACGTTTTGTTTTAATATTGATGCTTCGTTACAAATGAGCATTAATTTTTTCAAAATAATTGAGAGTATTATTAATATATGTGAGATTTTGAAGGAGTTAAGGCGAAGATCAAAATGTTTGCACAAACTATATAAATCTCAAAAACATATTACATAGTTTTGGGCACCATTGGTGTGAAAATCACTTATGGTCTTGATTTGTTGAATAGGTTAAGTCAATTTCACATGAAATAATAATCTTTTACCCCTAAGGTAGACGTTGAGATCATTCGTTAGTGGTATCTCAATCCTTCTTGCACATGTGTTATGTTTGTTTACGTTGATTAACCGATGGAATATGTTCACATCCCTACATTTCGCTTCCATGATTCGGGTATTGTTATGTTAATTCATGGTGTGTTGTTTTTGTAAAATTCTATATTCGAAAGATTTTGAAAATTTTCAAAACTAGCTGGTGAATGTAAGCCTTTGAGATTATCATTGCATGCGCGTTATGTATATATTTTGTGATGATATTTCCTTCATATACGGGATGCTTTGATTTAATGATCATTTTTTACTCCTTTATCTTTTACGGATGAAAAGGGGAAGAACAAATTAAGGGGGAGACTTGATGAGTTTGACTTTTGGGGGAGATCTTATTTACGAGTTTTATTTCTATTTTAAACTATATGCGCATCACGGTATTTTTCTTCGCTTCGTGTGTGTATGTACCTTATGCGAAATTCCAGACACATCGAATGAGGTCAAAGAAGCCCTAGGTAAGCATAAGAAGTGAGTGAAGACAAAGAGTCTTATGACATTCCTTTTCTAGGATTGGGAAGGGTGTTAGATATTTTGTCATTTATAGGGATTTTTTTTGTAATTTGGATTTCGTTATGTTTATATAGTTTTGTAGCGGAATAGCCAAAGGGAGAGATTTGTAAGAGCAAATTGTCTGGAATTGCTCATAGTGAGAGAATAAAAACACTCCGATACCACTTGATAGGGTGAAATACCGTCAATTTAAAATTCCAAATATTGGATGGTTCACCAAATATTTGACATTTAAAATTTCTTTCAAATTTAGCAATAAAAGACCACAAGTTTTAATTTCTTTAATATTAAAATTAAGTCAAACAACAAAAATACATATTTGAACAACATTAATTCAATTCAAGTTAAAATTATGCCAAACAAACTAAGCATGCATTTTGACAAATTAAAGGTTGCAACTTGAATTAAATTATCTTAAATATTACCCAAATTTAATTAGCACTAAATTAGAACTAAAGTTGTGATTTAAGCCAAATTTTATCTTTTTAACCTACACATGCATCTAGGTGATTTTTCTAGATAAAATAAACAATCACAACCCACAAGGCGCGATGTACGACGAAAACCCACAACGGAAAAAATCTCGAATGGCCCAGCCTACAAGTCCACTAGGTATGGTATTTCTACAAAAGAAACGACAAGAGAAAACTTACAACAATGACTCGCCTTTCAAGCCTTGGCGCTCCCTAGTACTTCAACCTTTGCCTAGTCGAAAACTCCGAAATCCTTCGAAGTCTTGAAATCCACCAATGGGGCTTGGCTACCATCGACCCACACACGATTCCTTTCACCGTATGGGTGCGTCGCAGCAGAAAAAAATCTCCTTTTGGGGATAAAGAAGGAACCCAAACTTTGTCCTTAGTGGGTAGAGAAAAAACCCAGTGCCAAACAATCTCCATGCAAAGATATATAAATAGGAACTTGGATTAAACCAAAAACATGTTGGGTGTGAACAATGTGTTTTGGTAGAGATTGATTAATGAAAATCATAAACTCAAAAAGGGACTTTTTGGTGGGAAGTTTTTTACTCTCAAAAGCCTTTTGCAATTATGAAAAAGTCACCAGAAAAATGTATCTCCCACACTTTTTAAATTCGGAATAGAGTTAGCGGGATAGTGGGGAAGTTTTAAGAAAAAAACTGACGCTGATCGTTCGAACGACATTTCAAATTCATTCGAACGACACTGTTCGAGCGATAATTCAGTGCCCAAATTCGTTTGAACGAGAATTCAGAACATTTCTCGTTCGCTATTTCGTTCGAACAATCCAATGACCTTCCAACGTGAAAACAGATAAAAATTGCACAATGTCGTTAGAAGTTTGTTTGAACGACCTGGGAATTTTATTCGAACGAGATTCCAGGTTCATTCGAATGACTTTTGAGAAAATCTTAAAAACCCTTTTAAAGCCTAAAAACTTTTATGAAAAGTTCTGAAATGATTTTCTTAGAAAAATAAACAATCCTTGTGACAAAAGTTTATATAAAGAACACTCAATTACATTTCCATGTTCCTATATACATTAATACATTCATACCTTTGGAGACCTTGGAAAATGTGACAATGTTGATGACGAGAAACAAGACACTTGAAAACGGCAATGATATCTTCAATTTTGCTTGGCCGCAACATTTTCAACTCTTCAAACATCATAGGCTTGATAGGTATAAACATCTATCCTATTACTCAAATAGTTTTGTCCGGAATTGAGCCAACACTACAAATTGACTCAATTGGAAATTTGTCCTTACAAATCTCCCCCTTTTGCTATTCCGGGATAAAACCAAACATAAAAAGTCCTATGGGCCGTCAAGCACATCTAGACACAATCCCACCCAAAGAAAAATAAAAAATACAATGCTTGACTCGACACATAGTAGAAGCTTTGCCGCTTTAACAAATTTGCCGTTAGGGATAAAATCTAACACACTTAAACAAACCATCAAATGCATAGGGAATATAACAAATTAAAGTGTATAAAATAAATTCCCCCACTTAATTAATTTCCCCCTTTATCAAACAGTATCTACCTAATAAGGCCATGTCTCCCCATAAGTTAGAGCTCCTAAACTAAAAGGTCTAGATATCATTTCTTCCCCTTTTTGTTCAGGAATAGACAAAGGTCAAGAATAAAACAACTTATTTCTCCTCCAATGAAAGCAAATACTCCCCCTAAACTAAAGAAGGGATATGTAATAAGGAAAAATGGGTTAAACATACAATGGTGCATAAAGTGACAAGAGAATTATAGCATATGGGGAACAATTAAGTACAACTAATCCATACAAATATTAATAACCATCACCTATGAAGTTGCGATGACAAAAAGATATCACTTGTAATGTATTATGATGAGCATGGGATATCAAACAAAATTCGCAACAAGATAGATATCAATTTTGATCTCAAAGTATACATGGACTAGCTAGCAAGGCAAAGACTCAAGAAAATTAAAAAATACCATATACATATATATACTAGTGTGTGCCCATGCAGATGGCACGGAGATAAATTTGCCCTCGAGACCAAAAAAACATTTGCCCCGGGACAAAAAAAAAGTGAAATTTTAAAAAACAATTACTACCCCGATACCCCCCGCCCGTGCCCCCCCCCCCCCCACCCCCCACCCACCCACACATTTAAAAAAAATCCTTTCCTCCCCCCTTTTAAAAAAACAAAAAAATAAAAAACAAAACCCTTTTTTCCCTTTTTAAAAGAAAAAAGAAAAATAAACTTTTAGCATGATATTTCATGCATGCCCATGCATGCATGAAATATATGCATGTTATGTAGCATAAAAAACATAAGATATCATAGATAAAAAGTTAAAATATCATACATACATTTTTAACATAACATTCTTATCTTATATATATATATATATATATATATATATATATATATATATATACACACACACACACATAGAGATGAAACCAATAGCACACACGCACATATACATAGCTTTAAACACCACACAAGACACAAAATACATTAAGCCTTCCACACTCATATGGAAAAAATGTGTTTAAATACATGTGGTAAATGGAAGTCAAGGGGTGTGCACTAGAGACTAAAGGAATATAGACCCAATAATCTAAACATGTTCACGAAGTTCTCATTTGATTGCAAAACTTTATCAAATTTAAATATAGCCTCATGTGACAAGATAAAGTGAACTCACGGAACAAGCATACACAATGCACACAAGCCTAGAATTTCAATGATTCTACAAACCAATAGAGTCATGAAAAAAATAGCATAACTAGGACACATTGTCATTGTGAAAACTCGCTGATATATCCAACCAAACTTCCTCATTAATGTACTTTTTTTTCTTTTCTTTATGAACATACCAACTAAACAATGAAGGCCTTGGCTAATTTTATGTCACATTTTTAAGGCCAAATTTCAATGGTGGTTTTTCACGTAAAGTAATTTTATCTTCCGCAACCCGATTCTATTGATAAACAACTACACGGGATAAATATTTTTCTATTTTTTTAAATTCGGGTAACGGTTATTGCATGCCCAAATTCTCCTGATATGTCACGAATATTGCATATGCGTGCCCATTATCTTTGTGCATTCTCGCACTTTTTGGGTTCTTTATGCCTAAATTTATGATCGTTAACCAGAAAACCTCTATTATGTATGTTTATATGTTTTGCAAGGTTTAATTGTGCTTTTGTAGGTATTGGAACGCTTAAAGTGAGGTTCGGTTGCATTTCGGAGAAGTTTCGTCGTCGGGCGCTATTTTAGTGGCATTTTAGACATTTCACTCTTCATCTTTAGCTCATGGTAATTCCACAGATGTGTATTTTGTTGAGTTAGCATCGCGTGGTCTCAAACGGCACATCATTTCGAGTTCGGATGATTAAGATATGGCCGATTCCGTTTCACACCTTTTCCCCCTCTTAATGGACCAAGACCTGCTCAAAACAGAGCACCGACCGACCGGACCTTGACCACTGGTAAACCGGTAAATCAAAATTTGGCCAACGAAGGAAATAAAATGCTTGGACCTGATCGATCGATCGATCAATGGTCTGCAATTTTCAACAGTTTTCTCCTTTTAATTTATTTTTCCTTTATTTTTCTCTCAACTTACTATTTAAGAGAACATTTTGTTTCTTTTGAAAATATCTTCATTTTTTAATAGATTTTAGGGTTTGTAAAAGGGGGAGCTTCTCTCTCCTCATTTCTTGTTGGTTTTTGCCCATTTTGTTATGTAAGTTTACTATTCATCATCTCTTTCATTGTATTTCCATTGTTTTAGTTTAATTTTCATGATTTCTTTACATTTGCTTGCATATATTAACTTATATTACATTTATTTATTGCTTTCTTAGTGTTAAATTAGTTTACTTTCATGTATTGCCCTTAGATAAATAGGGTCGGGTTGCGTTTCCACCATTAACGGGCGTCGAGCTCCAAAAGTTAGCTTTCGCGTAAAATTGCGTTTAATTGAAACCTCACGTATCAAATTTGGATTGTTATGCATTTAACTTTCTTTGTCACGCAACTTTAGTGTTTAAAGAGATAATTCGAATTTAATCTGCGTGGGACCATTTTTCATTAAATGTTTAATCTTGCAACTTTGGATTGAATTCCTTATTGTGTGATGTTTATGCTTAATTGATTATGTCTATTAAATAGATTTTGAATCGGAATTTCAATTAGTAGTTGTTTAGCCCGAGTGGTACGAATGCGATTTCGACTCTCGCTTTTTAAATTTTTTTGTCTTAACTTCTTTCTTTTTCCTTTTTCACCACAACCAACCATCACCTTTTACACATTTATTCTTGAAATAATAAATCAATTAAAATCTATAGGACATTCCCTATGGAATCTCTATACCCAACTTACCGTTAAACTTGTATCGCAAGTGCAGTCATAATTTAGGTTTTTGTATTGAGGAGGTGAGCAGAAAACAACGACCGAAATCTTGACACGCGCCACTTTTCACCCTTAATTAAAATGGCGTCGTTGCCGAGGAATGTTTTCTTATAGATAGTAATTGTTTTATTAGTTCGTAATATTTTTTCTTTTTTATTTGTATTCGTTTTTTAACCTTTTTTGCAGGATAACATATTTGAGCGCTAAGAAACTTTGATTCGTGCCTGCACATTGCATTGTTGAGCATCCATCAAGCAACCATTTTAGGTAAATATGTCTTACACTAATGATTTAAATCATTGTAATTATTTGGGTTAGGGAGTTTGTCTTAAGAATAATTTTCAAAGTTCCTCTAAGCCTATAACTTTCGATGAATACTTACACGTCTAGAAGAACAAAAATCGAAAGATTACTTTCGGCGAGTATTTACAAAATCAAAATAATAATTTCGGGATTTTTGAAACTTATTCTAATGACAAAATGCCTCAAACTTTGAAAGTCATTGCTATAGTAGATCTCCGAACTATTTTGACAATAGCTTTCAAAGTTGTTATACTAATAAGCTTAAAATTTACGATAATAGTTTTCAAATTAGTCTATTTGGAGAAGTTGTGAAGCCATCGAATTCGTTTGGTACGGCCTTGCAAAGTCTCAAAATGTAAAAATTTGACAACTTTTATCGGGAGGAAAATCATTGTTGGGAGCATCATTTGGATTTGTTATTTAAATCCAATGATGATTATTCTCTTGAAACTTCGGAAGACGACTGATGTTTTGAAACAAATGAGGAATTCGAGGTTCTTCAGCCAACGATGCCTACTTTGGAACAAACCATTTTGTGTTTAGCCCAAGGTATAATGGATAATGAAAACGGTGACGATATGGATATTGCTTCACTTTGCAATGAGATAATTTCTTTCGTGAACAACAAAGATGAGTTAAACACTTGTGTTTCACCTCAAAATATTTTGGAAGAACATTTCATTGAAAGTGAATATTTTTCCTTTAGAATTCAACTATCGAGTGATGACGAGTCATCTCTTCAAGTTATATTCATTCCTCCTCATTTTGATTCACCGTTATTCAACCATTACAACATTCCTATGAGTCACTTGAAAGTTTTGAAATCTTCAATACGTTCATCGATGAGGAATACTTGCTCAAGTTTCTCCCTTCGATGGGCTTCTCTCTATTGTGTGCCCTTCCCTCCATAATTCTTGAAAAACCTTTGGGAGGTGAATCGATTTTTCTTAGTCCCCAAGTATACCTCTCCCACTTATTATCCAAATTCCCCATCCTCCCTCCAATTTTTTTTATTGGGGATGGTTCATTTCTTTCGCCTTACATATGCCTTTTGTTGTTTAAACGGAATTCTTATTTTTTGGAAGGCATGCTTTCAAGTGAGGGTACATCGGTTATGCTCCGAAGTCAAATTATAGTTTGGGTGGACCCACAAAAATTTCAACTTCTAGTGTATAGTTAGTTAGAAGTTAAAATTGTAGGTTGTAAATAGTTAGTTTTTATTTTTCTTTATTCTTACTTATTGTCTAGTGTAATTATTTAAGTTTTTGTTATTTATTTTTGTTATGATTGGTAATAACATGTTTTGTAAAATCTTTGGACTCGTACTTTCCAGAGATCGCTCCATTTTGGGTAATATCGTTATTTTCCTCTCTTTAAACTGGTTCTTAATTCACATTGAGGACAATGTTAGGTTTTAATTTAGGGGGTGTGGGATATTACATCCATTCATTGGTTGTTTCCATTATTTGATTATGTGTTATTTCCAAGCATGCTTTTCTTGTAAAAAATTAAAATTTTCAAAAAGATTTTTTTTTCTTATTTCTCCTTTGTTGGGCATTTTGACTTTGTTTCCGATAATAAATTTCAATAATTTCCCGATCCAATAGACAACTCAATGGTGCATGTTCTCGATTTTAAAAGTTATTAGACTTTAGTCCTCAATCATTGATATTCTGAATAACTTCATGAATTAAACATTAATCCCATGAACACATGCACTTTCCTTGCTTTATTGATTTGGTTAATGATTTTTATAACTCGGTAGTATATACTTACACTGAGTGAGATTTGTGATTTTCTTCGTTTGTGAGTGTTATACACTTCTCTTTCCTCTTTGATAATGTTACAATCGTTGGTAATCTCACTATTCTTTCATTTGATCGTTCATTAATTGAGTTCATTCTTGAAATGTATTACTTGAGCATGATTTTCAAAGTTGTTTTGACTCGACAATTGCGTAAATTTTATGAAATGATCATAGGACATCTTTGTTATATCACCCATATTGTCCTTGACCTCACCTTAAATATTTCCATTGTAAACCCTTTTGAACCTAAATATAGCCTTTCGTTTCATAAACCCAAATTCTCATAACCAACTCCACATTGGAGTTATAAGCCATACATATCACCTTCCTTACCTTTGTTTGGAATTATACTTGGGATTGAATTATGTTAGCATTTTTTGGTTGCAATTTAGGCATGCGAGAGTAAGGTAAGTAAAGAAAAGAACGAAGTGAAAAAGAGAAGAAAAAGAGAAAGAAAGAAAACAAAAGAAAAACTGAGAAAATGAAGAAAATAAAAGAAAGAGAAATTTATATATGTTGTGTATAGTGTTCAATAAGCTTTGTTTACTCTCCCCATTGTTATATTCAATGCCTTTTATGGATTGTATTTTCCATTTTTTAAAATTGTCCACATTTTCCATCATCCCGAATTTTCATCTCCGAACAGTTTGAATCCGTACATAGTCCTTTCGTTTCATAACCTTAGCCTAACCTACACTACATCCCTATTAAAGTCCAATGTTTTCCTAGGGTGATTTAATTTAGAAGTTGAAATAGTTTTGATAATCTTTGAAAATACATTTCGCCTCCTTTAATGAGTGGTATCTTTCATTGAGATTACAAATTTTCATTTTATATATAATGTTCTTCATTTATGACATGTGCGCGGCCTAGTTTCCATTTACATTTACTCTTTATTCCCGCATGTCCCGTGTATAACCTCCCATTTCTAAGGGATTTCATTTGTTAAGTGTAATGCCCGGTGAGGATTGATATATGCACGCTATTATGTTTATCCGGTTTATTTAAATTTTTGCTAAATCATACTATGCATGTGCTCGCTCCCCTCCCAATTTTAAAGTTTCAATTCTATGAGGTGCCTTTAACCCGTTAATAACAATGTACTTTTGTGTGAATTCATTCACTTTCTAATAACATGTTAAAATCTTGTTCGTATTGTTGGGCTTATCGCATATTGATTGGGCATATTTTTAGGAAACCATATGATGTTTGTGGGTTTCATCCCTGAAAACCCTCACGAGATGACACTCGTCCACTAGGGTAACCTAGGGGTTTAACAGCATATTGCATATGCTAAATGCAATTTTGTTCCCTGCAAAAGTGGGATTTATAGTTTTGATGCATATATACTTTTTGTACTGCCTACTGTGGACTGGTTTTGTTTTTTTGATCACTAGGGACTAGTAATGTCTAAGTTAGGGGGTGTGATACGTCACAAATATTGCATGTGTACGCTCGTTATCTTTATTCATTCTAGAAATTTGTGGGTTCTTTATGCCTATTTTTATGCTCATTAACCATACAACATATATTAAGTATATTTATATGTTTTGCAGGAGTAAATTGTGTTTTTGTAGGTATTAAAACGGTTAAAGTGTGGTTCAGTGGTAATTCAGAGAAGTTTCGTCATCGGATGCTATTTCAAGGACATTTTAAAGATTTCACTATTTATCTCCGTCTCATGGGAATTCCACAGATGTTTAGTTCATTGAGTTAGCATCGTGTGGCCTCAAACAACACGTCTTTTCGAGTTCGGATGATCAAGATATGGTCGATTCTGATTCGCAGCTTTTCCCCCTATTAATGGACCAAGACCTGCTCAAAACAGAGCACCGGTCGACCGGTAAATCAGAATTTGGCAAAGGAAACACAAGGTTTGGACCTGATTGATCGATCGATGGTCTGCAATTTTCGACAATTTTCTCTTTTTATTTCTTTTTCCTTCCCAACTTACTATATAAGAGAACATTTTGTTTCTTTTGAAAATATCTTCATTTTGTAATAGATATTAGGATTTGTAAAAGGGGGAGCTTCCCTCACCTCATTTCTTGTTGGGTTTTTGCCCATTTTGTTATGTAAGTTTACTATTCATCGTCTCTTTCCTTGTATTTACATTGTTCTAGTTTAATTTCCATGCTTTCTTTATATTTCCTTGCCTAGTTTAACTTGTATTTCATTTATTTATTGCTTTCTAGTGTTAAATTAGTTTAGTTTCATGTATTTCCCTTAGATAAGTAGGGAAGGGGTTGCGTTTCCGCCATTAACGGGCATCGAGCTTCGAAAGTTAGATTTCACAATAAAATTGCATTTAATTGAAACCTCACATATCAAAGTCGAATTATTATGAATTTAACTTTCTTTGTCATGCAACGTTAGTGTTTAAAGGATAATCCGAATTTAATCCGCGTGTGACCATTTTTCGTTAAATGTTTAATCTCGAAACTTTGGATTGAGTTCCTTATTGTGTGATGTTTATGCTTAATTGATTATGTCGGTTAAATAGACTTCGAACCGGAATTCTAATTAGTAGTTGTTTAGCCCGTGTGGTGCAAATGCGATCTCGACTCTCGCTTTTTAAATTGTTTAGTCTTAACTTCTTTCTTTTTCCTTTTTCACTATAACCAGCCATCACCTTTTACACATTTATTCTTGAAATAATAAATCAATTAAAATCTATACGACATTCCCTGTGGATTCTCGATATCCTACTTACCACTATACTTGTATCGCAAGTGGAGTCGTAATTTAGATTTTTGTATTGAGGAGGTGAGTAGAAAACAACGATCGATGCTTGACATTCACAACTTTTCACCCTTAATCACCTTCATAGTCATGGAAATATGTAGATGACTAAATTGATAGGAGAACATCTCACTTAGCTTAAATATACATGTGAAGTTAAATTTCAAATGAGCTCGTGCATGTGTGGATTGAGGCATATAAAAAGACAATCAATTAAGCAAGTCAAAGTCAAACTACTCCATGCAAGCATGATAAAGAACACTTGACGTATCAAAAATCTTAACCAAAAGTTCTAGCCACATGGAAGTGGATATGATATTGGATTCAAACACAAGTATGTGCCACATAAAATGTGTAAAACTAAAATACACAAAAATAGAAAATATTTTTGAGTTTTTCAAAAAAATTTAACCAAAAACAAAGATAACCCAAAAGACAAAAAAAAATGTATTTTTCTAATAAGACACAATAAATAAAAATAAATACAAAAGATACACAAGTCATAATTCTAGCAACACATATATGATGAAGCAAAGACTAGAAAATGACAAACAAGTATACAACTAGAAAGAATATATCATCATGCACAAAAGCTAGTGTATGTAAATAAAGTTAACACATTCAACCTTTAGATTTAGCAATGGAGGTATCATGTGCAAGCAAATGAGAATAAAAAATCCTATCTTGTAAAGCCGCCAAATTGGATCTCCTAACCCAAACTAGTGAAGCGTGATGCTCTCGGGATTTGGGAATCTTGGTGACTCTACGATTGGACTTCCTAGGACCGTTTTTAAGATCAAAACAAAATTTCCTAAGATGACCTTTTAGACCACAATGTGTACAAGCAACGACCTGGCGAAAAGTAGTACCTAAGGATTGACCTCTTAAAGTGTTCGTAGAGGATTCTCTCAAATACACAGTTTTGGCTTTATTATTGGAAGCATTTTAAGTATCAAAGCCAATA
This sequence comes from Sambucus nigra, assembly GCA_949130495.1. Classification (NCBI taxonomy): domain Eukaryota; kingdom Viridiplantae; phylum Streptophyta; class Magnoliopsida; order Dipsacales; family Adoxaceae; genus Sambucus; species Sambucus nigra. The sequence goes on from OX422224.1 coordinate 223,144,295, forward strand.
CCACACGTATCATTTTTTATTTAGACGGTTCCTAATATTTTATCTTATTTTTCGGACTTTCACTCCAAATTAAATTTGACCCAACTTAAATCTCTCTATTTCTCTTCCAACTCTAAAATTTTATACTCAAGTAATCACTTACTCTCTTCAAACCCAAGAACATCCTTTGTCGTAGCCTCCATTAAACCTATAAGGTTATCTCTCTCACCTTCAACTTACTCAAGCTTCTCACGAAGAGATCTCTCATGTGCCCTAAGATCCTCTACTAAAACACTCCCATTATTTTCCTTGGCACGATCTCTCAAACTAGATTCTAACTTCAAGTTTTCCCTTTTTTATTTTATCGATTTGTCATACAACTCTCGAAAGTCTACTTAAAGCTCAATCTCCTTCTCATCTTATTCTTTTTCACTCTCACTTTCTACTCCACTCTCTATACCATCAAACACATGGGATTCACAAACAATGGCCTTTCAAGTGCCATGTAAAGGGATATCTTCAAAAAAAGATTCACTATCAGTGCTCACATGACTTGCCATGAACGCGGTAAAGTTGAGTTCAATGGAGGAATTGGATCCCTCTTCCTTTTCACTATCACTAATGGTGGCATTGTATAAAATTGGTTTCTTTCCCTCCTTCCTTAGTTTAGTGGGACATTTGAATGCCCTTTGACCATAACCCTCACAACCAAAACACTTATTCGACTCATCCTTATTGAGGTCGTCATTATGATTTTTAGGGATTCTCTTGGATTTAGAGTTGTCAACTTTCTTAAAATCCTTTTTAATATTGTCTTTATTAAACTTAAGAAAATTTATAAACTTCCTTGCAAGCATAGCCATATCTTAGGAGTCGATGTCACTCTCATCATCCAAAAATTGTTTTTCCTCCTTCTGGGCTTTCAAAGCAATGCCCTTATCTTTATTCTTTTCATACCTGGAGGTAAACATGTCACATTCATAGGTTTGTAAGTCACCTATGAGCTCTTCAAGTTTCATAGAGGCTAAAATGGGTAGACTTTTAAATGATCACTTTGGGAATAGATCTATTGGGTAATGACCTCAAAATTTTCTCTATTACATGGTTGTCGGGTATTTTTTTCTCCCAAATTAAAGATGAATTCACAATGTCAAAAATTATAGCATAGAATTCATCAAAAGTCTCATTTTCTAGCATTCTAATAGTTTCAAATTGAGTGCTAAGGTTTTGGAATTCTCGAAGCTTTCACGACACTAGTTCCATCATGGGTGAGTTGAAGAATATCCCACGCCTCCTTATACGTTTCACACGTCATAATTCGGCGGAACTCATTCGGTTTGACCGCACTAAAAAAGAGCATTTAAACCACGGGAATTAAAATTAGCTAGTTTAAGATAATTCTCACTCCATCTTTCAACGGGTTTAAGAATACGCACATTTTCATGAAGACACATAGATGGGGACCACCCATTAACTACGGATTGCCAAACCCTATCATCTAAGGACTTAAGTACCGACCTCATACTCTCTTTCCAAGAAGCGTAGTGGGAACCATAAAAAACAGGGAATTTTAAAAATGGTGAATTTTGCATTTTATAAAGAAAAAATTTTGACAAAGGATCTTAACGCGAAAATTTAGCGTTCCCGCTCTGATACCACATGAGAGAATAAAAAAACACTCTAATATCACTTGATAGGGTGAAATTCCCTCAATTTAAAATTCCAAATACGGGATGGTTCTCCAAATATTTCACATTTAAAATTTCTTTCGAATTTAGCAATAAAAGACCACAAATTTTAATTTCTTCAAAATTAAAATTAAGTCAAACCACAAAACCACATATTTGATTTTTTTTTATTTTAATCTCAATTAAACAACTTTAATGCAATTCAAGTTAAAATTATGCCAAACAAACTAAGCATGCACTTTGAAAAATTAAAGGTTGCAGCTTGAATTAAATTATTTTAAACATTAATCAAATTTAATTAGCACCAAATTAAACTAAATTTGTGATTTAAGCCAAATTTTATCTTTTTAACCTACACATGCATCTAGGTGATTTTTCTAGATAAAATAAACAATCATAACCACAAGGAGCGATGTACGAGGAAAACCTACAACGGAAAAAACCTCGGACGACCCATCCTACAAGTCCACTAGGAATGGTATTTTTTCAAAAGACACAATAAGAGAAAACTTACAACAACGACTTGCCTTTCAAGCCTTGAGACTCCTTAATTATTCAATCTATGCCTAGTCAACAACTCTGAAATCCTTCGAAGTCCTGGAATCCACCAATGGGGCTTGGCTACCGTCAACCCACACACGGTGCCTTTCACCATATAAGTGCACCGTAGTAGAAACAATCTCCTTTTTGGGGTAGAGAAGGAACCCAAACTTTGTCCTTAATTGGTAGAAAAGAAACCCGGTGCCAAACAATCTCCAAGAAAAGATAAATAAATAGGAACTTGGATTAAACTAAAAACATGTTGGGTGTGAACATTGTGTTTTGGTAGATATTAATCAATGAAAATCATAAACACAAAAAGGGACTTTTGGGTGGGAAGTTTTTTGCTATCAAAATCCTTTTGCAATTATGAAAAAGTCATCAGAAAAATGTATATCCCGCACTTTTTAAATCTGGAATAGAGTTAGTGGGTGAGTGGGAAAGTTTTAAACTTAAAAACCGACGCCGATCGTTCGAACGACACTGTTCGAATGAGAATTCAGTGCCCAAGTTCGTTCGAACAAGAATTCAGAACATTTCTCATTCGCTATTTCGTTCCAATGATCCAACGAGAAAACAGATAAAAATTGCACAATGTCATTAGAAGTTCGTTCGAATGACCTGGGAATTTTGTTCGGATAAGATTCCAAGTTTATTCGAATGACTTTTCAGAAAATCTTAAAAACCCTTTTTAATCTCAAAAACTTTTATGAAAAGTTCTGAAATGATTTTCCTAGAAAAATAAATAGTCATTGTGACAAAAGTTTATATAAAGAACACTTAAATACATTTCAAAGTTCCTATATATATATTAATGCATTCATAGCTTTGGAGACCTTGGAAAATGTGACAATGTTGATGACGAGAAATAAGGCACTTGAAACCGACAATGATATCTTCAATTTTGCTTGGCCGCTTTGTCTTCGACTCTTCAAATGTCATAGGCTTGATAAGTATAAATATCTATCCTATGAATCAAATAGTTTTGTCCACAATTGAGCCAACACTACAAATTGACTCAATTGCAAATTTGTCCTTACACATAGTCTGGGCCTCTTTGTATTTTAAGTTAGTTTGGGTATCTCGACAGAAACTGTCGTATACCGTCACAACAAATCGACTCCAAGATTGAAGACTTCTCTACATCCCATAAAGATATAAATCAATTGGTGTTTAAAATTATTCATAAGATTTATTTGAGATGTTTATTTTTTATTTAAAATGAGGCTAGAGTATTTTGTGAAAAGGTAAAAAAAATAAACCTCATTCAAACGAGATTGCTATCTCGTTCGAATGAATTTGGCTTGTCATTAATCTCACATTGAACGGACATCTAATGAAGGAACAATGTTTTAATTCGTTTGAAGCTCATTATAAGCTAGTTCAAACGAGATCAGAATCTCATTCAAATGAACTCTATTTTCATTCAAATGAAATACCTTTCTCGTTCGAAAGATTTTGACATTTTCATTTATTAAAACACTTTTGATTCACAAACTCCTCACCAAATATATTTTTATGATTCGATTTTGAACCTTACTTAATTTATATTCATTATGGAGAGATCATCTCTATGGATGATTTATGAACCCGAAACGATCACGGACGAAGGCTGATCGGTAGATACTAAGGGTGGATCTATGCCTATGGACTGCTCAGGAATGAGTAGTATTCTTTAGATTTTCTGCGAAGACTGCGCATTATACTTGTGGTTGTATCAAGTATTATTGTAAGGCTAATGTCTTATAATGTTTTTAAAGTGCTTATATAAAAGGTTTTTCCCTGAAAAGGGATTTTTCCTCAGTTGTCGTGTGATGACATGGTTTATTTATTTGTAATATCACTTAGATGTATGTCTTAGGATAATAAGATTAAATTGGTTTTGCGATTGGACATTTAATTAAACAAGTTATTCCATTAAAATCACATGAGCACTCTCAGGATGATATTCTCCTAATCGGTAATGTGTGGGTGTATTATCTAACATAAGAGTGTGGTTGTCTGATTAGTTATATATGTAGGACGTAGGAGAATCCAATCACATTCTTAGGATCAAGCTTTTACATGAATGTATATCGGATGTTATACTTATCACAAGCCACTTATATCAATGGTGTTCTCATAAAATTTAGTATGCATGATGCCTAGAAATGATTTCTTCCTTTTAGGCACTGAATCACTCAAGATAAGGATCAGTGTCCTAAGACACCTGATCAGAATAAGATGATAAGTAATATGCCTTATGCTCCCAAGGCAAATAAGCTCATGCATGCTATGTTGTGTATAAGACTGGATATTTTTTTTTCTATATGCGTGTTAAGAAGATTCTAGTTTAATCCAAGTGAGGTGCATTGGAGTGCAATAAAACAAATGCTCAAGAAGGACTATCTTCTACCTTTAGGATACATAGATTAAGATTTTCATTTAGATACGCATTTCAACAAATTGACCTTAGGATATTTGTTTACCTAGAAGGTGGAGACATAAGTTAAAGTAGTATCAAGTAATCATGTGTTATTGGTTCGACCATAGAAATCGAATTTGTTGTCATTTCGAAGGAAGTGAATGAGGTTCTTTAGCTCTGGAACTTCCTAAGTAATTTGAGTGTGGTTACTTTAAGTTAGTAGGTTATTACACTTTATTATGAGAGTAGGGAGTGGTTGCTAACTCTTAATAACCAAGTACCCACAAAAGAGCTAAGTACATTGAGCGCATGTATCATTTTATACGAGAGATCGTGCGAATAGTTGATGACATAGTGACCAAGATCCGATCTCAAGATAAACTGGCGAAACCTTTTAAAAAGAGATAAACAACTAAGGGTTTTGATAGTGATTTTGGAGGAATGGGTGTCAGGTGGATAGGATAATGAATTTACGACTAAGTGGGATATTGTTGGGGTTTAATTATTAAACCCATATATGACGTTTATTTTTTTAATAAATGAGACCATCGGTGACATTCAAGTCTAGGTACTGACTTTATTAGATTAGAAAAATCTCATAAAGGTTGCAATGGGTCAAAATATTATTAAATCCAAGATATGTGGTTTGGAATATTCACATAATTATTGATTTGATTTTTATGGGTGCAATTCAATTTATTGATTCTAAATCTCTGAAACCTATGCAATCATTATGTGGATAAACTTTTAAGTTTTAATTCTAACAATAAACTTGACTAGTGAATTTATATCCAATAAAGTATCAAATAAGTTAAGTTTGAGATCAACGAATGCATAAGATGTTAATGTAAATTGATTAGCAGGGAGTCGAATTTCATCGAGCATGCATTGCATGCTTTACATGGGGAATCGTGTTATGTGATATCCAACTTTACAAACAAGGCCTCTTTGTATGAGTAATTCTGAGATAGTTAAAAAGGAGTGAAATTGTAACAATTTATGGAATTAATTACATTTAAATGGAAGACAAAATATATCACAGGGTGTGATATGAGATTGTTTGGAAGCCAATTTAATTATATAGCCTTGGGTCCCCGGTACAGTCCTTATTAAATAAGTGACCCTTTAATTCTATCATTACACTAAATGCCTTCTCCCAACATATATTTGGACGTTATGCTAAGGTTTCCCTCATACGAAGACCACTTTGCACGGGAGACCTTTTTAACATGCACAAGTAATCATATATAATAAGCTTCACACAAGAAAATCTCGTGAGAATATAGTTTCGCATGAGGACATTATTTTTCCCATATTAGAGAGAGATTCCTCAATTAATAGAAGAGACTGAAGAGAAGGGAGAAGCATAAAGATAGAGAGGAAGTTCAGTGATGCATCTCAACGAGGAAACTTACTGAGAGAGTTCTTCTTTATCTTTCGTTCTTACTTAGTCAAATTGTATCTTTTAATTAAATTGATTGTAATGATGTAACGATTGTAATATTGCGTGTGAGGTCAAATGGTACTCATGAGAGACCAGGCCTAGCAAGGCTTGGGAGAGCTCACATGCTCTATCGAATAACCTCATCGTGGGAACTTCAAAGAGACTTGGTTTGGAGGATTGAGAAGTGAGGCAGCGTTAAGGCTTGTCTTTATCACCTTAGATACACCTGGTAAAACACCGAGAGATCTTTTATCGTGGAAGATTGTGCAGAGTAACCTTGAGTTCCATCGTATATTGATCATAGAGGCAAACAACCTTATACCAAATGTCACATCTACTTTAGGTGATGTTATTAGCAAGCTAAACATTGTCCAATCCAAACTTGAGTAAACCACTATGGTATTGGGGCTGTCAGACAGTCCTCTAACGCACAGTATATAGGGAAAAAGCATGTCCTAGCATTTAATGATTATGACATAAGGTGTGCTAACCCATCAGGCATTTGATGCTTATTATGTAAAGTGTGAGGGGGATGTCTTTCACACTGTGAAGGATTGAGACATCTTAAAAAAGTTGTGGGGCTATTTATTAGCCTCAACCACTTCTGGGAAGAGAGAGTTCTTCCTAGCAAGATAAAACATATTAAGAGCAAATAAGTTATTCCAAACTAAAGAGCTTTTACTCACCCACCATTTTTATTTATTGTGAAGCTTTTAATAACTAACTAGAGAGATATAAAATGTTTTTGGTGTGTTGTTTGCCTGCCAAGGTGTATCTAGGGTGCTTACTTCTCTCTCCCTTTGAATGAGTTATTTTTTAATTTCTTTTATCATCATTTACAGGAGAGATTTGTGAGTTCAATCTGAGTGATTATTATATACAATATTGTGTGTTCATTTGTCTTTGCTAAGAGTATTTTGGTTATCGTTTATGACTATGCATATAGGGGTTATTCCTCTACTGGTATTACTATACTCCTAGGCTTCAAAGGAATACCCTCTTACATTTGGCGACTTCGTTAGGGAGGCATTATTCTAGAAGTATGGTGCAAGATAATGTTAATCGTACTCTTGACTTCGATGTTATTCCGATAAATGAGGAATAAGAGGCAAGGGAGGTTGAGGCTTCCAGGGATGGGATACCTCGGGTAGAGGTTCCTTAAGTTTAAATAGTAACAAGAATTCCAGTGGTCACACAGGATTCTACTAGCATCGTGATGGGACAGGCACAGATGGTCAGTCTCATTGGCAAATTCTTTGAGTTCTTGCAGACTCCTATAGCTGCAACGGCTTGTGGAGGGGAACTAGACCCCAACTCTTTCGTAACACCAATAGAGGCTCCGATAGCCCCATCGAGCACAGCTTTAACGGCACCTTCCCCCATGAACATTGTCCCCACACTTATCCCAACAGTGGGTACCCCAGGTATGGTAGGTATTCCACCTGTAATCCCTCAGCCCTTTACTCCAATAGTTGAGAAAACCACTACATCTTCCTTAGAAGAATGAGGAAAGAGATGAAAAAAGTAATGCTAAAAATGATAGCAGTTTCCTCGCAGTCAACTATCGAGGTAGAATCAGTTAATGATGATTTCCATACTCCCAACCCAGAGGCGTATAATAAAGAACCTTACCTAAAGGATTACATTCCTCCTATCTTTGAGAAATACACAGGGAAGGGAGGAAACTCGAAGGAGCATATCAAGCATATTATTGAGCATTTGGGGGCCCATTGTAACAATAAGAAGTTAAGGTTGAGGGAGTTCTCTAAATCCCTCACCAATAAAGCATACACTTATTACTATCACCTTGCACCAAAGAGTGTCTCAACGTGGGAAGAGATGCACGTTCTTTTTGTCTAGAAGTTCTTTCTGGAAGAAGATGAATTTGAATTGACACGGTTGGGTAAGGAAAAGCAACGGCCAGGAGAGGAAGTGGTGGCATATGTTTGAAGATTCAGGGAAAGGTCCCTCGAAGTGAGGGAGGAGGTTAAGGATTCCAAATAACTTCAAATTTATGCTGAAGGTTTGCTCCTGGAGTACATATGTCACCTTATAAACGAGACACATAAAGGAACTTTTGTGGCATTTTCAAAAGCAGTAAAAAACATATCGTTGGTTGTACATCCAAACTCGGGCATAGTTCTTATAATATTCAGGCAACCAGTACAACCCGTTGTAGGGCGTGGCCAGCCACCACGAGTGCGATATATTGATTGAGGAGAGGAGGCCAAGCATCTGAAAAAGGATAATAAAATGAAGTTTGATAGGGATAGAGAGGATCAACCACCTTGCACCGTTGAGGAGGCAGTTAGCTGTTACAACACAATGCTGTGAGGAGGGACAGTCTATGATCCCAAGGATACTCTAGCAATAAAGCCAGATGCAGAAGTGAGAGTTAATCCCAAACACTGTCAGATCCATCGAAAGATTGGTATCCAACGACGACCTATTTTACGCCGAGGAAGATTATAAGTAAGCATATGAAGTAAGGGACTTTGTAGATCCCTCAAGATAACGTCAATAATAACCCACTTCCATCATATGTAGCTAACTTGGTAGTTGTTTATGATAAAAAAGATGAAAGGGAGGCGAGGGAACTTGTGTTGGAGCAAGAAAAGTTTAAAGAAGCATTATAAGACTTCACGAGAGGGACGGATAATGTTATGATAGCCTATGTTGAGGCAAGCGCAATGTGTGTGGAGGATGTGTATAATCATGATACCAAGGAAGTAGATCAAGGGACGGAATACTATGTTGTATCGCATGTACCCAAATTCTCATGGTTCTTCGATCAGGTGGGAATGTAAAAGGAAAGTAGACTAGATATAACCCAAGATATTTTGGACATTGTACTAAAGAATGCAATTCCATCACTGAGATGGAGGGGGCCCATGTCTAGGATGGTAAGGAAATTCTTGTTCGAAGTGACTTTCAATGATGCTGATAGAGTTGTAAGGTTCCTTCACAACAGACCCTTATATATGATGACAAGTATCAATAGGGTAAGTTTTACGAGAGGTCTATGGATGGGGGAGCATCCATAAACATCATGGCCATCAATTCATTCCAATCATCCAACATCTTTGAGGCAAGATTGATACCAATGCCTTTGGGGATCTATAATTATGACAACTAATTCTCCAAATCAATTGGGTATGTGAAAGTAGGGATTATAATGGGTAATATAACTTCACACATCAAGTTTCATATGATTGAGAGTGCTAATTCCTACCATCTTTTGGTAGGAAGAGTATGTATGAACAACCACGGCTTAATTCCTTTGACATATCACCAATGGGCTAAGTCAAACGTAAAGGGGACTGAGATAGTTATACGAGCAATGAAGAAGCCCATTGAAATCGAAGAGGATCATATGGTGGATGCATTGTTTTATACAGAGCTAGAAGAGGATGTAAGAGAACTAATGAGACAAATAGAGGGAGCCAGAGTTACCTCTATCAGAGAAAAGATGGGGCTGGTGAATGGTCAAAGCATCGAAGGAGTAGGTTGGAGAGAGGTAACTGAGGATGTCAATCACGTTAATCCTAAACCTCAGAATATCTCTAAATAATTGAGAGATAGGATGAGACCTAGGATGGACCCAATGGAGCATGAGGTCCAACGACAAAGCGTACTGAGTAGGTTTTTGGGACATAGGGGTTGACAGAAGCTTCAAGAGATTAAAATTAAAAAAAGTTGACTAACAGGTAATGCAAGAAAGTTATAACGGGGGATGGAAAGGTGATCGATTACCTTTGAAGGCATGAACGGGTAGTCGAAGGAGCTATTACAGAGGGTAACGAAGAGGTTAACCCGGTGTATGAGTGTATTCTGGTGTACCAACATGGTTAGTGCATGGTTATAGATAACTCAAACATACAATAATTTATGGAAAAGTAGAAGAAGAACCACAGTACATGAGGGATCACCCAAAACCATAGGTGAAGGAAATGGAGTAGCTTGATCTACCCGGAGAAGGAGAAGATCCAAGGCTTATCTTCATTTCGAAGGATCTGAGTGTGTAGAAAAGAAGCGCTTATATCGACATGATTTGGTAATATAGAGACGTCTTTGCATAGAAGTACATAGAGTTGGAAGGATTAGATGAAGAGGTAAGTTATAATAAGCTAGAAGTTATGCCTTCAGCCGTGATAACTATAACATTTTGTGTGTAGTCATTGTTGAAGCAAAGTTAATGAAAAATCCTCAAATACCTATCAAATATAACAATATAAAGTTTAGAGGTAAGTAAGGGTATCAATCCACATCAAGGGGATAAAAGCAAGGGGAAAAATTGCAATTCAATTTTATTTTATTTTTGGGCTTTTTACTTTTTCTAATTTTTTAAGCTTTTTCAATATTAAAAAAATTTGGGTGAGGATGTGAAATAATACTAACTAAATCAAATATGCAAAGTACAAACTAAAAAGTGACTAAAAATAAGAACAAAGTCTAACCTAACTAAATAAAATTCTAAAATATGAGACTAGTGAGAAAATAAAAGTGAGAACAGTCAAGGGATAGGATGACTCAAAATATTTTAGTTAATCAAAATTAATTAGTTCATTAAAATTAATTATCCCAAGTTAATATCAAAATAACATATCAACTCTCATTGCAAATGTAATTTTAATAATAACATTTTAGTTAATTAAATATAACACTCCTACAACTCTTGAAAAGTAGATCTAAACATCATTTAATAGATCACCTGCTAGAATAGATCTAGTAGACTAGTTTAAATCATAGAAAATAAATTTTAGAGTTAAAATTCAAATCATAATACCGCACTTGAGAGACCCCTATCTCTAGTTCGAATCTAAAATGGGTATTATAACTAGAATTTAGATTTTCTCTCGAAAATCAGTTACCCTCTCTCGATGCATAAATACAAAAGTAAGAATGCGAAATTAATTATTAAAGAGATATTTAATTTAAATAAGATAATTAAAGTAAGTTTAACATCAAATAATGGTCACCCCACCCCTTGAAAGGGTATCTAGCCTACATGATTTTAAACATGATGAACAAATAATCAAGGCTATAAACAAATAAAATAGAAGGGTAAGAGGACAAATCTTCAAACAAGTTTCCTTGATTTGAAAATCTGGACTCTAATCCCCCATTGAAATTGAGAAACATCCATTCAAATTAAGCTTTCCACAATATTTAATTACATACAAACACTCAATTGAATCACTCAACAATTAATTTCTCACAATTCTCTAAAAAACTAAAATTAAAATAAAAACCTACCTAAAAACATAAAAAATATAAAGTGTTTCTCTCTCTAGAATTCTCTCTAAAACCCTAATTTTTATAGCTCTTCAAATGGTCTTGAGTCTTCATTTATAGTGGGCAATGGAGCAAGGGTAATTTTGGGAATTTAAAGTGCATGTGGGCATGGAAATGGTGAGGTGAGGAAAATGTGCATGGGGTTTGGGAGGTAATAAAAATCTGATTTGGTTTGGAGGGTATAATGGGAAGACATGAGGGAAAGGTGAGTTAAAAGGTGTTGGGGGCATTTTGGGTAAAAGGGGATAAGTTGGCTTTTAACACATGTGGCATTTTATTTTGGTTTGGTTTGTATTTGGTAGCTAAAATCGATTTTGGCTTGGAGACAAATGGGTTTTGGTCATGAGGTGGGTTGGGCATGGGTTGCGGATTTGGGACTGGACAGGTTCTCGAATTGGTTTGTTCCAGTTTGCAGACATGGGTGGATAGGTAGCTCGGGTTGGCAGCGGGTTCGGTTGAGGGATAGGAGCGCTGTCTAGTTCGAGTCAGGGGAGGTTATGGGTTGGTGAGGTTTTTAGGTTGGAGGATGGAGGTCGGGCAAGTCGGCGTCGCCGAATTGTGGGTTGCGGGTTGAGGTGTCGTCGGCGTTGGGCTCAGGTTCGTCGAAGGTTGAGATGGCAGCTGGGTTTGTGGGACTCGGGTTAGAGGTCCAATGGGTAGGTGGTGGTTTCCAGGCGGCTTTGGATCTCGGGTGGTGAAGGGGGATTTGGGTAGTTGTATGGTGGATGGGTTTAAGGTGGAAGTTTCTGTGTTGGATGAGAGAAGAGTTTGTTAATGGAGGGAGAGGAGAGAGAAAGTGGGAGGTTGAAGATGAGTTATGGTGGGATTGTGTGTGTGAGGGTGTATGGGTTACAAGGTGAGGGTGAGTGTGTGGTTTGTGTATATGTTAGGTATGTGGAATTGGGTGTGTGTGAGTGAGTTGATTTGGGTGATGGGGTGTGTGTATTTAATTTGGACCCTAAAAATAAATAAAACTAATAAAACTACAAATCTAAAAATAAAATCCTACTCTAAAAATAAAATAAAGACTCAATTCAAAATGAAACTAAAAAGAAATGAAAATAATAATTAAAATGGAAATAAAAATCTATTAAACTAAAACTAAAATCCTAAAAAAGTAAAATATAATAAAAATAAAAATAAATGAATTCCTAAAAGAAAATAATCATAATAAATTAAATTAAAAACTAATCAAAATAAAATTACACTAATAAAAATAAAATAAAAAATAGAAAATAAAACCTAGAAATTCTAAATAAATCTAAAATAAACTCTAAAAAAAATAACTCAAACTAAAAATCTAAAAAAATTAAAAAAGATTTATCTATACAGAAGAATCTAAAGAGAGGGACACTTCTAGCCAACGATAAAGCAGGATGTAGTGGAGATACAACGAAGATGCGATAAATGTTAACTTTTTTTTGGCAGCTGAATTTCACTTTGTTGAAGCTTAAGAAGATTAAAAGAAGTCGTACATTGATTTCATCAAAGATAAAGTTGTTCCTTCAGAGAAAATTAACACAATTGGACTCAAATGAGTTCTATATCTAAGAGGAGCAACTCTATCACTGAGGATACTTCAATAGACCGTTAAGATGCATCATAAGGGAGAAAGTAACATAAGTCTTGAAGCAAGCTCACCAACTAGCTCACATTGGAGGGGCAAAGTTATATAACCAATTAATGACATTGGGTTATTATTGGCCAACCATAAAGAAAGATTGTGTTGAGTTCGATCGTAAGTGCAAGGTGTGCCAGCTGTATGGAAACATCATCTATACTCCCTCGGTGGACTTACACTCTTTGGAAATTCCTTACCCATCCCACACTTGGGTATTTGACCTAGTAGGGGAAATACACCCATATTTTAAAGGAAAGATTTGGATACTCTTGGCAATGGAGTGTTTTATAATGTGGACTAAGGGAGTACCTTTGAAGAGGGCAATAGCAGGTGTGGTGGAAAACTTCATCAGGGAGTATATAATTTATAGATTTGGGATTCCAAATGTCATTCTCACTGATAGTGGAACCCCATTTATTAACAAAGAAGTAACGAGGCTCACAGATAAGTACTTTATTATCCATCATACCTTAACGGTGGCTTATCCCAAAGGCAACGGTCAAGCTGAAGCTACTAACAAGACCTTGGTTAATATCTTAGCCAAGATGATGGAAGACTTCCTAGGTTCATGGGATGACAAGATTACAGAAGTTTTGTGGGTCTATTGAACAAGAAAGAGGAAACCCATAGGGTATACATCGTTCCCTCTTGTATTTAGAGCTGAAGTAATTCTTCCGGTAGAGGTGGAAGTTCCTTTGGCCCGATATGCCTTGCAAAGGAGCATGCTTCCTCAAAGTAGACACGTACAGATGGAAGCATTGGATGAACATAGGGACAATAGGGTGCAACACTTCTAAATGTACACGAAGCAGATCTTTAGGTCATATGACGACTTAATGAGGCTATGAAAGTTTGTAGAAGGGTATATAGTGTTAAAGGCAACTCTGAAACATATTCAAGGGCTCTCATTGCCTAAATTTACTGTGAATTGGGAGGGACCTTTTATTGTGAAGGAGGCTCACGATGCAAGTTACTAATTAATCTCAAAGATGTAAGAAGATAAACCTTTCAAGATTAATAACAAGTGCATAACGGTCTGTCATGTTGACCGAGTAACCTCATTTAGATATTTATTTTGTTTTAAACTGTTGAAGTTATGTTACAATTCATTATGAGTCATTTATTTTTTTGTGATTCTTCTCATGATTTAAGAAGAAAGAGTTTGCCTGTTAATTCTAAGATTTTAGCCTTTGTAATGAATAGAAGAGAGTCGTAACAAATGACAAAGCATGACATCGAAAAAAGGAATTTCTTTTTCATTAATATACTCAAAAAGGATTACAAAATTGGGAACTATTGCCCAAGAATTACATATGAGAAAGCCAAAAAATGGGACATCAAACCAAAAGAAACCACCGATCATGGGAGGAGAAAAAAATCCTCAGGCAAGCCCAAAGAGGCTTCCAATCACATTCACTGAGTAGTAATAAAGCCTTCAAGTCTGATCTAGACTTAGGCTCCTTTAATGACTAAGGCTTCATATTTTTTTCTTGGCTTTGAGGAGAGCTTCTTCAGTAGCCTTAACCTCTTGATCAGCTTCTTCTAAAAGAAGGGCCAATTCCGCCAACCTACTCCCCTTAGCCCGTTGGGTATCTAAATGCTTCCTATAGAGATCCCTCTGGATCTCTAATTGATTACTCTTCAAAATCTTCAAGTGACTAATCAATCAGTTGAGTTGCAAGCCATCTTTACCTAACTCCCTCAAGTTGCCCATATTTTGATTGATGAGGGGGCTAGTAAGACTTGAAGTTTGGGTATTAATAACCTTAGAATAACAATCACCATACCCTGTATCCTATAGCTCATCACCACTATGTTTGAACGGAGACAGTCAGCAATAAAGGTTTGGGGGTGATGAGTGGCAATTTATTTGATAATAAAAAGATGAAAAAATAGAGATTTGGGGAGACTATTGAAGGACCATGAGGAATAACTCGTAACGAACCATGTTGGGCAGAGGAATTTCACAACCGGATTCACTATCAGCTGGAAGGTCGATAGTTAAACCATAATCATTGTGACTTGATTCCTCTAAAGAGATAGGTCCTTGATGAGTAGAGGCAACAGGAAAGGGACCACAATGAGTTGGCTCTTCTACGGGGGTGAGTTTTCTTACAACTTGAAGCGAGATAAAGAAGAATGACTTTTGAGTTAAATCTTAACAAGTGTTTTTCATTGTTAAGTCACCATTATAGGTGAACCAGTGAGAGATGTGGCAGGTTAGAAGCAGCTACAACCTGAAATGCAATAAAATACAAAGAATACAAGATAATCAAGTTAAAAAGATAGCAGGAAGTGAAAAAGCTATTACCTCTGAAGGGCTTGAAGAGACTGGAACAACGTCTAGAGGAACCACATGCAAGGGAGATGCCTTAAAAGAAGCCAAATGAGTCTCTGCTGACTGAGAAGAGACTCCAACAGATGCAATGGATATAGAGGCTTTCCCAGCACCCTCATCTACACGTTGGGAGGTAGTAAAATGGGAGTGTGTTAGCCCAGTCATGGGAGAATGGAGGGGAGGTGCAATGATTGCAGAAATATTAAACTGCCCCCCCCCCCCCCCCACACACACACACAAAAGGGCTTTCGGGAGGTGGTCTATCAGATGGATGCCCCTACAAAGATAAAAGAAATTTATGCATCTGTTATAAAATACATTTCACTATAGAAGTTTTTCTAGTTCAAAAAATAAGGGGATTTCTAAGTGTGGGAAAATATACCTTTTGCTCTGGAGAAGAGTGGGAGGAAATAACCATGGACGAAGAGGATGATGAGGGTATTACAGAAGAAACTTCGGTGGGACCATGTGAAACTCCAAGACTTTCATCAAGGGTAATAGTATCAAGGAAAGATGGAGGAGGAGAGTTCCTAGGACCAGGGGCAATAGGTGGCAGTTGCACCTCGTGTGCACGCTTCTTCGAGTTTTCATACCTAAAGTCTTCTTCCTTGTACCAGAACCACCAGCAACAGATGGGCCTTTAGAACTTCTTATTCTTTATATGGCCCCCCCGGTTGGATCTACTTGGATTATGGGAAATACGACAAAAGGAGGAATGAGAGGAGTGTGTCGTTGAAACTCATGTTTAACACTTTCAAGCTCGGCTTAACATTTCTCTCGTATCTCCCCACTTAAGTCTGCAGATATGGGAGGGGGAACAGAGGAAATGGGAATGCATCAATGGGGACTTAGGATTTGGACTTGGATTTTGAGGAAGTCCCACTTTTTAAAGTCCTTAATTTTTTGGAAGGGTATTGAGAAGGCCCCTCACCAGAAGTAAATGCAACAATGGTAACTTCTCAAAAGGCTCTTTCGACAGGGGTAGTTTTTTTCTGCGTTGGAGTTTTTTTGGGCCTATGGTAGCTATAACGACAAGAGGGTAGCAGGGAGGTAGCTCACTGGGGGGAACCATTTTGGGTGTTTGTCCAAGGGAACTCAATCCACTGGATGTAATTGCCTTTGAGACCCAGCTCTAAGGGTGGGAAAGTCTTAACAACTGGATAAATGGGGGGACTTTCAACAAATTCTTCAATCTTAGCTAGATGCGTCGGACAATACTTCAACATAAAGTTAGAAGCCACATCCCCTTACTAGTAAGTTAAGGAATGGTAATTCAACTACTGATTATTGAGAAAATGGTAGAAGCAACTGAACAGTGTAAAATGCACAAGCCTAAAAAAAAGTGGCTTCGGCATGAGACTCTTGAAAAATGGGGCGAGAAACCCCTTAGTCATAACCAAACTGGCGACTGCAATGATTGGGGTAATAGTTCCCTGAGGTATATCCCCACTCTGTATAAAAGGGCAGGTAACTTAGGGTTAAAGCAAGAACGACTGCAAATGAAGTTTCCTCGGTGATAAGATCCTCATAAGTTGGTTGGGCCACTCTAGCTTCATGAGCAAAAAAGTTCCAAGTGTGGGACAAATAGTCTTCAACGTAAGGCCTCATAATGAAGCAAATAGATTTGTTAAAAATTAAAAGGATATCTTTTCAACTTTGCTTTTTATGGAAGAAAAATAAGCGATGGGTCATGATGAGTTGTCCAAATGGAAAAGGCTTCTCGTTGGGTGCTATTTTGGGATAGCGAGTATACAGGAAACTCGTTAGGAATATGGCATTGGAAAAATTGGCCAAATTATATCTATCCAAAGATAATTCCATGTCTAAGAGGGTCCTATCCAGCCAAGTGTAAAGAGATCCCAAATCCATTGCTGCCAGAGGGAGCTTGTACCCTCGGCCAATCGGATGGAAATATTGATAAGATCCTTACGAGGTTGATCATTGGGCTTATCGAGAAAGACAAACACGAAAGAATTATAAGTATGTATGCAAGTAACTCAAGTAGTGTACCTTTGCTTGGGCTAAAATCATAAGAAGTATGGGCACAAAAGAAGTAGCTAATAAGAGGGGTGAAGGTAGTTTTGTTCGATGTACCAATGCATCTCCTACAGATCTGGTCCAAGTCTTCTAAAAGTTATATTTCTTTGGCATCTAAGGCCACATCATTATAGGATGAAGTACCTTTGGGATCAAGCCCAAGTAGCTCACAGATGTCCTCAAGTGTAATGGTAAAATCCCACCACGAAGTAATAAAAGTGTGGGTTATGATGTTCCAACGAGATACTAAGACCTGTAATGCAACATTATGATTAGATAAAGTGAACTCTCCAAACTAGATGGCATAACGAAGCCCAACCTTAGTAAGGGCATCAATGTAGGTGGACTATATATAAGCATTCCAGGAAGGAAAATTGGATGGAGAACCATCGGGGCCTTTGAAGTCAATGTGAGAATGAGGGAAGTCAACTCGGTCAATACGAAACCTCATAGTTCCCTCCACGGGGAAGAAACTTCAAACGGTAGGATCTTTGTCTTCATCACCCAGGAGCACGGGATAATAATTTGCACTAAAATTTAAAGTCTTGAAGCCACCCAAGAACTCATCACCTTTCCCAAAGATTGGATAGAAACGGTAAAAGTGAAGTTGCTCTTGTCGAGATGTCGATAGAGCGGCGGCATCCAAAGTTGGGGCAGAGATAACAGTGGTGGTGGGAGCAACTGGTGCAATTGGTTCGCTGGAAAAAGGTATGGGAGAAGCTTGGAGTAGAAATCTTGTAGGAAGAATGAAATATAAGAGAAAAAGAGTAACGGTGGTTGAAGTGGCAAAGAGAGAAGTAAGAAAGAGCTCCGAGAAATAAAAGCTTGAGGAGAGCTCAACAATGGTGAACAATTTTTTCTATCTCTATCACTGTGAAGACGATAATATCAAATGAAAGTATGAAAAGAAAAAAATGTTAAGTGTCGAAGGCATTGAATGTTTGGAATCTAAACAGACGGTTCAGTTTTCCCATTAAAGCACGTGCCTAGCCGCCCATAATGATTACAAATGGACATGTGGAACTTCGAGGAGTGCTCTATAGTTGAAAAGACAATCTCACGTAATTAATGAGGTGAAGCTTGAGAGAGAGATTGTGTTTCTTTTAAAAGAAGTAATGATTTTTGGTGCCAGAATTTTTGAAATATATTTAAAACTAAAAAGTCCAATTAAATAAAGTCCTCACGCTGTAAGCCCGAACGATGGTACAATAGGTTCAAGATGCAGTGGGGATAACTGTAACCTTAAATTTAAGAAATGGAGGTCACTCGTATCATATTTTAAAATTTTCATGATGTCCCCTCACCATAAGTCTAAACGAAGATAAATTTTACTCGGGTACATTAGGGAGAATTTTTTTCTTTTTTAACAAGTTGAAATGGGGACGACCACAACTTAGATGCATTGGGGAGAATTTTAAATTCAAATCCAAGAAAAGGAGGTTGCTCGCATCATAGTTCAAAAATTTCACGATGTCCTCTCGCTATGAGTCTAAATAGAGATAACTTTGACTCAGGTACATCGGGGAGAATTTTTTCTTTTTGAACAAGTTGAAATGGGGACAGCCTCAACTCAGATACATCGAGGATAATTTTACAATTTCAAATGCCAAGAATTTTTCTCTTAGAGAAAATAAAGAGAATATATGTTCTTAGGGGCAGTCCTAAACAAAAATGGCAAGGAGTCAGATGTGATGAAAAGAAGCTCAAAGGGATAATAGATGGTTCACCGGATGGAGAAATTTTTATGCAGACATTTCTTGCGCTCACAAGAGATCTCTACACGAAGGGACAAATATATAGGGGCTTGAAGGTAATCTCTTAATTAGAGAGAGCTTTCCTAATTAACAAAAGAGACTCAAGAAAAGGAAGAAGCATGATGATAGCTAGGAAAAGCTCAGTGATGCAGCTCAAGGAGGAAACTTGTCGAGAGAGCTCTTATTTATCTTCCGTTCTTACTTAGCAATATTGTATCTTTTAATTACATTTATTGTAATGTTGTAATGATTGTAATATTGAGTGTGAGGTCAAATGGTACTCATGAGTTCAATCTGAGTGCTTATTATATACAATATTATGTGTTCATTTGTCTTTATTAAGATTATTTAGGTTATCGTTTATCACCATACCTATAGGGTTACACCTCTACTGGTATTACTATACTCCCAAGCTTCAAGGTGACTACCCTCTTACATTTTATTGAAGATCGTCTAAACATATGAATTCTACAGCATTGACACATTGATATAAAAAAATGACATTATATTCATCACACCAAAATACATAACACACAAACACGTAGTACATATAGGATATATGATTTTTCGAAAGATAAAATCAATTATACATTGTTCAATTTTTAAATGATTTTTAAAAAAAAAAATTGATTTTGGTGGAATTTTTTCAAATTTTTTAGTGTCAAGTATTTTTAACGACACACATTTAGTAACACTTTAAAATACCCATAAAAGTTTCCAACCTGCAGGGGTTCTATAAAACACCAAAATGATAAAAAGGAAAATTCAAACAGTGTGGTATGTGGTCTTACCGCGAGGAAGCCATGATTTATAGGTATCGCGACCACGGGGCACTAAGTCATGATCGCGTCTAGTGCAGGCCACTATAATGACTACTCCCATCGCTATAATGGGTGATAGAGGGCACCAGCGGGGATTGTGAAAGAGTGTGTTATGTGCATGTGTAAACACCTATAAAAAACCTAGAGGGGCAGAGGTTAATAGATTTGTAGACACATTATGACCAATTTATAATTTCAAACACTTTTTTTTTGCACATTCAAGTTACTCAACAAAAGTTTTACTAATTTGATTATTCAATGACAAAATTAACAGACATAATAATGTAATTAGGTTAATCTAGATGAATAAAACTAGATCCAACACACCTAAGTCAATTTTAGTTCAACTCACTAGATTCAATTAAAATCTAAGTGATGTGTGTGATCAAATGTGTGCATAATAGTTGAATCATTCATAATCAACCATAAGACATATTTAAAAGAAAAAGGGCCCACCTAGGTCTAAAAAACCTTGACTCAATCTAATTCTCATTTTTAATTGAAAAGTAATTTTATAAAAGGGAAGAAGGTACCTTTCACACAATCTCTATCGTGCAGTTACCTATGAACCTTTCAACTCTTCCCCACAACAAGCTCCATGCCACTAATGCAAAAGTTTATTCTCTTCCTTGGAATCATTACACACTCTAAATTATCCAATAATACAAAGTTCCCCCTTTTTAGATCTAGAAGTGATAGATTATAGTAATTAAAAAAAGTATATTGCATTCCCCAATGCAAGTGTATGGATATGAACCAAAACACTCTCAATTATCTCTCAAGGACATAGATCAAGTAGAGATATAAGTTTTATCAATTTTAGAGGGAACAAGTGAAATTGGAAAAAGAAACAAAGGTAAAATGCTCTCAACCTCAAAAATGCTCTCCAAAATGTGTTTGAGTTATGAGGTTTTTAGCCGTCTAAAAAATAAGAGGGAAATTTGACTTCAAATAGGATTTTTCCAAAATTTATCAGCGTCGTGCAAATGGTTAGATCGGGATGTGTGCATGATTCCATCCAGTAAGGAGTCATGAACCTAGTCATGCGAAGGCCCCTATTTTTATCCGTTTGAATGCCTTCGTTTTGAAGCATTTCGAAGGCCCCCAATTATTTTTTCCAAAATCATTCTAAAAGGATATTTCTTGATCCCAATATATTAGAAATCAAATACCAACTCCCAAAATTATTTTTAAATAAGTTTAAAAACTCTACGAGACAGTTTAAAACAACTAAACACTTTTTCCAGCAACTTTATAATCCTCAAACATTTTCAAAAATGTTTTGGGCACATCTATGTGTTTATCCATAATCAATTCATAATTTACAAAAAGGATATAATATCCAGTTCAATATGAATGCATGGAAACATAATTCTTCAATGAGCGATAATGAATGGTTTTCAATATTCAATTTTTAGAGTTCATTTAACCCAATCTAGATCGTGCCTCGTTCCTAACGAATCGAGTTTATGTGACTTGATAAACTTAATGTCATAACACATGATATAGTCAATTTATATATAATATAAATATTTACATTTTGAGGTTGTGCGGAGTGTTGATATTGAGATCATACAATGGATTTACCCTACTTATGAGAGTTGTATAGGATTAACATTATAGAGTAATTAGTAAGCAATCTAGCAGAAGAGATGAGAGAAAAGGATACTAACACAAGAGTTTAAGTGGTCCAGCCGTTAGCCTATGTCCCCTGTGTAAGGTGTGAGTGTGACACTATGATAGGGCATACTGTCATTAATCACATAATACAAGCTCTCTCTCTCTCTCTGTCTCTCTCTCTCTCTCTCTCACACACACACACACACACTAATTTTGTAGAGTAATAGTAGGGTTATTATTATTTTCTCAATAAAGAAGATATGGTGTGCCTTTTATAGACTGAGGTGTGCGTAGTGTCACCCTTAATACTAGATGTCTATTCATAAAGTAAGGTCATGATAATGAAGATGCCCACATATGGGTTATTGATCTCCAATAATGGTTTTGTTCAAATATAATTGAAATGTACATGTCATACTTTCCACACCTGGATGAACATATTTGTAAGAGGTATTATCTAGGTGATATTCGACGTATCGGCCCGATCGAGAGTCTGTGCAGTGTCTGGTTCCATGTTGTAAGCCGAGATGATGTAGGATGGTCATTTGTCTAGAAATAACTATCCCTTGACCTTGAGTCTAATGGCTTTCTCTTAGTGTTATTTGAGGTCTACACTTACCTATAATATGGGTGAGAAGGCTGGTCTCGTATATGAGATAAGACTACAATGCTTGTTGGTTGGTTTTTGGAGTGTTATCTGGACCAGTCTATGAGACAATACTACATTATCTGGAGTGTCATTGGGAACAGTCTATGAGATGAGACCGTGCCATTTGGAGTGTCACCTGGACTAATTTATAAGATAATACTATATCATCTAGAGTGTCATCTAGACGAGTTTATGAGACAAAACTTTGTTATTTGAAATGTCATCTAGAGTATCACCTGGACCAATCTATGATGGGAGACTATATCATTTAGGGTGTTATCTGGACTAGTCTATGAGATGAGACTGTGTCATCTAAAGTATCGTCTGAACCAGTCAATGAGTAAAGACTATGTCATCTGGAGTGTCAGTTGGACTAGTCTATGAGATGAGATTATGCCATCTGGAGTGTTATTTGGACCAATATATGATACGAGACTTTATCATCTAGAGTGTCGTCTGGATCGATCTAAGAGAGGAAAATATGTCATCTGAAGTGTTAGTGGACCCGTCTACGAGACTAGACCGTGTCTTCTATAGTGTTATCTGAACCAATCTATGAGACGAGACTGTGTGGTTTGGAGTTTCATCTTTGGACTAATCTATGAGATGAGACTACACACACACACACACACACACACACACAGATATATATATATATATATATATCTGTGTGTGTGTGTGTGTGTATGTGTGTGTGTGTGTGTGTGCGTGTGTGTCAATTACCCCTAGACCTTAGCCTTCTGTGTAAGTGAGTGGATGAGGTTTACATTGGTATGCCTTGGTCCTCAGATGTCTTGGTTGTATGTCTTGTCTCATCCATTATTTGGCCTATGGCCAATATCTCAGGGTCTTAGATGTCTAGTGAGTATCATAGCCATTTAGAGATGAGTCTTCAAGAAGTTCCCAAAACTAGACGAAATATATAAGGAGATGAGTCTTGGTGACCCTAAGACCATTTCGGCATTGGAAAAAGATCAGGACGAGTGTGTTTATGGAAGAGGAGATTATATTCTTAGAGTTTGCCTGGTGCAGGTTACCATGATTGGTTCTAAGATGATATAGGATGGTCATTCGTGACCTACATACCTACCTCAGATCTTAAATATAATTCTTTATACCATGGGTATCGTCTTAGACTGACACCTTCCAGGTGGTATTTCTAGAGTGATAGGATATTGGTGGATACTTGGAGTGTTATCTGGATGAGACTATATATACATATATCAATTAACCCTATACCTTCGCCTTTTGTATCTGAGGGGATATTAAGTTCAAATTTGGTCCCCATTGTTCCCTAAATGACCTTGATATAAGTCTTGCCTCGTCCATTGTATTTCCTATTCTTGAGACCTTAAGGGTTTATCTGTTTGTGAGTTGTCATGATAAAAAAAATTGACCACGAGATTTATCTAATTTTTGTTCATTTATTTGCACTCTCGGGTAGTAGTTACCCATAGTTGTCTCGATTAGGAAATGATATGGCCCTTCACTTGGGGACATAGTGGCCTAGGGCTATCTCATGGTCTATACGAGACAAGGTTTGTATTATTTTTGGAGTCATGGTGGCCCAAGATCGTCTTGATCGAGAGAGCAGATGAGACATTATATCCTGAATTTTTAAATTTTTGAGAATTTTTGTTAATGTGTGAGAGATGTTCACCATAAAAATAATGATTTTAAGTTTCCCACCTCTCAGGGGTTATACAAGACATACCTAGGAGATGAGGATTCATGTGTCCTTCCCAGTCAAATGAGAGGTTTCATAAAAAAATTATCATAAAAATAATGATATTAAGTTTCCCATCTTTCAGGATTTATGTTGTGACATGCCTAGGAGACGAGACTTCAAGTGTTCTCACACTCCTGTAAAAGAGATTTCGTTTTACTTTCACCACAAAATAATGAAGTTAAGTTTCACCATAACAAGAATGATGTTTAAGTTTCCCATCTCTCAAGATTTTTATTGATACATGCCTAGGAAATGAGACTTCAAGTGTTCTCACACCGCGAGAGAGAGACTTCATTTTACTTTCACCATAAAATAATGATGTTAAGTTTCACTATAAGAATAATTATGTTTAAGTTTCCCACCTCTTAGGGCTTATATTTAGAGAAGCCTAGGAGACGAGAGTCCAAGTGTTGTTGCACCGCCAAGAGAGATATTTCATTTTACTTTCACCATAAAATAATGATGTTAAGTTTCACCATACTAATAACGATGTTCTAAGTTTGGGATTTTTATTTGGACTATATGTCTATCCCAATGGGAATATAATCTTTTAGTCTTTTCCCACCTCTTGAAGGATGAGTCATGCCTAGGAGCCGAGGCTCCAAGTGTTCATACCACATCGAGAGAGGGATTTCACGACTATAATGAACTGAAACGATATTTGCAAAATATGAGAGGAAAAACTTTGATTTTCATTAATTGATAATTCTCACTTTTTACAATAATGTTTCTTCATAACACCTTCTCTTCAGTTTACTTTCGGGCCAAGATGATCAAATGTTGACCCTCTACTTAGTCTTATGAATAATCTTATGCATGCACTATTCTTGTGTTGACTCTGTGGAGTACATTGGCCACTTTTACCTTAATAAGTAGGAGGAATACTTGTACCTAGTTGGTATAACTTATTATTCATCTCATACCACTCGTTGTATTCTGTGTTGTACTACTCATCACACACCGCATCGTCAAGTCCATATTTCACCTTTTTAACAAGGCAGATATGATGGGGATAAGAAACCTTTTTTCTTCTTATGCCACATTGAACCTATTTAGTTGGAGCTGGGGGTGGTCCCTCAGCTATTGGTGGTGCGTCTCTTCTCACGGTGGCCGATGTGATGATATTTTTGATTGGGTCCTCTGGTATCCAACTCATTATGTCTCTGTTGAAAGACAATAAATGATGTTTCATGGCCTACTAACTGTCCGCCGTAGATCACAGTGCTTCATCTATATTATCCATCTAAGATTGAGGAGGTGGTTGGCTGGAACCAACCCAGACATTTGACGGATGATCGAAAGACATCTCGTATCAGAGAAATCAAACAACAATAACATGGGTGCAAAAAAAGCCAAAAAATAGGATAAATCAAATAGGAAGCACATGAACTCCTCCCCCTAAGCTCTTTCGGTGGTGATTCAGATCCAACAATGGTGGACTTGAATCACAACCGGAGATGAGATAGAAATCCAAGCTAAAGACGAGAATAATAAAAAAAATGTTTCCACAGATGGAACCAAATTGATGATAGTGAGATCAGACAATGGATCCATCCTACTTATGAGAGTTGTATAGAAGTAATATAATAGAGTAATTATCAAGAAATATAGCAGAAGAGGTGAGAGAAAAGGAAATTAACAAAAGCGTTTAAGTGGTTCGGTCGTTGATCTACGTACTTTGTGTAAGGTATGAGTGTTACACTATGATAAAGCATAAAAAGCCATTGATGATGCAATACAATATTTCTTTCTCTGTAGCACTAATTTTGTAAAGTAACAGTAGGGTTTTTGGAATGAAGAAGACATAGGGTTCCTTTTATAGACTGAGGGGTGCGTAGTGTCAGCCTCAACGCGTGTCACATGCCTAGCTGAGGTCATGGCCTATGACAGAGTGCTAGATGTCTATTCATATAGTAAGGTCATGCTAATGAAAATCCGCTCTTGTGGTTTATTGATATTTAATAATATTTTGCACAGATTTGACTGAAATGTCCATTTTATGCATTAAATGCTCGGATGAACATATCTATAGGAGGTATTGTCTAAGGTTATACTAGAGGAATCATCCCGATCGAGAGTCCATGGTGCCTGGCTCCATGATAAAAGCCAAGAGGGATAGGATGGTCGTATGTGACCGATAGACCTAGCCCTTGATCCTTAATCTAATGCCTTGCTTTTAGTATCATTTGAGGCCGCCACTTTATCATTAATATAGGTGAGAAGGTTGGTCTCGTCTATGACATAAGACTATAGTGGCCAGTTAGTTTCTAGTGTCATCTAGTGCGATCTATGAGATGAGATTATGCCATTTAAAGTGTCATTGGGACCAGTTAATGAGATGATATTGTGCCATCATCTATGATATGAGATTGTGTCATCTAGAGTGCATTTGGATGATTCTATGAGATGAGACTTTGACATTTGAAGTGTTATATGGAGTATCATATGGACCACTATGTAAGAGGAGATTATATTATCTAGCGTGTCATCTGGACCAGTCTATGAGACAAGACTATGTCATCTTGAATATCATCTAGACCAGTGTACAAGAGGAAACTGTGTCATCTGTACCAGACAATGACACGAAATTTTGTTATCTAAAATTTCATCTGGATAAGTCTATGTGAAGAGACTCTGTCATTTGGAGTGTTGAGGAGATTATCATCTGGAGTGTCATATGGACCAGCTTATAAGATGTGACTGTGTCATCTAGAATGTTATTTGGACTAGTCTATGAGACGAGACTCTATCGTCTGGATTATCATCTGGACCCGTCTATGAGAAGAGACTATGTCATTTGGAGTGTTATTTGGACCAGTCTATGAGGGGAGAATGTGTCATCTGGACCACTCTATAAGACAAGACTGTGCATCTAGACTCTCATCTCGACTAGTCTATAAAATGAAGTTTTGCCATTTGGAGTATTATATGGAGCAGTTTATAAGAGGAGACTATGTAATCTGGAGTGTCATTTACACTTGTCTATGATACGAGACTATGTCATCTAAAGTGTCATATGGATTATCCTATGAGACAAGACTCTCTCATCTAGACTAGTCTATTAGAGGAGATTTTGTCATCTAGAGTGTCATTTGGACTACTCGATGAGATGAGACTTATTCATTTGGAGTGTCATGTGGACCAATCTATGAGACGAGACTGCATCATTTGGAGTGTCATCTAGATCAGTCTATAAGATGAGACTATGTATATGTATATTACAGAGGTTTGTTGGTCCAGTTAGATTATTTATTTACGGTTCATTTTTCATTATTTTTTTGTTTAAAACAATGAGAAATCCTACTGATTATCTTTTCCTATCTATTTTAGGAGAGTTTCGTGAGTTTTTTTTATCTCCTCCCTTTTATTTCTTGCTAAAAACTTTTGGGATTTTTATTCCCCAAAACTCCCAAGCACACTACTTGGTATTTGGTTATTCTTTAGTGTTTTAGAAAAATCCCTTCGCATATAAAATCATATATTTTAATGGTGTTTTTCAAGAAAAAAAACAAAATTTCCCACAATTCCATCATAAAAATATTTGGAGGATTTGGTGGTGATCAAGGCTTGAGGAGATTTCAAAAATTGGTGAACCTATTTTAAAGGATTGCAGTCCAAGGCACGTTTATGTATTTTGTTAGGTAGGAGTTGAAGATGTGGTGGACTTGTGTCTCTCTCTTTCGTAGTACCTTAAATTTTTATAATACCTATAATCGTGTCTCTCTATTTTGTAATACCTTAAAGTCGTGTCTCTTCCTTTCGTAATACCTTAAAGTTTTGTACTAGTGCACGTATGTTTGGGGTGGGTGTGTTTCTTTCTTACTAAAAGGTTTCCACGTTGAATAA
The DNA here is from genome assembly GCA_949130495.1 of Sambucus nigra. Lineage (NCBI taxonomy): Eukaryota > Viridiplantae > Streptophyta > Magnoliopsida > Dipsacales > Adoxaceae > Sambucus > Sambucus nigra. Next base: position 223,172,060 of record OX422224.1, read on the forward strand.
CCATGTCCATATTTATGTTTTTGCTTTTATTTTTCGCCTTAATTAATTCTTATAACCTCATATGTAATGTGGAACTAATTAATTAATTGTTAAATTATCAAATTAACTTATTTAATTTAATTGGGATCAAATTAAACTCATGTTTTTAATTTTCACCATATTTATTTTGTTTTAAAATTGAGATTAATTTGATTTATCGGCCCGTAGACTCAGTGTCTATTTTTACTTAGGCATGAATCTATGAGGCTTTTCTATGGAGGGTCAATTTGTTTCTAGACCACCATTATTTGATGGGTCAAATTACACATATTAGAAAGTGCAAAATGATTTTTTTCTTATATCCCTTGACGAGAAGTTTTAAGTTGTCGTAGAAAAGAGGTGGACACATCCCCGACTATGGTAAAAGACATACTTATCTCTAAAGTCGTAGATAATTGGAGTGAAGATGACTATAGGTTATGTAACTATAATTGCAAAGGATTCAATGCTTTATTTATTGCGGTTACACCAGAGGAGTTCCACCGAATTATGACGTGTGAAATGTCTAAGGAGGCGTGGGAGATACTTCAAGTTGCCCATGAGGGTACCAATACCATACCTATCTCAAAGATTTGAAATATCACCACTCGATTCGAGATGTTTTCGATGCAAGAAAATGAGATTTTTGATGAGTTATATGCTAATTTTCTTATATTTTGAACTCAGGTTTCAATTTAGGAGAGAAAATTCCTAAAAATAAGGTAGTGCATAAAATTTTGAGGTCTTTACCCCCTAAGTTTTTAACACACGTGATGAACTTAAATATTTTAGGTAACTTCGGTAGGATAAAGGTTGAGGAACTAATAGATCACTCCAAACTTTAGAGTTAGAACATTGTAGTTCACTAAAAAAGGAAAGGGATATAGCTTTTAAAGCCAATAAAGCGGATGCAACTAATCCTTAAGACGAGTCTGGAAGTGAGAAAGAAGATTTCTCCCTTATGGTTAAAATTTCTAAAAAATAAACTTAATTTTTTGAAATATTTTTTTTAGAATCATAAACTCAATAAGGTTAAAAAATCTTCGAGAATACACGATATAAAGGATAGGGATTTGGATAAGTGTTATAAGTGTGAGGGTATATGCCATAGGTCATTTGAGCGTCCCACAAAACTAAAATGTGAGCATAATGCAAAAGGCATTAAATTCCACCCTTAGTCATAATGAGTCATAATCTAATCACAATGAGTCGCCCCGTGACCACAAATTTACTGCCTTTAATGCTACTTTGGGCTTAAACGTTGCTAGTGTCAAATATTCCTTTATTGGAGTTAAGGTTAAGGAAGTTAATGATGAATCCCAATCTATGTTCTCCCGTAATGAGATCACCTTAGGGAAAATAGAAATGATGAGTTTGACATCGAGAAGGCTTACTCTGACCACTATGCGATAGATCCCCAATTGGATAAGGTGAAACTTAATCTAGGCTCTTACTTATGATGTAAAAAGAGAAAATTTATTTCTTTAGCACTGAAGAGACACTTTTGGGAAATTTTTAAGCCTGTGGGTCTAGTCTTGTTGCAAATATTAAAAAAGGGTATAGATAGATAGATAGATAGATAGATAGATAGATAGATAGATAGATAGATAGATAGATAGATAGATAGATAGATAGATAAATATAGAGAGAGAGATTTCTTACACAAGAGCCCTAAAGAAAACATTACTTAACTCATTCCAGAATCAAACTTTGCTCATAGAAGACAATGCTAGGCTAAAGAAAGACCTAGAGGTGTCTTTAAAACTAAATGTTAGCCTTGAGGATAGATTCAAAAAATTGAAAAGATTCTTTTAGCACCGACTCAATCCTAAAGGAAAACACTTTAGAATTTTTCTCGAAAGTCGAGGTCAATAATGTCAAAGGTCCTAAGTTGACACCAACATGTCGCTCACCTAGAGATGTCCCAAAGATGATGAAGATGATCACCCCTGAACCCTATTTTTTCAATTATTATACAATCAAGGGTCACCTTAAGGAGTATTGTTTTCGACTATAGGAGCACATAGGTAGATCTCCTAACCTGCATTTTCAAATAATTGAAAAATGACACAAATGAATAGAAGACCTAGTTAAGACTTTCAAATAACGCATGAGAAAGTTAAGTAAGTCTTTTGTTCCCCAGGAGGCTAGAGTTACTAGCAGGACTAGGCATAGGATAAGAATGGACAATAATGAGTTAGCTCATTCATATCCTGATGCCACTCGAACCATTTATTCTTCTATATTAAGATTTTTGTGCCTTACATTGATCGCATCATATTTATATCCTACGTAGATATGTACTATATGTAATTTAATTGTTTGGATTTTTTTATTTTGCTTTCTTTTATTTGGCTTTATAAATGAAAAATACAAAAAACAGTGTGTTTTCTTTTGTGTCATTTAAAGAAAAAACAAAAAAGAATTTTGTTGTTTAGTTTAAAATTTGAATGAAAATACAAAAAGATTTTCAGTTTTTGTGGGATAGTTAATGTTTTTTAAATGACTGAAAATATTTGGGAACACATTATTCTATCTTATACCCTATTCTTGATTATAAGATTAGGAGGTTAGAACAACTTTCCATGTGTTTTGCTTAACCTTTTTTAGGAGTTCTTCAACAACAACTCATGATGGATATAGTAGTCGTTGCCATATCGCACACACTTTTATTGAGTTAAACTAGGTTGTATCCTTGATTTTGATCTGAAAAGGTCTACATGCATGTGTTTACATTCAATCGAGTCATATATTTTTGTTTATTAGATTTTTAAAATTGTGCACGTAATAACCATTGCATGTAAGGATTAATGATGATGGAAGCAATGGGAAGTTCTGCCCAAAGTGTGGTGAAAGCTCCATTTGGAAAAATACTTAATGTGTGCTCATGAGAGTAAATAAAAAATAAAAAAATAAAAATGTTACAAAGAGCACTTTTGAGGGAGTTATAAGTTAAAGACCAATGGATGTGAACTTTTTTTGGTCTAGCATAGTTTTTATGACCTTATTGGCTTGCTTAACTTTTGAAAATTAACTTTAGGTCCTAATTGGCATGAAACCTTTATGAACTTACTTTTCACGATATGGTTAACTTCTATGTGTGTTCAACTATGTGTTGAATCTTGGGTTCTTATAAAACCTGGTTGAGTAATCAATTTCGTCAGGCATTAATATATTTTGCTTTCCTGTTAGACAACTTGTATGGGGTTATTGATTTTGGATATCTTAATCAAATTTGTGAACCATTATGTTTATATCATTTTATTTTTTGTTTGGTTTATAAAGTGTAAATTGAATCTTTTGTGCTTAAATTGATATGTAGTTATATTCGTTGTTATATTATAAACTTCGTATATATTCCTTTTGATTTATAATTCTTAGTATATATTTCTCATATTCCTATACTACCACTTTTAATCTCTCATGATCATATAATTAGTGTTTCTAGGTCTCGACGAGTGTGGAGAGTATATTTTGTTTATCCCTAAGTATCTATCCCTCATTTTTGCGATTTAATTAGATATGTTGCGGTGTTTGTTTCTAATTTCCTTTTTTACTTTTTACTTTGTCTATTTGTAACAAAAAGGATGATATATTTTTATACGAGAGAGATTATAAATATAAGGGGAGTAAACTTTAGGAATACTTTTGGCCATTCCCCTCTATTTGTGTCCGTTAGAACATCTCTGGTTGAATCTCCAAAAAGATTCACTTTCTTAAACTTATGGACTAAGCATTATATCCTAATCAACATCATATTTTCTTCATGGTTTGCCTATACAAATGGCAATCCTATTTATTCCTTTGTTACAAATATCAAAAAATTAAAAGTGGTTCTATCTAAGTGGAGCAAAAGTCAATGGGAGGACATTTTTCAGAATACCATAAATGCGTAGGGCTATGTTCTTGCCTCTAAATTATATTTTTAAAGGGAAGATAGTGAACACCACCGAGAGGCATTGGGCATATGCATATTATAATAGACACCTTGTTATTGAAAAGGAGTTTTGATATAATAAAGATAAAAAGAAATGGGCCAAGGAAGATTATGCTAACACCAAATACTTCCACGCTTGGGTAAAAAACAAAAGATCCAAATTATTCCTTTATAGTGTCATGATAAGAATTGTATCTCTCTTAGGAATGAAAGCTACATAAAAGAGGTTTTCATTGCCTATTTCTAAAAATAATTCTCCCAATAATTGATTATTGATGATGATTCTTTTTTGGAGGTTGTCCCAAATATGACCAATGTTCAAGATAATGATAAGCTGAATGAATTTCCTGAATTGGAGGAGGTGAGGGATGTTGTTTTTTATTTAAGTGGTGATAGTTTCCCTGGGCCAGATGTTTTTATAGGAATGTTTTTTACTCATTGTTAGGAAGTGGTGGGGATAGATGTATACAAGGAAGTTATGGGCTTGTTTAAAGGAAACATAATGCCTAAGATTATATCTATCACCATGTGACACATCACGAAATTTCCAAACTCGCGCCTGTTATCTTTATGAATTCTAGCCCCTTTTGAGTTCTTTATGTCTATATTTATGCTCGTTAACCATACAACCTCTATTATGTATGTTTATATGATTTGCAGGGGTTAATTGAATTTTTGTAGGTATTGGAATGCTTAAAGTGAAGATTGGTTGCATTTCAGAGAAGTTCCATTATTAAATGCCACTTCAAGGGTATTTTGGACATTTCACACTTCATCTATGGATCATTGGGTTTCCATTGAAGCGTAGTTTGTCCAATTAGTTTTGCGTGGCCGCAAACGACACGTCGTTTTGAGTTCGGATGAAGAAGATTCGGCTGATTCCGTATGCACCCCTTTCCCCTCATGTTGGACCAAGGGAAACATAGAAACAGAGGACCAGTCGACCGGCCCTGGCTACCTATCAATCGGTGAAGAAAATTTTAGATTTCAAGCAATGCAGTGTGTTTTTACTAAGGGACGATCGACTAGTATGACACCCCACCTACTAAAATACCGGGTGGCCAGTCCGTAATCAAAATAAAATGTTGGTCTCATATGGCTCATTCTTAGCATCACTGTCAAAAAACTTTTTAAAGTTACTAACCACCTAGTAATTTAAATAGACTGGTGCCAAATTTTATCTTTCATTAATTAACCACATACGGAAAAAAATAATAATTAAATCATCAAGGCAACTAATAACTAAATCCAACACAAATGAAAAATATATATAATGGTGATCGAATCAACTATTGGTTCTACAGTAAAGTACAATAATAAATTAAATCAGTAACCTGGATACACAAGGTCAAATAAATAACTGAATACTAAATCTCAGGGTGATATGCCCAAATGAGTACTGAAGTAAAGTCCCTACACTAGGAATTAATGAATGAAGTGTCTATAGCAAAGTCCTTCAACTTCTACATGAGCTGCCGCTGTGCATCCCTAGATAGAATCCTCAAACTGGGCGTCTTTGTAGATGGATACCTAAAAGGTTTTGGAAAATATTTTGACACGAGTCAGATCCCAAGTAAAACATTTTGAAAATATTTAGCAAGCCGTTAAATTGCAATAATTAAATATGCATGCAGACTCTTCATATTTAAGCTAGTTCTGCACTCCCTTGAGGTATATCTCACCCCTCATCTAATGTGCACACCTAACGCCTGCCTGCTAACCTTCCTAGTTAAGATACCCCACCTAACTAGCCACATTACTCTAACTCGATTATTCTTACTTTGATTATTAAGTTATTTCTCATTAACTTATTAATCGATTCAACTATTTTAAATCATATAATGTTCACACTAGTTATATAGGAAAAACCTTTTTAAATTATATAACTTTCCCACTAGTTATATAGGAAATTACCTTTTTAAGTCATATAACTTTCACACTAGTTATATAAGAACCTTTTTAAGTCATATAACTTTCACACTAGTTATATAAGAAATACATTCACACTTATGTATTAATCCTATATATAACTATCTACACATATTATAAACGTACTAGTATACTACAACATTCGCACACATCTCAAGTATATATCCATCCTCCCGAGTAAGGACTCACCGAATGTTGTAACACCCTGTGTTTTTTAGCATTTATTATTTAATGAATTGGGATAATTTTAAATTACAATCGTAATTTAATTGAATTATTTTTTATGTGTTGATTAAAATATTAATCAGGAGAGTTAATGGTTAATATTTATGAAAAATAATTACTAAGTGAATAGTAAGTTATTAATTTTACGTCGTAGCGAGGGATAGTGACGTAGTGGTATTTTATCTCATCCGGGTGTCGGTAGAGACTATATTGGGGTCGAGATAGAAACTTCTAGTAAAGTGACTTGAATGACGATTCTGAGTGCACGATTGACTCTGGAGGGGTCGATATAATCAAAAAAGAGTATCCGGGGGTAGTAATTGGGTCTCGGGATATTTTTAGGCATAATCGAGCCCACACGGGGGTGTTCGGATCATTTGGGCTTAGACCATAAGCTTAATTTCGAGATTTGCGGTACTTAACCTAAGTCTAAGAGGGTTGGGCAGCAACTAATATCATTCTAAACCCTAAGAAATAAAGAGGAGACAAAGGAAGAAAGTGGAGAGCTTTTGGAAGACAAATCAATGGAAATTCGGGTGTGTTCTTCGTTAAGTCGCCTCAAAAATGAAATCGAACTCTACAAACCTAATCAGGCAAGTAGTTAGCTTGATTTCAATCTAAATTGCAGTATTTCAATTCATATCATAGTAGGTGTGATCAAAATCCATTTTGGGGTGGGTTGTCACATAAAATGGGTTTGGGTACTCAATTAATACTCAATTAGTAAAGATATTATATCAATCTTTGTTAATTAATGAAAGATAAAATTTGGCACCAGTATAATTAAATTACTAGGTGGTTAGTAACTTTAAAAATATTTTCGACAGTGATGCTAAGAATGAGCCATATGAGACCAACGTTTTATTTTTATCAAGGGTTGCCCACCCGGTATTATAGGAGGCGAGGTATAACAGTTTTTTTCTCTAAAATACTATCAACCCAGGTATACTCAATCCACCCGGATACTCCGATATGGTTAACTTACCGAATCAGCAAAAAAAATAAGTGTAGCGAAGGCGGTCATAGTTCCCCGGGTGTGAGACAAAATCATACCCAAGATGTCTCACCCTGAAAAGAATCACAACATATAAATACTGGATGCTATGACTTGGGGATTATACTCTCATTGCTCCTCAATCTAGGGGATTCACTCACATCACGCAACCTCATATGATAGCACTAGAGGGGTATGTATTCTTATAAATATCATTCACACCGATATTTATAAAGGACACAAATACATATATATACTATCACACTATCGTATACTTATATTTAATAAAAGTTCGGCTAACCCATGCCTAACACTCATAGAATTAGCCCAAAATACCCGAGTCTCTATCCCGACTCGTAATTTAATTAGTCAACCATTTATTAATTTATTAGTGTAGTGTCACTCAACTACAATACCCGGACTCATTCACTTGTCCTGTAATTTAACCCTTAGAATTTATTTCACCCAATTCCTTAATTATGTGACACGCCTTGTCTCACCCTCCTAATCCCAATTACATCCATATATAATTGCTAGGAGATAGGCCCCATATTCATTTTTCACAAAATAAATAGGCCTAAAAAAATTCCAAAGAAAATTTATCTTATATAATTAAATAGGCAAAATTGCACAAATTCTGGGATCATCGATCGATCAATGGAAATCCATCGTTCGATCAATCGAGCAGGTGACAGCCTTCTTCTCTAACTGTAAATTCCATCATTTTTAAACCTCAAAGCTTCAAATCCATCCCAAACTTCAACCAAATAATATCATATCTTTATTTCATCCATAAACAAGTTCTAACCACCAATATAAGTCATCAATCATTACTGATTTTCATAAAAACTTCTAGGGTTAACGAATTGGTTTTTTCTCAAAATTCTTTAAATCACAATTTCAATTCGATTCAAAAATCTGAATTCAACAACAATTATTACTAGGTTCTGATTCTAAGTCATATTCTAACATCATATGAGACTATCTCCACATTAATTAAACATCGATTTCACCTTTAATGCGTATCTCCCCAAAACCCAATTTCTCACATGTGTCACCCTCCCAAAACGAATATGGTTTACACCCACCATTATATGAATCGCAATAAAACAATTTAAATGAAAGAAATTTTAACTACTTACATGTATTTATTCGTAGAGTCTGATTCATTTTAATGAAGAGGATGAATTTGACACAAGTCCCTCGATCCCTCTTCGAATTAGCTCCTAAAAATCTCTTCAATTTCTCCCTCTTTCCACCTTTGTAGATCTAGGGTTTTTTAAATGATATATGGATACCAATAACTCCCAATCTTAGGTTAAATAATTTAATTCTATTTTTAGACTAATGGGCCAAGCCCGAACTACTCGAACACCCATGTGTGAGCTCGGTTATGCCTTAAAATGCTCTGAGACCCAATTACTACCCTCGGGTACTCTTTTTCGACTATCTTGACCTATTTGGAATCAACCGTGCACTCAGAATCGTCATCAGAGTAACTTAACTAAAATCTCCGATCTCAACCTCAAATCATGACACATGAGAATTTAAAAATAACCCGAATTAAGTAAAATCTTAATTCTCTAATTTAATTAAATCCTCCAGATAAATTAATTATCATATCACCGAATTAATTAAATTCTAAATATTCAAAAATACTGGATGTTAGAATCGGCCCCCTGGTCGCGGTCTACCGGGTGAAGCGTTTATTGGGCGCGTTTTTGCTCTTTAATTTCTTTTTCCTTTTTTCTTTAATTTCTTTTTGTAACTTAATATAAATAGACCCGTTTGTTTATTTTGGAAGGAAATTGTATTTTTTAGGTTAGAATAGGGGAGTTTGAGTGGGAGCGTCTCTCTCTTAGGGTTTGTGCCATTTGGGTATTATAAGCTACTATTCACTTTCTTCTACATTAATATAGTTTCCATTGCTGTATTTTCTTACTTTAAGCGTTGTTATTTCTTTTATTTCTTGCTTTCTTATTTATCTTCATTCCTAGATAAATTGTTGTAGTTAATTTATTAGTTGCTTTAATTTATGTAACCCATCATGCTTAGTGGCTAACTTAGTTTAGGTTGTGTTTGATTGAACTCACTTTGGGTTGATTTAGTCTCTTTGATTTGGTGATGATTTTTATTCATTTAATTCGATTGGGTTGTCCTTGTCATTACGCCAAGGATATTTAATGAGGTATATCATGTATGTTTCGTATTTACGACCTTGCGTGTGTAATTTCCTAGGTATTTGTTGACGCCAAAATCATATTAGGCTTTTATGACAATTTAGGGGTGACAACTATAGATTTGATTAAATGAGACTCGATCTTACAAAATTTATAGACCCGTGAAACCATTTATACTAGTTAACTCGAGGTGAGGGATATATGTCGTAACCAATAGTTTTTATTCCTTTTGTTAATCTACTTTAAATACACATGCCTAGTTATCTTTTCCTTTTTGTTAACAATTACCTTTTACATTTTAGTTAGAAGTATTAAACCAATATAATTCTAGCAACTAATCTCTGTGGATTTTCGATACCCAGACTGGCCGTTATACTTCCTTAAAATAGTGTAGTCAATAGTCTAGGTTTTTGTATTGAATTGGTGAACCGGCGTCGGTGACGCAATCCGGCGGTAAAATCCTCTCGATTAAAATGGCATCATTGCCGGTGACATGTTTGTTTTAGAATTTAATTGATTTAGTATTTTGTAGTATTTTCTTTCTATATGTATTCTTTGTTAACTATTTTTGTAGGAATTCTACATTTGAGAGCCAAGAAACACTTGAAGTTTTTGGCCGAACATCATTTTGTGGAATTTTCCATCTCGAGCCTTCTTTGGGGTAAGCATTTCTTATTCCCATTTTTTTTGTAATCATAATGATAATTCTCAAAATCCCCCTACACCTATGACTTTTGGTCAATACATACAAGCCCAAAAAATTAAAACATCTAAAGTGTCTTTGGGTGAGTATTACCAAAGTCAAGTTATGGATTACGAGAATTTTGAGAATGATTATTCTGATATTGGGCCTCAAGATCCTTATTATAAGAATTTTGAAATGAATTGCAATACCTTTCAAAATTCTTATAATAATGAATTTAATAGTAGTTCCTAGGATGATTTTCAAAGTTCTCATTTATAAGAATGTGCGCCTCGGCCTATGACTTTCGGTGAGGGCTAGCATATTCTTGAAAATGAGAAACTGGAAAACTATTATCAGGAAGAAAATCGTTGTTGGGTAGCGTGACTTGGATTTCTTATTTAAATCAGACGACGATTTTTCTTTCGAGACCTTTGAAGTTGAGTATTGTTTTGAACCAATTGAGAATTTTGTGCCCACTAGAACAAACCATTCTTGACTTCGCCCATGGTTTAATAGAGAATGAAAATGAGAGAGAAATGGGCGTAGTGTCCATTTTCAATGAAATGATTTCTTCTTTGGCCCCCCAAAAAAAGATATTTCATTGAAAATGATCTTATTTCCATCGAAACACAATCTCCAAGCGATGACGAGTCATCTCTTGAGTTTGAATTTCTTTCTTCCCCATCTTTATTCTATATTATCGAACCAATGCAAGTACCCGATGAATTAGTTTTGAACTTTAAAACGTTTAACCCTTTCATCGATGAAGGGTACTGGCTCGAGTTGCTTTCCATGAAGGAATCTTTGCCTCCATGTGCGCCACCTCCCATTCCAATTGCAAAATATTTTGGAGAAAATTTTATATTTTCTGGTCCCCATGTGTACTTGTCACCCATTTTATCCAAATCCCCCATCATCCCTTCAAAAATTTTAATTGGTAATGGTTCATGTCTTTCACCTTACACAAGCCTTCCGTTGTGTGAACGGAATTCCTATTTTTTGAAAGGTATGCATGAAAGGGAGGGTACCCCGTTGATCCTCCAAAGTCAAATCGCATATTTTGGAGGACCCTCAAAATTTTCAACTTCTAGTGTATAGTTAGTTAGAATTTAAAATTGTAGGTTGTAAATAGTTAGTTTTGTTTTATTTATTTTTTCTTTTTCTTCTTTATTCTTACTTATTGTCTAGTGTAGTTAGTAAAGTTTTTGTTATTTGTTTCTTGCTACGCGTGGTACTAACATGGTTTCTAGAATCATTGGGCTTTTACTTTCATGATATCACTCCATTTTGGGTAATATCAATATTTTTCTCTCTTTAAGTTAGTTCTTAATTCACATTGAGGACAATGTCATGTTTTAAGTTAGGGGTGTGGGACCATTCATTGGTGGTTTCTTTGATTAGATTATGTGTTCTTTCCAAGTATGGTTTTCTTGTAAAAAATTAAAAATTTCAAAAAGATTTTCTTTCTTTTTTCTCATTTGTTGGGCATTTTACCTTTGTTTTTTATGATAAATTTTAATAATTGCTTGATCCAATAGACAATTCAAGATTCATGTTCTCGATTTTAGAAGTTATTAGATTTTTTTCCTTAATTATTGATATTATGAATAACTTCATGAATTAAACGTTAATCCCATGAGCACATGCGCTTCCCTTACTTTACTGATTTGGTTTAAGATTTTTATAACTCGGTAATCTTTTATTGCATTGTATATACTTACACCTAGTTAGCATTGGGCTTTTCTTCATTTGTGAGTGGTATACACTTCTCAATTCCTCGTTGAAAACATTACAATTGTTGGTAATCTAACTATTCTTTCATTGATCATTCATTAATTGAGTTTTTTATCTCGAAATGTGTCACTTGAGCATGATTTTTAAAGTTTGTTTTGACTCGATAATTGCGTAAACTTTAGGAAATGATCATATTCTATCTTTATTATATCACCCATATTGACCTTGACCTCAACTTAAATGTTTTCCCACTTCAACCCCTTTGAGCCTTAATATAGCCTTTCGTTTCATAACCCGAAATCCTATAACCAACTCCACATTGGAGTTATAAACCGCATATATCACCTTTCGTACCTTTGTTTGAAATGATACATGGTATTGAATGATGTTTGCGTTATGTGGGTGCAATTAAGCATGTGAGAGTGAAAAAAGTAAATAAAAGAAAGAAGTGAAAAAGAAAATAAAAAGAGAAAGTAGAAAAGAAAAGAAAAGAAAAGAAAAGAAAAGAAAAGAAAAAAGAGAAAAAGAAGAAAAGAAAAGAAATAGAAATTTGTATATGTTGTGTATTCATTGTTCAGTAACCTATGTTTACTCTCCTCATTATTATATTCAATGCCTTATATAGAAATTATATTCCTAATTTGTATTTTCCCACATTTTTCTATTATCCCTAGTTTTCATCTCTGAACACTTTGAATCTATACATATCTCCGTCGTTTCATAACCTGAACCCAAACCTACATTACAACCCTATCAATTCCTATGTGATCCTATGGTGATTTCAATTAAAAAGTTTAAATAGTTGTGATAATCTATGAAAATACATTTTTCCTCCTTAAATGACGGTATCTTTCATTGAGATTACACGTTTTTATTTTTATATATAGTCTTCTTCTTTGATGACAAGTGAGCGGCCTTATTTTCATTTACATTTACTCTTTACGTCGATATGTCCTGTACCTCCCATTTAATAGTGATTTCATTTGTGGAGTGCAATATCCGGTGAGGTTGACATGTATTCATGCTTTTATGTTTATTATTCGGTTTATTCAAGTTTTTTCCAAATCATACTTTGCATGTTCTCACTTCCCTCCAACATTTTAAGGTTTCAATTCTATGAAGTTCATTCTATAATGTTAATTACTACGAACTTTTTGTGTGAAATCATTCACTTTGCTAATAACGTGTTTGAAATATTTTTCTTTATTGTTGGGCTTGTCTCATGTGATTGGGCATACATTTTGAGGAAACCATATGATGTTTGTGTGTTTCATCCCTGAAAACCCTCACGGGACAACACTTGTCCATTAGGGTAACCTAGGGATTTAATGGCTTATTGCATATGCTAAATGCAATCGTGTTTTATAAGAAATTGGCATTTATAGTTTCAATCCACATATACTTTTTGTATCACCTTCTGTGGATTGGTTTTTTTTGTTTCATCACCAGGGACTAATAATGTCTAAGTTAAAGGGTGTGATACGTCACGAATCTCACATACTCGCGTCCATTATCCTTATGCATTCTAGCACTTTTTGTGTTCTTTATATATATATTTATGCTCATTAACCAGACAACCTCTATTATGTATGTTTATAAGCTTTGCATGGATTAATTGAGTTTTTGTAGGTATTAGAATGCTTAAAGTGAGGATTGGTTGTATTTCAGAGAAGTTCCATCATCGGATGCTACTTCAAGGTAATTTTAGACATTTCACACTTCATCTTCGGCTCAGTGGATTTCCACGAAAGTGTAGTTCGTCGAGTTAGTTTCGCGTGGCCATAAATGGCACGTCATTTGGAGTTCGGACGAAAAAGACATGGCCGATTCCGTATGCCACCCTTTTCCCCTCATGTTGGACCAAGTAGACATAGAAATAGAGGACTGGTCGACCGGACCCAGGCCACCGGTCCACTGGGTGAAGCATCTATTGGGCTCATTTTTGCTCTTTTATTTATTTTTCCTTTTTTCTTTTATTTCTTTTTATAACATAATATAAATAGACCCTTTTGTTTATTTTGGAAGGATGTTGTATTTTTTATGTTATTTTAGGTTAGAAGAGGGGATTTTGAGTGGGAGTTTCTCTCTCATAGGGTTTGTGCCATTTAGATATTGTAAGATACTATTCGCTTTCTACTCCATTAATATAGTTTCCATTATTGTATTTTCTTGCTTTAAGCTTTGTTATTTATTTACTTCCTGCTTTCTTATTTATTTCCATGCCTAAATAAATTATTTTAATTTATTTATTTCTTGCCTTCTTTAATTAATTAGTTTCTTTAATTTATGTATTTCATCATGCTTAGGGGCTAACTTATTGATTTAATTCGATTGGGTTGATTTAGTTGCTTTGCTTTGGTGATGGTTTTTATTGATTTAATTCGATTGGGTTGTCCTTGTTATTACGCCTAGGATATTTAATGGGGTATACCATGTATGCTCCGTTTTTATGATCTCACATGTGTAATTTTAGCGGTATTTATTGACACCAAAATCATATTAGGATTTTATAACAATTTAGGGGGAGACAACTCTATATTTGATTAATTGTTGACATGAGACTCGATCTTACTAAATTTGTAGACCCATGTAACCATTTATACTAGTTAACTAGAGGTGGGGGATATCAGTTGCAACCTATAGTTTTTATTCCTTCTGTTAATCTAGTTTAAATACAAATGCCTAGTTATCTTTTCCTTTTTGTTAACAATTACCCTTTACACTTTTGTTTAGAAGTATTAAACCAATTATAATTCTAGCAACTAGTCTCTATGGATTTTCGATACCCGGACTGGTCGCTATACATCCTTAAAAGAGTGTAGTTGATTAGGCATAAAATCTTCCCAGTTTATCCATCAATTTAGTTACTTTTAGCACCTCGAACAACGTAAGCGAGTTGACTTTATCTCATAATCTTGCTATTGACTTATCCTAACCAGTACACCGAGTTTCTGGTATTTCGTATTACTTTTACAGGTATTTGATGTCAATAAACGAAAGAAGGAGACCGGAAGAATAAAGCAAGAAAAAAAGGAAAGTTAAAAGGGCAAAAGCATAAATTATCTCCGAAATTCGGATGAGGTACCTAAAGAGAAGTTGAAGATTCATTAAGGACTTTATCGAAGGTTCATTAAGGACTTTAGCGCCATCGCTAGACCCTTAAGCAACCTACTCACGAAGGACACCCCATTCGAGGGGACGGAAGCATGCCAAAGCTCTTTTAAAAAACTGAAAACCATGCTTGTGTTTGCTCCCATCATGCAAGTTTCGGATTGGTCTTTGCCATTCGAACTTATGTTTGATGCTAGCAATTATGCGATAGGGGCTGTTTTAGGCCAAAGAAAAGATAAGCAAGCTCAT
Source organism: Sambucus nigra (assembly GCA_949130495.1). Lineage (NCBI taxonomy): Eukaryota > Viridiplantae > Streptophyta > Magnoliopsida > Dipsacales > Adoxaceae > Sambucus > Sambucus nigra. The sequence goes on from OX422224.1 coordinate 223,187,122, forward strand.
GTCATCTACAACGCTAGCCGGACTCTTATCGAACCATAACTCAATTACTCTACCACGGAGAAAGAGTTGCTAGCGGTAGTCTTTGCCCTTGATAAATTCCGGTCATATCTTATCGGTTCTCCCATTACTTGCTTCACCAACCACGCGACATTGAAATACTTACTTGCAAAGAAAGATGCCAAACCGCGCCTCATAAGGTGGATCCTACTCCTACAAGAGTTCAATCTCTCCATTAAAGATAAGAAAGGAGTAGAAAACGTCGTTACCGACCACTTATCACGGCTTTTGTCCGACGTACCTAGTGATCCCATACCCATAGACGAATACTTTCCGAATGAGTAAATTTTTATTGCCTCTTCTTTTCCCTGGTTTGCGGATATAGTGAACTACCTTGTCACGGGAGCCGTCCTTCCCGACTGGACACCGTAAGATAAGAAGAGGTTTATTACATGGTCGTGCATGTTCTTTTATGACGATCCATTACTTTTTAAATATTGCGCCAACCAAATCATCCGACGATGTGTACCGGATGACGAGATCCCAAAAGTCATCCAGTTTTGTCATTCGGAAGCTTGTGGAGGCCACTTTTCGATGAAAAAGATGGCCGCTAAAATTCTGCAATGCGGCCTCTATTGGCCCACAATATTCCGGGATGTAAACGATGCTTGCAAATCTTACAATAGGTGCTAACGGATGGAAGCCATTACTCGACGAGACATGATGCTTCTTACCCCCATACTCATCATTGAGATCTTCGAATGTTGGGGTATTGACTTCATGGGTCCCTTCCCCCCGTCTTTTGGTTTCCTATACATCCTTGTCGCGATAGATTACGTTTCTAAATGGGTGGAAGCTATAGATACCAAGACGAATGACAACAAAGTGGTGATAAAATTCCTGCAGGAACACATACTTTCCCGCTTCGGTGCACCGAAAGCGATAATCAGCGATAATGGCACGCACTTTTGCAATAGGCCATTCGAGAAGCTAATGAGAAAGTATGGTGTCGTTCACAAGGTTGGAACGACTTATCACCCACAAACAAATGGGCAGGCCAAACTAGCAAATCGGGAGATTAATAACATTCTTGAAAAGACCGTTAATCCTACTCGAAAAGATTGGTCACTTAGATTGAACGATTCGCTATGGGCCTATCGTATCGCATATAAGAATCAACTCGGCATATCCCCTTTCCGCTTTGTGTATGGAAAACCTTGCCATCTTCCCGTTAAATTAGAACATAAGGCGTATTGGGCGATTAAGTAATTAAATTATGCCATGGATAAGGCCGGTGAAGCCCACAAGCTTCAATTGAATGAGTTAGAAGAACTATGCAATGATGCGTATGAGAATGCTAAGATTTCTAAAGAAAGGATGAAACTCGCACACGATAACATCATTCGACGCAAATAGTTTCTTCCTGGGCAAAAATTTCTTCTCTATAACTCTCGGCTTCATCTCTTTCCGGACAAGTTGCGATCACGATGGTCTGGCCCGTTCGTTGTGAAGAATGGTTTCCCTCACGGAGCTGTGGAATTAGACGATTTAAAAGGGGGAAATACATTCAAAGTGAATGGGCAACGCCTAAAGCCATATCTAGAGGCTTGTGTGGAAGAAGTTGACACCATCTGGTTGTCGAACCCCATTTACGGGGTAAAGTGAGCTACTACAGCGAGGTCGTCGCACCCCCGACGCGTATGGGGTGAGAGTCGTGTGCGTATGGGGTGAGAGTCGTGTGTGTAGTTAGAGTCGTGTGTGTAGTGAGAATCGATAGGATTAGGGTACATTCGGGAAAGAGCATTCACATTTTCGGAAAATTGAGTCAAATCGCGTTGACCATTGGTATAGAGAGGTTTTGGACCAAAATTGATCGGGAGTATGTTGTGAAAGTGAAAATTTTCGAAGAAGAGCGTTTGAAACCAAGTTAGGGGAAAATCTAGCCCAAAAACCCTGGGCCAGACCAGTTCCTTTATTTTAGGGCCGGACCGATCCACCCCGGACCGGTTCTTTTAATTTTAAGGCGGCCCGGTCCGCTAGTCGGATTTGCCTGAATATTAAAGGACCGGGCCGATCCGCCCCCACCCCGAACCGGTCCGCCTTCTGCAGATCTATTTTTAACTCTTCACTTGATTCACCCCCCTTCTCCCTAATCCTCTTCATTCCCTACAATTCGTCTTCCCAACTCCCAACCCTACCCTTTCCCTCCCAAATTCACCCCATTTTCCCTCCAAACCCTTTTTCCTCCAATTCCAACCCCTACACTCACCCCTTCACCTATAAATACACACCCATACCCTCCCTTTCTCTTCACATCTTCAACCAAAATCCTCTCTTCTCCCTCCCTAGTTTTCCAAGCAAAAATCCCTCCTGTTATCATGGCCCAACGCGCTTCCCCCACCAAGTATGACTCCACCGACATCCACCCCTCCGGCCATGGAGAATTCTGCTCCCACCAAGAGGAGCGATGGTGCCATCGGTTCTTCGGTTTGGATCGCAAACTCCATATGGAGCGCGCTGTCCAATGGACCGGGCTGCCCAAATCTATCACCGCCCTAATCATGGCTCGGGGTTGGTGTCGATTCCTTAACGAACCCTATAAAGAGGTTTGGGCAACCGAAGTCCAATCATTTTATGGCAAACCTATTCGGACGGGCCAATTCGAGGCCCAAGCTTACGTGGATGGGAATGTCATCCCATTTTCATTGGCTCTTCTCTCGACCAAGTTGGCAGAGTACGATGTTTCGGACGTTCAAGAATTCACCTATCCATGAAACGTTCCCCCGGTCGCCTAAGAGGTGATCATGGCACGCATTGCACCGGATGTGGCTTGGACGGGGCAAACCGTCGCCGTTGGACGCCTTAACGAGAAGGCGCGCCTCACTTTTCAGATTGTGTGTGCCAACATATTACAAATGTCCAACGATTCCGCCATGCATCCCCGACAAGCCACTTTAACCTATCACCTCTTTGACCCCCACACTTCCATCCACTTGGCCCGCACTTTATACGCCGATATCATCAAACGCGTCCCTGGCATAGCGGAGCCGCTCGATCATACTCGCATTCCCGATCCTTTTGGATAAGGGACCCGCATTAAGATAGCCAAATAGCTAGTTGTCCTAAGGGCACGGCGAGGAGATGATAGTGAAGAAGAGGCTGCCCCGAGCGAGAGCGACGAGGAAGAAGAGGCAGCCGGTGCGGATGCCAAAATGGGGGATGTTGGTCCGGATGAAGAGTCGGCGGACGATGAGGACGACCCAGATTTTGAGTGGGCGGGTAGCGACCTCACAAACCGAATGGCGGCACTTGAGACGAACTTCGACAACTTTTTGACCGATTACTGTCGCGACACGAGCTTGATACCCCGTTTCCAAGCGGACATATGTCGACACCAAGGGGATCCTAATGAGCCACTGCCATCCTATTTCTATGACCCCTATGGACCATATGCGCCCGGTTCTTCCCATCCCCCGCCCTAGTGAAGCTTGATGTGGTTATGGCAGTTTTTATGTACTTTTCCCTGTTCACATTGTTGTCTGTTTTTCCTGTAATCGTACCACAGTCTTGTTTGCTATAAAATCTGCATTTTTCTCCATTTGTTTGTTTTATTTATCGCACTTATTATTTTTCCTTGTTTAGATTTTAGTCCTTTTTTCTTGAGGACAATGCAAAAGTCTAAGTTAGGGGGGGTCACAAGTGCGTATTTCTAAAACTTCACAAATTTTCAAAAATGCCCAGAAATTTTCAAAAAAAATAATAAATTTTGAAAAACCCAAAAATATTTTTGTTCAAAATAAATAAAAATTGGAATTCAAAATTTTCAAAAATATCATTAAAATTCGGTTTAAAGTCTCAAGTTGTAAAATTCAACATACACAAAGCCGAAATTGACTAAATATGGAAATTGAGCGAAAATTGACGACTTAACGAATAAGTGTGGAGATTAACAAACCCGGTGAGATTCGAGCCTATCACTTTTTGCGATTTTTTAAATCAATCCGAGTTAATTGTTAACTCAAAGTTCTTTTCAGCGCCTAAAAGTCATCGAGGATCTCAATCCTTTCATTTTGGTTGGTTATGAAAGACGTGTGTGATATTGCTTTGAAAAACGTGCCAAAATTGATCTCTAAAGTTAAATTCATCTCGAAACGCATATGGTAACGCAATTGGTATTTTGGACAATGAAGTAGGCCCTCGTTTGTCACCAAAAAATATTGGCCAGAAAAAGTAGCGAAAAATTACCCCTTTTGTAACCCAATTTGAGCCAAATAGATTTTTCCTTTTGTTTGACAACCCGAAAAACCCAAATAGCCCATAATTGCGAAAAATGGAAAATTTCAGAATTTAAGTCCAAAAAGTGCATATAAAGGGGCAAGAGAAAAAAATTAAATATGCTCAACAAAAATAGTGAGAAAATAAAAGAAGTGAAAAACAAAAAATTTAGAGAAAAAGAAGAAAAAAATGTGCAATAGCCCGGAAAAAGCACAAATGGACGTCATAAATGACTTTTCCAATTCCAACCTTTCCTACCATTCTCATTTTACCCCATATACCTTAAAACCCTAAAAAGTCCTAACCGAGTCTGAGTTGCAATATTGGTTACCACGTGGAGAGCTAATACACCAAAAGATAATGAAGGAGATTAAATGCACGGAAAAAGAGGCAATGTTCCCGTTTTTAAAATCGTAATATGTTGATGAGATCCTTTTACCATAAAATTTATGTCTCTCTACTTGTATGAGTGACTTTGCGTCCATTACATTTACTCTTTATATCACGCATACCGAGGGAATAGCCACATTCTGAGTGATTCATTTGAGAGAGCATTCCGTGAGATTTTGAAATCAAAACGAATTTTCGGATAAGTAATGTAATGGTCAATCGGTGGAAATCCGCGGTTATATTTCCGGCTTCACACACACGCACTATGATTTGAGACTATTGAACATGACTTGATGATGACTATTTTCTGGAAAAGTTTGAATTGTATAATTTTTAGGTATTTTGAATTTTTATTTTAGTCAAATTTTGTGGGTATATTCACTGCAAACCCTCACGAGACACAACTCGTCCTACTAGGGTAACCTAGGGGTTTAAAGACTTGTTGCATACGCTAAATGCAATCGCTTACCCGTGAAAAAGGTATTATATCTTAATAAAATGTTTTTCAAGAGTTGAGCCTTGCTAGCATTCTTTTACATTGCTCAGGTTGCGCAAAGTTCTAAGTTAAGGGGGTTTGATTAGGCATAAATTCTTCCCAATTTATCCCTCAATTTAGTTACTTTTAGCACCTCGAACAACGTAATCAAGTTGACTTTATCTCATAATCTTACTACTGACTTATCCTAATGAGTACACCGAGTTTCTGGTATTTCGTATTACTTTTACAGGTATTTGATGTTAAGAAATGAAAGAAGGAGACCGGAAGAATAAAGGAAGAAAAGAAGGAAAGTCAAAAGGGCGAAAGCGTAAATTCTATCCGGTTGTCGGATGACGTACCTAAAGAGAAGTTGAAGATATCACATTCATGAGCACATAGGAAGAAATGACACCTCAATCGGAATCCCTTAACAAAAGATATGAGCAGTCAAAGTTAAGAAAGAAAGTCAAACTGGCAGACCGGTCCCCCCTACCCCGGACCGATTCGCTGTGCAAAACTCTAGAAGACCCCGGATCGAAAGCAAATCGAAGAAGGGTGAAAAATAAAAGAACCGGTCTGCCCCGGACCGGTCCGCCAGAAAATAAAAGAACCGGTCCGCCCCGGACAAGTCGGCTAGAAAATGAAAGGAACCGATCCGCATTGGAGGCAGACCGGTCCGCCTAAGGCCCGGACCGGTCCGACCATCGAGATTCTCAAATCTTATGTTCTCCTAAAAAGAGTCCTAATGGAGATTAAACTCTTGAATTGTTGTAGGGTATAAAAACCCGTTTTATTATCATTATTTGCACAGAGAATTAGGGAGAATTTTAGTAAATTTTCCATTCTTTTCCAGAAACCCTAGTTTTGATACAGTTTATTCTTTTAATTCCAAGATTGAAGCTTTGTTCAGATTTCAGTGATTACCAGTAATTCTACTTAATACGTTGAGTGCTTTGGTAAGATTAGTAAGTAATTTCATCTGTTTAATTCCTTTTTTTTACATCAATTCACAAGTTTTCCTTAGATTAATCATGGTTTTCTACAAATCAAACACTGTTTTCATTACTTTTAGCATGCTAGGCTAGATTTTCTAAGGCCGGGATACATTAACCCAGTCTGATGTGTTAGTTGCATGTATATAACATTAATCCTTTGAATTTAGTGATTGGTTATGACCGTATTGCGTAGGGACACAACAATTATAGATCTTTATATCTCGTTTGCCTCTGGGTAACCGGGATGATTTAAACTGCAATTCGAGTGTCACTATCGCGATACCGATTTACACATCCTCGGATTAAGTATGGCGCGGGCTTGAACCTCGTATACGTAATGCTTGGGAGTACTAAATTCTGGGTCAAATTAATCAGTTAAATTTACAATTAGTATTATAACTGCAATACACTAGGGTTGGGGGATTGTATTCCCGTCCTGTTTTTATCATACATAGTTTAAAGTTTTAAATCAGGTTGGGGGATTGTATTCCCGGCGAGCCTAAGAGTTTTCCAGTGAACTGTTCTTTAGTCGTTCTTGTTTAAAAACCTAGTTTGATCCTTAGTCAAATTGCCAATTATGTTTATTTAGAAGGGTCATAAGTGTAAGGTTTGACTCATATGCTCAAGACCCTTTATCAACTCTTAGAGGAATTCCCCTCTCTTAGGAAGAAGACCTTAGATAAAATTAGGCAAATAGAAAGAGACCAAGAGGAAGCTCGTAGGCTAGAGGCATTCCCCCTCAGACCTATCTTTCCACACCCTCTAAAAGTCATATAACCTGAGCTTGCGGAACCAGTTAACTCAGCATAGGTCCCAGTTGAACCTACTCCCATGTCTGAGTCTAAGTCATCCACCTCAGACCCTACGTCTGTGGACTCCTTTCAAGAGGCCATGGATAATATCTTTCAGCAAGATTAGGTCCCTGATCAAGCCGAGGTTTCCAGAGTTCAAGCACATCGCACTCTTCCTCCGACGTTGAGATTGTAGGACCTAGCGTGGCTGTTCCTCCAATCCTTGAAGCCATTCCCCTGTCGGCCGTCATCGAAGCCGAGTTCGTTCAGAGGTTCCCAAGTGGTGCCCCATCGTCTGCTTAGGCTGATGTTGAACCGAATGATGATGATGATGATGATGATGATGATGATGATGATGATGATGATGATGATGATGATGATGATGATGATGATGATGATGATGATGATGATGATACTAAAAGCAATGTTGACACCTCTGAGGTGGCTGAGATAGAGAGCACTGTTAATGATGTCAACCTTCTAGCCTTCATACATTTATACTCTATAAGCCCCTCCATAAAACTCAGGAGACCTCTGAGGGAAGATAGGGCTTTCGACAGCCGAGATGGTGAGATCTTATTATATGAGCAGATGTTCAAGTTAGGATTTCATCTTCCCATCCACTCCATTATCAGGGCCATATTCTCCTACATCAACTTAGCCCCCTCCCAGTTATCACCCAATGCTTGGAGGGTGATAATTGGATCTATTATCTTGTGGAGGGCATTCCATCATTCAGACCTTCCCGTCCAAGTCTTCACAGGGTTCTACGTCCCTTCATCTGCCAGGAATCATTCGAGCTATTACCATTTTTTAGCTCGAAAGTCAAATAAAAAGATGTTACAGGTTACCCAAACCTCGAACCATAATTAAAAACCACGCTATTTCTTTGCATCAGGGCCATAGGAATTTGGTACCTATGCCCCCTTTTCCTCCCTAGAGCCGAGAATACCCCTGAGATGGGGAAAGTTGATAATAGCTGCTAGGGCCGACCCTGGGCTAAGCCAAAATAATCTTCATAAGGTCAAAGACTTTCAGGATCAGGGGGAGAATGGTCTGCTATTCAGGTACGAGCATTTGATGACTCCCTACTATCTCTCTAAAACTGGCCTTGGGGGGAGTCCTTTGACCGAGCTTCGTAAGTTTCTTTATTATTTCAATAAGTTATACCTCTGAATTTGTGTATCTCTGATTTTCTAACTCAGACCTTTCTGTTTTACAGAGTGCCCAAAAGGGATTTCCGATGACCTTTGGGAGATGGCAGCCCCTAGTCTCACGAAGCTTGTAAAGAAGGAAGGTCTTAATGCACCTCCTCTCCCTCTAACTACCTCAAGGGCTGAGGCATCCAAGAAGAGGAAACCTGTTGACCCTTCTCCTGACGATCAGAGGCGGAAGAAGAAAAACCAAAAGGGGGATAGTTCCATCCCCATTTCTTATGAGGTTGCATTGATTGCTCGCTTGGAGAAACTAAAGATTGGTGACAGTCTCACCAACAATAGTTTGAAGGCCCTGGATGCCATCGGCGATGCCATGACCGACTCTGACAAGCACTTTTGTCGCTTTTCGGATAGGCCTATGTTAGCTGAGTTCTCTCTGTATCACTCTATCCAAGTAAGACCTTGAACTTTTGCTTTTCAAGTGTAACATCGGTTTTGAACTATATCGAATCTTAAATTGACATCACTGCACATATTCTATAGGTTCTCCTCAACATGCATCATTTTATTAACTGGACCTTGGGAAAACATCCTCTGATTGAGAAGGGCCAAGAGGCCGAGAAGACTGAGTCCGCTTTGAACGCCGAAGTGGAGCGTCTGAAGGCCACTTTAAAGAAGTCTGAGTCCAACGTGAAGGGGTTAGAGAAAGGCATGGACAAGCTGAGGAAGGATCATAGCACTGCCCTAAAGACTCAGGCTGACTCTCTTCAACATAGGTTAATGTGGTTGTGAAGGCTGCCTTGGATGATGCCTCTGAGAAGATCTTGGAGGAGTACAAGGTCTCTGATGAGTTTGTCAGCTTCGACTTTGAATACCTGGAAAGGGGTGTAAAGGCCACTAGAAAATGGGTTGCCATGAAGGAGAAGGAATCAGGGAGCCTCGTAGCCTCTGACTTCATTGGCTTGGGTTATGCCGATCATCGATTTGCTCAGGCCTTGCAAGAGGTAAAGGAGGAGGGAGGTAGCGTACCTTCCGAGACTGCCCCCCAAGATGACACCAGGACTGAAGACATTAGCGCTCAAGACGACGGGGTGGAAATAACCACCCTCAGCCAGGGAGATGGAGGCATGGAAACTAACCCTGAGGCTACAAACACTTGACTATTTCGTGAAGCTTTTTTGTAATTTTAATTTCCATGAAGAACTGTAACCTCTGATGACAAACTCTGTTCCCTTGTAGTTTATAACTCTCAATTTTAGTTTTATCAACCTCTGAGGAGGGTTTTATTTCTTCAATTGCTAAATGTTTATTGAATGATTCTCTATATTTGAAGTCTCAATATAATCGTCTAAGGTTTGAGGTCATCCAAGCATAATGTCTGACCTCAGACCTTGTCACCGAATTATGATGTCACAAAGTCTGAGGTCATCAACTAAGATGTTATCCCCATAATATATTCACCAAATTAATGATGTCAAGGTCTGAGGTCATCCAAGCATGATGTCTGACCTTAGACCTTGTCACCGAATTATGATGTTACAATGTCTGAGGTCATCAACTAAGATGTTATCCCCATAATATATTCACCAAATTAATGATGTCAAGGTCAAAGGTCATCCAAGTATGATGTCTCGCCTCAGACCTTGTCACCAAATACGATGTTATAAGGTCTGAGGTCATCAACAGATGTTATCCTCATAATATATTCACCAAATTAATGATGTCTAAGGTCTGAGGTCATCCAAGTATGATGTCTCACCTCAGACCCTATCACCAAATAATGATGTTATAAGGTCTGAGGTCATCAATTAAGATGTTATCATCATAAATTTTTCACCAAATTAATGATGTTAAGGTCTGAGGTCATCCAAGCATGATGTCTCACCTCAGACCTTGTCACCAAATAATGATGTTATAAGGTCTGAGGTCATCAACTAAGATGTTATCCACATAAATTTTTCACCAAATTAATGATGTTAAGGTCTGAGGTCATCCAAGTATGATGTCTCACCTCAGACCTTGTCACCAAATAATAATGTTATAAGGTCTGAGGTCATCAATTAAGATGTTATCCTCATAAATATTTCACCAAATTAATGATGTTAAGGTCTGAGGTCATCCAAGGATGATGTCTCACCTCAGACCTTGTCACCAAATAATGATGTTATAAGGTCTGAGGTCATCAACTAAGATGTTGTCCTCATAAATTTTTCACCAAATTAATGATGTTAAGGTCTGAGGTCATCCAAGCATGATGTCTAACCTCAGACCTTGCACCAAATAATGATGTTATAAGGTCTGAGGTCATCAATTAAGATGTTATCCACATAAAGTTTTCACCAAATTAATGATGTTAAGGTCTGAGGTCATCCAAGTATGATGTATCACCTCAGACCTTGTCACCAAATAATAATGTTATAAGGTCTGAGGTCATCAATTAAGATGTTATCCTCATAAATATTTCACCAAATTAATGATGTTAAGGTCTGAGGTCATCCAAGGATGATGTCTCACCTCAGACCTTGTCACCAAATAATGATGTTATAAGGTCTGAGGTCATCAACTAAGATGTTGTCCTCATAAATTTTTCACCAAATTAATGATGTTAAGGTCTGAGGTCATCCAAGCATGATGTCTAACCTCAGACCTTGCACCAAATAATGATGAGGTCTGAGGTCATCAATTAAGATGTTATCCACATAAAGTTTTCACCAAATTAATGATGTTAAGGTCTGAGGTCATCCTAGTATGATGTATCACCTCAGACCTTGTCACCAAATAATGATGTTATAAGGTCTGAGGTCATCAACTAAGATGTTATCCCCATAATATATTCACCAAATTAATAATGTTAAGGTATGAGGCCATCCAAGTATGATGTCGAACCTCAAACCTTATCACCAAATAATGATGTTATAAGGTCTGAGGTCATCAACTAAGATGTTATCCTCATAATATATTCACCAAATTAATGATGTTAAGGTCTGAGTTCATCCAAGTATGATGTCTCACCTCAGACCTTATCACCAAATAATGATGTTATAAGGTCTAAGGTTATTACAATTGATGTTAACCTCATAATTTCTACCACTAGAGCATACTGAAGCAAGAATTGTCATGGGAACTGATCTTCTCATTAATAATCTCTTCATAAGATAATATGTTTACATGAAAGCCCTTGTAACGTCATATGTAATACTTTTTTAGATTATCAGCGTTCCAAGGATTGGAGAAAGGTTCCCCTTCGAGGTTTTCTAGCCTGTAGGTCCCGGGTATAACCTCCTCAATCACTTTGTAAGGATCATGCCAATTTGGGTGAAGCTTGTTTGCCTTCTGTAACGTCTTTTTCAGCACTAGGTCTCCCACAGCTATGGGTCTTGATTTTACCCTCTGATTATAGAACTTTATTGTTCTCTGCTGGTAAGCTGCTTGCCTGATTTCTGCGTCTTCCTTTCTCTATTCAATCAAATTTAGGTCGAGTCTTCTCTCCTCCCCATTCTTCTCAGGGTCATAGGTATGGACCCTATGAGTAGGGGGTCCTACCTCTGTTGCTATGACGGCCTCTGAGCCATGTTCTAACATAAATGGGGTTTCCCCCGTCGGTGTCCTAGCCGTTATTCTGTAGGCCCATATCACAACATAAACCTCTTCAGTCCATCTTCCTTTAGCTTATTCTAACCTCTTCTTGATTCCATCGAGGATTGTTCTATTCGTGACTTTGGTCTGACCGTTGCCTGAGGTCGGTCAGGAGAAGAGAAAAACTGCTTTATCCCAACTCTTTCGCAATATTTCCCTAAGAAAGAGTTCTTGAACTGGGTTCCGTTGTCCGAGATGAGGGTGATTGAGAGGCCATGTCTTCATATGATGTTCTTCCAAATAAATTAGAAGGTCTTCTACTCTGTAATCATTATCATTGGCTCTGCCTCTACCCACTTGGAGAAGTAATCAATGGCAACTATCAAAAATCGGTAATTATTTGTAGCCCTTGGCAGAGGACCCACTAAGTCAATTCCCCATACTACTAAGTGCCAAGACAAACTGATTGACGTCATAGGCTGATGAGGTTGCTGGGGGATAGTGGAGAATCTCTGACATTTATCTCACCTCTTTACGTAGGCTGCAACATCCTTGGCCAAGGTCGGCCACTAGTATCCTTGCGTAATAATCCTCTTAGTCATAGGTCTTCCTCCTATATGACTAGAGTAAGAACCTTTATGTACCTCCTGTAGGACGCGAGGAACTTCTGTGGGATGAACGCATCTAAGGAGAGGTAATAGGAATCCCTTCTTATATAGGACGTCTCCTACTATTGAGAACTTTGCAGCTCTATACCTCAGTTTTCTCCTCTCCAACTTTGATTTCGGTAGCTCTCCCTCTCTAATATATCTGATAAGGGGATCCATCCATGACCCCCCAGGTTCAAATTGAGGCAAGGGTTATTTACCTCTTCTTCTTCAATGGTTGCCTTGGGCAGAATCTCAACTGGGAATGTCCTTTTAATGTTTGTCCTTATTACTGAGGCCAGCCTTGCTAATGCATCTGCGTGGCTGTTGTTTTACCGAGGTATTCCCTTCATCTTTACCTCTTCGAACCCTTCGAGTATTGTTCTCACCCTCTTCAGGTATTTGGACATCCTTTCATCTTTGGCCTCGTAAAACCCCAATACTTGATTAATATTTAATCTTGAGTCGTTGTGAAGCAGGAGTCGTCTTACCCCAAGGGTCTTTGCCAATGAGAGACCTGCTATCATGGCCTCGTATTTTGACTCGTTGCTTGACGCCTTGAAGTTAAACCTTAGGGCATATTAAATATTGGTACCATCCGGAGCTGAAAGTATTAGCCCTGCACCACTTCCACTATCGCAAGAAGACCCGTCAACAAAGAGGTTCTAGATGTCTTTATCTGATGAGAAGCCCCTTCAAATATAACTCCATGACTGAAAAGGTATCGATCTTCCTTATTCTTGACTATTATGTTTCTAATTTTCTTGGATACAACCTCTTCAGGGTCTCGAAAGACGTTATTGTTTGACCCATCTGCTGCCTCTAGGTTATTCTCAACCTCGGCCTCTTCACATGTGAACTCAGTGACAAAATTCGTAAGTTCCTGCCCTTTGATGGCCACCTGGGCTGATAAGTAAGGTCATACTCTCCCAACTCAATCGCCCATGCCATCAATCTTCCCGACTTCTCAGGTTTATGGAGGACCTATCTTAGTGGGGAGTCAATGAGGACGACCGTAGAATGGGCTTGAAAGTAGGGCTTCATCTTCCTAGAAGCATGTATCAAGGCGTAGGATAACTTTTCCATCCAAGGGGAATTCTATTTAGACCCCTGAAGGGCCTTACTGTTGAATCATATAGGCCTTTGGACCCCAACGTCATCCCATCTATGGCTGCACTTATAGCTGATTCAGAGAGCGATATATAAACATACAACTTTTCTCCTATTATGGGCCAAGATAAGAGTAAGGGAGATCCGAGGTAGGACTTGAGTTGATTAAAAGCCTCATCATACTCTTTGTTCCACTCGAAGGCCTTTCTAAGCACCTTAAAGAACGGAAGACACTTGTCCGTCGCTCTTGAAATAAATCTGTTGAGTGCAGCTAGTCTTCCAGTTAGTCTCTGAATGTCCTTGATACTTCTTGGTGTCTTCATGTCGAGCAAAGCTTTAATTTTCTCGAAGTTCGCTTATATTCCTCTCTGATTGACAAAGAATCCAAGGAACTTCCCAGCACGTACCCCGAAGACACACTTTACAGGGTTGAGTTTCATTATGTACAAGTCCATGGTATCAAAGGTCTTTTCTAGGTTTGCCACATAAGTGCAAGCATTCAAGCTTTCTTCGTCAACATATCGTCTACGTACAACTCCATAGTCTTGCCTATTTCAGCCTCAAACATCTTATTCACAAGATGTTGGTATGTTGCCCCTGTATTTTTCAATCCGAAGGGCATAACCTTGTAGTAATATATCCCTTTATCTGTGATGAAGGCAGTCTTCTCCAAGTCTTCGGCATCCATGAAGATCTGGTTATAGCCTGAATATGCGTCCATGAAGCTCATGAGCTCATACCCTGCAGTGTAATCTATCATCTGGTTGATTCGAGGTAAGGATAGCTATCTTTTGGGCAAGGCTTATTCAGGTTAGTGAAGTCTACACACATCCTCCATTTCCCATTAGCCTTGGGCACTATGACTGCGTTTGATAACCACTCCAGATATATGACTTCACTTATGAACTCAGCTTCTTCCAACTTCATGACTTCTTCCCGGATGACGTCATACTTCTCCCTCGAGTAAACTCTTTGTCTTTGCTTGATTGGTTTGGCATCCTTAGATACGTTGAGTTTATAGCACATAACCTCAGGGTCGATGTCAGGTATGTCCGCATGGCTCCAAGCGAAGACACTCTGCCTCTTCTTCAAGAAACTTATCAACTCTTCCTTGATTTCAGCTTTTAAGGATTTGCCGACCTGGACGGGTTTTTTCGGTTCGTCCTCATTGAGGACGATGGATTCTACCTCTTATGTGGCCTCCCCTTTCTTCAACTTCATTTCATCTCTGGGGTCAAGTGTATCAATGTTATAGGTGGTAGTAGCTCTCTTATGGGCCTCTCTCTCTTAAGATGAGTTGAAGTAGCATTCTCGTGCTATGGTCTTGTCACCCTGAACTTCTCTTACCCCATAGGGGGTCGGGAATTTTAGCATCTGGTGGACCGTTGACGGCATGGCTTCAAACTCCTTAAGGGCTACTCTTCCTATGATGAGGTTATAGGCCAAGAAGACGTTCTCATCCATAACGAAGAAATTGATTTTTCGGGTCAACCTCTTAGGCCACTCATCGCCCATTCGTATGTCCATATCATACATGCTCAAAGGATGGACCTTTTCATCGCTAAAGCCCATTAACGGATGATGATAGGGTACCATCCTAGCTCTGCTAAGGCCTAGGTTTTTGAAGCAGGGCTAGAACATCACATCTACTGAACTCCCTCCATCTACAATAATTCTCTGTACCTCACATCCATGAATTCTTGTTGTGATTACCAAAGGGTCATCATGCGGAACTAGGATGACTTTAAAGTCGAGTCGAGAGAACCCGACTATGAGGGTGTCCATTTCCACATTCTTTCTCATTGCGTTGTCTCGGAAGACGTCAGATTTACTACTTCAATTTTGGCCACTGACTTGGCCTCTGCAACATGAGCTTTTCGGTCAGCCACTTCAGAACCACCCCCTGCAAGTCCTCTGCATATGGTGCTAACACCATAGGAGATCATACCAACCCTCTTCACTGGGGTGTTGTCATCTTTTGGTGGGAGGTCTGGATCGTCTTCGTCATCATCGTCTGAGTCACCATCTCTTCTTGTCAGGGTATTATCACGACACTTGTCGTTTCTCTTCTTTTGGGGGTCATCTCTTCCCCTTTTAGGAGCCTTGCCATCAACATATTTCCTCAACTTTCTAGACTTCAACATCTTCTCGATCTCATCCTTCAATGCGAAGCACTTGTTTGTAACATGACCATGGTCTTGGTGGAACTCGTACCACAAATTCTTGTTCCTCGTATGTGAAGGAGCCTTCAGTTTCTCTGGCCATCTTAGAGACCTATAATTCTTGATCTCATTGAGGATATGTTCGCAGCTCACCATTAGAGGGGTATAGTGTGCGAACTTATCGTCGGCTGACCTCTTATTTCCGTCCTTTTTTCTTTGGAACTTCCCGCTGCTATCGCCGTTCTCGTCCTCATACTTAGCGGCCATGGATTCTTCAGCGTTCATGACCTTCCCCGCAGTTGCCAATAGCTCTGCCATGGACTTGGAAGGGTCTTCCGCAAGTTTCCACAATAACTTCCCTTTCTGAAAACCCCCTATGAGGGCGGTCATGGCTATATTCTCTTCATAATATTCAACCTCAAGTTTTTCTTTGTTGAACTTGGCGATATAGTATCTTAGGCTCTCGTGATTGCCTTGCTTGACATACAACAGATGGGTGGTCTTCTTTTGAGGTCTTACCCCAAAATAGAAATCGTGAATGAATCGTTCAGCCAAGCCCTTAAAGTTCTCAATTGAATTCTTCGGAAGAGAAGTAAACCAGATGTGTGCTGCTCCCGTCAAAGTCCCGGAGAAGGCCCGACACTTCATATCATCTGATATTGAATAAATATTCATCGTTGACTGGTACATCTCAATGTGATGTACAAGGTTGGTGCTACCTTCATACTTGGGAGACACCGTGGGTGGTTTGAACTTGGCAGGGGTTGGAAAACTCACAATCCTGGCCACGAATGGGGAGCCCTCTGTGAAACCCCTTTGCAATGGGTCTCGACTTTTGATGAGGTCTCCTATCTTTTCTTCAAGACATTGGATAGAGTCGTTCCATGGCCTTGCAACGTCGGCCTGGCCAAGGTTGTCCCCATCAACCTCCAAAGGGTGGATTGAGGGTTCCCCAGCCACAGCACAACGTCGGTTGTTGACTTCTTCTTGGTCTCTTCCTCGTCCCTGATGAGTCGATGTTTCCTCTCTTACCTCTATAAGCCAGCTGCACTTCTTAACCTGGACAACCTCTGTCTTAGGTCATTTACGGGGCCGAGCCTTTCAAAGGTCGACCCTCTTCTCAATCGATCAAAAGTTGATCCTCATTGTTGGGCTTCTCCTCCTCTTCTGCCCCCACAACCTTGGCTCCGCTGGATATGATGAAATGTGTTATTTGAAACCTCATACGGCTCCCAACAATCTTTAGGGACGTCTTCCGCCTCTAGATCATCATACCTATCTTCTGGGCGAGGGTGTCCTTGCCTCCCCAGGCGTAAACGCCTAGGTTCAGCAACGTCCCTCCTCTGTTGGGGCGTAGGGTGGTCCTTACGCGGTGCCTGGGGTGGTCCCCTGGCTTCAGGATGCACCTGGACAGCCGTTGGGGTTATCATCTTCGGTGAGACTCCAGGTGGCCTCATCTAATTTTGACTGAGCTGTGAAAATTGCTCCTTCATTGCTTGTTGTATTACAGCCAAGGACTTCAAGGCTGCGGCCACCTCTCCCATTTCGGACTCAGGCGGTGCCTGACTGGAGCTAGGTCCACCAGCCCCAGACGGCGGAAGAGGTGGTGGTAATTCCGGTGCCATGTGTTATCACTAAAGAGCTGGTATACTAGATGAGCTTAATACCTTACAGGACATCTTTCAATGGTGAAACAGCTCCACTCAAGGGGGCGGTGCCTGGTTCACCACCAGAGTCTCCGATGATGTTAATCAAAAAAAGAGGAAAAGACAGCTTCTCGTTCCCACGGACGGAGCCAAAAATGATGATGCTGGAAATAGCACCACCCTTCAAGGTGTTTGTAAGCTCAATTCAGTGCATAACAATCGCAGCACAAGTATATTAAATATAAGAGAATGAGGTGAGGAGAAGGGGATGAACACAGTCATATAAGTGGTTCAGGCAATCAGGCCTACGTCCATTGTGAAGGTGTGTGGTTAATATCACTGTATGAGGGCTCTAATGGCTATGAACACAAATCTCTCAAGCTTTATCTCTCTACTATATATTTAGACAGAGTTTCAGCTAGGGCTCCAAGAAGGAGAATATAAGTATATATAGTATGTGTGGGGTGTAATGCACCCCCTATGCATGCAATGATCATGTGTGTGATGATCTATCCAATCTGATGAAGGCATCTATCACAGTCATATGTAGAGAATGATGATGAAATATTCCCCCACGTGAGGGGATTGATTTGTTATAACTGATTGTGTACACGTGTTCCCAACCATACATATGATAATAAAGGCTCGACCATCTGTGATAGGTCCCAACCTCGGCCTGGAAGAGGACGAGGTTGGTTTAGCCGGGAAACTGCTTGATCAGTGGTGACCTTGGCTCAGTGGGAGAGCTGAGGTAAGGCAGGTGGAGCTATAACGTCGTCCTGGGCCGAGGTAATGATGGACTAGCAGGAATGTCGGCTGATTCCCAGTCGAGGATGGTTACGATGATGGAGTTATCCTTGCAACCTCGACCTGCATTCAGCCGAGGTTGCGAGCGTTGGATGACCTGATGAATAACTGTCCATGTGGATCATGAAGACCTCACTTACTGTCTGACCGTGAGGTAACTAGTAACGTCGGCCATGGCCGACCTTACTTAGGAAGAGACCGTTGGTTGCCAATCTAAGTCCCTTCTTACCTCCACCATCTCCCTGGCCGAGGTTGATGTCTCTGAGCAGATGGGGTGCATTTAGGGTATATCATCAATCAACCATAAAACCAAAGAATTTCCCACTAGTTACACCAAAAGCACACTAGAGTGGGTTCATCTTTAGCTTTCACTGTTTTCATATGTTGAAAATGCTTCCCAAGTCATCTAGATGAGAATCCTTATTCTTTGACTTGATGAATAAGTCATCCACATAAAATTCCACAATGTCATGGAAAAGGTCATGAAAACTAAACATCATTGTCCTCTGGTAAGTTGCCCCGCATTTTTCAAACCAAAAGGCATTACATTCTGCATAAAATTGCCTACAAAAGTTCTGAAAGTTTTCTACTCCACATCATCTGGGTCCATCTTGATCTAGTTGTAACCCACATAGCCATCCATAAAGCTATGTATATCATGACCATCCATTGAATCAATTAAACTATCAATTGAAGGTATAGGGAACTCATATTTAGGGCAAGCTCTATTTAGATTTTTAAATTCAACATAAAAGAAAATTTATGTTATATCTTTTCCCCACTAACAAAAGGCTGGAAAGAAAAATTGGATGTTAAATTGGCTTAATAAATCCACATTCTAGCAGTCGTTCCACCTTAGCCTTGATTTTAAGGTCCAGTTTAGGCTTATACATTCTGGTTGACTACATGATTGGTATTGCTGAAGGTAACACGTTCAACTTGTGGCTACTCACCTCTTGATCTAACCTAGGCATCTCAGTATACTTCCATGCAAAGACATATTTGAATCCTTCGATGAGCTTAATCAACCCCATCTTCTTCGTGTCTTCCAGGTCTTTTGAAATGAAGATTGGCCTTGGTTATCGATATCCTCAGCTAAATCCACCTTCTCCAGCTCTTAAACTTCCCGCTTTGGATGATCTTACATACATTCAGGCTCATCTCCAACCTCTTCCACATACTCTTGAATATTTGAATTATCAATGATAAGACATTATCCTTGATTATTAATAAAATAAAATATTCATATTCTGGTGCATCTTCTACAGGGTCTTCAGTTACCCGCTCACACCTTCAAAGGCAATATATCACCCTTCCATCATTGAGCACCGCCTTTTTATATTGTTGCGTAGGAGTTTATGGTGCTTTATTTTTCTTGCAATTTCCTAGTTTCTCTATCTCTAGTATGTTAGCTCTTCTCAATGCACTTTGTCATTGCACCTCTTACTCCATCAAGTCTGTCAATGTCTTCATTTTATCTCTAAGTTGTTGGGAAATAGAATGAACTTTAGGAATAACTTTCTTTCCTTGTTCAACTTGTAAAGCTTCTTTAGACTCTTCCCTTTGATCTCTCATAGGTACCAACTTATCTTTAATATAGGTCACTTATACCCCTTCGATACGCCTTGTGAGGATACGTGCTTCCTTTTCTAACTCAGTGTAAAAGGCAGCATCCATGAAGCGTGCTTTCTCTTTTTCAAAAGGATTTTTGGTAACTTAGATGGTATATTTAAGGAACTAAACCATGATTGTGCATCCAAACTCTTCAAATTAACATATGGTACAAAGTGGCTCATACAATCACATGAACTTAATTTTTTGTGTTAGATTTCCCGTGGTTATTCCAACATTCACATAGCCAATGGACTTGGAAGTTTTAATTTCATAACCTGAGATTGAAAGTGATATTGCAACCAACCTTGTCTATAAGATATTAGTTGAATAAAATGAGATAATATTCATGATGTTAACCGAACACCTCCATATAACAATGCTCTGAAAAATCTTATTATATTATTAGGTAACCTTATTGATCTATCTGCATCTAAGAAAGTGATCACAAATATAAACTTTCTTATAAACCTAGCTATATGTTCCTTCCACCTTAATGATGGGGAATCATTCTTCTTGGTGACGTCCAAAATTGCCTGAATAATTTACAGCCATCTCTCTAGTGGCATCCCAACTTGATCGAAAAATCACAAAAATTTTAGTGATTTTGACACAATATGATACTCCAGGATTGGATTTACCTCATACTCCTCTGCCTTAAAAGCTTATTCACTATTTTTCCACTTAGTTTATCGTATGAAAGAACCACATTAGACATTCCTTGCAAACATCTATCATAAATATATTGGAAGTTCCCTTCCTCTTCCATTCGACCTTATATTTCATTATCATACGCAACAACTATATATTCCCCATAATTATTATTTAAATTGTGTTGAGGGATCTATCGAGTCCCTGCTAACAAGTGTTTGTTGATGATCTTCCTCAACTTAAAACATGAAATCGTGGGATGACTAATGTGTCAATGGATCTGAAATTATTTTGGATCAGCTTCAATGTCTACTCGTGTAGAAAAAGGATGAGAGTTTCTGGGGGGAAACTAAAGCATCACCTAACATGGTATTGTAACAATTCAATGCATTCTCAATGCTGCAAGGAGATGGGGTATATCCTCACGATCAAACTTCCTTATATTCTTCTTTTTCTTCTCAATTTTGCCTGCTTCTCCACCTCCATCAGTGTCATTGACTTGTGGAAACTGACCTCCTCTAGCTTCTTAGTCAGCTGGTTACTTCCATGAGGTATTATTCATGACTGGGAGAGGTCATGCGATATTTTGGGCTTCTCTAATAAAGGCTTTTAATGTGCCCTCTTTGGTCTCAATTATCAAGGGACAAATGAATTCTATTACCAAACATTTTGCACAAATATAAAGGAGCTTCCCCTCTATTGTATCTTTTCATACATCTAGAGATATTTCTCTAAATCTCTTGATGTAAGCCATCAACTCCTCACTTGTCCTTTGATTATTTCAAGTAAGATGGGCCAGAGTAAAATCATCATCTACCAAGAAGAATTTCTGAAGAAATTGCACATGCATATTCTCTCACGTACCCACACTCCTTGAAGAGAAGTGAAAATACCATGTGTAAGCTTTTCAGTGAGGAATTTTGAAAACTCCCTCAAACGTATCTTTTTATTATTGCAATGAGCACCTAGGTGCTCCACAACTCTTCAAGTGTTCCTTCGAGTTTCCTCTTTTCTCTTTTAACTTCTCAAACATTGAAGGAATATATCCCTCAGAATAAGGTTCATTATTGTACTCCTATAGATAAGCAGTACGAAAATCATCATGGATACTGCCTCACTAAATGTTAGTGAGGATGATGCCAACATCGTCATCATCTCCCTCTTAACCTCTTTAATGGTTAAAGAAAATGGTACAAGTGTTTCCACCGTTTTAGCCTATGGTGGAGTGACTACACATAAAGAAGTAACAACAACCGAATCTTTAATGGTTGGAGTTATAGAAAGAGCAAGATTGACCATAATGGGGACATTTGGATGGGGAGGTGTAACGAGAATTCTCATTAATGGAGCACCTGGTTGCACCACTAGTGTAACGCAAGAACTAGGATCCATCATCTAACCAAGCATCATCATTCCTTATTGGCTTTAAAAGAACTTTATAAACTTGATCGTGATATTGGTCATTTGTTTGGTACTTAATAAAGAGCTCGTGAAAGCTTTCCCACCAATAAAATTCCTCGTAGTAACAATTACTTGAGGAACCTCAGTAACAGTTGTAACAATAGCATACTCTTCCTCATAATAACCATCATCAAATTCTAGAGTAAGATTTATATGTTCATTCACCATTTTTAAAAAGAAATACTTCCCTCAGAGAGTTGCCAAAAGTAAGAGAGCACTTCTCTATAGGTAATAAGAAAAGGCAATAATTTCTCTTGCCACCTGGGTGTTTGTAGTAAAACTGAGGTGTAATACTTATTAATGGTAATGTAAAAATATGCTTTGCAAGAGTGATGATAAACAAACTTAATAATGAGAGAAAAATATGTTTGGGAGAGGAAATCAACCGTAAGAAACGCAATAAATAATTTGGTTCACCCAATTTAGGTTGCGTCCATAGGAGCTGGAATTTTATCTCACTTAGAATGGAAATTAATGTTTAAAAATGCTTAATCTTAATTAAAATTCACCACTACAAATGTTTATAATGTTTAAAAATCTCTTGGAATCTTTTCAAGTATTTTAAAGTCTGTTTCGAAATCTCTCTTCTCTCTATGTATGCTTTCCATCTAACAATTGTTGTCTTTCTTGTCTGCTCTTTGTTTTGTCTCTTCAATAGAATAAATCAGCCTATATATAGTCTGTATTCATTTTGTGGGACCTTGAACCTTTTTTCCTCTTTTAGACACATCTGTTGGTAGACCACCATAACCATATAATGGGGGGAAACGCTAATCGTGGTATAAAGTTATCTCAAAACATGTATAAAAGTATTATTCTAATAAAGCCGGCTGATAGCACTACCCAATTCATTATATAAATTATTTCGGCATGGGATCATATGTAAAAGAAATATTTCTTTATGTAAGATAATTCTTTCTGCGCCAGCATCTTTTTACAGCCTATGAGCATCATTGATCGTGCAATCTCGTGGTTGCTTGCAACATGCTCCCTCGGGTGAGCTGTTTCGCAGTGTGATTGTTCATGTGGAGTTGTTTCAATCTCTGTGTTCTCTAGAGCAGTTTCTTCGAGAACCTTGAGCTTGAGCTTCTTCAATTTTGCCTTCAGCTTTTTCAATTACGATTATTCTCTTACATGTAACATCACATGAACTCCTTTTTTACCTTATTGAAGTAACTTATCTATGAGTAGTGAGTTCTACAAATAAGCCCCTCTTACAATCTTAGAGGCTAAGGACACGAGGAAAACCAAGGATAGAAGAGAATTTCATAATTTAAGGTTTTGTTTCACACAATTGGACTAAGGAAAGTTTACTTTGATTAAGAATCTAATTAAGTTCGTGTTAGAATAATAATAATACTTCATTGGAATTTGAAATTATGTAATGAAATTTGATTCTTTAATCTTGATTAATCTAAATTTGTAATTATATTAATCACATGTTTAAACGTTAATCTTTTATTGATGAGCTAATGTAGTTTAATATTAAATCCCTTAAATTCAATAATATAATCAAATAATTTTACCCTAAGAACTTTAGCCCTCACATTAGATTGATTGTTTTATTGATTTTATAAGTCAATTTATAACATGTTGATTATATGATGGACCTAGGGTTTCATTAACGATTATTGAGTTTAGATCTTAATATCTATTTTTAATCATCCAAACCTTGAAGAAATAGGTTCCTAGTATTCATATGTTGGTTGCATGTGAATGAGAAAGGACAATTAGGGTTATAGAGGCTTTAGGGTTTGAAGGTTTTCATCCTTGGACGTACTAGTTAGAAGGTTGAACAAAAAGGGTATATGGGACCATAGGATTGATTTAACTCAGTTTCGGATTCATCCCCCCTATGTAAATTGTAGATAATTAAGTTACTAATGCGTAGGTGTTGGTTTAGTAATTTTTCAAATTTGAATGAATATCTTATAAATATTTCCCTAACAGTGCGTAGTGTTGATATTTCGAGTTGTTCATTTTGGGTTAGGGCCTTTTATTGGGTTCATTTGGTTGGGTTTTTGAAAGGGGAGTTGTTTTGGGGTTGAAATAAATTGATATGAGTATATAGGAAGAGGTTTGAGTATAGAAATCTAGTCTTGTAAGAGCAAATTTTATGATTGCTCATTATTTTTTAGTTTGGCATATTTTATTACACCCAACTGTGACAACCCGCCTACTAAAATAAGAGGTGGCCATCCCCATACTCCAATAATCATAGGAATTATAGATGGTCCATTCTTAGCATCACTGTCGATTAAAATAATAGTACGAGATAACCACCAATTATTTTAGAAAACGGACTGTCAAATTTAAATTTTATAAGTAAAAGAAAAGCACTTAGACAATCCAACTTTCAAAAATGATGGATACCAAAAATCAACGGGTAAAAGAATACAATATGCATAAATCAATAACCGAATGAGCTGTTGGTTAACAGACTAATACAATCAGGTTACGCCGAGTATTACAATTTAAATATCACATTATAATAAATGAGTACAAAGCATACAACACCCGCAAAATGCTATAGCTCCAGGACAACTGGAATGGAGAGGTCAATACGGGCGTCCCTGCGGAGGAGCACCTGAATGGACAATGAGTTGCATGCAAACAAAGAAATATAGACGGGTCAGGGCCCGGTTTGATATGATTACCGTGTGACTAAAATGCATGGCAGTTATGAACGTAACTATCTCTCGCAATTTAAATCATAAAGTTTCTCACCTCTCAATCTAAAAGCACAACCTAGCGCAATATCAATGAAAATTCTCTATGATCATATAATCATGGGAGAACTCATCTACATTATACTTAAGGAGACATCAAATTAACTATTCATAATATAAGGGCACAATTCCTTTTTCTCTATAGGAAATACATATATGGCAATTCATTTTATCAAATGTTTACCAAATCAATTTTATCTCATAACTTTCTTTACCAATTCTATTTCCCTTCTTCCATCCAGGAAATATATTTAAAGCAAGTTTACTATCATAAAATTCTTTTTCATATCATAACTTCTCAATTTCCCTTCTTCCATCCAGGAAATATATTTAAAGCCATTTTATTATCATAAAATGCTTTACCAGCAATAATGTCCCACATTATTTAAAAATAGTTATATTTCATATCATATAACATTTCTAAGACCACCCGTTCAGGTTTCCCCTCTGTGCGCGCCCCTAAATGGCTATGATCTTTCAGGGCCTATCACCAATACAACCTGGGATCCTAACGCAACGTCGGGAAGTGGCCATATACCTGCGAGTGAGTCATAACCACACCTGAAATTACCTCACAGTCACACAATAAACATACAATAATCGGTCATATGGCCGAGGACTATATTCACCCTGCATTCATTAGCTAGGGGACTTCACCTCACGCGCGCAACTTCCCTTATGATAGCGATTTAGAGAGGTGTGTTTACGTAAATTATCATTCACTAAAATCATTTCTTTTTCCATTTGAAAACATTCACATTTTACATTCTCAAAACCATTTATTTTCAATGATGAAATACCAATTTTAGAATGTGCTTTTCTTATTCTTAAAGTCATATTTTATTAATGACCTAAGACCCGAAGTGCCAATATCCTCAAACTAGTCTCCAAGAGTCCAACACAATGCCATAAATCATCAAAGTGAGTCTCCCTCAATAATAGTCTCCTAAAAGTCCCAACATTATCATTTTATCTTCTATTAATTCTAGGTTAACTTCCTATATCATTCAGACATTAACCTACATAAACTAACCCTTAGAATAAGCCCAATTAACCCCATGATAGCCTAGGATATTTATCTACCCAATACATAACTCTAAAATTCTTTATTACTTCCCAAAGGAAGGTTCCTAAACCTATAACCTAAAAGAAAAGGGGCTAAAAACAAAACTAGAAAAATCTCACAAAAACAGGGCATCCGAATCGATTCGCCCAAAAGAGAATCGATTCGGTGAGTAAAACCAACATTCTGTCTCAGCCGAATTGATTCGGCCCCAACCCGAATCGATTCGGTTTCCCAGACCTGTAACCTTCCCCATATCCGAATCGATTCGCCCTAAGGCCGAATCGATTCGGCCCTGTAGAATTACCTAATTTTGGGCTATGGGTTGTATGAACCCTAAAATCCCAAAACCCCAAATCTTCCATTTTCTCCAACATCAACAACAACTAATTCTACCAAATGATTCCTACACAATAACTAACTAATTTATTTTCCTCAAATCAATTTAAACTACAATATCAAGGGTTTAAACACCAAATTCATCAAAAACCCATTTATGGTTTAAATCTCCAAAAACTAACTATACATGCAATTTATCACATTAAAGCGTGATCTAGCAAGTAATAAACTTGCCTCAAGTTTGTAGGCTCGGATTCTCTTCTCGAAGCAACGATTTCCGGCTCCAATCTTCCATTTTTCTGTCTTTTCTCCGTTTCTACCTAGCTCTCTCTTCTCTCTCTCTCTCGGCTTATAACATGAAATGAGAAAAATAAAAGGGGTTGGGAGACTTAACCGGGCTTAAAACATAAATTCCCCTCTTTTAAATGTTGATACACCATTAAAATGACTCGTAACTACATAATTGAGTCATAACCTGTCAAAAGTGCCCGAAAATCAAAAATACAACTTGAAACTTATTTTGACTATCTCGACTATTCTAAAAATAAACCGCACCCCCTATTTTGGCATTCGGAGTAACGTACAATATTTTCGTATTCCTACGTCATGTTATTTCATTAATTAGGCCCAAATTTAAATATAAGCCATAACCGTCGTTTAAAGTACAACGACGCAATAAAACACAATATAATGCCATTTACCTTCTCATAACGTTAAATAGGCAAAACATGATAAATATTATCCCTTATCTCGCGGGAAATAATATTTACTCCAACTTTCTCTATTTGATAAAATTAGCCCATCAGGCAAAAATAATATAAAATAGTCGCTCAAAAGTCTAGGTTGTTACACCAACTACACTATCATGTACATTCTCAAGGCTTCCATTGAAGACAAATTAGTGATTGAACGCGATAACCAAATATCTAAGAGTTAAGATCTATACTACATTATACAAATAAGGTATATGATATTGGTTTTGTGTAGACATTATGTTCAGGGCTATTTTATAGGTGTTTGAAACATAAAATATTTTTCAAAAATTTTTAATAAAAAAATCATTTCAAGGCATGTCGTTAGAATAAGTTCTTAAGGGACGTTCGAATGAGTTTCTTCAACTAGTTGGATATTATACGTTCAAAGGAAACTTCAAACGAACCTTTTTCTTCATCGTGATGGAATGTCTTTCAAGTCTATCTCTTGTAGATATTTCTCCCTATTTGAGAGGTGTAAACTTGCACTTCTTTGGAAGCCTTGTTTCACCTATTTATTGTTCAAACCCTTTGGTTTGACAAATCCAAACCCCTTATATGTTTTGTGATTACTTTATCAAACCTTGAAGAACACATTGCATGTTCATATCCCAGTGGAGTTGATTCTTCACTGGTGAGCATAGGAAAGGAGTTTCCTAAGGATGATAAGTTGACATCGAGGCAAATGGAGCTTGTTGTGGAGTGTTTTTGGATCTACACTGCTCTCTGTTATCAACAAGTAAAGAGACATAAATGTGATATTTAGTCGAGTCTAAATCCTATATATATGTCTATAATACCTTAGTTGTAACAGTGCTGAAAAGGGATTTTCCAAAAAGGTGTTTTTTCCTTATATCTCATATTATTGTTTGTTGTGTGTGATTTAAATTCAATATATTTCATGTTTAGTTTAACCTAATTAAGCAAGATAAAATTTGATTAAATTAAACTTGGCTTGTCTGTTACCTAATTTACAGATTCTACCTTTGACTATATAATCACACCACTTTACACGTTTTTCAAATTGGTATCAGAATTTGTTTTTATAAGTTATTTCAAGGTTCTAAAAAATGCAGGGCGTGATCTAGGCGTGGAGGCCAAGCCTTAGGCTTTAGAAGCCTAGGAGGGCCTTAAGCGTAAAAAGGCGTGAAAAGGCGTTTAGGCCTTCTTAATATATTTTAATATTTTTTAACCATAACAAGGCTATTAAAATACTAAAATTGTACATATCATGAAAATATGTCTGAATATATGCACATTAAATTACTATTTGATTATTTTGGATGAGATAATGGTCCGGTTAGTAAAAAAATTCTTTAAAAGTAGATATCGTTTTACTAAAGTATTGTTGTTTTTAGAAAAAAGTGCGCCTTACGGATTTTACTAAGAATAAGGCGTAAAAAATTAAGGCAGAGCATTTCTCCCAAGCCCTAAGCCTAGGCGAGTTTTTTAGAACAGTGAGTTATTTAGATGAATCCTAGTGGTTATATGGATAATTCATTCAATAGGACATCTTTGTTTGATGGAATACATTATGCTAATTGGAAAGCTCGAATGAGTCATCTTTAAATCAATCGACGAGCGCGTTTGGCTTGCTGTTAAAAGATTGTGAGGAATGAAAATGTCGTTAGTAATAAGCCAATCACAAATTGGACTGAAGATGACTTTAGATTGATTAATTTTAACTCTTATGATTTGAAAGCTATTTTTGGTGCTATCAACCCCGATGAATTTAATCATATCATGACGTATACCAGGTTTCAAGAAGCTTAGGATATCCTCCACCTCACAAACAAGGGTATCAATGTCGTTAAAGATTTTGAGCTTTAAAACCTTACCACACAATTTGAGAAGGTATGCATTCTTGAAACTAAAACATTTGCTAAATTTTATGCTCGAATGTCTAACATTGTCAATTCCTGTTTTAATTTAGGCGAGCAAATTCCATAAATGAGAGTTGTTAAGAAAATTTTAAGGTCTCTTCCGTCTCGTTTTAGTGTGAAAGTTATCATCCTTAACTCTTTGGGAATTATATAAAGAGTTAGACTAGAAGAACTCATAGGTGATCTCCAGACTTACAAATTAGACATGTTCCTCGAAACCCAAAAGAATAAAGAAAAAGTAATAGCTTTAAAAGCTAATAAAAAACTATTAGGTTTTTATTCTGATTCTAAATTTGATCAAGATGATCTTACCCTATTTGCTAAAAAATTTAAAAAGTTTCTTAAATTCAAAAAACAAAATTCATCCAAATTGGAAAATAAAAATTTTGAGAAAATAAAAAATTACAAAGCGAGTAAATTTTTTTTAGAATGATCAAAAGAAAGCTCGAGGTGAGTATCCTGGGAAAGATGAATCATAAAGGTGTTACTAATATGGAGGGAATGGTCATAAAGCCCATGAGTGTCTCAATAGGCTTAAAAGACAGGGCAAAGGCAAATCCACCTATAATTCCACTCTAAGCTATAGTGAAGGTGAGTTGGTGGATTTCGAAGATGAATAACCAAATGAAAATAACTTCACCGCATTCATGGCTAATCACACTAGCAATTCAAGTACGACTCAAACCAATGTGGATGTTTTCAAAAGTGATAACCTCGACAATGATTCGAACCATTTCGAGGAGTTTGGGGTAGATGATGATAATTTGAGTAAAGGAGAACGTGGCCTCCAATACGCTTACTCCGAACTTTACATTGAGTAGTTAAAAACTAAAAAGCAAAATAAAAAATTGACTATTAGGGCGTTGTCTTTAGAGAAGGACTTGAAAGTTTAGAGAGAGAGTGAGGCCTTGATTACAATCTCTTTGAGTGAGAAATTTATTTTGGTAAGTAAGGAAAAGAACTAATGGAACAACAAAGTAGCTAGTCTTACGAGATATCTTTAAGTATCATTGGAGACTCGTGAGAATATTGAAACCTATATTTCCCAACTCAAGAAAGATCTCGAATGTGCTCGTGAGGTCAAAGTCTCCTTAGAGAACCGATTCAATAAAGTTAGAAATATGTTCTTAGATCCCTCTTTAGGTTTTAAAGAGAGGCATGACATAGGTTATGAGGGTGCATCCACTTTCGATACCGTACCCGAGCTGGTTACCAAATTTTTGTTGGATCCTTACGAGCCTCCACCTATCCCACCACAGAGAGATCATCCTAGGCATTTTAATCAAGTTAGACCCAAACAAATCTATGTTTGTACCCATTGTAAATGAAGAGGTCACCTTAGGGAGTTTTATTAAAATCTATGAAGAGTATCTCGCACACCGGCTCCCACATACCACTATAACGACCTTATTAGTTATAAAGAGCAAGTTGAGTTTCTAGTCACTACTTCTAAAAGTTTAATAGAAGAATCTCAAAGGAGGTCTACGCCTTTTAGAATACTTCCAACGCAACGATTAGTGCCAACAATGATAAGGGTGAGCAAAAGGTTACCACCACTTAGGTATCTAAAAGTGACGAAAAATCCATTTTTGTCCATGTTGATCTTATAGTTTAAGATACATCGCAATGGTATTTTGATAGTGGGTGCTCTAGGCATATAACCTATAACAAGTCACACTTTTCCAGCCTTATGGATCGCAAGGAAGGAAAAGTCACCTTTGGGTATAGGAGTAGGTCTAGCATATTAGGACGAGGTTGCATAGAAATTTATGGTTTTCCTAGGCTAGACAATGTGTTGTATATTAAAGGGTTAAAGGTTAACTTAATAATAATAAGCCAACTTTGCGATGCTAACTTTATGGTAAAGTTTGACCAATCAGAATATAATAATTTTTAGCAATACGGTAACTTTTGCTAGAATTTTTTTAGGACTGCTAACAAGTGCTACGGTATCATTCCCAAGTCCTCTTTAGTGTGTAATAGTTCTAAGGTATCCACAATAGACCTTTTAATCAAGTGCGTGAAATGCGTACGCGTGTAAGGGCACGATTGTTGTTTTCGTTTCACCGCAATAATGCAAAAACCTAAGTTACGACTACCCTTGCGATACAAGTATAGCGGTAAGTCGGGTATCGAATCCACAGGGAGTGTTAGACAGACTTTAATCAGCTTATTAATTCAAGAATAAAAGTGTAAAAAGGTGATGTGTGCTAGGAAATAAAAGAAAAGAATAAGTTAAGTCTAAATAAAAGTAAAGCAAGGATCAGGATATCATCCAAACATCCGGCTCAAAACAACTACTAATTAGAATTCCGGCTCGAGAGCAATTTAATCGAGCATTAACAGTTAATCATAAACTTCACATAATAAGGAATTTAAGCCAAAGTTGCCAGAATAAACATTTTACCGAAAATTGATCGCACGAGGATTAAATTCGGATTATCGCTATAAACACTAATGTTTCATGACAAAGAAAGTTAAACGCATAATAATCCGACTTTAATTCCCGCTGGTTCAATTAAATGCAATTTTGCACAAAACCTAATTTTCGGAGCTCGGGGCACGAAAATGGCGGAACGAAATCCCAAACCTATTTATCTAAGGGCAATACATGAATTAAACTAAATTCAACCAATTAAACTAGGAATGTAAGAAATAAAGCAATTAAACTAACTATAAAGCATGGAAACTAATTTACGAAGCAAGGAAAATGAAGAACAAAATTATATTAATGGTAAATGAGATGGAAAGTTCAACCTTACAAACCAAATGGATGTCACCCCAAGAAGAGAAGAAGACAAGCTCTCAAAACCAAACCCTAGCCTAAAATGTCTTCAAAAGCTAAGTATATCTGATATTACAACAAAAATCCCATATATAGGAAGTTGGGAGAAAAGAAAAGAAGAAAAAAGAAAGAAAGTATAATATCTCCTGGAAACAGGGGATCGATCGATAGTTAAAATCGTGGAAAAAATCTGAAGGATCGATCGATCGATCAAGAAGGGCAGAATCAAGGTAGCCTACTGCATTCCTTTTCTTCCTCTTCTCATCCTCTTTTGGTTTCATTATTTTTCCTTCCGCCAAAAGTGTCGTAACTTCTTCATTAGGGATCCGAATCGCGCACTGTTTGTGGCCACACGAAGCTTGCGAGGAGGGATATATTTTTCGTGAGATGTCGAGCCAGGTGCCCAAACTGTGAATTGACCGAATTTCCCTTGAATGTGGGATTGCTTACGAAACTTGAGCGAAATGCATCCGAACTCCATTATTAGTACCTAAATACCTACAAAATCCCAATTATACCTCATATAGCATGTATACAATATAAACCGAGGTTGTCTGGTTAACGGGATTAAATATAAAGATTAAGGCACCCGAGGGGCTACGTAGGTTCGAAGGATGAAATACGCAATATTTGCGTATTTTCACACCCCGTAACTTACACATTGCTAGTCCCTAGCAATGAAATAGTATACAATAAGAACAACAAGTAAACCAAAAGCAGGATGAGTACAAAACCAGGATAAGAAAGCAATAAAAAGATAAGGACACTTTCACGGGCGAACGATTGCATTTAGCATATGCAATAAGCCATTAAACCCCTAGGTTACCCTAGTGGACGAGTGTCATCTCGTGAGCGTTTTCAGGGATGAAACCCACAAACATCATAAATTTTCCTCAAAATATGCCCAATCACATGCGACAAACTCAACAATACGAATAAGATTTCAACATGTTATTAGCAAAGCAAACGAATTCACGTGAAAAGTCTGTAGTTATTAACATTATAGAATGCACCTCAATGTGGGAGAGGAGTGAGCACATGCAAAATATGATTTGGCAAAAACTTAAATAACTCGAATACTAAATATCAAAGCGTGCATAAAAGTCAATCCTCACGTGCATTACACTCATCAAATGAATTCACTTGAAACAAGTAGGTAACACACGGGACATGCGGGCATAAGGAGTAAATGTAAAAGGAAACAAGTCCGCGCACATTTCATAATTGAAGAACGCTATATAGAAAATAAAAAATGTAATCTCAGTGAAAGATACTGCACATATAAAAGAGGCGAAATGCATTTTCACAGATTATCAAAACTATTGAAACCTTTGAATTACATCTACTTAAGATCACATAGGACTTTAATAGGGTTATAATATAGGTTTGGGGCTAAGGTTATGAAAGGAAGGATATATATGCGGATTCAAAGGTGTTTGGGGATGAAACTCGGGATAATGGGAAAAAGTGGACAATTTCAAAATTGGACAAATAATTTCCAAACGAGCATTAGTTATAACAATCGAGAAAGTAACAAGGATTATTGAAACACTATAAACAATATATACAAATTTATCTTTCTTTTTCTTCTCTTCTTTTTCTCACTTTTTATTTTGTTGTCTTTTGTTTTCTACTTTTCTCTTTTTTCTTCTCTTTTTTACTACACTTTCTTCATTTCTCACTCTTTTCATGCTCAAATTTCAACCACAAAACAACAATATCATTCAATCCCAAGTAAACAATCCAAACAAGGGTATGTAAGGTAATATGTATGGTATATAATTCCAATTTGGAGTCGGTTAGGGGATTTTGGGTAATGAAACGAAAGGCTAGTATTTAGGCTTAAGTGGGTTGACTAGGGAACATATAAAAGGGTGAGGTCAAGGTCATATGGGTGATATACAAAGATGGCCTATGATCATTTCAAAAAATTTACGCAATTATTGAGTCAAAACAATAAATGAAAATCATGATCAAGTAATACATTTCATATATGAACTCAATTAATGAACGGTCAAGGAAAGAATAAAGAGATTACCAACGACTATAACGTTTTCAAAGAGAAGATAATAGTGTATACACTCACAAATGAAGATAAGTCTCTAATCTCACTCGGTGTGAGTATATACAATGCAAAAAAAGATTACTGAGTTATAAAAATCTTAAACAAAATCAATATAACAAGAAAAGTGCATGTGATCACGCGATAAAGTTTAATTCATGAAGTTATTCATAATATTAATGATTTGAGGACTAAAGTATAATAACTTCTAAAATCGAGAACATGCATCGTTGAATTGTCTATTGGATTGGGAAATTAATAAAATTTATCATCGGAAACAAGGGCAAAATGCCCAAAAAAGGAGAAAAAAGAAAGAAAATCTTTTTGAAATTTTTGAATTTTTTAACAAAAGCATGCTTTGTAACTAAATTGTATTCAAATTCAAGGACTAAACAATGAAATGGATAGAATATCCCACACCCCCTAACTTAAATGTTGCATTGTCCCCAAAGCGTCCATTAAAGAACACAACACAAAGATAGGAAAAGAATAATATTACCCAAATTTGGAGCGATCTCCATAAGTACAAATCCAAAAGAATCTACAAAATAAGTTAGTACAAAGCATATAAAAAGAAATAGAAAGAGATTAACTAATTACACTAGACTAAATTAAGAAGAAAGAAAGAAAGAATAAAAAGATAAATATATACAACCTACCATTTAGACTCCTAACTAACTATACACTAGAAGTCTAAATTTTTTAGGGTCCACCCAAAATACAATTTGACTTTGGAGGATCAACGGTGAACCCTCCCTTTCATGCATACCTCCCGAAAAATAGGAATTCCGTTCAAACAACGGAAGGCATGTGGGTGGTGGAAAAGGTGAACCATCCCCAATTAAAAATTTGGGAGCGAGGATGGGGGATTTGGATAGGACGGGTGACAAATACACAAGGGGACCAAAAAAAATTGAATTTCCTCCTAAAGATTTAGCAAGCGGAATGGGAGGTGGCGCACATGAGGGCAAAGATTCCTTTATGGAAAGTAACTCGAGTAAGTAATCCTTGTTAGTGAAAGGGTTGAACGTTTTAAAGTTCGGTATCGATTCATTGGATACTTGTGACGGTGTGATAACAGAGAATGAAAACGGGGAGGAAAGAAATTCAAACTCAAGAGATGAGTTATCATCACTCAAAGTTGGAATTTCAAAGGAGATAGGATCATTTTCAATGAAACTTTCTTCTTTGGGATCCAAAGAAGAAATCATCTCATTGCAAATAGATACTACATCCATTTCATCCTCGCTTTCATTCTCAATTACAAGATGGGCCAAGTGATGAATGGTTTGTTCCAAAGTAGGCACAGAGTCCTCAACTGGTTCAAAACATTCCTCTCTTTCAAAAGTCTCGGAAGAGAAATCATCGTCGGATTTGAATAATAAATCCAAGTCTTGCTCCCAATAATGATGTTCTTCCCGATAACGTTCTTCATACCTCTCATTCTCAAGCATAAGAAAACCCTCACCGAAAGTCATAGGTCGAGGTGCGGATGCTTGAAAATGAGGAGTTTGAAAATCGTTATCGGCACTAAAGTTAAATTGATTATTATAGGAATTTTGAAAACTATAGCAATTCGTTTCAAAATTCCTATTATAAGGAGGTAAAGGCCTAAAATCATTATCATCATGCTCAAAATATACGCACTGCAAAGCTTGACTTTTGTAATACTCGCCCAAAGTCATTTTTGAATTTGTAATTTTTTGGGACTCTAAGTATTGACCAAAAGTCATAGGAGTAAGGGGATTTTGAGAATTATCATAATGATTGCCGAAAGGATTGGAATAAGACATGCTTACCCCAATAAAGGCTCGAGATGGCTATTTCCACAAAGATGATATGCACACGGAAAAATTCAAGAGTTTCTAGGCGCTCAAATGTAGAAATCCTGAAAAAAAAGGATAAAACAAAGAATACAAAAACAAAAGAAAGAATACTATGAACTAATAAGACAATTGCAATTTATAACAAAACACTCCCTGACAACGGCGCCATTTTGATCAAGCGCGTGAAATTCGTGCGCGTGTAAGGGCACGATCGTTGTTTTCGTTTCACCGAGATAATGCAAAATTTGATAACTCAATTTGAAACCATCACCATGCATGAGACTGAATGTTTTGATGATTTTTATGCTAGGCTTTCTGACATTGTTAATACTAGCTTTAATCTTGGTGAACATATTCCTAATGCCAGAGTTGTTAAAAAGATTCTTCGTTCTCTGCCTAAGCGTTTTATCCCTAAAGTGACTGTGCTAAATTCTATGGGTAATTTAAATACGCTAAAATTGGAGGAACTTGTAGGAGACCAGCAAACATATGAAATTAATATGTTTCCTAAAACTGCTAAGTCTAAAGATAAGGGAATTGCACTTAATGCCCAAGAGATAAAGAGTGAGGGGTCGGCTAGAAAGAGGGGAGAGTCAACTAGAAAAAGAGAGACTGACACGTCAGATTCTGATTGTGATTTTGACTTAGATGATTTGGCTCTTTTTGCTAAAAATTTCAAGAGAATTCTCAAATTCAAGAAAAATGGTAATTTTAAAGATAAAAAGAAGTTTGAGAAAAATAAGGTGGAAAAGAAAAATGAAAAAGTTTTTAAACATCCTCCTAAGAAAGAAAGTGAGAGATGCTTTGAGTGCGACGGTAGGGGTCATAGAGCCTTTGAGTGTGCCACACGTCTGAACAGAGAGAAAGGGAAAGCTGTCCTTAATGCTACCCTTAGTGACGATAGTGAGGTCGAGTCGGTGGATTCTAGAGACGAGTCACCGCATGAGTGTAACTTCACCGCATTCATGGCTAGTCATGTGAGCACTTCTAGTTCTCCTCACGACGATGAGGATGATGCATCACAGGGACACCTCGATGGTGAGATCGATGTGAGTGAGGGGGAGGATGACACAAGTGAGAGCGAGAGTGATATTCAACGCGCCTACGCTGAGTTATATTCTGAGTGATTTAAAACTAAAAAGCGTAACAATGCGTTAGTTCTTAAGATCACTAGTTTAGAGGAAGATTTAAGAAAATCAAGAGAGAGAGAGTCATCCACCTGCACCACCCTGAGAGAGAGAGAGAGAGTTTGCCTGTGTTGTGAAAGAGAGTTTATTTAGAGAGAGAGAGAGAGAGAGAGAGAGAGAGAGAGAGAGAGAGATTTTGAGAAAGAGAGAGGGGACTTGACTAAACAAGTGGATAGTCTTTAAAGTGAGCTTCATTCCTCCATGGAGACTCGAAAGAAACTTGAAGCCATTGTTGCCCAGCTTACTCATGATCTGGAGAGAGCACGGGAAGTCAAGGTAAAAATCGAGGACACATCTGGGAAAATAGGAAAGATGCTCCTTGACCCCGCTTCAGGTTTTGGTGATAGGCAAGGAATTGGTTATGATGGTACCTCCTCGTCCCAAATTGCACCTGGACCAGTCCCTGAATTTACTACTACTCTTTATGGTCATCGCCAAAATCCACGAAGGAGAGTTCGACCAAGAAAAGCAAACCAAGGTCCGTTTAAGACTGTGTTCTTTTGTACATATTGCAAAAGAAAAGGCCACCTGAGGGAGTTTGGATATAGTTTGGGTCGGACACGACGTACTTCTGCTCCACCACGTCATACTGATGAGTTTTCCAGTCTGAGAGAGCATGTTGAGTTTTTAGTCGCCACATCACAGAGTTTGATGGAGGAATTCCGACGGATGTCTTTGCCGTCAGTGAATGCTTATCACATTCCGGCTAAAACCAACAATAACAAGGGTAAACAAAAGGTTACCACTTCTTGGGTGCCTAAGAAAGATAAGAAAGCCCTAGTTGTTCATGTTTCTCTCAAAGCACATAATACGTCACAGTGGTATTTTGACCGTGGGTGCTCTAGAAATATGATAGGTGATGCCTCATTTTTTACATCTCTTGAGGATTATCAGGATGGAAGAGTCACCTTTGGAGATGGGAGCAAGTCTAGCATAATAGGATGTGGTACTGTCGAGTTACCTAGATTTCCTAAGCTAGAAAATGTTTTGTACGTCAAAAGTTTGAAAGCAAACCTTCTCAGCATTAGCCAGCTGTGCGACGCTGACTTTGCAGTAAAGTTTGACCGGAACGCTTATAAGGTCTATAATCAAGACGGTAAACTTTTAGTGCAAGGGGTGAGGACAAAGGATAATTGCTATGGGACTGAGCCCACAACCTCACTTGTCTGCAACAACGCCACGATCACTCCTATGGATCTGTGGCACCAACTTTTAGGTCACGTAAATGTTAGAGATCTAACTCGCTTAGCTAAAAAGGACCTAGTACGTGGCCTGCCATCTCTTGGAAGGCCAACTTTGACGATTTGTGGACCCTGTCAGTTGGGAAAACAAATTCGTAGTCCCCATAAGAAGTTGCATTCCATTACCACCTCTCGTGTTCTTGAGCTTATACACATGGATCTTATGGGTCCCACTCGTACTGAGAGTCTGGGTGGTAAGAGGTATATCCTCGTGATGGTGGATGATTTCTCCAGATACTCCATTGTAGGTTTTCTGAGTGATAAATTTGATGCTGTAGAGTTTTTAACGACCAAGTGCTGTGTCCTGCAAAATCAACACGGAGTCACTATTAACACGATACGTAGTGACAACGGCACTGAATTTAAGAAAGCAAAGGTAGACTTTTATTGTGATAGCCTTGGGATCAAACATGAGTTTTCTGCTGTGAAGACTCCTCAGCAAAATGGGATTGTTGAGAGAAAGAATAGAACGATCCAGGAAAAGGCTATATCTATGCTTCTAGGTCGTAAGGTTTCTAGGAGATTTTGGGCATAAGCATTGTCTACTGCATGCCACACGGTGAATAGGGTTTACCTGTGTCCACACACACTTCAGACACCTTATGAGTTGTGGACTGTCAAGAAGCCCAACCTTGCATATTTTCGTGTTTTGGGGAGTAAATGCTACATCCTACGGGATAGAGAGCAATTAGGAAAGTTTGACTCCCGAAGCGATGAGGGAATACTGTTGGGATATTCATCGAATAGTAGAGCGTACCGAGTTTTTAACCTGAAGAGCTCTAAGGTTATGGAGTCAATAAACGTCAGCGTGCAAGATGACGAACCTTCGGCATTTATTGACTCTAATGTTCAGTGTGAGGTTGAGGATATTTCTAGCAGTGATTTACTTGTACCTCACCCACACTCTGTGGACCCTACTCCTGTGTTAGGGGACACACCCGCTTGGGTTAATTAGAGTCATGACCCTTCTTCCATTGTTGGTGATCCCACTCTAGGGGTCAAGACTCGTGCTCAGCTAGAGAACGTTGTCAGCCATTTTTGCTACACGTCTAAAGTCGAGCCCAAGAATCATAAAGAAGCACTCAAGTATGAACACTGTATATCTGCTATGCAGGATGAGTTGCTTCAGTTTAAAAAGAATAATGTCTGGGAAATAGTCCCCCAACCTAGTGATACTAATTTGATAGGTACCCGGTGGATTTTTAAGAATAAAATGGATGAAAATGGTACCATAATCAAAAACAAATCTAGGTTGGTCGCTCAAGGCTACACACAGATAGAAGGTGTAGACTTTGGGGAGACATTTGCTCCTATTACGAGGCTTGAGTCCGTCCGCT